>VDFB02256132.1:81221284-81302667 GCA_007258455.2 Sequoia sempervirens | reverse complement strand
TCCAACGGAAATTTACTTATTGATCGCTCTTTTTAGACTATTGATCCCATGATCATTTTGCAAGAAATGATGTTTTTTATAAACATATAAGTGATATTACATTGGAGCTCTTCGGGCCCACCATACATACACGGTGGAATGCCCAAAATCAAGATTTAAAAGATGAGCTCATTAATCATTTAGTTTTGTTGTTCGGTGATAAAACATTCATTCAAACCAAGGTCCTTAAGAAGCCTGGTACCTATCTAAAGTATGTGAGGGACCAATATAGGTCACATTTATAGAAGAAAAAAAAGTACGAGCATCCCCCATGATTCCGGAGAGGGAGTGGAAGGACCTAGTGTCGGATGGAAAGGAGAAGGCTAAAAAGAAAAAAGGAAAGACACCACCGGGCCAAGGAAGGTATGTGATACTATCAACAATGTAATTATATACTGATTACTCTTTCTTTTTACATAATCTAACGTATTTCAAAATTTTCATAGGCTTCCTGACACATCGAAGGAAAAAAAGGCAAGAGTAGAAAAACATGGGCAGCACAAACTTGGCTCTAGTGGTTATATGAAATTAGTCGCATGAATTGTAAGTATCAATAAATTAAATATAGTATCCAAATAATAAATTGAAAACAATTTTGGTTTTATCACACCATTGAAGAAAAATTAATGATCTTATGAAAAAATGTAGGGCTCTGAATTCAACAAAGTTCCCACAAAAGATGATCTGAATATTTCCTTCTAGCAAGGCTATGGAGCCATGGCTGAACACCTAAGAGTCTTGACTAGGAAAACACAACCTTCCACTACATCCGACACGCAGGTAAATAAAATTAATAAAATTTATTTAAAATTGAATACTTGTGCAATCTATTCAATATTAATTTCCACAATAAAGTAATTACATGCCTATTTGTTTTAAACATTCAAGCAATGATAATACTGCACATGACGTTGGAATGCAACCTGGTGAGGGAGGAGAACAACCTATAGATGAAGGTCATGGTGTGCATCCCGATACTTTAGAGCATGTAGAGCGTGATCAACATGTTGAGCATGATCAGGCTAGAGAAGATTAGGAACATGATGTGGCCCCATCAGGTAAAGAGGACCACTCTAAAGTTCTTTTAAACATATTTAATTGCAATTGGTGTATTAATTAATGTAACCTTTTGTGTTTCAAACTTAGAGCATGTAGAGCATGATCAATGTGTTGAGCATGATAAGGAACATGATGTGGCCCCATCAGGTAAAGAGGACCACTCATGTTCTTTTAAACATATTTAATTTCAATTGGTGTATTAATTAATGTAACCTTTCGTGTTTCAACTATAGATCAAGATTTAGAGGGTGTTCAACGTGTTGAGCATGAGTCTATAACAGAAGTTCAGGAACATGATGTGGACCCATCAGGTAAAGAGAACCACTCTAATGTTCTTGTAATTAATGAAATACTTGTAACAATAATAATAAAACATATCAGTTTAACATTTCTTTGTTATTGCAGTAGACCCCCCCTTGTAGCAGCGTCCACATCGTGAGCAGACGACTAGGCATACATTAAGATCACAAGCAGAGGGTAGAACAACTAAAGGGGGGACAGATGATTTAGAAAATGATACTCCACTTTAGATTTTTTTTAGCTTTAAAAAATAAAAGAAAAAGTGATTGTAAACATATCATGACAACCATATTTTTGATAATATGTAAAAACTGAAAGAATGAATATTATATGTTAATGAATGAATGTGAATATGTTAATTAATGAATGTTATATGTTAATGAATGAATGTTATATGTTATTAATGGATGAATGAATGATTAATGTTATATGATTGGGTATGGGGAATTGAGAGTGATGTGAGGGGGGGGAAGGGCGCCAAATGAGCTTCCACCATCACGTGGTTGGCCCTGTTAAGTAGAGAATATTAAACTATTCTCCAAACAAAGAGAAGCTCAATAAGGTAATGCACTTTTCAATATAAGAAATGCATCGTTTGAACATCAAACCAATATGCAAAGATGAAAGAAAGTGCTAACTTTTCACTATGGTGGCAGCAAAATGATTCTTTATACCCTAAATCCATGCTCTGTATCATAATTTGAAGTTGTTTCCATTCCAATGTTATGAGTTTAGTTTGTTTGTATGGATTTGTATGAATACCACATTGTCTTGTGTGTGGATTTGGTTTCAAAGCTCTATTTCTTCTGTTTTTAGTGGTGACATAACTCTAAAATTTGACTTTTGTGCATAATAGGTTAGTGGAAAAATTGACAACTCTGAAGGGTTTAGAATCTCGATTGAGATAGATACACAGATATTTGGATCTTGTTATTGATGGGAGGCTTCGACTTAACCATGAAATTTTGTACCATCTGCAGGTATGCAAAAGGTTCTCTACTTACATTCATTCTTGATCATAAATGTTGTAAATGATATTAATGCTTCAAACTTAAGATTCATTTCATTGTTATAATGATCAAAATGTTATACTTTGCTATACATTCAAGCATTCTCTTGCCCCCTACCCTTTGCTCTCTCCCCCCTCCTTTTAAGAATTTTCTTTGTCATAAAAGATTCACATTTATGTCTCATTTACACAAATTTATCTGAAGCGCTAGGAGTGAATAAAGATATGTAAAAGATGATGGATTATGTCTAAACAACAACTTTCCATCTTATAGCTAATTAAATCCTTAATATTTGAATAGTTTAGAGCTCGAATAATGCTTGTATATGCATTTGTAGCAATAAGGGAGCCTATGTGAAAATTGAAATTTAAAGCATCACTTTGGTATTTTTCCTTAGGAAATGAAATGATATTTTGAGTAATACAAACCTACACACACATTGATATTTTTCGGCATTGCATTCAATATTTTTTTTTTCTCTTATACCTACCCTCAGCGAGACATGGAGGCATATAATATTGATTTCTGGGTTTATTCTGTAAGTAGTTAATTTCATAGAGGAAGACTAAAATCTTCTTAATGTCTTGTGTTAGGTGTGAAAGCATATGAATCACTTGCTGAAGGAACCATTTTGTATTCATCCAAAAACTAGTTTGTTCTTTTTTTTATGTTTCTTGCATGTGTTTTTTTAGGCTCTACAGATGTAGCTCGACTCTTTCCTTTGCACTTTTTCATCTATTTTGATGATTACAGTAGATTGTCCTCATAATTTTCATGTAGATCTGTTTGTAACCTTATTTTCTACCAATCAATTTGAAAACCACTCACATATTAAGGACCATTTAATTAACTTGTAGTCATCCATTACTTCATATGTTGCAGGTTGTGTCTATGTGCCAATAAATCCTGATGATTGCGAGAACTTTAATCCTACAAGTGTACCGAATCTTTCTCAAGTAAAAGTCTTACCTTATTTTATAGTACTTTAAATGGTTAATTGAAGGTGCTTCTTTAGATCTGAGATAGTTGAACCTTGGATAAAAATATGGTATTAGATGGGCAGTATAATGATAAAAATGAGGTCCATTGAACACAAATTACGAACATAATTTACTGGACTATGAACAGTGTTACAATTATAATTATTTCTCCTTTACCTACCTCTGCATTAATGAAAAAGATAGATCCCTATAAATCTAACCATGAAAGTGTTGAAATTTGCAGTATCTGCAGGACTCTGGAAACTATCAAACATATTCTTTTTGAATGTTTTTATGCTCAGGAAATTTGGTACTTATTTTTCCATAAGCTGAAGGTCTGGAATAGCAATGGTAAAATTAATTAGCATGATATTTTGTTTTGTAATTTCAAGCTCAAGTTTGATTGTAAGCTATTTTGGTATTTCTTATCCCATGAGATCATGTGGAATTTGTGGAAGGAAAGAAATGATGATAAATTTAAGGGTATCAAGAGGGTACTTACTGAGTCTTTCAAGAGACTCAGTTTCTACTTTGTTTCTTTGCAGGTTTCAACTCTTGTGGAGATCTCAATGGAGAATTTCTTGAATTCAATAACTGAAGGTGCTACTAACAATACCATAGAGGATTTGAGAAGTCGACCCGCCTGTAGGTTGATATTGGAAGAGACTGTGCTATTCCAGTAGACATTTGATGAGCTCCAGAGAGCAATTGATGAAGCTGCAAGCCCAGAAAGATAACGCGACCCCCAGCAGTTGGACCCCCAAGGAGAAACAATGGCGAACCTTGATATTGAAGAAGTCAGAAATGAGGAGAATGTAATCAACACTATGTATTGTTTATGTTGATTTGAATAGCAACAACCTGTGGTGTTGTTAACAATAATTTGTATTGTCTATGTTGGTTTTGAAAACAACTGGTGCTTTTTGGTTTCTTTCCTGCTGTGTAAAGTACTGATATGGTATATTTCTTGTTATGGAAATGCTTTGATGTTGTACTGATCCTAATGCCAGATAGGAATTTTCATGATATGTAATGGACCTTAAACTATTTTCAATACAAAAAAAAAGAAGATAGCATATATTGGAAGTTCATTACATGTCTCATGTATGTGTTAGTATTTTAATTTTGTTTAAGTTGTTCAAAAGCTTGATTAGGTCAAGAATATGTTCTACAAGCTCTATTCTCTTAACAATGCTCAACATTTTCCCTACACATTTTCTCTTCAATCCAGTCGTTTCTTAACTCCTTCCCTTGTTAGCCCTTGGTTGTTCTCAAGTGTAATGCTTTTTCTATGCATCTTGCAGTCTGTATGTATGATCAGTCATTTCTTATGAAGCGTGGATAACCTTCATGGAATTGTTGTTGTAATTAGACAATTTCCATTGTGAGAATAATCATTTAATTTTTATGGAAGTAAGTCTTTTTCATATTATGGGTATGTGCAGGATCATCATGGATAAAACAGGCCCTTAAGTGGCAAAAAATTTAGAAAAATTAGTGTTAGGAAACTTGACGTAAAAATTTGAATAAGTTATCTATATTAATTCAAAAATATGTAAGAATAGAATCTGTAGAAAATTGAATGTTGTTTCTAAACTACTAGGTTTATTTAAAAATAAATAAAATCTATTTGGTGAAAATTTGAAATTTCAATGTAGTAGTACTTAAATTTCAGGAAAAAATAAAGTAGGTTATGCAGACCACCCTAACCATAATAAAATGATAATATGTTTTACAAGATTTTATATATAAGTAGATGACTCACGTCCGGATGTGATGCATATTTTTTGTAATTTTTTCCAAGTAAATAATTAATTATGAATTTTTATTACAACTTTTAAAAAATATAAAAACTTATGTCGACCACCTTAACTTGGTCAAAACTTCATGAAATTTAATTTTTATTTTTAATCCTATAGTATGTGAAGCATAGAATGTGACACATATTTCGGATTCAAAAAATGTGATACCATTTGAAAGTTATAGATGTTTTCAATCACCCTATCGATTAGGACTTTAGTCGTAATTCTAATAGAAAATAAATACTAATTATTTATTAAATTCAAATTAAAGTATAATTTATATTGGTGGAAAGCTGAGAATCTCCTCTAAAAACCCTTTTCGTTTCATCAATTTTGGGTAAAAAAAAAGTCGTCAGCCACATACCCTACAAATACCCATAATATTGCCACTTTTTGGCCCATCATGATCCTGCACATACCCTTATTTGACTTGGTATTGTAAACTTGTCTTTTTAGGATTCTCTTGGGGGGAACAACAAAAATGTGATGATAGGTAGAGTTGTACAACACCATAAATCATTTGGCATTATCAATATATTACTTATAGAATACTTTGTGTAAGTAAAATGGAATGTGCAATGACAATTGGTCTCAAATTCAAATTTGAATATAAGTACATTATACACAAGAAGATGGTATCTATTCTATGATTTAAAGAACCCAAAAATAAGAAAATTAATAGGTTCCATTTGTTTACTTGCTCTTAGACACTTGTTTAATCGGTGAGAACCTCAGAATGTCTTGCTGATAACTAGCAGTGTTCAAAATTCTTGAAGAGGTCAGATCGGTGTGACATTAGATCTGTCTTGCTGATGGAAGTCATCGACAAGACATGGACTATCAGAGTGAGTTTTCTATCCTGTGCTGATGATTGATCTCTCACTAATGGGTTGGCTTTGGTGGTCATCGCCAAGAGTCTCCGCAATGGTACATTTCAATGAATATTTTTTAAAAAAAAATTTGCATTATTTCTTCGTAATTTCGACGAAAACCACCGACGAATCACCAAAAAGGTCTGACGAAGTTGCTATAGCTACGACAAAGGCTTCATCGTAATTCCTTTCCCAATTCATCACAATTTCGATGAAGTCCACCGATGAATCACAAAAAAGGTCTGATGAAGTTGCTTAGCTGCGATGAAGGCTTCGTCATAACACCTTGCCCATTTCATCGCAATTTCAATGAAGGACACTGACGAATCACAGAAAAGGTCTGACGAAGTTGCTTAGCTGTGACAAAGGCTTCGTCATAATTCCTTGCCCATTTCATCAAAATTTCGATGAACGCTACCGACGAATCACATAAAAGGTCCAACGAAGTTGCTTACTGCGACGAAGGCTTCATCATAACTCCTTTCCCCTTTCGTCGAAATGGAGATGAACTTTTGGTGTTGTTTCGACGCTTCGGAAGAGCCATTGCAATTGCATTTTGGTTGTAATTCGTCGGTGGATACACAAATTTTTCGTTGATATTCCAACGAACATCTGAGTCATTTTATGATGTCGATGACCAATGAATCTGTGCTGTTATTTCAACATTTAATGCATCGTTAGAATTTTGACGAAAAAATAGCAAAATTGTTTTCGTCATTTTGTCACTTTTCCAAAAAATATTTTTCGAATGACCGATGAACTTCCGTCGGAAAATGGAGCCAAATTCAGTAGCGCCTGCACATTGAAGGTGTATTCTATCAATTCAATCTTTTGGCAGTGAGCCACTATCTTTGTATCTTGGCGGTGAGCCATCTTTTGTACTTAGGCAATGAGCCTTTTTAAGGAAAGTGAGTCCTGGCAGTGTGCCCTGTAATATTTTGTATCTAGATATAATATATTGTGAGTTAACTGTCACCGTAGTTTTTCCCTTTTTGAGGTTTCCTTGTAAAAATCTAAGTGTTCATGTGTATGGTTGCATTAATTTGCTTTTATGTTCATTCTTGTTGATTCAATTAGAATTGTGATAATGATTAGATGGATTTTATTGTGGTTTTATGAAATACTAATTCACCTCCTCTCAGTATTCTAAATGTTCAACAATTGGTATCAGAGCTTGGTTCCTTAGAAGAAGCCTAACAATTTGAGGAAGGTCCCAAAATTTGAGTATTAATTTTTTTTTCCTTTTTAAGTGGTATCTGATGGATATTTAGAAGAAAAAGATCTAAAGGTCAAGTTGAGGAAAGTAAATGAGTATATTGAAAAGATGCAAAGTAAAAGTGTTGAAGGATGTGATCTATTGGTTAATGTAGTGAAATTGTCTTTGCCCTATTGCAACAATTGGATGAGAAGAAAAGAACAAAAGAATGTTACGAAATTGAAATTCAAAGGAAGATGGATGAATGCATAAAGCTTGAGGAAGAAGCAAAAAATCTAGAAAAGGAAAGAAGTTTTGATGGTAAATTTAAGATAAGCTCGACAATGCTTGATGAGTTGATTAATTCTCAAAGATTGAAAATGAATAAGATTGGTTTAGGGTTTGAGGAAGGTCAAAGTTCTAAAATAAAGAAGTCTACTAGTAAGAATATTTGGTGAAAATATGGAAAAATCAAGGATCTAAGAAGGAACTCTAGAAGAACTCCTATCAAACAACTTGATGCTAAAAGGTATTTATCTTTCAATGGTGTTTTTTATTCCTACAAGAAATTTGGCCATAAGGAAAAGGACTACAAAAGTAAAATGAATCATTCTTTAACATTCTTCGAAAAATGTCTTAAGCTTAAGAAGATTGGATATAAAGTTAGTTTATGTGAAGATAAGTTGAATAAAATAAAAAAATAGAAAGAATGCTAGTTTCTATAAGTACAACAATTTGAAACACTCTAGTAATACTGTAGAAGAAGAAAAAATAATTATCCGGCCAAGACAAGTGATCAAATCATTGATCCAAAAGAAGAAAAAGAGGAAATGAAGAAGATTTGGAGAAAGGAAGGAGAATTCAAGAAATTTGAATTAGAATCATCGGTCTTACCTATGCTGACCTCTAGTGCAAATACTCCCATCAATTTTTGAGTCAAGCAGTGGCTATGGGGGAGAAATTATAAAGAAAACTAATAAACCCCCTCATCGATACTTGTGTCACATCATGATAGACGTATATTTAATGTGGTAACAAAATTAAGGAATTTTCTCAGTCACATGTGTGAAGGATGAAGTCTGGAGAATTTGAAATAATGGAGGCATACACAATTTTCAAGGTAATCTACCTGCAAGTTAAAGCATTTATTACAAAATAATTCAGAATGAAAGGAATAAATTTAGATAATTCAAAAGGCTTATGTATTTTTGGAGAAGTGTGCAAAGGAAGCTTTAAGAGAAACTCAGAGTTTCAGGGTTTGAAGAAGAGATCAAGTGGATTTGAAGTGAGCTCTAGAAGTAGGATATCTATACATTTCTTGTTGGCATTTACATAGGTATTCCTATTTTTACAATCTTTCATTTTTATTGTTGCTATCTCTTAAACTTTGCACCCTAACTAAGTTATGAAACTTAGTAAGCTAGAGAAATGTGGGAACTTTTCCTAGTTGTGAGTCACTCTAAAAAGGAAAATAACCTCCAGAGAAGGTTGGCTTCCTAGCTGGTTATCATTACTTTACTAATTCTTTTTGAGGGAAAAAGGAGAAAGACTGCTAAAAGTAAAATGCTAATGAAGGTAAAATGAAATGATACACCGAGACTATTAAATAGAATATGATCACAAAATACTGATATAAATGATCAAAATTGGGATATACCTAAGTATGCACAATTCATTGTTGTATGTTAATGCATAAATACTTTACAAATAGGTATGTATATAGAAATTTGCAAAAAGGAAGTTAACTTCATGATTAACAAACATGTATTAAGTAGACACAATCAGTAACCTGCATGAACAAACTAGTTATAGAAAGGTATGAACATGTGAGACAAAGCTGTGAGGAAAGTAATTTTACTGCTAACTTGATCAATCACTCGTGCCTACACTAATCTTCAAGAATGAAAAGACAAGAGATGAATCACCAGAAATAATGAAGGTCTTCACTATGAATCATATTTAGAAAAACTAAGTTACAAAAGTATGCCAAACTGTCACAAAGGACTATAAAAGTCACTCCAAGCTAAAATATGCATAGTCAAGAACTCTCTACAAATGAGTTACAAATGTGACTAAGTAACCAATCCCCCAAGTTGATCCACAAAACAAGGTTCTAGAAAGCCTTGGGTCGGATGCAACAATAAGGCCTAAAATATAGCTTTGAAATCCACTCAAAAAGAGCTCATGTTGGATGAAAAAGTCATGCAAGACTTAATCCAAACATAATTACTCCTAAAAGTGCTCTAAAAATGCCTATATTCCCTCAAAAAAGTGATGAATCACCCTATCTCTTCTCCACATGTTTGCAAACAAAACTCAACTTCCCTAGATGCTTGCAAGATCATAAATGAAAGCATATCCATCTCAATTTCTCATGCTCCTATTTTCCTTCAAGTCAAAAGCCATCTCCTTTTCTTTTGAAAATGATACGTTGCAAAGCTTATTCATATGAATATTTTTATTTTTATTTTCTTGCATTTAAAAGTGATAACTTAAACTAAATGATTTCTAAGATATCATTTAGAATTAGTCATTTACAATACAAAGTAAAATGCAAAAAAAAAAGGTTCCACCCCTAATGTATTCGACCTAAACTTTAAGGAAAAGACTTAGGAAAAAAATTACCAAGTCAAAAAGTCTAAATCACATTTCATATTGAAATTCCTAAGCCCACAATGAAATTAGTTGCAATGATTTTTTAATAAAAAGGAAGGAAAACATGCCTAACCTTTAATTGGCCACCACTAGGGTTTTGGACCTAAAGTAAAAGAATGCAACTCATTCATTTATTTTGTGAGAAGCTTCTTGAAGAAGCTACACTGCCATGTGATGAGGGTTTCGACAGGCCACCATGTTTTCTTTCCTTTCACTGTGAATTCTGGGAGATCTCTTTGAAATTTTCATAGAAAAAATGAATGGTAAGCCCTTCCTAGACATAAATCTAGACATTGCTTTTCATTTTGAAGTATTTTTAGGTACTTAAGCTACAGTTATGACTATTTTATGATATCTTTTCATCATTCCATCTTCTGCTAACATCTTTGCTCATTCTGAGGCCGATACTAGAATGTTTTCAAAGATTTTGCAATTACAGAGGCTATTTTGTATGGAATCTGGTGATTTTCTCTATAGAGACAAATGGATAAGCATTTTAGAAGAAAATTTTAAGATGAAAACTTCATTATGGTTGTGGCCCCTTGAGTTATCTTGCTAATTTTTATCTCTATTGGTTTCCCTTGATTTGCAACCAAATACAGAGCCCGACCGTGGCCTTTACATGGTGATTTTTGAGATATACAAAGGCACTCTACTATATTTTTCTTCGAGCTGATCTTCCTCATATACAAGCTTTCTATAATCATGGCTCCCGTAGCCATGTAGATTTGCTTGTCTTTGCTAAATTTTCTACAACTTATGCTGCCATTGAAGGGTTTCTGTAGAAATTTGGAGCCTGACCTTGGTAGAAAAAATTAAAAAGAGAGACTTTTTCTGCCTCAACTTCAAGCAAAACTACATGGGAAAGTTCAAGGTAGGCTTTCAAAGTAGTTATTCTGTTATTCTTTTAACAGTTTAAGCACAATACATATTTTATTTTGTACAAAAAAAAGTAAAATTCCTTTTAATCTCTGTATCATTTGATTCATAGGCTGATTTCTTACAGTTTCTCATACCTAACTGCTCTTTGTCCACTATGGCACACATTTGTTTACATTTTTTGTACTTTTCCCTTATTTGGCCGCCATGGCTCTTCTCACATTCAGATCTTTGATATTTTATATGAGATTTCTTCATAAAAAATTCTTGAAACTCTTGTTCCTCTTCAGGGTATTCTCCTTTGTTAATTATTCAAAACATAAATATTCTTAATGGCCACCCTTTAGATTCATTTCTCTGTTCACAAGAATTCTGGTACGAAACCCTATTCTAGGATTTACTCCATTCCTTGGGCTTCATAGTGATTGATTTTCAATATCCACTTGTGATGATCAATTTCGACATATGCTGCCTTCATTGTATCTTGCGTTCTTCCAAATTCTTTCTATCAAGGATTCATTATACTATTTTAAAATATGTCCTCTATCTCTTCTTTCTAGCTTCTTTTCTCATTCAATTATGAAAATTGCATGTTGAAATTTCTTTTTGGCACCTAGAAAAAATGCTTCAACTGTACTTTTGATGATGACTATGAATGCTATCCTTGTCATGGTAGATACATGCAGTCATTTATTTGAAATTATGTCATTTTACATGTTTACTACCACAATGACTTTTCCTATTAAAACTGAAATAATAGTCTTTGATGATCTATATTTTGTTGCTTATGTAATTCATTGTTGGATATTTTGGAACTTGGAAAGATGGCATCCTCTTCGATCAGGGAACTAAGTTGTTGTTGTATTTTGCACACCATATGATACTAATTGAGGCTTGCAAAAAACCACTGTTATCTACACTTTTTGTTCATGCTATTATTTAGAATGTTCACCTACTTGACCATTATCTTTGAAAACTCAATATGATCAATACATAGCTCTATTTTCCTCATGATACAATAGTTCATTAAATAATGTATTTTTTTTCCTCACAGAAGGCTATCATAAAACACCCTTCACAATTGCATTTGCATCTCTAGACTCAGTAAATAATTCAAAATGAACTTTCATACATGATTCTGATAAGTTTTAGCAGAATCTTGATAGCTCTGAAACTTGTAATTGCAACTGATATGGGATAATCATCCATGATCTACTTGTATACTGGGATTATTTTATATTTATTGATATGTAGACTATCATGAAATGTACTTATGGTTGGATAAGAATGTACATAGCAATAAATGTACTGGCTACCTTAACACCTGATATTCATGACAATGTACTCCTTTTTTGCATTTGCTATCATTGTCTCTTCCATGTAAGCAATGACTCATTGTACTTTCTGATGATGCTTTCATGACATTATGATCTCCCTTGATGATTGCTTAGTGAACTCAATATGTATGCCTATTCACTATCACTGCATAATCATGTTGAAATGATGACCTTTTAAGATTTTATTTGCTTCTTAAATAAGATTTAATGAGTTCATTATTTGAAAATTCAACATGCTGGGCTCAACCCTTGTGGGAGCCTCGTTTTAACCCACATGCTAAATTAAAACATGATTACACCAGTAGCTGCACATGAAGAAAATGAGTTAGAAAAATGTGCACATCTTAGGTGTGTTTTATGATCCTAATGGTTTTCAGGGACACCTAAAATGTGCATGTAGTTTACTTAATGCATATTATGTTCAATGTATGCATGAATAGGGTGAATATGTATGTAACACCCATTATTGGTCATTGCTTAGAGTGTACTCTAACACCATCGCTAATGTCATATGCAAGATTAGGAGTGGAAAGAGATAGAAGAGACGGGTGAAGCTTAAGACAACAGCAAGGAAAAAGACGCATGAAAACTAGTCATTCCAAGCAATGGTTGGTTACCCTCTTTACATGCACATTCATTTCTCCTCTTTACTTATTCTTGTATATATTGTTCATACTTTGTTTTGAATAATCAATTTAATCTCACGGCTTGTATGAGATAATGAGCATTTATTCATTCAATAAAGATTATTCTTCTGAAAAGTTTTGAATCTTTCTCTATTGCATGCATGTGCATGAATGTAATGATCTGTAGTTGTAATCTTTTTCCAGATTTTTCCATTTATACATTTGAATGTAATGAAGAAGGTTAACAAAATGTATACCTTATTTTCCTCAGTTTGAAATAAACTCTACCCTTTTGAACCTATGGGTGAAAAAAATGGGTAACAATTGCTATGGATAATTCAAAGGTTGTGCATAGTGTGGATAAAGTGCAAGTTAATTTGAAGAGATATTTGAGGATTGTGTCAAAAGAGTCTATTGATTCATTCTCTTACATCCCTCTGAGAGTGTTTCCCATAGAAGATATCTATGGAATTTTTGATAGTAAGACAAAAGAGATGTCATCAGTTTAGATGAGCATGCTATGGAATAGTGAATTGGAAGAGAGCCATCATTCCTACAGAGTGTTAGTTGAGAAAAAATTGGATGTTTGGAGGAAATTCCCCTTGTTTGAATTTTAAAATAAGTATATTTGAATAGTATTGAGTAGAATTCATGATGAATCTTTATGGATTGATGGGGCACATTTGATTACCACATAAGCTATTAGAGATGTAATTGGTTTGTGTTCCTCTGAACTAGTTCCCAAATGGAAGGCTATGGATGAGCAAGAGATAATTGAGGTTACTGGTGTGAATTTTGAAGGGAAAGAGATTGATTTGAGATCAATTTCGGATCCAAGAATAAGGTATACTACTATAGTCATCGGTCACAAGGTTTGTATCCCTAGCAATGACCTTACAGTTTCTACTATTGTTGTACATAAAGCTATTGATATGGTTAAAAGAGATATGGATTATGACTTGTGTGAATTACTTCATATACATCTTTTGAATAATATATTTCAGTATGGCAATTTGGTTGTCTATTTACTCTTTTAATTATTTAGCAAATTAATGGTAATAAGAAGGATATAATGGTCAAATACATAGCCTATTGCCTATTAAATCAGGAGATTCATGATAAATCTTGGTAGCTCAGATGTACAAGAGATTTCATTTGCTACATTCTTTGGAACATTTCAGATGAGGATGAGTAGAAGGTTTAGGATTCTAATAAATGTTGTTGAAAGGTACTCTAGAAGCATCAATTTTCTTGTTTCTACATATTTCTATCACATGGAAGTAGTTGAATCAACTTTGGCATGGATTTATGAGTTATATAATGAAGTTTTAGAGGTTGAAGTTGATTATTATGCAAAAATTCTTTTGGAAATCCTTAAGAATCTTAATGTAGAAGGTACCTCCGATACCACAACTGGAACATGGAAGAAAAGGAATAGTGTTGTTAAGCAAGAAGTTGTAGAAGTAAGTGAGTTTGAGAGAGCTCAACATGAGCATGAATGAATAAACATTCAAAGAGCTTGGGAAGAATTGCATAACATTATTCCCGGTGCTAATTTTGATTCATCTATTTCTTTTGTGGAGAATCTTAGAGGAATGATTGATTCTTTGAATTTCTACATCTCCGAAATTGAAGTAAATACTAGAATTAGGTTTGATGAAGGAAAATTGGAAGATATCAAGGAAAAATATGCAAATGTGCATATTTGAGTGATGAGGGAATTGGAGAGTGTACAAGTTTATGAAGAAGAGGGACAAGAACTACTTTCTTTTTAAAAAAAAAAAAGATTTACTTTCTTTTTTCCTATATTGGTTTGGAAGTACATTGGAGATAAGAAATAATATAAGGATGGATAAATCATAGATGTGCACTTAGGAAGATACATACAGGTTAGCAAAAGATAGAGATAATCAAAGGTAGTCCTACATTGTGCAGCTTCAAGAAAAAATATTTCTCTACAAGATCGAAGGACAAAAGTTATCAAGAAGTTTGTGGCACTCAAAGACATGATTAAAATTAGACACACTTCTATTTGTATATTGGTAAATTATAAGAGATTAGTCTTAGTCCCAATACTTCAGCAGATGGTATAGAGTCCTTAACTAAGCTTGAGCTATTACAAAAGACACTTATAAGTGAAAAAGGTTCATGGGAGGAAGGAAAATTATCATGGAAGGTCATCTTCGAGATTCTCAAAGGTTCTTCAGGTTAATTCAATTTTGTGTTCATATCTTTTTGGCTACATTTTGATGCATACATACATATATATCGGACCGCATCCTTTGTCATCAATGTCAAAGGGGGAGAGATAGGGAGATAGAGAGACATAGAGATATAAATGAAGAGATAGAGGTTAACATAGGAAAATCATTTTTGTGAAGAACAATTTTTATAGGGGGAGTATTCAAAGTTATTCAGTTGTAGTATATTGGAAAATATTTTTGTCATGCATGTTGCCACCAATGCTAAAGGTGGAGATTGTTGGGATTATGGAGCCTTGCAACATGAGCATGAAGTATGGATGGTTTGTGTTCATTTTTCCTATGTTGTCATTGATGTCAACATGGTGATAACTATATGGAAAGTCTACTTCATTTACTAGAAGCTATTCTCTACTGGTAATACTCTTTTGTGATGGATCAGTGTATTGGTATTTGAGTCTAGAATTCACCACAAGATATGCTATGACTTTGATCTCTTAACCATGTTATCATGACTCATTCAGAAAACTATATACTATATCTTGAGACATTTTTTGGTTATGAGTAGAAAGTTGTCTATGACAAAGTTCAACTCTGTAAGTTCCTTGCTTGGCATACTATGTGGGGGAATTCACATTTTCTTAAGGTGAACATTTTGATGTTGTAGTTTTGTTGGTAGTATGATGGAAAAATAATGTGTTCTCAGATCTATAAGGTGTTTTCTTTGAGGTTTATTTGTTGTTTTGGAGACTTGTATTCTAGTCTTAGCCAACTTAGTGTATTCAATACATTATGGAGACTAGTTAAGTTTTATGGATGTTATCCAAATTGGTATAACACACTAAATGGATAAAATATTTAAATTATATATGGTGCCAAAAAAGAGAGTGTTGATTATTTTGTTTTCATCTAATTAGGCCAACCTAATTGACGAATAAGATATACTTGTATATATAATATTCCTTGAAGAGAGAATGGTAGTATGAAAAGGAAATGGTGTGAAAAATATTAAGGGGTATGTGAAGATATAAGCCTAAATGCTTTAATAGTTGTGGATTAGTGCAGATTAGTTGAGCAATTTTTGTGTGATGCAATACTTCATATTTTGAGCTTCATTGGAATTGAACCCTGCACATTGAAGGTGTATTCTATTAGTTCAATCTTTTGGTAGTGAGCCATCTTTTATACTCAGTCAATGAGCCTTTTTAAGGATAATGAGTCCTAATAGTGAGCCCTATAATATTTTGTATCAAGATACAACATACTGTGAGTTAACCCTCACCGTGGTTTTTCCTTTTTTTGTTTTTCCACATAAAAAATATTGATGTTCATGTGTATGGTTGTAATGATTTGTTTTTATGTTCCTTTTGCTGATTTATTAAGAATTGTGATAATGATTAAATGGATTTTATTTTGGTTTTATGGAATACTAATTCACCCCCCTCTCTAGTTTTATGGAAATGGATGCTTCACTGCCTTGTCCACAAAATGGAATGAGGAAAGGGATCCAATCTCACAATGTTCACATTCAAGAATACCTTAGAGATCTCAAACCAATGAAGAATGTGAGAGATATGACTATAATATATCCTTAGGGATGAATGGAACAAGAAATGGGTTCACCACCAAGTGTAAACTTGGAAAACATAAAATGTTTGAAAACATAATGTGATATGCAAACAAATGTTAAACAACCTAAGGAAATCCCTAGAAATGTAAATAAAGAAGAAAAAAAAAGTAAATATGTGAATGGTGTGAACCTAGAAACCTTGAAGATATTTGAAATAGCTCTTAAATTCTAAAAAAATTGATTTTTAAGCTTGGTGGGGCTCATTCGCCATTCTGTGAATTAGTCTCAATTCTGGAAAACTGCACCAGAGCCTATTTTATCCAAATGGGTATCCAAATCCACAAATTTCTCTGAAAAAAGGTACATTGAGACTCATTCACCACTAATGGCGAATGTGTCCACTTTGACCTTTCTAGAAACTTAGAAGTGGAATCTGTAGCTCTCGGTCTGCTCAATTTGTACCTCTAGGTGTCTGGATCCAAAACCATGATTTTCAAGGTTGTGAATTTTTGTGAATATTTTGACCTTGCTAATAGGGGGATGACTCCAAAAAGTTTGAAACCTATTCTTCAATGATCTCCAAGCCTTCAAAGTACCTAGATCTACAATTGCACAAAGAAAGAGAGAATGTTGATTGTTAGGAAATAGGGGTTTTCCTTGGTCAAACCCCTTTGAGGTAATTAAACCAAATGGTGAAATAATATAATGAAACATGAACATAAAGTAATGAAACTAGAACATTTCCATGATGATGGATCTTGAAATGCTACAACAATTGATGAAGAACCTTGCTCTAGAATTCCTTAGAATTGGTCTTGAATGCTATCTTGATGACCTTGTGAAGACTTGGAATGCTCAAATTTTGTTTGCTTGACTTGATAACATGAAGGATTGATGATAATTGGATAAAATGAGGATTTAAAAGATTTATTATATAGGAAAGCCACTCAAATGACCATTAATTGGATCCCCAAGGCCAACATAGAAGAAATTTAAACTTAAAACCCCATTTTTCCTACTCAAACTTTGAAAATAGCTCAAATAGGACTCATTTACCATTTTGGGTGAATGAGTCTCACCTAGATGGGACTAATTCAACCAAGGTGGTGAATGGGTCCCACAGGGGCCATTTTACTAGTTGGGATGTTGGGGAGTGCATAAATTAAGTCTATATGTTGATATTGTCGAGTCTTTGATGAAAATTATGCCTTGGGATGCACAATATGGGGTCATAGGGGCCTATTAATGATGATATAAAGGTAATAAATGCAATAGGGCCCTAAATCCAATGTGAAAGTGTAAATAAATACACTTTACAACACTAAATTAAGGAAAAATTGAGTCTCTTTAGCTTAGAAGGGCCCTATATCCCATGTGAATGTGTAGAACACATTACAACACTAGATTAGGTCCACTTGATTTAAACACCCCATAAATTAAATGTGAAGATGTAAATAAATACATTTTACAACACTGAGTTAGGGTAGGGTTAGGTTTATTTAGCTTTAAAAGGGCCTAAGACCTTATTTGGATGTGTTAAACACCTCACAACACTAGACTAAGGCGATATTAAGTCCAATTTGTCATTAAATCAAGAAAGGGAAAATGCATACTTTTTTGGTGTCCACATTTAGCCCCTACTTTAGTGAGAGGATAAAATTGCTTCAAACTCACACTAAAGTAGGCATTCAAGAGGGGTCCAATAGTACCAATGTGGATGACATAGGATGACAAAGATCAAAGGAGGTGGTCAAGCCTGCAGGATCCAAGATCCTATGTCAAACCAACATAAGCACAAAAGGCACTCACAAGGTGTGTAATATGGGTATGTGCAGGATCATGATGGGCCAAAAAATGGAAATATGATGGGCATGTGTAGGGTATGTGGTTGATGAATCTTTTACACAAATTTTATGAAACGAAAAAGGGTTTTTAAAGGAGATTCTCAACTTTCCACCAATATAAATTATGATTTACTTTGAATTTAATAAATAATTAGTATTCATTTTCTATTTGAATTATGGCTAAAGTATTGATTGATAGGATGATTGAAAAACATTTATAGCTTTCAAATGGTATCACAATTTTTGAATCTGAAACATGCATCACATTCTATGCTTCGCATACTATAGGATTAGAAAATAATAATTTCATGAAGTTTTGACCACATTAAGATGGTCGACATATGTGTTTTTATATTTTTTAAATGTTGTAATAAAAAAATCATAATTAATTATTTACTTGGAAAAAAATTGCAAAAAAATACGCATCACATCAGGACAGGAGTCCTCTACTTATATCTAAAACCTTATAAAAAATTATTATCATTTTATTGTGGTTAGGGTGGTCAGACGAACACTTCTTATTTTTTCCCTGAAATTTAAGTGCTACTACTTTGAAATTTCAACTTTTCACCAAATTGATTTTTTTTAAAAATAAACCTAGTAGTTTAGATACTACATTCAATTTGCTATAGATTAGATATTCTTACATATTTTTGAAATAATATAGATAACTTATTCAAATTTTTACGTCAAGTTTCCTATCTCTAATTTTTCTAATTTTTTTGCCACTTAAGGGCCTGTTTTTTCCATGATGATCCTAGACATACCCATATGTATCAAAACAAGATACACAATCATGAAATTTCAAGAACTAAAAAAATTAAAATGAGAGATGGATCAAATATGCATTCACTTTGGGCCACAAAACATCAGGTCATCCACAGGGTGAGTTGTCCCAAAGAAGTGCTTTAGTGAGAAAGTCATGCCAGTGTGTTGGCTTCCCACCATATAATGAGAAAGTCAAGCTAGTGTTTTGGATTCCCATTATACTAACCATACCAAATTTATTCTCTTGATAACCTTGATAAGGTACCACAATGAAAATGCTTTTTGTAAATGCTTTTGAATGTCATAAATATTTTGTTAATGGGGATTTTTCTTTGTTCATGTAAGGTCTTCTTCTTAGGAAGCATTGTTCCTAACATCTACAAGAGAGGACAAGTCAAGGTGTCAGATCATTTCCCATGGGATGCCTCGTTCACATCATTCCATATCAGAAGATCATACACTCTTAGATGACATCAAACCCAATGATACCACCAAGAAGAGGACAAATCACAAGAAAAAGGAAAAATCATGCCATGAAATTTTTGGCCAAAAGATGTCATCGATGTATGCCCCCACTTTAAGGTGGTTGCTACAACATCACTATGAGAAATTGCTTTAAATTACCCAATGATAAATTCTAAGAAGACATGAGAGCCAACCTAGAAAACCCTATTCCAAGTCATATGTTTCCAAATCAAACTACATCATGGATAAATATGTCACATGCGAGTTATCTTAAGGCATGTCATGCAAATCCCAAGCTTTCTCTTATATGTTCGTGAAAGTTGATCAACTAGCCAAAATAGTCAGCAATAAGTGACATACGAGGATAAGGCTTCTGAACCCTTTTCCCCTACTTAGTGGAGGACAAGGGTGATCCCAAAATCAATGATAATATTTTGCTCCTTGTGATGAATGCAAAACATGCAACTATGAAAATGAGCAACAACTAATGTAATTTATTATGATGAGTAAACAAAGTTTTTGGTTGATACATATGTAATGATATATCTATTAGTTTAGGATGTACCAAGGTTAAAGTTGTCTAGGAAGAATCTTTTGCGATAGTGCTGAGATTGAATGGAGGTTTTCTATTTGAGGGACAATAACTAATATAATTAGTCCTTTCTTGCATTTTAGGCTTTATAGAGACATGGATACATTTTTCTATAGCATCACATCCTTTCCCAAGTTGCTTCATAAGTTCAAAATGTCTTCCAAAATGTTTTTCCACTTTTGTTGGATTTGGTGGTTGTTCAATTTCCTCAAAGTTTTTCTTGGATGTTGTGTTTTCTTGTAAGGTGGTTGAAGTGGATGTTTTTGACATTACCTTTTTTTATCTTTCCTTTTTAGATTATATTGTTATGATCATGTATTCTCCCATGGATATAGGTAGGAAATCAAAGGTTTCTACAGCCTCTTCCAATAACTTTGTGGCTTCTTCAATTTGATTTTTTCTTTCTATATATTTTTTCTTGGTACTGATCATAGCACATTTAACCTTTTTTTGAGGAATAGAAGGTGACTTGTCATAAAATCCTAAAATTTTCTTCAAGGCTTGATCCATATCAAGCAATTAAGGATGCTTCAAAGTGTGGTTGATTTTTGGTTTTCACATGATAGTGTTGATGTTTGATTGCACCATGATACCTTCCCTATTAGGAGAGTTTTTAGGAGAACTACAAACTAGATGTTCATGAAATTCAATGTTTGGTTCTTGAATATTGAATTCATCACAAGTAAGGGAATGATCCATGGTTGGATTTTCTTGCTTGGAAATGATGGTGTTTCTTTGTTCAATAATGTTTTCCTCATGATTTTCATTGATGGGATCTTGTAACACCATAATATCTTCTTTACCAATAGGAGAGATATTATGAGAAGGGGGAATTAATTTGATTGTTGTCCATAATATCATCCTTTTTCTCCAAGGTCTCATTATCTTGTGCCATAATATTTACCCTAGTAGGAGAGCTAGTAGGAAAGTGACAAACAATAGGTTCATCACATTTCATGGTTGAATTTGATAAAGAAACTTCATTACTCATAGGAGAGGCATCAAGAGAAGGATAAATATGAGTTTCATGGTTACTAATAATTGGAATTTTTTGTTCAAATAGGTCTTCCCAAATGGTAGGGGTATCAGGAAAGGGAGGAATAAGATTCTCATGAGTCTTAATAAGGATACCTTCTAACACTAAACTATCTTCTTCATGTATAGAGAAGATATTAGGAGAAGGAAGGATTTGATTGTCATGATTATCTATATTTGCATTCCCATGTCCTATGATGTCTTCCAAAGTAGGAGATATTGAATCTCTTAATATATCCTCCACACAACTTTGTTTTTCATGATAGTTCATGATTTTATCCTTATTCACTAAAGAATTTTCACAAGTAGTGGAGGTGTTGGGAGATGAATGTAGACTAGGTAAAGTAGTGGCCACGATTTCAGCTTCGTGTGTTATTATGTCTTTGCAAGGGGAAGAAGGAGGAAGGCAAGAAAGACTTTCATGATATTCAATGATTCTATCTTCTTTCATTAAGATACCTTCATCACCAATGGGAGATATATCAAGAGAAGAACAATTATGATTATCACGATTATCAATGCTTGCATCCTTTTGTGTCAAACCTTTAGAGGATGATCTTAGTGAGAGGAAGTCCTTAAGGGCTTCATCTAACATGTCTAAGTCATCACTACTAAACAGATTGGATGATATACTTTTTGTAAATGTAAGCATTTTTTGAATTGTTTCTTGTGATATTTTTTGTTTTTGTTTTCCAATGAATCTAATCTAAATGAACTAGGAACTAATGCTGAAAATGAAAACTGAAAAAATCTAATGCTTTCCATAATTGCCATGAATGTAAATAATGCTATTTCTAATGATAAAAGCTATGAAAACTTAAAATGCAATGTAAAGAATTAGGATGAAATGCAATTTTTTAGATTTAAAACAAGGTAATTTACTGATTACATTATGCAATGATTTTTAAATTAAATGTTGTGAATGAAAATTTGAAATTAAGCAATGCATGAAATTAACCAATTTAATCTAGATTTAGTGAAATGTATATAACAAAAATTACCAACTAAAATAGATAGTTAATGGTAGCAAACAAAAGTGTGAAAACAAGATTTTCAATGCTGTAAAAGGTAGTTTTAGGGGTGCAAAGGGACTAATTCACCCAAGGTGATGAATGAGTCCCAATGGGGATTTTTTTCAATTTTTTTGGAATTTTTCAATTGTTTTTGATGCTTTTTATGTTGTATGATGCATATCTAAGATGCAAATATATAATTTTAATAATTTTCACTAGATTTAAATACAATAATGCAAGGTATGTGATGCTTTCACTAATGCCAATTTTGAAACCCTATAATGCAAATTAACTAATGAAATGTTAATGCAAGATAAATCTAGGATATAAATGCACTCCAAATCAGAATTATGATGCTCAAAAGTTGGGTGCAACAAAATGTTGTGTTCTCCAAAATGTGGACACCAGAAATGGATGCTTCACTATCTTGTCCACAAAATGGAATAAGGAGGAAAGAGATCTAATTTAACAATCTTCACATTCAAGAATACCTTAGAGATCTCAACCCAATGAAGTATGTCAGAGATATGAATATAGTATATCTTTGGGGATGAATGGGAAAAAAATGGGTTCACCACCAAGTGTAAACTTGGAAAACATAAAATGTTTGAAAACACAATGTGATATGAAAACAAATGCTAAATGATGTAAGAAAAGCCCAAAAAATGTAAATAAAGTAGAAAATAAAAGTAAAAATGTAAATGGTGTGCTCCCGGAAAGCTTGAAGAGACTGGAAATAGCTTTGAAATTCTGAAAATGTTGATTTTTAAGCCTAGTGGGACTCGTTCGCCATTATGGGTGAATCAATCCTAGTTCTAGAAAATTGCACTGAAGCCCGTTTTAGGAAAATGGGTATCCAAATCCACAAAATTCTCTAAAAAATAGGTACAATGGTACTCATTTTCCACTAATCATGAATGAGTCCACTTTTACATTTTTTGAAACTAAGAAGTGGAATCTATAACTCTCAGTTTTCTCATTCTGTACCTCTAGGTGTCCGGATCCAAAACCCTAATTTTCGAGGCTATATGTGACTTTTTGTGAATATTTTGATGTTTCCGATAGGGGATGACTCCAAAAGTTTGAAACCTTTTCTTCAATGATCTCCAGTACCTATATCTACAATCACATAAAGAGAGAGAAAATGTTGATTGCTAGGAAATAGGGGTTTTCCTTGGTCAAACCACTTTGAGGTAATTGAACTAAATGATGAAATAAGATAATGAAACATGAACATTAAGTAATGAAACTAGAACCTTTCCATGATGATGCATCTTGAAATGTTGCAAGAATTGATGAAGAACCTTGCTCTAGAATGCCTTAGAATTGATCTTGAATGTTATCTTCATGACCTTATGAAGACTTGGAATGCTTAACTCTTGTTTTCTTGACTTGATAACATGTAGGATTAATGATACTTGGATGAAATGAGGATTTGGAAGCTTTGTTGTATAGGAAATCCATTCAAATGATTGTTAATTGGATCCCCAAGGCCAACATAGAAGAAATTTAAACTTAAAACCTAGTTTTTCCCACTCAAAATTTAAACATAGCTCAAATGGGACTCATTCACCATTCTAGGAAAATGAGTCCCACCTAGATGGAACTCATTCAAACAAGGTGGAAAATATGTCCCATATGGGAAATTTTGCTAGCTAGGATGTCAGGGAGTGCATAAATTAAGTGTATATGTTGATATTGTCAGGTCTTTGATCAAAAATATTCCTTGAGATGCACAATATGGGGTCATAGGGGTCTATTAATGATGATATAATTGTAATAAATGTAATAGGGCCCAAAATACAATGTGAAAGTGTAAATAAATACACTTTACAACACTAAATTAAGGAAAAATTGAGTCTATTTAGTTTAGAAGGGCCCTAAATCTCATGTGAATGTATAGAACACATTACAACACTAGATTAGGTCCACTTGATTTACAAGTCCCCTAAATTCAATGTGAAGATGTAAATAAATACATTTTACAACACTAAATTAGGGAAGGCTTAGGTTTATTTAGCTTTAAAACGGCCCAAGACCTACTGTGGATGTGTAAAACACCTCACAACACTAGACCAAGGTGATGTTAAGTCTAATTTATCATTAAATCATGCAAGGGAAAAGGTGTAATTTTGGGTTTCCACAAGGATGTAATCAAATGATCCAACCATATCTATTAAAATCTCAAATCTACATGTGCAAAATGTTAGTAACTTAAAAAGAGGGACTTGGCTAGGTTGTCGAGAGATAAGGGACATATACTTAGGGTCAATAATTTTGACAACTAACAGTTATTAAACCCATTAAAACTTTGATGCATAAAATTTTCTCATGATGAAATGACCATTGAGACTAGGAAAAGGGGTTTGTAAACTGGATGATTTCAATGACATAAGTCCAAACTAATGTGATTAGGAACTGACAATAACAAGTCAACTTGGAAATATAAGGAATAAAGGTAAAGGCTAGGTTTTTTTGAATGAATGAATCATAAACCTTAAACCTTAGACCTAAAACCCTAACCAACAAACTAGAACAAGACCAATGAGGAATCCAAACATAGTTTCAAAGAAATGGAACATAAATTTTTTTGAGGGTTCCATCAGGGATGGCTATATTTTGGATTGTCTATATCCACCAGGTTTGATTCATTGTTGTTGCATAATTTGTTTTTCATAACCCAAATTTATTGCATTTTTAATTATAATATGATAAATTGAATTATTGAGGAAATTCAATATGTTGAATGGAAATTTTGATATTTTTGAAAAGATTGAAAGAAATTGACCATTGTTGACTATGTGATCTTTTTGAATTATCTTATATTTTATCATGAATTGAATGCTACTAATGAATTTTGTAAGTGCAAGTGTGTACAATTAGAGGGTGATAGGTTGAAGGATGAGAGCATGGTTGAAATATGATCATTTAGTTAGATCAAACAGTAAGCTTAATGGAATCTGGGTCCACACCACAAATATCATGATAACTACATTTAAAATTCATATAAGAGAATTATATTTATCTAACTTGAACTAACTCGATGATTGAAAAGATGTACTTATGAAAAGTAATAAATGTGAAATTTTTATTTAAATTGTTTATCTTAATCTTGTGTTTTTAGAGTTTGAAAGAAAATGAAAGTGTGACCTAACATGGAATGAATGCATGTATTTCAAAAAAAATATTATGCATTTAAACATTATTGCTCAAAATGAAAACAAAATTTCACTTTTATTTAATGTTGAATATGAACATGAAAACATCTATATACGAACACACACACACACACACACACACACAAAGATATATATGTGTGTGTGTGTGTGTGTGTGTGTGTGTGTGTGTGTGTGTATGTATATAAATATCAAAATACATAAATATATGCATAAATATATCATATATATATATGTCTGAGCAATTGAATTTGAAATCGATATTTTTGCATTATCGAATTGACAAGAAATTGAATGGAAATCATGATATATTCCATAAGTCAAGGCCTCAATTTAATTTATAGTTGATTAATTAAAATGGATATAGTGGGTGGCAATAGAATTAATGCCATTATGGAGGAAACAACCCAATTCCATGAAAAATCTTTCAATTTTGAAAGACATATCTCTAGAAAAAAAAATGAATAGTATCGATTTGTATGTAGGCAAAAGGAAAGGGGAGAGAACTTGGCTATGAGGGAAAAATTAGACAAAAGCTTGGAAAAATCTTGACTTGAGGTAATTGATATTTTAGCTTTGGAAATATGCATGATTTCTCTATGTTTTTATTCAAAAATGCTTGCAATATACTTTCTATTTGTCGAGTTTGATAGAACTGTTATTTCCAATCATTAAATGATTGTGATAGAAATAAAATTATAGTTGATATTGATCAAATGAAAATTGATCAACTGTGGGTCTAAGTAACCAAGGCCTATCGACCAATCTTGAAACTACTCATTATGCATATTTTGAATCCTTGAGCATGCTGGCTGATCTTGGTCAAGCCAAGAATCAACATATATTATTGCCTTTATCTATTTTTTCATGCATGTAAGAGCCATGATATGGCTATTAGATTGAATCTGATTACTAGTAATTTTTATCATTTTCAATCAAATGTTACAACTTGATATTGAACTATTGATTTTTGGGTAGGATTTATAGGCTACTCTTGCACACTTAGGATGTTTCACCTAAAAGGAGAGAAATAAACCCCACTCAAAAGTCTAGGTGGTTCACTAAAATTAAGATATGTATTATGTCATTAAGGCTAAATGAAATGATCTAAATGAAATTAAATGAAAATTTTGATTGATTATGAATGAAAAACCTAAGAAACAATTGATGTTTGAAACCATAATGTGATATGCAAACATGAACAAATGCAAAATAGAAAAGAAGAAGGTTGAATCAGAGTGCACCTGGGTAGAGAATGGAGAATCTGGAGTGTCTTGAATGCTGGTAGAGATCACTAAAAATCCCTACTGGGAATCATTCGCCACTGATGGTGAATTAGTCCTTTTGATGAAAACATCTGGAAACTGGTTTATGAGTGTCAGGATTTAGAATCTAACAAAATCTAGATTTCCAGCCTTAAAGTGGGACTCAATCACCATCGATGGTGAATTAGTCCTCTTCGCAAATTATATGAAATTAGGGACCAATCCTGTAGCACCAGATCTGAGGTTGTTTGCTTGTCGGGTTGAAGGAGTCAAATCTGTAGAAATTGGATAGAATGTTTTCTCCAAGGTTGAAATAGGTTGCAGTTGACTTGAAACACTTTTTTTACTTATTTTCCACTTTTTAACACCTAATAGCTTGTCAAATCTGCATACATAAGTCTGCAAACACACATACAAAGGGGGAAAATGGTTATGGGTTAGGTTATAGGGATTTTCCTTGGTCAAATCCCACTTTGGTAAGCAAATCCTTAATGAAATAATGAAATGGAAGAGAATGATAAACAAATAACATGCAAATTTTATCAACTTACGAAACCCTTGTTGAAGAAATATGAAGATATATCAATGGTTTCTCCAAGATACTTGATTGATCCTTGATTGAATGATGGAAAGTTCTTGAATTCTTGAATGAATGAGAAAATAAGTTAATTTGATGAATTGGTCCTAAAATGAGAAGGAAAACACTTATTTATACACACTTGTGCCTTACTAACCCAAAGATACCTCATCACAAGCTGACATAAGGTGATTTTAAATAAAAACCCGAAAGAAAATTTCAAATATTTTGAATTTTGAGCCAAGAGGGACTCATTTGCCACCCATGGTGAATGGGTCCCACCGTGAACTTGAAAGTGGGTGTTGGGAATTGTCTTGCATTTAATGTTGTTTGTTGGGTTTACATTCAAAAACACACTCAATTAAGCCTTATAAGGGCATAAAGGGGTTAAATAAAGTATAAGAAAAGTGTAAATAGTGAAATTAAGCCTAGAAAAGTGTGAAATCTTGTTACAAGACTTTACAACACTTCAAAATAGGAATTGAAAAGTGATGAAAAGGTGATTTTTAGGTGAATTGTAATGAATAGAGTCTAGAAAAGTGTAGAAATGTTTTAGAGCACTTCACAAAACCTTCACAAGATGTCATAATTTGAATTTTAAGGACTTAATGTGAATGTTCAAGCCACTTTACAACATTAAATCAAAGAAAAATGGACCAAGAATCATGAAGAAAGGCCTAAAAGACCATGAAAATGTCAAGGGACCATTCTTCTACAGTACATTTAGCCCCCACTTTAGTGAGAGGATGAACTTGCTTCAAACTCACACTAAAGTACCCATGAATATCAAGAGAGAGGTCCCAATGCACTTACATTAGCAAGATGGAATGACAATTACCAAGAGGGATGACCAAGCCCCTAGGATAAAGATCCTATGGAAAACTAAACATAAGATCAAAGGAACACACATGTGTCAAAATGAAAGAAGAAAAGGGAGAATTGCTTCAAGCTTCAATCATTTATCCAACTAGTTGTGGATTAGATATAGGTTGATTGTTTGAAAAAGAGAGTGCATACTCACTCTAGGGTGACAAAACTCATGGTAGTCCATTGGGTGAGAAGACCCAAAAAGGTGAAGTACATACACTAGTTGGTATGCACTCACAAACACATAAGCGGCTATAGGGAAAGTCATGTCATTGAATGGGCTTCCTGCTCAACCATATCAAAGTTATACCTCTTGATAAATTTAATAAGGTGTCACAAGGGAAAATGTTGGTCCGTGCTTCATGAGACAAGTAAAGGTTTTTATGCTTAGAACTTATGAACAAAGAGCAAGGTACCATAGGCATGCAAGTTGTGTTATGCAAGGTGGCAAAAATGTAAAATGTAAAAATGAAAAAGTTGTTCAAAGGAGTCTTGTTAAGTTCATGCGAGGTCTATCAATTAGGGAACATTTGTGTCTAATGTCTCCAAGAGAGGACCAATCAAAGAATAAAATATTCAAGAACAACTTAGGGGATGTAGTGTGTCGCATCAAGCAACCAAGAGGAATGTAATATGCTAAGATAGATCACACTTATGAAGGACATCACTCCAAATTTCATCCACAAAGTGACAAAAACATCGTATGAAGTGACAATATTTCACTAAGAATGCAAATGAAATGATGCACTAATGTATGCCCCCCTTTTTAATGGAATTTCTACACACTATTTTGTGAGAAATTACTTTAAAGTAGCGAAGGAAAGAAAACACAAAAAGGAAAACAAGACATGAGAGCCAACTTGGAAAGCTGCTATGCCAAGTCATATGTTTTCAAGTAAGTCTACGACATGTACAAGAAAAATAAAACAAAAGAAAGGAGGGTTGCCCCTTAGAAAAGAACACTCCAAACACATAAGGGATATATAGATTTAGGGCCAGTATGTTCATTGTTGCAATTTTTTTATGGAAGAGATCAAAACTATCATCATTCCCCAAAGCACATAGAACTAGAAGAATGACACAAAGAGAGAAAAAACAAATGGAAAATAAAGTTAATTTTAGGTGAACATGGAAGAGACATTGCGGTCTCAACGATTTGCATCATCCCCAAAAGGAAAACACAAGCAAAAATAAAACAAAAGGCACAAGAAAAGGAAAATATTTTGAGTCAACATGAAGGAGACATTTTTGTCTCAATGCCTTGTGTCATCCCCAAAAGGAAAACACAAGAAAAGACAAAGTAAAAGGAAAAGGGACCGATTGGGTCAACATGTAAGAGACATAGGGCATCTCAATGTTTTGCATCATCCCCAAAAGGAGAACACGAAAGAAAAAACAAAAAAAGGAAAAGGGGCCTTTTGAGTCAACATGGAAGGGACATAGGGCATCTCTACACTTTGCATCATCCCCAAAAGGAAAACAAAAAACAAAAGAAAAAAAGGCAATACAGGACATATAGAAGAATAGAGGTAAAAATAGAAGTGTACAAAGAGAGAGAGAAAACATCAAACACATGATACATGCACATAAAAAGGAAAATGTGAAAAGGGGCTAGTAATTCAAATCCAATTCAACCATTAACTAATTTATTGGATTCACAATCTCGATTAGTATAACCAAAAGGAAAATACCACAATTAAGAGACAAGAATAAATGCATTACTAAGATAAGGCTAACAACTTCTTTCCCCCCATCGAATGTGAGGCAAGAATGGGCGAAGAAAGGTGATGGGAGGGATCATGCAATAGTGATGGGAGGTGCACTCTAATTCAACCTTCTTCTTTTATGTTTTGTATTTGTTCATGTTTACATATCACATTGTGTTTTCAAACATTAATTATTTCTTAGGTTTTGCATTCATAATCAGTCAAAAAGTTCATTTAAGTGGATTTAGATCATTTCATTTAGCCTTAATAACATAATACATATTTTAATTTGAGTGAAACACCTAGATTTTGGGTGTGGGATCTATCTCTTTCTATTAGGTGAAAGACCCTAATTGAGCAAAAGAGACAGCATTCCTAATCCTTAAAATCAATGATTCATTTTGGTGAACCTACATATTGAGCACTTTACATTTCTGATTTCAATTGCATCTTTCATCCTAGACTTCATTTGCATTAACATTCAATTAGTTTTTTTTTCTTTTTGCATCCTATGGTTTCTCAAATTGCATTAGTGAAAGACTCATTTAGATTTCATTTTTTCATATCATTGAAAAAACTAAAAAATTGCATCTGCATCCTTCACTAGCATCTAACACACATAAAAAAGGAAAATGTGAAAAGGGGCTAGTACAATGAAAATCCAAGTCAACCATTAACTGAGTTATTGGCTTCACAATCTTGATTAGTATAAGCAGAAGGGAAGTACCGTAGTTAAGAGACAAGAACAAATGCACTACTAGGATAAAGCTAAAATATTCTTGTCCCCCACCGAATGTGAGGCAAAAATGAGCTAAGAAAGGTGATGGGAGGGATCATGAAATAGTGATGGGAGGTGCTCTCTAATTCAACCTTCTCCCTTTTTGTTTTTCATTTGTTCATGTTTGCATATCACATTGTGTTTTCAAACATTAATTGTTTCTTAGGTTTTGCATTCATAATCAGTCAAAATTTTCATTTAATTTCATTTAGATCATTTCATTTTGGGTGTGGTATCTCTCTTTCCATTAGGTGAAATACCCTAATTGAGCAAAAGAAGCATAACATTCCTAATCTTTAAAATTAACAATTCATTTTGGTGAACCTACATATTAAGCACTTTACATTTCTAATTTCAATTGCATCTTGAATCCTAGATTTCATTTGCATTAACATTCAATTAAGTTTTGTTTTGTTTTTTCATCCTAGGGTTTCTCAAATTGCATTAGTGAAAGACTCATTTAGATTTCATTTTTGCATAACATATCATTGAAAAAACTAAAAAATTGCATTTGCATCCTTCATTGGCATTTGAAAAGAATTTGAATCACTTTAAATTTTCTAAAAAACATAAAAAAATTCTCATAGTTGGACTCATTCACCACCCCGGGTGAATCAATCCACCTACACATTTTAGACAACACATTTAGGCATTTTATGGGTATTTCCTGCATTTTAGTTTTCTATAATTGCTCTTTGTTTTACTTTCCAGATTCTATGTTTGCTTCTATTTCTTGCATCTTAGTTTACTTGCATTAATTATCATCATGGAATTTTCTTTTAATAAGTTTTGAAATTCATTAAAATCCTTGGTAGACATGTGCAATCACACCTTTGGCTATGACTCTAATGACCTTGAACTTCCTCATGCTCCTTCAACTCCTCATGATTTTTCTCCTCGTGATGTAGACATCATTGGAGAAGACAACGATAGCATGAACAAGTTCTTAAATGAATGTATTGATAACCTTGAAGACAATGTAGCTTTCTACCCATCCATGAAACCAAAAAACCTTCCTACTATTGTACCTCCTGATCACTTTGGATATTTACATCCCAAAACTCAAGAAGGACCTAAGATCCCTCAATTAAGTGGGCCTAGTTCCTCTCAACACACACATCCTCAACCATTTTATGATCACAAAGTCACAAACACTCCCATTAACCTTGAAGAAACATATGTAAAAGGCTTTAATATCCTAATTAAACAAGGTTGTGACACAACACATGAGTGTAATATTCACCAACTTCTTGAACAACAACCAACAAAATAAAACACAATAGGATTAGGATATCAAGATCCTCCTCATCCTGATAAACCTCTTTTTGAATATTGGAGACTTCGAGATGATGGTACCATGATCTTTGATTCTCCTCCTGACTTGATCATTCTCCTTCCACATGAACAACCATTACCTAATTCTTATGACAAGGATGTTAAGGTTCCCATGGGTCCTCCTCCTCATTCCATTCATGAAAAAGGAGAATCTAGCAAATGAAAATGGGCTTATAAATTGGAAAATCTCAAGTTTCCTACTCATCCTCCACCTAAATGTGAAAGGAAGCTTCAACTACTTTTAAATAAATTCCTTATACTTTTACCACCTATGAATAGGTTGGTCATCCATCCTAAAGATTCTAACATACCATATTGCAAATATCATCGTGTTCTTGGATGTCGAACCAAACAATGTCAGACATTGAAGGACATACTAGACAAGTACCACTTTGTTGATATTGACTGATTTCCCATTATAATTTATCCCTTGAAAAGAAATCCTTTCATCATGCCATAGTTGTAGAATTTTTCATTCTCAGTATTGCATGATCCCTCCCATCACCTTTCTTGGCTCATTCTTGCCTCACATCTGGTGGGGGGAAAGAAGTTGTTAGCCTTATCCTAGTAATGCATTTTTTCTTGTATCTTAACTACATTACTACCCTTTTGCTTATACTAATCAAGATTGTGAAGCCAATAACTCAATTAATGGTTGACTTGGATTTTCATTACTAGCCCCTTTTCACATTTTCCTTTTTTATGTGTGTATCGTCTTCCCCTGTATCATGTGTTTGATGTTCTCTCTCTCTCTCTCTCTCTCTCTCTCTCTTTGTACACCTTTTCTATTTGTACCTCTATTCTTCTATATGTTGTGTATTAATTTTTTTCTTTTTTCTTTTGTTTTCCTTTTGGTGATGGTGCAAAGCGTTGAGATGCCCTATGTCTCTTCCATGTTGACCCAATCTATCCCTTTTCCTTTTTACTTTGTCTTTTCTTGTGTTTTCCTTTTGGGGATGACGCAAGGCATTGAGATTGAAATGTCTCCTTCATGTTGACCCAAAATATTTTCCTTTTCTTTTTCTTTTTGCTTTTGTTTTTCTTTTGGGGACAATGCAAAGTATTGAGACCAAAATTTCTCTTCCATGTTGACCCAAAATGAACTACTGATTTTTGGGTGGGATTTATAGGCTACTCTTGCACTCTTATGATGTTTCACCTAAAAGGAGAGAGATAAACCCCACTCAAAATTCTAGGTGGTTCACTCAAATTAAGATATGTATTTGTAAGATAGGGGGACCTCCATGTGCAAGGCCTCAGGTCATGGAGGGCCATGATGTGGAAAGCTGCCCTAACTTACCTCAACTTAGTGGGATGTTTAGGGTATGAGGATGAAAATGATGAGGATGATAGAGTCTTGCAACTACTCTACAATACCAAGATTCAACAGGGGGTTAAGCGAGCTAGTTTTCAAGCTCAACACTATATCTCAGATAGTTCTTTGTTGAAGGATGAGAGCATAGTTCTGGGTTGAAAGCACGGTGTGTTGGTGTCTCTCAGGTGTGTTGGAATCCGTGCAACTAGAGGACTAAAAGAACAATGTGAACTTATCAAAAAATGAGCTAGCAAATTCTAAGAGAGTAAAATAACACTATGAAATACAAGAAATACAAACAAAGGTGATTAAGTAAATATACTAGGGCTAGGGTGACGAAGATGATTTCATAGAAGAGCCTATTTGCTAACTAGCTCCACAAAGAACATACACCTACACACAAAAAGAGAGGAAAATGTTGGGTGGCTGTAAAGGGGCCTACCTCATCAGACCCCCATTTAGGTGTTTCCACCTTCATAGAAAGCCAAGGAAGTGAGATATAGAAATAAAGTAGTAAAGAGCACAAAAGCACTACAAAATAGTAAAGTGCTAACTCAACCAAGCAATAGAAGGAAAGAAAGGGAAGCTTACCACCTCCACCAAGAGCACTCAAGGTTGCTTGGCAGAGAAAATGAGAGTACTTGAGCCTCTACTACAATGGTGTTTCATTCCCAACTTGTTCTACCAAAGTGATGGAGTGTTGTGTTTACTGCAATGAGGTGCTAGTATGTTGTTTGAGAGCTTGAGAATGAATGCAAGAGTGTCATAATGGATGCTTGAAGTGTGTAGTAGCTCAAAAGAAGTTATGAAGAAGTTCAAATGCATGTTGGAGGAATGAATTTGAAGAAGGGAATGAAAGAAATGGCCATATTCAGGTTGGTCAGCCAAATGGGGCATTACAACTTGACTCCCAATGAGAAGTGTAGTGCCCCTACAGGTTTAGCCAAAGGAATTTTCTAGGGGCATAAGCACATAGTGTGGACTTCTATGTGCTGCATGGACATCCTTGATAGAAATTCTTCCATTAACACTCAAAATAGGCACTGAGTGGGATGCAAGTAGCAAGCATAGGTGGAATTAATCCTCCAAACTTGGTTTTCTAAAGTGGAAGGAGGAAAAAGGGGAATCTACACATGAGGTGCAAATTCACTCCTATACATTTTTCCTCCCCTTTACCGATCATGAATACTAATGAGTTCTTGATAACGTAGATCAAGGAGAGTGTAAGGTTAGAAATGTATACCTAAACCATCGAAGAAGTAGATCACGATCTAGCATACCTAAAGGTGTAGGACAAGTGAAGGACTCCATAGTTTCTCAGAACTATGAAGTTGGAAAAAGAAAGTGCCTTATAGGTTCTCGGTCCTATAAGGAAGGTCTCCCCTAAAAACACTAGCATGGAGGATACCCCATGAAGCAAGCACCTTATAGGCTCTCAGTATTGTAAGGAAGGTGTCCCCCAAAAACTCTAGCATTGAGGAAACCCAAACGAAGCACCCTACAGGCTCTCAGTCCTATAGGGAAGGTATTCTCCATGAACTCAAGCATGAATAACACCCAAGGAAGTGCCCTACAGGCTCCCAGTCTTATAGGGAAGGTATTCTCCATGAACTCAAGATGAAGAACACCCAAGGAAGCAACCCAAAAGCTCTTAGTCCTATAGGGAAGGTATTCTCCATGAAATCAAGAATGAAGAATACCCAAGGAAGCACCCCACAAATTTGTACTTCTGCAGGTAAGGTAACCCCCAAGATCTTTTGCATGGAGGAAACCTAAGAAACTGGACTCTGCAGAGTCAGGAAGTAGCCACATAGGCAAGTAAATGGACAGTCACATAGACCATCAATAGTTTTGAAAAATTTCAAAGAGGTTCCTTGGGAACCCATTGTGAAGAGGAGGTGCACTCAAGGGACACATAGTTCAAAAGTAGATTTTATCTTTCTCGGATCAATCCATAATCAAGGAATCCTTTTGAAATATGTTCACTTCATCAAGGAATTTGAAAGGAAGAATATTCCCCCACTTGAGGGGAAGGTCAAATCTATTCTTGCTTCAAAGGAAGGTTTTAGTTCTTTCTTTACAAACCCATGATGAAGGGAAGCATGTTCCATTAGGGTTTGAAGTTGAGAATATGATTCTGAAGAAAGTGTTGGACTCAAGGAATGCTAGGAGGGGGGTGAATCAATGTTAAACAATATTTAAACTTCAATTCATATTATAAACCATCTACAACATTTAAATAGAAGTAAAGATGCAAGCACATGAAAGGAACAATCAGAACACCATAACACCAATATTTTTTTGTGGAAAACCTATTAGGGGAAAATCCATAGTGGAGATTAATCCACAATTTATACTCTATTAAAAGTATGAAGAAAAGGGAATGAACATGCATTCAGACACACTTCCTAGAGCTCACTACTCAAAATAAGGAAGGCTCACTACCTTACAAAATGTTTGGATTACAAAAAATGGTTGAACTAAGAAGATAGCATCTACAAATGCCTAATTTCAGTTCTGGTGAAGGTCATGTACCAAATTTTAGACCTCTTATTAGAATTTTCACTTAATTTGCTCTACTCTTCCTTAATTCATGACAATCCTCTTATGTCGAAACAAAATTCACTCAACTGATCTTCTGATATTTGCACACATATATGCTCTTCTCTATGCACACACATATATACATCAAAATGACTTACCAATCTTATATATATCTACTACAAAGATTTCAATTGCTCCAAGTTAGCTTCAACAAAATATGAAATATTCTCCAACAGTCGGCTCAAAACACAAATCATATTTAGTGTGCACCCATCAAGGTCATCCAAACTATAGTAAGGACTGAAAATAAAAATTTCAACATAAGAAAAAATTAAATAATTACTCCTTATACATCCGCGACATGCTATATTCACTAAGTCAGCCACAATGAGCAAATAAACAAAAAAACATCCTACCAGATCTCCAAGCTCATACACTGATTAATGCAACATCATAAAACTTACCAATAAGGTAAAATATATGCTTAAAAAACTATCCTTGGGATCCACAACAAAAAATGATGATCCGGTGAAGCATATAGATTGAAAAACTACCCAAATACCCTATTCTTCATCCTTTCTACTAGTAATACATTGTTCTCTACTTTTCTTGCTGGTATGAGAAAATTTTGATCTGCGGACTAGAATGATGACTTTAGTTTCCATCAATGACAACACTAGAAGGCATATGCCAATGATCTCCCCCTTTGGCATTGATGGCAACACTTAGTGAAAAATGAGTAAGTGTCAAAACTAAGAGATTATGCTATCAAAATTCAAAATTTCAAAACACTACTCCCCCTTGGAATGATAAGGCATTTTTCACAGCACTCTCTCCCCCTTTGACATCAATGAAAAAAATTCATTGCTTTTTTTCTCCCCCTTTTCTAATTAGAAATAGGATGAAAATTTGAAGAACTATACAACTATTGCACAAGTCAGAAAATGATTTTGTACTTATCTTTCATTTCTGAAAGAAATTTCTTCCAAGCATCTACTGCAATCCCAATGATTAAGATCAAGCTATTGTTTTAAGATGTCTAGTTGATGATCTAGATGAGGGATTCCAGAATTGTAATCGCTTCTTCTAACTTTTCTCCTTTCCTCAGAACCTCAATTAGCTTCTCCAATTTCCATTCAATTAGATCCTTTACTTTCCAAAAAGTGTCAACAAGGGTGTTTCTGGAAAAGTGAACTTTTGCATGCTCAGTCTGCAACTCATGAATCCTTTTCTTTACTATACCTTCTTGGTCCTAAAACATGTTATAATCTTGACCAATTTGGTTCAAATCACTTTCAATCTGCTCCAGATTGTCCTTGTATTTCCCAACTACATGAGGCCAATGAAGACAATAGTTGTAGATTTTATTTGCTGAGTTTATACATTGCCTCAACACATTCATTTGCCTTTTTAATTTGGTAAGGGATAGCCTAAATTTCTCCTTCAAATGTAGAATTATTTCTTCCTCTTTCCTTTCTTGAGACTCAGAGGCTGTAGTTTCCCTAATACATTCAATCAACTCTTCATGAAGTACATTTCACAAACTTTCCAATCCAATGTTGTTATGCACAAAGTAACTTCCTAGAGTGCTCAAAATCAGGTCCTACTCATATGAGGGTCTGTCTAACCATATATCAACAATCTTCTGCATCCCATCTTTTTCTTGAACAATCTACAATATCTTTGTTTTGAATAAAGCACCTTCTTCTTCACTTCCTTCTGCCATTTCTACATCTGGTTCAACTGATTCCGAGTTATCCCTTGGAGTTTACTCATCAAAATCTTCATCTAGTATATTCACAATTATTTGTTCCTTACCTTTTCCTTCAAATTTTGGAGACTTGTGTGCCGGAGGAGTGTCATCAGCAAATTCTAGTGCCCTTTCCTACTTCCTTTCTATTTTACTGGAAGATGATCTAAATTCAAGTGCTTTTACTAGAATGGAAATGCTAACTACTCCAAACTTTCCCAACAATTCTCTAAAGAAATTTGTATACACTTGCTCACAATTTTCTAGAGTATTAGAATGCTCAAAAATTTGCTTACAAACTGGTTCATTTTCCTTCCATACCACATTATCATTCTAAGGAAAGAAATTCAAAAAATACATCATGATACATATGATCAAAGTACCAAACCTGAAGGGGTAGTCTTCATCCTTTGTCAGTTGCACATTTTACATCAATTGATCTGCTAGAGAACTGCACAGGTCAAAGTCTTGGTCCTCCATTATCATTTTATGAGAAATGAAAACTATACCTACCAAGGTTGCACCTTCCTTGTTTCTGAAGAAAATTTTGTATGAAATTTCATGCACAATGTATCTTTTTATTGGATCTTTTATTGTCGAAATTACCAATGCCCTTTGATCTCATGTTACTCTGGTTAGGGTTTCAACTTCCTTGTTCTGAATCGACTTCTTTTTAGGAATATCCCCAACATTTCATAACCTACTTAAATTTCTAATCACTTCCTTTGAAATGAGATAGGTTTTATCCGAGGTTATAATTTCCTCATTCAATTTTTTCAAGATAAACCTAACAACTTCTGCATTGACAAAATAAGGAAACTCATTCCAAATGTCCAAAATTTTATGTTTCGCACCTCCAAGCCACTTGAATTCATCATCTGGAAAAATATTTCTCACATCACTGATCTTTCTACTGCTATACTCATCCAAATTCACAATTCCTTTTATTTTCTTCATTTTTCTTTCTGCATCGAACAAGTTTTTCTACCGAGCACAAAATTCAAAATTCTACAAGCAACTGAAATGCCTGATGAATTTTCCACCAAATTTACTTGACTCCTTCGAAATTATACTGCAAAGGCTCTCCTTATATTCTTCTTCAAATGAGGGTTCCAAATACCCTTTTATAATTCACTCACCTAACCTTTTTACTACATTATATTTTTTTCCCTAGGATTTTTGATAACTTTGTTTTCTTAGACAACAAGAGAAGAATTCATCTGTAGACCTTCCAAATCTTGGTTTTCTGCATAAATGATCATAGACATATTTATAGAATGATAGGACAACTAATGACAATTTCTTGCATTCCAGTGCCAACTACTGATAGGGGGACAGTATTTTTCTTGAAAAATCCCCCCTAGGCCAAAGGCCTGAGATCAATATTTAGAGGAATTACCAGAGGTTGCTTTCGGTATGGGCTTATTTCCTTCATCAGATTCCCTCTTCTTTATCCATGTTTTCTTCATCTAGTCTCTTATTTCTTCCATAGTCACTTTCCCTTCTCCTTTATCATCTTTCTGTGAAATTCTTCCTTTGTATACCAGACCTCTTCTACCCATGTTTATGTTCCTTCAGAATCTTGCAATGTGACCAAATCTGTTGCAAATGTAGCACACTAGATTTTTTTGTCTATACCATTCATTCCCTTGATTTCTTCTTGATCTACATTGATTAGTAGCATGCCCAAATCTTCCATAGGTGTAGAATTTAACATTCCTTACACTAACAGACATAATTTTGCATTCAATTGACTTATGACCAAACTTATTACAACTAAAACACTGACTGAGAAATGATGGACTGCTTGAATTTATTTTACTTCTACACTGAGAATCCATATGACCAAATTTATTACAAGAAAATTAGTGACCATTAAACTTCTGAGCATTGGGTTATCTTACCGGATATCTTTTACCTTTGTTCATCTAGTTTCTTTGGATGGAATCCTTGTGTTGAGATCCAAAGCTTTCTCATTTCTCATAGCCAAGACCTTGCTTATCATTTGCATCCTTTTGTCCTTTATTCAACTCATCAAGCTTAGTAGAACTAATCCTGAACTTCTCCTTTTACTCATTTGCAGTAGTGAGTTCATCTCTGAGAATAACTATCTATCTTTCAAGCTCTTTTTCATTATTTCTAGATTGTTGTAGTTCAATCTCTAGCTAAATGAACCCACTATTAACTCTACTGCATTCTTCAGATTTTTCTTTTAAGGTCTGGGCTATATTTTCCTCATTCTTCTTTCTTTCTTCAATCTCCTTAGTTAGCTTCATTACCACAAATTCCATCTCAAGCTTTAGAGTAACATTATTCCTAGCAAGTTTTTCACATTCTTCAATTATGTCTTTTAGGGTCTGATTTGGATGAACATCTTCCAAGATTTTATTTTCTTTCTGCTTCAGCTGATCACAAAGTTCCTTTCTCTTTTCTCTTGACTCATTAATTTTATCCTTTAATGATTGAATGATTTTTTTGGCATCCACAATATTTTCTTTTGATTCCATGACTTCTACTTTAGACTGATCAAGATCATCAAGTGCCAACATAAGCTACTATTGAAGACCACTAGAGTCAATTGTATTCAAAGATCCACCTCAAGCTATTAAAATTTTGGAGAGGAACCTTGCTCTGATACTAATTGTTGGACTCAAGGAACACTGAGAGGGGGTGAGTGTGAATCAGTGTTCAACAATATTTAAAATCTGATTTAGATTATAAACCATCTACAAAATTTAAACAAAATTAAAGATGCAAGCACATGAAAGGAACAATCAGAACACCATAACACCAAGATTTTTACATGGAAATGCTATTAGGGGAAAAACCACAATGTAGATTAATCCATAATTTATACTCTATTAAAAGTATGAAGAAAAGGGAATGCACATGCATTCAAGCACACTGCCTAGAGCTCACTGCTTAAAATAAGGAAGACTCATTGCCTTACAAAATGTTTTGATTAAAAAAAAATGTTGATCTGAGAATATAGCATCTACAAATTCCTACTTTTAGTTCTGATGAATCTCATGTACCAAATTATGGACCTCTTGTCAGACTCTACACTTAGCTCTGCTCTACCTTAATTCATGACAATCCTCTTCTACTCAAGCAAAATTCACTCAACCGATCTTCTGATATTCACACACATAGGATTTTCTCTATACACACAAAAATATATACATCAAAATCAATTACCAATCTTATATATATATCTGCTACAAAGATTCCATTCACTCCAATTTGCAAGGGAAGCCTAAATGTCCCCAACACTTTGCATTGTCCCCAATTTATCAAAAATCAAACACAAACATGGAAGAATGATGATAAAAACAAAAGAAGGTTCATGACATAAAAACCACACCTATATCCAAGCACCAACAAGGGTGACAAGGGTCATCCAAGAAAACATAGCACAATCGTGGGGAAACACATCACAAAAAAAAACACATACACAAGATCAAGAAGAGGCCTCCTCCTTTTCTTCCCACTATAGATCATCGTAGGGGGAAGGAGGATAAGCCTACAGTGGTGAGATGTTAAGAGGAGGAGCGTTTGACCCTCCCATAATAAGGGCCAAGGAAGAGGGCCCCTCGATGTCCTCTCCACCGAGCTCTTGTGGGGTAAAGGTCAACAATTTCGTGAAGATCACTGGCAAGGCCAAAAATTCATCCATAGAGTTAAAAATGCACCCTTCAGGAGTGCCATGTATAACTTCAGCAGATGGGGTAGGTTGAGCCTGAGATTCATCGCTAGGATCACTGAATGACTCGAGAGTGGTGACAAACTCGGGAGAAGCTGAGGCTTGTTTCATCACTAGGATAGAACAAGTAAAACTAGGACCACCTTGCAAAGAAGGTGGGATTGTTTTACATCCTTCATTGCTATAAGGACCACTCTCCACCTCCATCTTCGTTGGAGGAGATGAACTCCCTATGGATGAGGCTAGTGGTGTAGAGGAAGAGGAGGAAAGAACTGCAATGGATACCACTAAGGTATTAATCATATCCATAGGTTTTGGAAAAGGCTAAATATCTTGAACAAATATCAGCAAAGGTGGCTCCATCAAAGGAGTGATGAAAACCTATAACTCCATTGGGGTTAGGTGCATTTACACTCACAGCGGAAGCTGGAAGTAGTGTAGAACTCTAGAGACTAGAGAGAAGAAGAAGGAAGGGAAGAGGGTGACACTGTAGGAGGCCCTGAAGTAGGGGCAGTCATCTCTTCCTCCCTCCTTTGTGAGGTGGCCTATTTAGCTAAAAGGGCCTTTTGCTAACACTTTCCTTCACATGCAAGGAAATTTCTTTAACTCTTTGAGCTGGAGGCCGGAGGCTGTTAAGGAGCAGAAGGCTCTTGATCAACCATAGGAGTGTCCACTATGTTTTTTTTGGGTGGAGGAAAATATTCCTAAATGGGAGCAGGAGGGAAAAGTTGAGGGGCAGTAGGAGGAGTCGGTTCAAGAGCCTTGACAACATGCCTCTTCTTGCTCACTACCTTAGGAGTGGTAGTAGGCCATGAGCTGAGTTCCCTTTAGAAATCTTTCTTTCTATATAAATAGTACCATGGTCTTGGGTATTCATTAGGGAGATCCATAATCCTAAGCTTGTGTTTACACCAAGGAGGAATCATTGGACTTAGCAGATAGCCACCGAGCCTACTCATCCAGTACTCTTATTGGATGTTGTGGTTGTCATTGATGTCAACACTATTAGCTTAATTTCTGAGAAATTGTATATGTCAAAGATATTGAGAGAATTGTAATGAAATAAGTTGTAGGCTGTTAGTTGTGAAGTGAAGTTTAGTCTATCAACAAGTTTAGTACATTGATGATCAAAGGTTGTAGATTAAAGGGTTTCTTTTCGAGTATATCTATTCTATCCACATTGAGTTTTAGAGATTCGTGTGAAGATTTGATCAAGTTATGAAGATTTGTATTCTAATAGTTTTTTTGTTGCTTTAGTTGGTGTTCTTGAATGAAGATGATGTGATTTTAGTTAGTTCAATTGTTGTGGATGCTTCTCTAGTGATTCATGATTTTTGTGTATGTTTCTATATCATGCTCTATTTTTCTTGGATGTTCACATTGATCTTTGTGCTCACAATTTGATATTTTCTCTTGCGTGTTCATGTTTTTCATGTTCTTGGCCAACAGGGTGTTGTAACGTGTTGTGGATCTTCGAGGATTAATTTTTGAAGGTGGTTCATGTTTGAGAATTTTGTTTTGGGTCTTCAATATGTTGTGGTTTACCCTGGTTGATTTACATTAATAATCTTTTATGTTTTGGGCCGATAGTTTGTATTCATCTTATTATTTTCTTGAGGCTGACATGTAGCGATGTAATTTCTTATTGTGGATATATAAGAGCAATTGTTTTATCATTTGAAGGTATGAGTATGTGAAGTTTGCGAGTCTTGTGTGTGAATAATTTTCAGATCTTTCGAAGCTAGAAGTAGAGAGTGAAGAAGTGTTCATGTGCTTAACCGGAACTGTAATCAGGCATTAGCAGATGCTATTTCTCTCAGTTTAAATCTTGTGGGTGTAATCAAAATCTTTTGTAAGATAGTGTGTCTTCCTTTTTGTAATTGAGTAGTGAGCTCTAGGCAGTGCGTCTGAATGCATTTGCATTCCCCATTTATATTTCTTTATAATTTTAACAAGGTATAATCTTGTGGACTGACCTCCACCATGGTTTTTCCCCTAATAGGGTTTCCACGTAAAAAATATTGGTGTTATGTGGGTTTCTGATGTGTTGTTGATTTATTCTTTCATGGTTATCAATTAGATGAGAATAAGCATAATAAGTTGAATAAGCTTGAAATTCTATGACAACTGATTCACCCCCCTCCTCAGTTGTCTACCCTTGTGTTGCCAACAATTGGTATCAGAGCGGGTTCCTTGGAAGAAGTCTAATAGCTTGAGGTGATCCAAGATGGCGACATACAAGAAGGATAGTCTGATATTTTATGGAATAAATTATACTCTATGGAAGACTTGAATGGAGTGCCATCTGAGATGCATTGGTGAAGCCTACTGGAGCATTAAATGCAATAGGTATGTTATTCATCATAATGGTCCTACTACTAGTGTTGAGATTAGGGATGCTGAGTACAATATCAGGGCTAAGGAAGCATTGTTGAGTGATTTTACTGATTCTAATATGACAAATGTTATGGATCTGAAGACTACTAATGAGATCTAGAAAAAAATGGAAACTTTGTATGAAGGTGATGCTAATGTGAAGATTGCTAAGTTACAAAGTCTGAAAGGGAAATATGATGGGTGATGATGAGAACATTACTACTTTCATGCAAAGAGTGAATGAACTTATGTGTGGTATCAGATGTGTTGGTGGACAGTTGGAAGAATTAGAGATTGTTGCTAAAGTGCTTAGATCTTTTCCTGCTACATACAAAGTCAAAGCTACTACTATTGAAGAGCTACAGACTGTAACAAATGTAAGTAGAGACATGTTGATTGGTAAGCTTACTACTTTTTAGTTAAGTGGATTTGGTGATGCTCTTCGTAAGATAAAATCTGTATTAAAAGCTACTACCTCTGGGAGAGATAAAAAAATATATGATTTGGGAGAAAGTTCATCTAGAAATTTATTCAAGTATGAGGAGGAAATGAGAGAGATTGAAGAAGAGGATAAGAAGCTAGAGGAGCTTGAAGCACTTATTGTCAAGAGAGAAGCTAGAGGAGAAGGTAAGTATAAAGGGAAATTGAATATTAAATGTTTTTCTTGCAATAAGATAGGTCATTTTGCATCAAGGTGTCCAAAAAGAGTCCATAAACTAAGACCTAACAAGCCTGGATTTCAAAGAAAGTGCTATTATACTGCTAATGAAGGTGTGACAATTGATGAATCTAATAAAGAGAATGCAAGTGAAGATGAATGGGTATTTATTGCTATCAAGGAAAATGATCCAACCCCTATTGAATCTGTTAGTTGCTCAAATGTGGAGAAAGCTCTAGTGGCTATAGTTGAAGAGAAAGATGAATGGGTGATTGATAGTGGATGCTATGATCACATGACTGGTGATAAAAACAAGTTTGTGAGCCTAGAAAAGTATGATGGTGGTGTTGTAAGATTTGGTACTGACAAAGCTGGTGTAATCCATGGCAGATGATCCATTTCTCTTGATGGTAAGAATAATACTGATGATGTTATTTATGTGAAGGTTTGAAGCATAATCTCTTAAGTGTTTGATAGATGGTTGACAAGGGATACAATCTTCAATTCAAGAATGGAAAGTGTAGAATATTGGGAAGTTCTGGAAATGTGATTTCTTTAGCTAAAAAAAAAAGGTAACATCTTTCACCTGAATGTTGCTAGTAAAAAATGTCTGATTTGTCAAGTTGATGAAAGTTGGTTGTAGCATAAGAGAATGTGTCATGTAAACTTTGACAATATTATCGAGATAAGTTCTACTCAGGCAGTGAGAGATCTTCCTAAGTTGGTAAAGCCTACGAATACTATATGCAAGGAATGTCAGTTAGGGAAGTAATCTAGAATTTCATTTCAAAGAAAACAACATTGTTCAAAAGAAGTGTTGGAGCTTGTTCATACTAATTTTTATGGTCCCTCTACAATCAAAAGCTTACAAGGAGACAGGTACTTCATGTTACTTATTGATTATTACTCTAGATTGATGTGGGTTACTTTCTTAAGGGAGAAATTTGAAGCTTTGGAGAAATTCAAGCCTTTTAAGGCTATGGTTGAGACAAAGATAGGTATGAAGATTAAATGTCTGAGATCATATAGAGGTGGTGAATTCACTTCTCATGAGTTTAATTCTTTTTGTGAAGTACGTGGGATAAAGAGACAATTATCTTCCCCATGGACCCCTTAGCAAAATGGAGTTGTGGAAAGGAAGGATAGAATAGTTCAAGATGTTGCTAGGACTATGATGCTAGAAGGAAATGTTCCTCATATTTATTGGAGAGAAGTAGTGAGTACTATTGTTTACATCCTCAATTGGGTACAAGCCAAAGGTGATACTGGTAAGACCCCTTTTGAGCTATGGACTGGTCATAAGCCTACTGTTAGATATTTCAAAATATTTGGGAGTAAATTTTATATTAGAAGAGATGAAGAGATAGGAAAGTTTGATGCTAGGAGTGATGAAGGGATTTTTCTTGGTTATTCTACTAAGACAAAGTCCTATCGGTGCTACAACAAGAGATTGAGGAAAATAGTTGAAAGTGAAAATGTCAAGGTTGATGAGGACATAGCTAGACCATCTAGAACCTGTGGATATGATTCAGATGATCAGAATAACAGTTCAGTCATAGGAAAAAAATTTCAAACTCAAAATCAAATTTAGATCATTCTGGTGAATCAAGAGGAAGGAACTAGTGAAAGTGTAGAGGAGAGATCACAAGAGCCAAAAGTTCATGAACATCCTAAGACTCCAAGGTATGTAAGACTAAATCATTCAAAAGATTAGATTATAGGTGATAAGAACAAAGGTGTCTAGACTAGGAGAAAGATTGCAGAAGAATATTGTCTGATTTCAAGGACTGAGCCTAATAGTGTGAATGAAGCATGGAAAGATGAACATTGGGTAGAAGCAATGAAAGAATAACTACAAAAAATTGAGAAGAATAATACATGGATTCTTGTTCTTAGACCTAAGGACAAAAATGTAATTGGAACTAAATGGGTCTTCAGAAAAAAGTTGAATGAGCAAGGTGAAGTTGTTAGAAACAAAGCAAGATTGGTGTGTAAAGGATATTCTTAAATGTAAGGAATGGAATTTGAAGAAAAATTTTCCCCTATTGCTGGAATTGAAGTTGTGAGACTATTTCTTGCTTATGCTGCTTACAAAAATTACAAGGCTTATTAGATGGATGTCAAGTCAGCATTTCTAAATGGAAAACTGGAAGAAGAGGATTATGTTGAGCAATCTAATGGATTTCAATTGACTGATTAGGGAGGTATGGTTTTTTGGTTGAATAAAGCATTGTATGGACTTAATCAAGCCCCAAGAGCATGGTATGCCTAATTGGAAAAGCATTTGTTGAAGCTTTGATTTAATAAAGGTACTACTAATAGTAATCTATATTTCAAGATTGATCGTGATAAAGATCTTATTGTTGAAGTCTTTGTTGATGATATCATTTTTGGATGAGATGATAGTTTGTGTGTGATCAATTTTTAAGTGTACGAATAAATGTAGATTTAAAAAAAAATCAAGCACACCAGTAAGACATTATATCAAAATAGAAAATCAAATAAAAAGAACGCAAACTCAATCTTTTTTCCTTGATGTTGTCTTATCGTCCTCTATCTCCAGTGTTTTTGTCGATTCCATCTTGCTATCAAATTGTATGCTAGGCTCAAAAAATAGTCTTCCTAGAGAATGAGATTAAAGATGAATGCATGCTAAGCTAAGATATGATTAACATGCTATGAATGCTATTGAAAGAAACTAGAATGAATGCTAAAACTAATAACAAAAATAAATAAATTTGATTTCCTGTATGTATGTGTCTATCTATGTGTGTCTATGTGTGTAACCAATGCTTGGATTCACAGTGGTATTTATAGAGTTTTCAAAATCTTTTGATTGGCTAATGTGATCAACGGCTGTGATAATTCCTGGCAGATCAAACGGTCGAAGATGGAGAAGACTGGAGAGAAAAATAGAAGAAAAATAGAAAGCAGGATTTGTTTCTTCTTTCATATAGGAGATAAGATGAGATGATAAAAATAATCTCTTTAGAGGATTTTGGAAATATTTAAGAAGATAAATAATGAATTATAAATTCAATTATTTATTTATGGAAGATATAAGATGAGATGATAAAAAAACATCTTTTTAGAGGATTTTGGAAAGATTTAAGAAGATAAATAATGAATTATAAATTCAATTATTTATTTATAGAAGAGATAAGATGAGATGATAAAAAATCATCTTTTTAGAGGATTTTGGAAAGATTTAAGAAGATAAATATTGAATTATAAATTCAATTATTTATTTATGGGTGGCATGGAGATTTTTCTCAATTAAATAATCATTTAATTAAGATTTGAAGAATAATAAAATATTTAATTATGATTTGAAAAGATATGAAGGATATTAATTATTTTTTAGGAAATGACATGTGAATGAAATTAATTAAATAAAATATTTAATTAATTAGAAGAAAGGTTTTGAATAGGAGAAAGGAAATATTTTATATTTAATTAAATGAAAAGACTTAATTAAGTTCAAAAGGTGATAATTAATTAAGATAAATAAATGATATTTATTTAATTAATTAAGTAGACATATGAATGTGAAATAATTAAATAAAGTGAATGAACAATATAATTAAACTAATTAAATTTAATCATATGTAGAGGACTTCAGAGCAATTAATTAAATAATAAATATTTAATTAAATGTCAAGATTAATTAGACATGACCAATTTTATGCATATACATTTTTCCCCTCTTTGAAGTGATGTGTGAAATGCATTGCTTCAAAGAAAATATTCCTGCTTTAAAAATTTGTTGTGTTTGATTTTTCCCCTCTTTGTAGTGATGTGTGAAACACATTGCTTCAAAGAAAAAATTCTTGCTTTAAAAATTTGTTGTGTTTGAAAATCAGATTTAGTATTGAAAACAATAAACTAACTAAACCCTATCAAGCACCATGAAGCACAGACTAGAATGAAAATGAAAATAAACAAAAGACATGCAAACCAATCTTCAAACTAGACTTGATTGACCTCCATGGCTCTTCTTCACCTGCATGAGAATGCAAGATCTTGAAAGTTGATTGTTGGAGGAATGTTGATTGCTCACTCTTGCAGCATAACAACTTGATGATGATGACAAATAGAGAATGATAGATATAGATGAAATATTGAGGAATAATTTTGACAGAATGAGGATGCTAGAAGAAGATCTGATGCAAATGGCCTATGAAAGGTTAGATTTATAGAGCCTTGATTTGGATGGAGATAATATTTGATAAGATTCGATAATGATTTTATTTTTTCTTTATTTGATCAAGGAGGAAATAAAACAAGATAAGATAAGATGTGAAAAGATAGAAAGATTTTGATTCTCTTTTAAAGGAAATAAATCTTGAAAAAGATGAGAATGATAATTGATGAATTATCTAATTAAATAAATTAATTAGATACACATGAGTTTCAATTTTGGAAAGAAAGCGAAAAGATCTTTTTAAGATTTTATTAATTAAATAAATATTTGATTTATTTAATTAATGTTGAATTTATGATTTCATCAATTAAATAATATAAATTATTTAATTAACATTAGAAGAATTAATAGAAATGATTTAATTAATTAAATAATATAAATTATTTAATTAACATTACAGGAATTAATAGAAATGATTTAATTAATTAAATAATATAAATTATTTAATTAAAATTTAGAGGAATGGATGGATTATGCATAGGAAGGGAATAATTTAAATTAGTCAAATAAATAAGATTTATTTAACTAATTAGATGATGACATGGGCACCTAGGGAAAAACATAATACAAGATGTCTAAATGATGCAATGTTGTGATAAAGTGTTGTAAGAGGACATTTTTGGGTGTCTACATTTTGCCCCTCTTTGAGATGATGTTCGAGATGATGAGATTTGTGTTGAGTAACATCATTTCAAAGAAGCTATGATATGGATAAAAGAAAATGGATGATGAAGGAAAGATAGGATAATGATGATGTAGAAATATGATGATGGGATGATGATTCCCCCTCGAGAGGATAGGCGGGTTGAACAAACATGAGTATGCTCTCGAAATGAAATGATAAGGATAGAGAAGATGAATGATGCAAGATAGGAAGTGGATGAAGGAGATGAATGATACATTATGCTGCAAAAGGTGAGCAACCATGATGTTTGATGTAGCACTATATTTTATGCACCAAGATATAAGTACCAAGGTGACGATTTGTCTCTTGCCCCAGCATAATACAACCTTGTCTAGACATATGAGGAAGTAAACTTAGAGCATTAAAGTCCTAATGCACAATAGGTATGATATGACCTTAGATGCAAAGGATAGTGCAAAAAGATATTCCAACATGCACAAGATATGAATATTAGCTAGAATGATATGGATTTGATACAAATTCAAGATAAAATGATAACACACACAAGCAAACAAGCAAGCATGCACAAATGATACAAAAACAAAAGGAATTGCCCATGTCAAGTTGTAAATCGATGATTAATTGATTGATTGATGATGATGATAGTGTTGTCATTGCGGGGAATGATATATCCCTAGATCAACACAAGGATGACTGATAATTGACTGATTGACTTTGATTGATGATGATAGTGTCGTCATTGTGGGGAACGACATATCCCTAGATCAATGCAAGGATGATGATAATTGATTGATTGATTGGGTTTACAACAAGATTAGGATCAAGACCATGGATGCAATTGGATAATTTGACAAGATTGATTGACTTGATTGGTATGGATTAAGGATTGAATTGCATTTGGATTATTTCTTCGATTGGTTTGATTGAGTTGATTGGATGAAATGGTTTTGATGAAGATGATTGATTTGGTTGAATGGTTGGATGATTGGATTGAGGTGAAGGATTGAATCAATGAAATTGGAAGAAGTAATTAGATGGATTGATTTTATTGCTTGGATTTTTGTTGGCTATTTGATTTTTTTTTGTATTTTTGGGGATACTTTGATTTTTTTGTATTTTCAGAATATTGGATTTTTTTTTTTTTGTATTTTCATAATATTTAATTTTTTTGGATTTTTTGAAATTTTTGATTTTTTTTTGGATTTTTGAAATGTCTTGATTTTTTTGGATTTTTGAGAATATTTTGAGGTGTCAATGGATGAAATTTTGAGTAGCCTTTGTGCTAGATACCAATGAAAAGGGGAAAACCAAGTCTAGGTGCAAGGAGATAGATGGGATTGATGGATGAAAGGGTGGGTGATGGGATAAGGGATAAAAGGCTCATGATAGATGGATGTATGGTATGGATGTATGCATCATAAGAGAGAAAGGATGTGATCTCCAAATACTATTTCGCATAGGAATAACATGCCCCATTCTAGGTACAAGACTTATGACAATAGGATAATGATAGGCTTGTTTGGAAGGATGAGGTATGTCAAGAGATACCCAAAAAAAAATGTTTCAACATTTTTCCCCTATGTCTTCATCAAGATCAAAAGGAGAAGGGTGGATACATGGACTTAATATGATAGGTATGTATGATGGCTAAAGATGGTAGGTAGGATGGAAATGACAAGACATGAAAATGATAGGTTGGATAGATAAGACATTGTGCCCCCAAGTGTAAGTGGCATAGAAGATCAACCTACACATGACGCATGTTTGCTAGGTTTTCATCATGGTACTTATCCAAGGTGCCTGTCTACCAGGTTTTCACCATTGGACGAAGGAATTTCTCTTTCCTTTTTTTTTTTTACCTTTTTGGAGAGAAGGGGAATATGGATAGGAGGGACTCAAGTGTCTAGTTCCATGAAAGGTGATAGTACCATTAGAGATGGATGCCATTGCATGGACCATGTCAAATGTCATTATGCTCATAGATGTTGGTAAGGGATGTGTTAACTCTCAAAAACATAGGTTTGAACCACAAAAAGGTTGCCAAGCTTTCACAACGTTTTAGGGTAACAGAACAAGGTTTGAAAGAATTAAACCTTCTACTCTCTAGGCACTGCTAGACCCAGGCAGGTGTACCTATAATAAATAAAGCAGACTTTGACTATTGATCTTCTCTTCATGCCATGATTTGTCCAAGATGGAAAATTGAAATGGAAAAAATAAAACAAAATTGGTATATATTGTATACCAGCATTCAAATTAAACCCTAATACACTCAGTTAACAGATGTAAAAAAGTATGAATAAAACTAAATGATTGAAAAATGGTGAGACCAGTGCATTATATAATATGCGGAGTCAAATGAAATTATAGATAAACTGACTTCTTTCTAGATTCATTCAAATGGCTTGGCATATTTATTTATAACCAGTATAAAAATGCAAAGCTGTGATTATTGAGTTCTTCTTATTGATCTAAATGAAATTCCCTGATTACTGTGATTAATCAAAAGGGTTTAATCCTTCCTTGAAAGAACCTATCAAATAATCACACAGATACGGAAAATACGTATTGATGAACCAGACATAAACTTGTTATGTTGATCTAAATAACCAAGAAACATCAATTTTAGAGACAACTTAGATAATTCTTTCAATAGGCATAACACAACAATTGACACCAGAATTCGCCAGCAAATTGGATGATTTTCATTGATATTTCTATGGCTTCAAAACATACAACATAGTCTCAACCCTGTGAAACATGGTGTTCCACCGTCTTCTCTACTCTCTATCCTATTCTATCTATATCCATATTGTTTACAAAATAGACATTTATATATTGAGAATGTGAAAGGACGCATACTTTCAGAATTAGAAAATAAAAATTATAAACATAAAATAAAGAATAGCTAGGCTCTATTTAGCCATAAGTGAGTCTTGTTGAGGTGGTCCAAATAATCCTGGCACTCATACGTGTCCGCATCTCCAACAGCATTCCAGACAGTAACTTCCATTTTGACCATTTCCTCATTTTGCTTACTCACTTCTTCCAATATTGTGTCATCTACAAAAGCTACCTTCATGATTTCATTCATCATTGACTCACATTCATTTTTCCACCTGGTGGCTTCTCTCAAATCCCCATTACTATTAGAAAATGGAATTACAATTTTCTCAGCAGCTGCAATTAATCCCTATTCATCTCCTTGCAATTCATCATAGAAATTTCGATGGCGATTGATTATGTGATTAGCAGCTTCAAGTGCAGAACTGCTAGCTTCATCACTTTGAGCCAACTCATGAAATTTCTCCATGATTCATCCATCCATTCTTGTGTGCTCTTTCAATCCAGCAAGAGTATGAGAATATTTTCCCCACAATTTGTTCAACCAGGATATCAAATGATCCTGTCTCTTCTTGATAATTGCAGCAATAACATCATGCTTTCCCTGAGAATAAGTACTTGAGCCTACCCAGTGGTCTTTTGCTTGAGAGCTCTCTCCTTGAGTGATCATTTTGGTTGTTCCCATTGAAGCACCAACCAAATCTTTGAGTCTATCATTTTCTCTTAGCAATTTCTCATTATTTGCTACATTTCCCTTTCTTTTATTAGCAACTGAATTTGTGCTTTATTCAATTTTGCAATATTTACCCCAATCTCTGCAGTAGCCACAGGATCAGCCTCTCCAACTTTTAGGGTCATGACATGGCCAAATGCCTTCTCTATGTCAATTACCATTGATTTCCTGTGGGGTGGGTATAAAGTGTATATCATCAATGATCCCTCATTAGTATTATACTTGGAGCCTGCATACACTTCTGTCACCTTTTCCTGGTCAAGCTTATGTGTAGCATGACTATCCGTCAAGAAACTATCAAAGAAAAATGAAGAATTCAAATCTACACCAGGAAATATCATAACACCAGCATCCTCCAACATTTTCCTCCCCACTTCTGGAGTCATATTTGCCATTTCATCATCCACACATCTTCTCAATTGAGCCAACAATTGTTCCTCATTTCCAGAAGTGATATCATCAACATTCTCTCTTATCTCCGTCCCCTTCTGCTTCATCTTCATCTAGATTTTTGATCATATCATCAAAAGGATAGAGTACATGCTGATACCCTCCAAAATTAATCATTTCTTTGGCTGAATGAATATACCCCTTAGGGTCAAAGTATTTCCTGGTTGGTCCTCTTTTCATGTTATAGTGCAACAATCTGTCAAGAATTGAATTATATCCCTCTTTAGCCAACACAGTGAAATCACCAAAGCATAAAGTACTAGGCATAAATGCCTACTTCCCAAAAGAGCTGAAATGCATCACACTATTGTAATACATTTTTTTGACAATTTCCAAGTATGTAACCCTGTTTGGAACTGTCCTTGGCAGAATGAAAGGAGCATCTACAAATCCATACACTCTGATTACAATAGCTCCCTCTAAACAATACCAATCTCCCCAGTTATGGTCAATTGGCCCATCAAAATCTTTAGGCCGAAGGAAACTTTTGATATCATCAGTCAATGAATGATTACAAGGATAATGATACAATTTATACAATGTCTTTACAAAATACTCCTCAAAATGAATAAAACTAGAACCAGCAAACCTACTGTCCCAAATGGCAGTCCATGATTGAACAGGCAATGTTTCACCCTCCTTACCAGTCTGAGAAATTCTCATTTATGGAGGCCACACCCCAAGCTCTTGTTCAAAATATAGCACCAAATGCATCAACAATGAATAGTTTCTGAGGTGAATAATGGAAGCTCCACCATTTATAGCCATCAATCCTGAGTCAAGCTCCTTAGAAATATATTAAGCATAATCAAATAACCTGGCATTGTGATATTGAATGTCTGCTGCAATGACCATTGGCACCATTGACATAAATTTTGGGGCATCCATCCCCAACACCTGACACACTGAAAAATATGTATAGTTCATGTAGGGTTCAAACAAATCTATATGATAAGGATGCCCCTCACTATCTTCTAGATGTTCGGGCTTGTTACCCTATTTAACCCTATGAATTGGTAACCTCCAAACCTTGTAACTTGTATCCATTCTAAAAAATTCCTTCTGCAACTCTTCACAATTGATTTCCTCATCACAAAATCCTTCCAATTTGAAAACCTCACCAATTCCTTCTTTTGACACATGTATCTGTGGTTTTCTAGAAGGATCACATATTGCTTTATGCTTTGGATCATAATGATCAACAAGCAATTTTACCAATTCAGCACTAATAAATATATTAGGGCACACCAATTTCCCTACATTCAACTTCCATGGATTACAAACTAGCACAAAACGATTCCTCCTACGATAGTGGAAATTGAAAAGCTCATACCCTCTCACAGTAGTCCAGAAATCACCTATGAACTTGCATTTGTCATCCAGCTTGTCAACTTCTGCCCTAAGCTATGCTGACCTTCTAGCTTTAGGCCCCGAACCAGGTAGTTGATCAATAAGGTCTTGGTTTAGCTTCCTTTCAGTGCCTTCATGCTCTGTATCAATATTTTGTTTCTTTCCCTTCGACTGATTACTCTCACCAAGTTTCCTACCCTTACCCTTTCCAGAACCAGAAGACTCCATTTTTTAAAGCTTACAGAACCAAAATATGAAAAACAAAGAAGCAACTACTTACAGTATTCTACTTGAGCTCCTCAGACTGAAAAATCATCTTGGTTCTCTTGTTCAGCTTGCCAATTCACCAGTAATCAATTCAGAAATGAGGAATTGATTAAAACACTACTGTCATTACTGTTTTATCCCATTGCGCCATTAATGAAGCACGAATGAAGCCACTGAAACTGGCACTGTCGCATCAAATGTCCTTTCGATGAGAAAAATTCAAATCTGGGGCAAAATCCCTTTTGAACGTTTATTTCATCATTTTCCAAGACACTCTGTAGTCTTACCGACACCTAGAATCAACTTGACGACAAATGCTTCTGCTTTTCATGTCGCTATGACAATTCAAAGTCGGGGAAGCATTTCATAGATATCATGGAACAATACCGATATGTTTTCTTCAAAGCATTTTCCAATCGCTGAGACATTAATGTTATTCACACTGACTAAAATCCTCTATCTTTATATTCTTCTCTATAACCCGCCGATGTCGGGGAAACCTGTCACAGACTTCATCCTGTTTCACCAAAAGTCTTTATCTTCATTGGGTCACCAAGACAAATTTATATTCTTGCCGATACAATCTTCGTTTCACCTGCTTCGCTGTGACTTTCAAAGTCGGGGAGATGTTATGCAGCTATCTTTGCATCTTACTGATATATACTTTTCAATGTATTTTCATTCGCTAAGAAAAAATCACCCTTTCACTGATGAATTCTCATTTCAGCATGTCCACCAATTTTTCTCACTGAAGAAATAAACCCAACCATTGAAATAATACTTTCAGCAAGATAATGAACCTTCAGGAAAACTTACACCAACACCAAATGTCCTACCGAAATCACTCCTCCAGATTACTCCTATTCGGAAAAACTCACCCCGAACCATCTATCAGTATAATATTCATACTTTGGTGAAACTTATGCCGACAAGTTCTTCTCTCGGCGATGCATATCTCCATCGGCATAAGATTTGAATCGGCAATACTCCATAGCTTCTCACCGATAGGTTTGAAATACCTTTGAACTTAGTTTGGCCAAACAATGGCCCCTTCGCCTAGACCTTCCCCGATGCACATAAGTCTTACCAAGACATCTATTTGCAAGTCAATTGGTAAAACAAAATGATTTCATTATGAGTTCATACTGATATCAATTAGTCTGGCCGAAACAACCCCTTTATGCATTAGTCAGTGTGACATATTGTCTTCGCCCCAACATCAGACCGATGCCCCAACATATGCCGATATACTTTTTTCAGGATGCCTCTCAGCAAGAAAAAATTAGTTCGCCGAAACATTTTCCCGAACACCTTTATCTTGAGCGATAAACTTCCACATGCACTGGTCGGTGAAACACACTGTATTCTCCATGACTTCACTCTGACAATGACTCCCCTTTGCTGAAATGATTCCTTTTGTCGCTGAAACAAGCAAATTGTCCTGTCGATAGTCTGCAACAAACATATATTAGTGAAAAATCAGGTCGGGGAGACTTTTACAATGTCTTGTTGATTCGGGTCTTTTAATGAAAAATGAAAGACTTGATGGATTCAATGGCTTTTATGACAGAAAACAAGCAAGACAATACAAAGAGGGACTTTGATGCTTATGATGAGAACTCAATACTGGAACTTTTGAACGCAATAGAATGTAAAAATTTCAAAATTTTACAGTTCTAACAGTGGCTCCGTTTGGGGATGAATGATAGTGAGATCATTGCAATGATTCAGATTTCTGGGTGAGTAGACCAAACTCAAAGTGATGGAACATGTGAGCAGAATGGAACAAATGGCAATGGCGATGAACAAGACCCTATACTACTATACATGGAAAAAATTTATTTGAAAAGAAGGAAAATTAGGATTGTCCATGTACTAGAAAATCCTATTCCTTTCATTTCCTAAACTATTGTGCATGGAATAAAATTTCAAAGAGGAACATCAAGAGTTGTCCATGCACTAGCAACCCTTAATCCTCTGCATTATTTCAAGAGAAAAAATGTTTCAGAAGTTGCCCATGTACAGGCAATTCCTGATCTTCATCAGCCATATTCTGCAAATAGTATGAGTCTTCACCTTTCTTTCCAACCCCCGCAAAAGGCCCTAGCCATAAGGGTTCAAACTTCCCATGTTTTCCCTTCTCCTGGCACCTTGCATTCCACATCAGTACCAGATCACCTTCTCCAAATTTCCTATCCTTTGCCTTTTTGTTAAATAAATATTTCATCTACTTTTGCAACTTTATATTTTGATTTTGAGCCACTCTCCTCATTTCATCCAATTCAGCTAGCTGCTCCATTCTTTCCTCCATGGGTTCAGGAATATCTAAGTCTTCTTGAAGAACAAACCTGTACACTGGTAACAAGTTTTGCAAGGGCATCCTGGCCTATGTTCCATACACTAATTCAAATGGGGACTTCCCAATTGCCTTCTTCACCGTAATTCTATCAGCCCATATAGCCAATCTTAATTTTGAATCCCAAGCCTTCTTATTTTGATCTAACATCCTTCTTATAATCTTCAGAAGACTCTTATTACTAGATTTTGCTTGTCCATTAGCCTGTGGATGATAAAGAGCTGCATAAGAAATGGCAATACCATATGTGCTACAAAAGCCTCTAAATTCATCTGATCTAAAACACATCTTGTTATCAGTAATCAACCTCATTGGTGTACCAAATCTAGTAATAATATTATCCATCAGGAACTGTGTCACCACCTTACTTGTAGCTTGTTTAGTTGGGATGACCTCTACCCACTTGGTGAAATAATCAGTGGCCACCAATATCCACCTATGTCCACCACTTGATTTTTCTTGTATTTCTCTGATGAAATCAATTCCCCATTGATGAAAAGGGGCATCAACCAGCAAAGGTCTTAATGGAAAAGCTCACTAATATTTCAATTTCCCAGAGAACTTTTGACAAGCTTCACATTTTCTCACATATGCAAAAGACTCATTAAAAATTGTAGGCCAATAATAGCCTGCCCTGAGAATTTTATGCGTTGTTGTTTTTGCTGAGTAATGTCCTCCACATACTCCCTCATGCATTTCACTCAAAACATGTTTAGCTTGAAACTCATCCAAACACAATAGTAATACACCATCCCTATTTTTCCAAAATAAATCCCCATCCATAAAAACATATTTTGATGCCTGCAACTTCAACGTTCTTTTCTGGTTATCATTCAATCCTTCTGGACACTTCATATGTTTAAGATAATGCATGATATCTACATACCATTGAGTATGCTCAATGCTCGCAATTACATCTTCTCCTTCTACATTACAAATCTTATTTGCTTCAAAAATTTCCTTTGCCATTAGTTTAGCTAAACCTCGACCTCTGACCAGTTTAGTAATTTGAATCTCCAAGTCAAATTCCTAGATTTTGTTGATCCATTTGCATATTTTCCCTGTTACTTCAGATTGTGTCAGAATATCCTTGATAGCTACATGAGGAACATAAGAAATTACCTTTGCTCCAACCAGGTATGGCCTGAAAGCTTTTACATCTTTCACTAACATGAATGCTTGCTTCTCCATTATATCATACTTTAGTTTGGAACCCTGTAATGACTTACTAAAAAAAGATATGGGCTGCTCATAACCGTCTTCATTCTTCTGTAGCATGACAGCTGCAACAGTATGCATAGAGGCAAATGAAAAAATCTGGAAAGGTTTTGAAAAGTCAGACGACTTAAGAACAGGAGCCTCCTTGATAGCTCGTTTTATAGACACAAAAGCTTCCAAAGTTTCTGCAGTCCATTCTATCTTTTGTCCTTTCTTTAACATTTTTGATATTGGTTTGACAATCTCAGCAAAGTTAGAAACAAACCTTCTAACAAAATTTATTTGTCCAAAGAATGATTGTATCGCCTTAACAGTTTTAGGGACAAGGGTCTTATCAATAGCCTCCACCCTTTCAGGGTCTATCCTAATCCCTTCCTTTGAAACAATGTGCCCCAAAAGCTTACCCTCTGTGATAGCAAAATTACATTTCTTGGGGTTTAAGGTAATACCATATTCAAGGGCCCTTATAAATACCTTTTCAAAATGATGAACATGATCCTCAACCTTCTTAGAGTAAGTAGTGAGATCATCTTGATACACCACCATGAGAACATTGATCAAATCAGCAAAGGCCACATCCATGGCTATTTGAAAAGTCACCCCTGCATTAGTGAGACCAAATGGCATCCTCAGATAAACATATGTTCCCCAAGGGGTTGTGAATGTTGTTTTGTATTGCTCAGACTCTTTAACCTTGACCTGGTTATACCCTGAAAATCCATCCATCATAGACAAAAATTCACAGCCAGTCACCTTATGCAATATGGCCTCCATTTTAGGCAAAGGATAATTATCCTTAAGAGACCGTATGTTTAAATTTTTGAAATCTACACATAATCTAATGTCTCCATTTTTCTTTCTGACAGGGACCAGATTTGACACCCAGGTTGAATGTCTAATTGGCTTAATGATTCCACCATCTCTAAGCTTCACCAACTCCTCCTGCATTTTAGGTTCTAGAGTTGGATTTATCGGCCTTTTCTTTTGTCTGAATGGTTTAGCATCTGGCTTCAATGGTATTTCATGCTGAAACAAGTCTTCTCTATATGCTTTCAAATCTTCATAAGACCAAGCAAATACATGTTTATACTTTCTCAACAATTCAATCAACATTTTTCTAATTGTAGGACTGATCTTTTTACCTATGTACACCTTTTTTGGTGCCATCTTTGTTCCCAAATTAATTTCTTCAATGTCATCCCTTCCAACTGGTGTTTGCTTTATTAAGGACCAATCACTTCCATCATATACCCTCTCCAATGCCACCAAGCCTTTAGGAATCTTATTTGTTTTAAGCTGCAAGATCTCTTTTCCAAAGACTGTCTCTTTTCCATCAACTTCTTCAACAAAGGCATTGAAATCAATCTCTTGAGTTGCATACTGGTCTATACAGTGAAGAAATTTTAAAAGATCAGTGTCATCATTAAAAACTTTCCAGCTATATACATTATCAGGCATAGCAGGCCTTGTTTTGAATTCAATTTGTGACACTCATGCCTATGTAATATCATCTCTCTTCAATGCTACATTAGCTAGAATATCTACCATTATATTCTTCGATCTATCCACCCACTCAATCGAGAAAGCATCAAGCAATTCTATTGTATCCCATACAACATTTCTGTACTACTTTAATCTTTTATTTTTTGCTATATACTTCACCTTAACTTGCAAGATAACTAACTCAAAATCTCCTAGAACAGCCAGCAACTTTATTTTATGCTTCACCACTATTTAAAATCTAGTTAATAGAGCTTCATACTCTGCCACATTATTCATGCATTCAAAAGTTAACAAGAATGAATATTTAAATGTATTACCTTCAGGTGAAACAAATACTATCCTAGCTCCATTGCCTTCTTGGCTGCAGGCTCCATCGAAATACATCTTCCACACACCATTGTGGTTCCTTACAGCATGCTTCTCAATAGGATCACTATAAATCAATTCTGGTTGTGCTGGTTCTATTTTGAAACTCCCAAAATCAACATCACAAAAGAAATTGATTTGGTCTTGTGGCACAGAATCAATGAGTTGATTCATCCTTGGCTCCCTCTACAGTTTCACTTCTTGGCCATTTACAGGAATGGTTACATAAGACAGATCAAACTGGACACTTTCACCAATAGCCGCCGTCCATTGCCTTGATAAAAGCATACCGAATTGAGGAGGGGTGTTTATAAATATTATATAAATATTGTAAGCTACTTGAGGGTAGGCAGCTAACTTGACTTCTACATCTTTCATTATACCAACCACAGGAATAGGTCGGTTATCCATTGCGTAATACTTTCCTTCATGTGTATCCACCCACATGCCTAGTTGTTTCATCACTCCTGTTGGCATAATATTCGGAGGCACCATAATCTATCATACAATTCCTCAATAATTTATTATTTATGAGTAATGTGATAAAGAAAGGATCAACTTGTGGCGGACTTGTCAATACATTACTCGAGCAGATTTCTGGGACGTTTACTTTATCTTGCTTATTTTTTGCAACCATTTTATTTTCAGTACTTACATGTTTTTCACTCTCATTTGTTATCAATTGCATTGTGTTGTCCCTGTACTCCTTAATTTTCATCATTTCTAAAAGTGGGACATACATCTTTACCTGAGACAAGGCTTGAGTAAAATCAAAAGAAGAGCCTTCTGCCTTAATTACTTTCTTCTATTCTAATGTTTCTCCTTTGTTTACTTCTTTTTGTCCTCTACCTGACTGATCATTTTTTTGAATTTCTTTATGTAGCTCTTTTACTACATCTTTTTGGACAGGATTTTGTTTACTTTCTTCACGTTGTTTGTTTTCATTTTTCTTTGAAACTCCTTGCACAACTTTCTGATCTTTCATAAAGATACCCCTAGGGACACCTTCCTTCTCATTTACTATTATGTTCCTCAACCAGTATTTATTCTTAGCTTCTTCTACTGCAGCAATAGTCAATTTTTCTATCTCTTCTTCAGTAAGTCTCCTTACATTATTGTGAGCAGGAACCTCAATAGATTGTGGTTCTACATAATCATCCTCAGAGTCAGAAAAAGCATGTTGCTCAGCCATATGTACATTATACCTTCGTTCTGCAACGTCATACTCATAACCTCCCTCCTCTGAAGATGAGTACCTCTCCTCAACATGATGAGAAGCATTTGAAGTCAAGTAGATCGTATGATCTTCCCCATCATCTCCAATTAGTAATCCTTCTTCTTGCATTCTCTGGGCTACAACACAATATTCAGGGGAATGTGGCTTATTACAAGCCTCACAAAAATAATTGCTATTCACCACATATGTTCCCTTCTTCTTCAATGGATCAGGAGTTTCTTTGCTCCCAGGCCTATCTGTTATGGGTTTCCCATCCTTCCAGTTTGTGTTATAGGGCATGTCATGTAACCTCGGCCTTGGTCTTTCATTTCTATATGTGTTCTCTTGCTTATATTGATAATTATTATTTTGTTGAGGAACTCGAGGGTTGTCTCTCTTATTCATTATCCCAACAGCTTTTTTGTTATTCTCTATTGTTAATGCTATCTTTTGTGCTTTAGTTAAGTCCCTTGGGAACCTGTTTCTCAGCTCATACCCTATTTTAGGGTCAAATGCATTCAGGTAAAAACTTAATGCTACAAAGTCAGGTAACTTTGATCTGGGAGGTATTCTATTATGCAATTTATTGAATCTTCTATTAAAATCAAAGACTGAATCATTCTAACCTTTCTGAATTCGCATTAGTTCATGGAGAGCAGCGTCTGGTGCACTCAAATTCCCAGATTGTTCAAGGAATTGGTCTTGAAATATCTGGAGAGAATAAATAGAAGTTGTTGCCAGGCTATTGAACTAGTCCCTAGCTTCTTCAATGAGAGACATCATGAACAATCTCATATGCAAATCTTCATAAGGTACATCCAAATCCTGAATGAAAGCATTGAAACTTCTTAAATGATCCTCAGTAGTGATTGCATTACTGCCTGTAAACTTGGGTACTAAACCTCTCCAATTGTTGTCCATAGGATATGGGTATAACTGAAACCCTGCTAGATCAAATTGTCTAATCATAGTTGTCTATTGATAAGGAGGAGGATTAGGTGGGTGCTGATATTGGTACATAGGATTATTGTACTGCATATTTTGCTGTGGCACATGACGCTGACCAGGAGGTGGATAATTATTTGGATGTTGTGTGGGAACATAAGGTGGACGATTTGACTGTCTCTATTGATTCCCAATTTGATGGTGAGGAATCCTTGGTGGTTCAGAATACCCCGCACCATGATTGCCCTGTTTATGGGGTGGTACATATTTTGGAGGAAAAGCAGATGTGTGTGGAATGTACTGAGCTTTCTGCAGTTTGAATTCCCTCATTGCTTGAATCATTTGGGCCTTTTCTTGCTCTTCCCTTTCCTTTCTCTGAGATTCATACCGTGCCCTAATTTCTTCATAACTTAAAGATTCATACTCTTGTTGAATTTCCTAATTAGCAGGTCCACTCTGATTACCTTCCATTTTTTGGTCATATTCATATTGAACTCTGAGTCGTTCGGCTTCAAATCTAGCTTCAAATTTAGCCTGTTTCCTAGCTTCAAATTCAGCCTGTTTCTGAGGATTGTAAAAAGGATTTCTTTGATCTTCCGGAGTACAAGGCTCTTCAGATGAATTATCTTTCCATGTGCCAAAGCAATTCTTACCAAAATGTATTGATGATGTATCTTTGTTTGTTAAGCATATGTCCTGACTTTTCCCTTTACCCTTGTCAGCCTTATCATTTTTATGCGTCCACTTACTATTACCAGGAGGAGCTCCAGAATGACCTCCCCTAAATTGAGATCTTCTTCCATTCATATTGCAATGCTTAATTAGAGTCGCCACTCACTTTCTTGAAAGTGAGAAAAAGATTGTTACTTGGTATTCCCAGTAGAGTCTGTATATAGGACTTCTAACTCTATGATTAAGGCATAGATTCTTTGTTATACCCAGCAGAGTCGCCAATTTGTTAACTCTCAAAAACATAGGTTTGAACCACAAAAGGTTGCCAAGCTTTTACAACGTTTTAGGGTAACAGAACAAGGTTTGAAAGAATTAAACCTTCTACTCTCTAGGCACTGCTAGACCTAGGCAGGTGTACCTATAATAAATAAAGCAGACTTTGACTGTTGATCTTATCTTCATGCCATGATTTGTCCAAGATGGCAAATTGAAATGGACAAAATAAAACAAAATTGGTATATATTGTATACCAGCATTCAAATTAAACCCTAATACGCTCAGTTAACAGATGTAAAAAAGTATGAATAAAACTAAATGATTGAAAAACAGTGAGACCACTGCCTTATATAATATGCGGAGTCAAATGAAATTATAGATAAACTGACTTCTTTCTAGATTCATTCAAATTGCTTGGCATATTTATTTATAACCAGTATAAAAATGCAAAGCTGCGATTATTGAGTTCTTCTTATCAATCTAAATGAAATTCCCTGATTACTGTGATTAATCAAAAGGGTTTAATCCTTCCTTGAAAGAACCTATCAAATAATCACACAGATACAGAAAATATGTACTGATAAACTAGACATAAACTTGTTATGTTGATCTAAATAACCAAGAAACATCAATTTTAGAGACAACTCAGATAATTCTTTCAATAGGCATAACACAACAATTGACACCAGAATTCTCCAGCAAATCAGATGTTTTTCATTGATCTTTCCATAGCTTCAAAACATACAGCATAGTCTCAACCCTGTGAAACATGGTGTTCCACCGTCTTCTCTACTCTCTATCCTATTCTATCTATATCCATATTGTTTACAAAATAGACATTTATATATTGAGAATGTGAAAGGACGCATCCTTTCGGAAATAGAAAATACAAATTATAAATATAAAATAGAGAATAGCTAGGCTCTATTTAGCCATAAGTGAGTCTTGTTGAGGTGGTCCAAATAATCCTAGCGCTAATACGTGTCTGCATCTCCAACAACATTCTGGATAGTAACTTCCATTTTGACCATTTCCTCATTTTTCTTACTCACTTATTCCAATGATGTATCATCTGCAAAAGCTACCTTCATGATTTCATTCATCATTGACTCACGTTCATTTTTCCACCTGGTGGCTTCTCTCAAATCCCCATTACTATCAGAAAATGGAATTACAATTTTCTCAGCAGCTGCAATTAATCCCTGTTCATCTCCTTGCAATTCATCATAGAAATTTCGATGGGGATTGATTATGTGATTAGCAGCTTCAAGTGTAGAACTGCTAGCTTCATCACTTTGAGCCAACTCATGAAATTTCTCCATGATTCGTCTATCCATTCTTGTGTGCTCTTTCAATCCAGCAAGAGTATGAGAATATTTTCCCCACAATTTGTTCAACCAGGATATCAAATGATCCTGTCTCTTCTTCATAATTGCAGCAATAACATCATGCTTTCTCTGAGAATAAGCACTTGACCCTACCCAGTGGTCTTTTGCTTGAGAGCTCTCTCCTTGAGTGATCATTTTGGTTGTTCCCATCGAAACACCAACCAAATCTTTGAGTCTATCATTTTCTCTCAGCAATTTCTCATTATTTGCTTTATACATTTCCCTTTCTTTTATTAGCAACTGAATTTGTGCTTTATTCAATTTTGCAATATTTACCCCAATCTATGCAGTAGCCCCAGGATCAGCCTCTCCAACTTTTAGGGTCATGACATGGCCAAATTCCTTCTCTGTGTCAATTACCACTAATTTCCTGTGGGGTGGGTATAAAGCCCATATCATCAATGATCCATCATCAGTATTATACTTGGAGCCTGCATACACTTCTGTCACCTTTTCCTTGTCAATCTTATGTGTAGCATGACTGTCCTTCAAGAAACTATCAAAGACCAATGCAGAATTCAAATCTAAACCAGGAAATATCATAACAGCAGCATCCTCCAACATTTTCCTCCCCACTTCTGGAGTCATATTTTCCATTTCATCATCCACACATCTTCTCAATTGAGCCAGCAATTGTTCCTCATTTCCAGAAGTGATATCATCAACATTCTCTCTTATCTCCTTCCCCTTCTGCTTCATCTTCATCTAGATTTTTGATCATATCATCAAAAGGATAGGGTAGATGTTGATACCCTCCAAAATTAATCCTTTCTTTGGCTGAATGAATATACCCCTCAGGGTCAAAGTATTTCCTAGTTGGTCCTCTTTTCATGTTATAGTGCAACAATCTGTCAAGAATTGAATTATATCCCTCTTTAGCCAACACAGTGAAATCACCAAAGCATAAAGTACTAGGCATAAATGCCTGCTTCCCAAAAGAGTTGAAATGCATCACACTACTGTAATCCATTTGTCTGACAATTTCCAATTATGCAACCCTGTTTGGAACTGTCCTTGGCAGAATGAAAGGAGCATCTACAAATCCATACACTCTGATTACAATAGCTCCCTCTAAACAATACCAATCTCCCCAGTTATGGTCAATTGGCCCATCAAAATCTTTAGGCCGAAGGAAACTTTTGCTCTCATCAGTCAATGAATGATTACAAGGATAATGATACAATTTATACAATGTCTTTACAAAATACTCCTCAAAATGAATAAAACTAGAACCAGCAAACCTGTTGTCCCAAATGGCAGTCCATAATTGAATAGGCAATGTTTCACCATCCTTACCAGTCTGAGAAATTCTCATTTCCGGAGGCCACACCCCAAGCTCTTGTCCGAAATATAGCACCAAATGCATCAACAATGAATAGTTTCTGAGGTGAACAATGGAAGCTCCACCATTTATAGCCATCAATCCTGAGTCAAGCTCCTTAGAAATATATGAAGCATAATCAAATAACCTGGCATTGTGATATTGAATGTCTGCTGCAATGACCATTGGCACCATTGACATAAATTTTGGGGCATCCATCCCCAACACCTGACACACTGAAAAATATGCATAGTTCATGTAGGGTTCAAACAAATCTACATTATAGGGAGGCCCCTCACTATCTTCCAGAGGTTAGAGCTTGTTACCCTATTTAACCCTATGAATTGGTAACCTCCAACCCTTGTAACTTGTATCCATTCTAAAAAATTCCTTCTGCAGCTCTTCACAATTGATTTCCTCATCACAAAATCCTTCCAATTTGAAAACCTCACCAATTCCTTCTTTTGACACATGTATCTATGGTTTTTTCCAGAAGGATCACATATTGCTTTACGCTTTGGATCATAATGATTAGCAAGAAATTTTACCAATTCAGCATTAATAAATATATTAGGGCACACCAATTGTCTCAAAACGATTCCTGCTACGATAGTGGAAATTGAAAAGCTCATACCCTCTCACAGCAATCCAGACATCACCTATGAACTTGCATTTGTCATCCAGCTTGTCAAAATTTTCCCTAAGTTGTGCGAACCTTCAAGCTTTAGGCCCCAAACCAGGTAGTTGATCAATAAGGTGTTGGTTTATCTTCCTTTCAGTGCCTTCATGCTCTGTATCAGTCTTTTGTTTCTTTCCCTTCGACTGACTGCTCTCACCAAGTTTCCTACCCTTACCGTTTCCAAAACCAAAAGACTCCATTTTTTCAAGCTTACAGAATCAAAATATGAAAAACAGAGAAGCAACTACTTACAGTATTCTACTTGAGCTCCTCAGACTGAAAAATCATCTTGGTTCTCTTGTTCAGCTTGCCAATTCACCAGCAATCAATTCAAAAATGAGGAATTGATTAAAACACTACTGTCATTACTATTTTATCCCATCGCACCATTAATGAAGCACGAATGAAGCCACTGAAGCTGGCACTGTCGCATCAAATGTCCTTTCGATGAGAAAAATTCAAATCTGGGGTGAAATCCCTTTTCAACATTTATTTCATCATTCGCCAAGACACTCTGCAGTCTTACCGACACCTGGAATCAACTTGACGACAAATGCTTTTACTTTTCATGTTGTTGTGACAATTCAAAGTCGGGGAAGCATCTCATAGATATCATGGAACAATACCGATATGTTTTCTTCAAAGCATTTTCCAATCTCTGAGACATTAATGTTATTCACACCGACTAAAATCCTCTATCTTTATGTTCTTCTCTATAACTCGTAGATGTCAGGGAAACCTCTCACAGACTTCATCCTGTTTCACTGAAAGTCTTTATCTTCATTGGGTCACCAAGAAAAATTTATATTCTTGTCGATACAATCTTCGTTTCACTCGCTTCGCTATGACTTTCAAAGTCGGGAAGATGTTATGCAGATATCTTTGCATCTTACCGATATATACTTTTCAATGTATTTTCATTCGCTAAGAAAAAATCACCCTTTCACTGATGAATTCTCATTTCGGCATGTCCACAAAGTTTTCTCACCGAAGAAATAAACCCAAGCATTGAAATAATACTTTCGACAAGATAATGAACCTTCGAGAAAACTTACACTGACACCAAATGTCCTACCGAAATCACTCCTCCAGATTACTCCTATTCGGAAAAACTCACCCCAAACCATCTATCAGTATAATATTCATACTTCGGTGAAACTTATGCCGACAAGTTCTTCTCTCGGCGATGCATATCTCCATAGGCATAAGATTTGAATCGACAATACTCCATAGCTTCTCACCGATAGGTTTGAAATACCTTTGAACTTAGTTCGGCCAAACAATGGCCCCTTTGCCTAGACCTTCGCCGATGCACATAAGTCTTACCAAGACATCTGTTTGCAAGTCAATCGGTAAAACAAAATGATTTCTTTATGAGTTCATACCGATATCAATTAGTCTAGCCGAAACAACCCCTTTATGCATTAGTTGGTATGACATATTGTCTTCGCCCCGACATCAGACCGATGCCCCAACATATGCCAATATACTTTTTTTAGGATGCATGTCAGCAAGAAAAAATTAGTTCGCTGAAACATTTTCCCGAACACCTTTATCTTGAGCGATAAACTTCCACATGCACCGGTCGGTGAAACACACTGTATTCTCCATGACTTCACTCTGACAATGACTCCCCTTTGCCGAAATGATTCCTTTTGTCGCCAAAACAAGCAAATTTTCCTGCCGATAGTCTGCAACAAACATATATTAGTGAAAAATCAGGTCAGGGAGACTTTTACAATGTCTTGCCGATTTGGGTCTTTTAATGAAAAATGAAAGACTTGATGGATTCAATGGCTTTTATGACAGAAAACAAGCAAGACAATACAAAGAGGGACTTTGATGCTTATGATGAGAACTCAATACTGGAACTTTTGAATGCAATAGAATGTAAAAATTTCAAAATTTTACAGTTCTAATAGGATGACATGAAAGGGAGATGGAGTAGGTAGATGATGGATTATGATGTGGATTATGGAGGAAAAATAGTGAATTATGATACAGATTATGTAGGGAAGATGATAGGGATTATATGGGACTTATGCAAAATATGAATGGGGAGGCTTAGCCAAAAGCATGGACCATATGAAGATGGTGGGGGAGATATGTAGGATAATGTGTGAAGGATGAGGAGATGGAGGTATGTGGAATTGTTGTGAAATGGAAGAGAACCATGACCAATGGTCGCACACACTATGATAAACGTTGAAGATTTTGATGTGGACGGGGTGTAGGAAGCAATGAAGATGTTTGCTTAGGAGGTGGTGGATGTAGTGCTTTTGGTACCCACATAGACTTAGTATTTTTATGAATTTTATTTTGCTTGTGGGTGTTAGGAATTTGAGATTTTTGAATGGAATGTGCATTTTGGATGGGAGGGGATGGTTTGGATTTTTGTGATGTAGATGCCTCATTTGACTTGATTTCTTTTTTCTTAGGTACCCAAACTATTTTGTTTTTAGACTTTTCTTTTGGAGGTATGGGCTTATATAGCTTTTTAGATGTACTTGGCTTTGACTTTTTTCAATTGTATGCTAAGGCATTAGGACCTTTAGATTTTTTGACTTTATGTGTAGAGGCATCCATATTTTTATTTTGGAATCCCTTGGGTTTGGTGGAATGAGTGGAAGCTTTATGCTTAGACAATGTGTGCATTGATTGGTCATGATTAAGATGTTTAGAGGATTTATGGGTAGGTGGATAAGGGGAGTGGATAATGGGGATATTAGGTGTTTGGAAAAGTGGAGGTAGATTAGATGGAGGGATATTAGGAGTTGGAAGCAATGGTGGTAGAGTAGATGGTGGAAGGTGTATGGTCACATTCTTTTGACATTTGTAGGATGATGAAGGAGGGATGACAACATATGTTTTAGGTGTATGATAGGCTTCATGATGGAAAGTGGACTTAGGATGCATGGAGGAAGTACCAACATATTTAGATTGGTGTAATTTGGGTGTATATCCAAGGCCATAAGAGCGTGGAGGTACTTTGACATGGATGGGCTCCAAAATACCATGTTCATGAAGGCCTAAACCTTTACCTTGGTAGTTCATGTTTTGGAGTGTGCAATGGACAATGGGACTAGGTGTAGGTGGAACACTAGACACAAGTTGCTTATTGGATGGAGAAAATGAAGCAAGAGAAGATAATGGTTGTTCTTGTTCTAAGGAGGAACATTCATGAATGAGGGTGGAAAGACCAATAGGATATGATGGAGGCCTTGCAATGGGGTCGATATTGGGTGATAGAGGATCATAAGGATCTTGATTAGCATTGTGTTCACTTAGATCCAAGGTATTTGTTTGATCTTCTATGTGTTCTTGGGAGGCATATGTCTCATCAAGGGAAGTGGATGTTGATGGATCATGGATATGACTAGGTAGGGGGTGGATAGGACCAATGGAGGTTTCTTGCTCATGGATAGGTGAAGTGATAGGCTCTTGACCATAGAATGCATAAATTTGGCTAAGAGGATCATCATGGCCTTCTTGATCATAGGTAAGATCATAGAGGGGAGATTGATCATAAATAGAACCAATTATGTTATGAGTGGGAACATTAGATTGGCCTAGATGTTGATTAGAATGAGAGGTTAATGTTTCCTCATGCTTAGGATAGTGTTGTTGACATAGTTCTCTTGGATTTCTTGAATGGAAGTGGAAGGGGATGACTCTTGAATGGGCTCAACATGTTCTAGATGGTGACATGATGGAGGTTGACTTAGGCTTGTGAGGGGAGACTCTTGAATTGGCTCAAGGGGTTGTGGATGACATGGTTGGCTTGAAGGACTTGGTATGATGTTTTTGGATTCTTTTGTATGTTCAATTATATGTGTTGAATGACATGACGATAGTTGATTCCTTGCTTGTAGCCCTTGGGTCACATCCTTTGGAGGTGTAGGGGTGGAAGGTGTTGGCTTAGGATTTTTATTTTGATTGGATGATGGTATGATAAAGTTATAGGCTGCATTTGCTATATTGGTATTCCCCTTGTAAATGGTTGCATTAGAACATGATGAAGTTTGACCATGTTGAAAGGTAGAACTTAAAGTCACATGTGTTTGTTGTGATATGGCTTGATAGGTTGACGTGGCATTGAAATATGAAGAAGTGGATGGATTAGATTAGTATGAGGTTGAAGGGGATGGCACATTAGGTTGAGGTAGCATTGGTTGATAATGAATGGATAGGGGGTGATGTTGTGGTTGTTGGATTTGAAAAGTGGAAATGAATTGATTGGCTTGAGCTAGGAGGTGTTGCATTTGAGGTGATTTAATTTGTTGAAAATTTTGGAAGAGGGTTTGAAGGCTTTGTATGGTTTGGTGGTTTAGGGGTTGGGGTATTTGGTGAAGTGTTTGAAGGAGGTTTTGAAGTTGGGATGCTAGGACTTTATTTTTGAATGCGGGCATGGTGTCACACATGTGTGTAAACTCTTTCATATCAATTTGTTCCTCAAAGTATGCAACATAGTTCATGTCATCATTAGAGGTGGTAGGAGAAGCCCCTTGAAGTATGATTTTAGGTTTTGGTTTTGTTTTATTATTTGTGTTAGGGAGAGGGCCTCCTTGAATTATGATCTTGGGCTTAGGTTTTGTCTCATGATTTGACCTAGAGGGATAGCCCCCTTGGATTATGACCTTGGGCTTATGATTAGGATTGGGCTTGTTTATGATTAGGACCATTTTGACAAGTGGTGACTAGGACTAGGTTGGTGATGGTGATGATGTGGAATGATTAGATTGGATGACTTGGATTGATTAGGATGAAATGGATAGGATGTGACTAAGAAGAGTGATTAGGATGAAAGTGATTGATATGAATGTGTTGGAAGAAGGTGTAGAGTGACTTTTCTTTATGTGTTTGGTTTTTAGCTTGATTTGGCAATGTTTAAATGAATGATCACACATGTACATGATAAATCACTCATGCAAGACACATAAGCAAGTTTGAATTTTGAAATTTGAAGAATGTAATGATGAGATAAACAAGCACAGATGGAAGACACGTCAACAAGCCCTTTGACTAATCAACTGGGGTATGGCCAATTAGTTCTCAAGCTAGTCTACACAAGGTTGACTAAGGAATGATTTGAAAGAAAAATCTTCCCACATAGCCAGGAGAAAGGGGTAATCCACCCTTCACCTTCACTTCCCAAAGGTATAAAGTTCTTTGGGGATTATCCAAGAGTGACAAGATTTTAACTTCCAAACAAGAATTTCTTTCAATTCACACTTTGATTGAGGTCGTCCCCAGGGGTGATGAAATCCCCTAGTAGGCCTCCTATGAAGGGTTTGACAAAAGAAAACCAAGTGAGGTGTTTATGATTACACACACACACTTGATTCACACTCGCAATTGTTAATTGACCTTAGAAATGAAATGTTTGTATGTAAACAATGAAAGAACTTGTTCTTTTTAACCCAAAACCAAATGTGTAGGAAGACAGTGGTTAATTTTAGACCTGATTTTTGATATGTGATTGAAGAAAATATTCATTTTAAGAGCCCAAATCTAAATGTGTGACAAACAAGATTAAGAGATGAAAGATTAAATGAGTGCACCCAAAAGTTTTCACTTTCCAATTTTCTATCTATGACTGATATTTCTGCTAGTATAGCTCCTTATGATCACCTACAAGATAAAAAAATGATATTATAATGCAGCCATAAAAAAATAAGCTTATCAAAAAATTGCAATTTCAGATACATGTTTTTAACATAGCTGAATTAGATTTCATTATTTGAAAATGTTATTGACCTAAAAAATAAAAAAATCAAAGAAGAGATCCTTGCTAATTTTCAGAGAGCTTTCTAGAAATGTAAAGAAGTAAAAAAAAATCCCTATTTTGCACACATAAATGCATATTTTTGAAAAACATACAAAAAATGAAGATCATTTTTTTTCATATTATATTTGACCTCCAAATTAAATCTATAAAACATAGACCCCATTATAATTTTAAGAGCTTTTCAAAAATGTAAAAAGTTTTGAAAAATTTGTGGATTTGTGTCCAAAAAATCAATTTTATTAAAAAACATAAAATTACAATAACTCCTACAAAAATAATGATATACCCTCATTTTTTTACTACAACCTCTTGAGGTGATACAAAAGACTCTATGAAAATATAGTAGAAAAATTCATAGTTGTGTAGAAGATATTAAGAAATTTGTAAAACCTAGGGTTTTCTCCAAAAGAATGGTAGATCTGCAAGAAAAAGTCAATAAAACCTACAAAAAGTAAGCTAGATTAAAGGATTCACGTCAGGTTCACCAAATGTAGATAGGGAAAAATAAATCAGATTTAGTATTGAGAACAATAAACTAACTAAACCCTATCAAGCACCATGAAAGAAAAACTAGAATGAAAATGAAAATAACAAAAGACATGCAAACCAATCTTCAAACTAGACTTGATTGACCTCTATGGCTCTTCTCCACCTGCATGAGAATGCAAGATCTTGAAGGTTGATTGTTGGAGCAATGTTGATTGCTCACTCCTGCAGCATAACGACTTGATGATGATGACAAATGGAGAATGATAGAGACAAATGCAATATTGAGGAATGATTTTGACAGAATGAGGATGCTAGAAGAAAATCTGATGCAAATGGCCTGTGAAAGGTTAGATTTATAGAGCCTTGATGTGGACAGAGATAAGATTTGATAAGATTCGATAAGGATTTTATTTTTGCTTTATTTGATCAAGGAGGAAATAAAACAAGATAAGATAAGATGTGAAAAGATAGAAAGATTTTGATTCTCTTTTAAAGGAAATAAATCTTGAAAAAGATGAGAAGGATAATTGATGAATTATTTCAATTAAATAAATTAACCAGATGAGTTTCCGCTTTGAAAAGAAGTTTGATCGTCTTCAAATATTTAACCACGATTTGATTTTATTTAATTAATGAATTTATGATTTCTCATCAATTAAATGTAATATAAATTATTTTTATCGCAATAGTTTCTAGCAGTTCATTATAAAATAATTAATTAATTAAATAATATAAATTATTGAATTAAAATTAGATGAATTAATTGTGAAATGATTTTAATTAATTACATTAATATGTAAATTGTTTTAATTACTTTAGAGGAATGGATGGATTTCATGGCTGTGGGAAGGGAATGAAATTAGTCAAATAAATAAGATTTATTTAACCATCAATTAGATGATGACATGTGGGCACCTCCTAGGGAAAAAACACATACCACAAGATGTCTAAATGATGCAATGTTGTGATAAAAGTGTTAAGAGGACATTTTAAGTGTTTACAGCTTTGTGCAATGTGCTCTATGATGAGATGCAAAATGAGTCGAGATGTTCATGATTGGTGAGAGAATTCTTTTTAGGATTTAAAAGCGATCTTCATATCTCAGTCCAAGTATGTGAAAGAAATACTAAAGAAGTTTGGTATAAAAGATTCAAAACTAATTGGTACACCTATGGTGATTGAATGCAAGTTGACACAACATGATGATTATCTGAAAGCAAATCAAACTAGATATAGATTGATGATTGGTGGATTTCTTTATTTGACTCAAACTAGACTAGAAATTATGAATGATGTATGCATTGTTGCAAGATTTCAAGCTGATCCTAAGGAATCTCATGTAACTACTGTGAAGAGGATTTTTAGATAATTGAAGGGAACAATTTATTTTGGGTTATGATATCCTAAAGATGATGATCTTACTTTGAGTGATTTTACTGATGTTGATTGGGCAAGTGATGTGGATGATAGAAAGAGTACTAGTGCTGGTCCATTTTTCTTGGGTAAGAAGCTAATTTCATGGTTAAGTAAGAAGCAGAATGTTATTTCTTTGTCTATTGCAGAGGCATAATACATTGTTGTTGCTAACAATTGTACTCAAGGATTGAGGATGAAGCAAATTTTGAAAGATGTCATAGTTGTGTATGACGAACCCATTGATATATTATGTGATAATTCAATTGCAATTAACATCTCTAAGAATCTAGTGCTACATTCAAATACCAAGCATATATCTATCAAGTTTCACTTTTTGAGAGAGAAGGTGAGTGAAAAGGAAGTCAGATTGGAGTATGTGCCTACTAAGGAGCAGATTGTAGATATCTTTACAAAGTCATTTCCTAAGGATACTTTTGAGTATCTCAAAGGGAAGCTAGGGGTGATTACCCCTCCTAATCAGAACTAAAATGCATCGACTTGCATCAATCTATGCATTTCTTAGTCATATATTGATCCAAATTGATGTTGTGGTGGCTTCTACTTAGGGGGAGTAGTCAAATGTTTAGATATGTGGTTTAGGGCTTATGTGGAGAAAATAGATATTTGTAATTTATGTCAAAGGAGGAGAAGAGTCATGTGAAAAACTATGAATTTTCTGAGGAAGAAGAGTCATTGAGGAGAAAAGAGTCAAAACTTAAGGGGGAGTAAGTGTTGAAGATAGTTGTGTTGATGGTGTTTTTCACATCATGTGTTTCCATCAATACCAAAGGGGGATATTGTTGGATGTTGTGGTTGTGTTGTTGATATGTGGTTGTCATTGATGTCAACACTATTAGCATTAATGTATTAGAAGCTGAATATGTCGAGGATATTGAGAAAATTGTAATGAAATAAGTTACAAGTTGTCAATTGTGAAGTGAAGTTCAATTTTTTGGTGAGTTTAGTATATTGATAATCAGAGGTTGTGGATTAAAGGGTTTCTTATCAATTATATCTAGTCTATCAATGTTGAGTTTCAGGGATTCGTGTAAAGATTCGATCGAGTTACGAAGATTTGTATTCTGACAGTTTTTTTGTTGCTTCAGTTGGTGTTCCTGAATGAAGATGATGTGATTTTAGTTAGTTCAGTTTTTGCGGATGCTTCTCTAGTGATTCATGATGTTTGTGGATGTTTCTAGATCATGCTCTATCTATGTTGCATGTCCACATTGATCGTTGTGCTCGCGATTCAATATTTTCTCTTGTGTGTTCATGTTTTTCATGTTCTTGGCCGACAGGGTGTTGTAACATGTTGTGGATCTTTGAGGATAACTTTTGAAGGTGGTTCATGTTTGAGAATTTTATTTTGGGTCTTCACTATGTTGTGGCTGACCCTAGCTAGTTCACATTAATAATCTTTTATGTTTCGAGCTGATAGTTTGTATTCATCTTACTATTTTCTTGAGGCCAACATGTAGCGATGTAATTTCTTGTTGTGGATATATAAGAGAGATTGTTTTATCCTTTGAAATTATGAGTATGTGAAATGTACGAGTCCTTTGTGTGAATAATGTTCAGATCTTTTGAAGGAAAAATGATAGAGTGAAGAAGAGTGAAGAAGAGTGAAGAAGTGTGAAGTCTTCATGTGCTTAACTGAAACTGTAATTAGGCATTAGTAGATGCTATTTCTCTTAGTTCAAATTCTATGGATGTAATCCAAATATTTTGTAAGACAGTGTGTCTTCCTTTCTATAATTGAGTAGTGAGCTCTAGGAAATGCACTTGAATGCATGTGCATTCTCCATTCATATTTATTTATACTTTTAATAGGGTATAGTCTTGTGGACTTACTCCACCATGGTTTTTCCCCTGATAGGGTTTCCACATAAAAAATCTTGGTGTTATGTGTGTTTCTGATGTGTTGTTGATTTATGCTTTCATGGTTATTAATTAGATTTGAGAATAAGCATAATAACTTGAACATGTTTGAAATTCTATGACAACTGATTCACCCCAAATCTCAGTTGTCTACCCTTGTGTTGCCAATAACTATTCCCAGGAAAGGGGAGAGGATGAGGTAGCCCAGGGAAAAGTCACCTTCTCTTTTCCTTTATGGGAAGGAGAGGGAGCCGGTTTGGACTTCTCCTCTTTCTTCTTAGAAGGGGGAGTGGTTGGTATGACCTCCTTCTCCTCTCGGGAGGGGGAAGCGACCGACTGTTGTATCACAAGAAGGGTCAATTTTTTCTTTCCCTTTCCCCTAGTATTATACTTTACATAATTCTTGTAAAGTAGGTAAATTATTGGAGGAAGCAGACCAATTGGGGTAGGTCAAAAGTGATTTAACAAGTATCCACCATGAGACAGCAGGGGCTGATATCCAATGTCATGCACTACATGCATGACACCTTCATGGGAAAAATTTAAACACTTATGAATAACGGAGGCGATCCCATTTATGGAAGCTAGCCAAGGGATTCCTAGCTTCACCTTGAATAGATTTGACTCTGGGATAACATTGAAAACTGTGACAATGGCCCTGGGTCCAACTAGGACAGACAACATTATCGAGTTGTAAGGTTTAAGATTCATACCATCATGTGTATGGATGGTAGATTTTGTTTCTTCATATTTTTCCTTTTGTAATGAATTTAATACTAATGTTTCTTTTGTGATGACATTCACATAGATTGCAGGGTCTACCAAGACTCCTATCACAATGTTACCATTGATGCAAGTGGGAATGTAGAGAGGCGAGGGTTTATTGTTTAAGGGTAGATTTTATGATGTGAATGTAATTTCCAGTGAACCAAGTGTAGGTAGAGTAGTAGGAGTCACCGTGACCATGTTAACATAGGCCTTAGGTTGAGCAACAAAATTAGTGGGATCTAGAATCATGTTAGTAGAGTGTGATGTAAATGGGTGCATGTATATCTTCAATTCACTATTAAATTTTTCCATTGATTTGTTTAAATTCTATTTATTCCCATTGAGATGAATGGTACCGTCCTTGATGCGGCCTTGTATCTCATGATGCAAGTGCATACAAAATTTGGTATCATGTCCATTAACCCAATGGTACTAACAGTAAGAAATTCCATCATACAAATTAGGGTAAGGCTCTTTAATAGGCTTAGGATTCGACAAAGTTATGATCTTATCCTTCAACAACTTCTACAAAATAGAAGAATAAGATTTTGATAACTTTGTGAATTTTTGGTTATTCTTGAGGTTGTTGTTATTAGCAGTAGAAAATACATTCATAATGGTCGTACCTTTCCTAGATATTGATACAATGGATTTCTCCTCAAAACAAGAGTGCGAGGAGGAACCCCCAAACTAAAAAACTCTTTGTTGGTACTCTCATAAGGTTGCACACAAGTGCACGAAAGAAGGGTATTTAATGAGTGCGAGCTTTTTAGTCCAAGTCATTTGTAAGTTGCCTATGAATACCTTCTACACATTAGAATCAGGCAACTGATACAAGATTTGTGAGAGGACTGCTTGGAAGCATGCTATGAAATCAATAATTTTTCCATTGTCTCCTTGTTTACATAAGACCAGATCTAAAACGGTCATCTTTAGCCCGATGTTTTCTTGAAAATATCTAAGGAATTGATTAACAAGTTGGTCAAATGAGAAAATGGAATTGTTAGGAAAGGAACAGTACCACTCGAGTGTTGTGTCCTTGAGAGATCAAGGAAATAGTTTAGCCATTAAGGTATCATGATGGAAAAATTTTGTGCACAAGGTGTTAAAGGTAGAAAAATGTGTTTGTGGGTCTCCTTCACTACCATATTTTTCAAACTTAGGTTTCTCCGCTCCTTTGGGGAAGGGAGTGTTCAATATTTCCACTAACAATGGGTTGTGTCAGAAGAAGGGATAGCAGATAGGTTGGGTAGAGGCTTGGGAAATAATTTCCAACTGAATTTGCATCTTACCCATATTCTGAAGAAGAGTGTTTTGAATAGGGTCATTAGAAGATAGAGGGCCAGAGGAATCTCCTACAGAACAACCGCCAAGGCCACCTCCAAAGCCACCACCAGTGCAATTTCGACCAAAACCACTACTAGGGCCTCTGCCAAAACCACCACAATGACCTCCATCGAAGCTGCCTCCACCAGCATTGCCTTTGCTACCGAATCCACCACCGCTACCAAAGCCTCCACCACTCCCGCCAAAGCCTCCAACACTAGAGGTGATAGGAGTGAAGGTAAAGCCCAAGGGGACCCTATTCACTTTGATAGTTTTAGGTTGTTCAGAAACAAAAGGGATATTGATAGAAGGGACCACATCAGCCATATAAATGGAAGTGGGAGGCATTGATACTCCTAAATGTCCTTCATGCTCTTTGAAAGTGACTCCTTATGCAAAACTAAGGTTTCTTGAATGAGTGCATGCTTCAGTGAGACCAAGGAGGCTAGTCACAAGCTCTATGCTTGTTCCATCTTTACTCATCATATGTTTCAACTTGCTAACAACCTAAGGGGCTCTAGCCATCCTTGGATTTCTTTCCAAGTGGTTTTCTAAGTTTCCTAGTCCTCTAGCAAGGTTAGACACATATTTTGTAGGGATTTGAACGACCTCATGCTTGTCCATTGATGATGGTGTAGGAGACACAAGGGGAGTGGGAATGTGATCGGTATCATCAATGAATCCCATCTCGTTCTATGACAACTACTCCTGCATAGCTACACTAAGGGAAATACCAGAGAAAAGACCTATAGATAACCTAATAGAGACCTTTGTCCTTTCCATCGATAGGTGCCATACACTTCTTTTAACGATATACTCATAAACCTTCACAACACTTAGGAACACAATGGCCATGAAGTACACGAGGGAAGTCTCAACACCAATGGATGAAAAAACATTGGTTCACATTAGGTTCACCAAAATGTAAGATAGGGGGACCTCCATGTGCAAGGCCCTAGGTCACAGAGGGCCAAGATACGGAAAGCTACCCTAACTTACCTCAACTTAGTGGGATGTTTAGGGTATGGGGATGAGAATGATGAGGATGATAGAGTCCAACAACCACTCTACAATCCTGAGATTCAATATGGGGATAGGAGAGTTTTTTTTTGAGCTAAACACTATATATTGGATATTTCTTTGACCAAAGATGAGAGTACAGTTTTGGGATGACAACATGGTGCGCTGGCATCTCTCAGGTGCATTGGCATTCATGTGACCAGAGGACCAAAAGCACAATGTGAAATTATTAGAAAATGAGCTAGCAGCCTAGCTAGTAACTTCTAAGAGAGTATAATAACACTATGAAATATGAGAAATTTGTAACGAAGGTGATAAAGTAAATATACCAGAGCTAGGGTGATGAATATGATTTCGTAGAAGAGCCTATTTTCCAGCTAGCGTCACAAAGCATGTACAGCTACACATAGAAAGAGAGGAAAATGTTGGGTGACTGTATAGGGGCTTGCCTTAGTTAGACCCCCATTTAGGTGTTTCCACCTCCATAAACAACCAAGGAAGTGAGATAAATAAATAAAGTAGTAAAGAGCACAAAAGCACTACAAAATAGTAAAGTTCTAACTCAACCAAGTGATACAAGCATAGAAAGGGAAGCTTACCACCTCCACCAAGAGCACTCAAGGCTACTTGGGGGAGAAAATGAGAGTACTCAAGCCTTTGCTATAATGGTGTTTCGTTCCCAACTTGTTCTACCAAATTGATGGAGTGTTGCGTTTGCTGCAATGGGGTGCTAGTATGTTGTTTGAGAGCATGAGAGTGAATGCAAGAGTGTGAGAATGGATGCTTGAAGTGTGTAGTAGCTTAGAAGAAGTTGTGAAGAAGTTCGAACTCATGTTGAAGGAATGAATTTGAAGAAGGGAATGAAATAAGCAACCATATTCGGGTTAGTCAACTGAAGGGGGTGTTACAACTTGACTCCCAATGAGAATTGTAATGCCCCTATAGGTTTAGACACATGAATTTTCCAAGGATGTAAGCACGTCATGCAGATGTTTGTGCACTGTGCGAGCATCCCCAAAAGAAATGCTTCCACTTACGCTCAAAATCTGTGCCAAGTGGGATGCAAGCAGTGGGCTTAGGTGGAATTAAGCCTCTAAACTTGGTATTCTAAAGTGGAAAGAGGAAAAAGAGGAATTCACAAATAAGGTGAAAATTCACTCCTATATAGTATTATGCTATTAAGGCTAAATAAAATTATCTAAATGCAATTAAATGAACTTTTTGAATGATTATGAATGCAAAACCTCAAAAACAATTAATATTTCAAAACAAAATGAAATATGAAAACATGAACAAATGCAAAATAGAAAAAAAGAAGGTTGAATCAAAGTGCACTTGGGTAGAGAATTGAGAATCTGGAGTGTCCTAAATGCTAGCAGAGATCACTAAAAATCACTAGTGGAACTCATTCACCACTAATGGAAAATCAGTCCTATTTTTGATGAAAACTTCTATAAATTGGTTTCTTAGTGTCACGATCTAAAATATGAAAAAATCTAGATTTCCAGCCTTAAGGTGGGACTCATTCACCACTGATGGAAAATCAGTCTAGTTCCAAGATTTTGTGAAATCAGGGACCAATCCTGTAGCACTAGATCTAAGGTTGTCTACTTGTTGGATTGACGGAGTCAAATCTACAGATATCAGACAAAATGTCTTCTCCAAGATTGAAATAGGTTGTAGTTGACTTGAAACACTTTTTTGACTTCTTGTCCACTTTTCAACACCTAATAGCTTGTCAAATCTGCATACATTAGTATGTAAACACACATGCAAAGGGGAAAATTGGTTAAGGGTTAGATTGTAGGGATTTTCCTTGGTCATATCCCACTTTGGTAATCAAAACCTTAATGAAATAATGAAATGGAAGATAATGATAAACAATTCACCACCCATGGTGAATGGTTCCCACCTTGGACTTGAAAGTGGGTGTTGGGAATTATCTAGCATTTAATGTTGTTTGTCGGGTTTA
>VDFB02256132.1:81136825-81221184 GCA_007258455.2 Sequoia sempervirens | reverse complement strand
CAACTTTTTCATAACACAAGTGCGTTTTGAAGATGTATAGACATGACCATTTTAGCAAGAATGAATGAGTTTCACTTTTTTTCTTCTTTTAATATGTAATAACGCGAGCATGTTATAACATGCTCGCGCTATGGGCTCGTTGTGGCTGAGCCTCAGGCTCGGCACACAAAGCCATAACGCGCTCGCATTATAGTGTATTCGCGTTATGAATTTTCAAAACTTTTTTTTGAAAGTTTCCACAAATTTGCTACCCATCTCCATGCACCCGTCCAATTATCAACTTGAAATCCACTTTATTTTATTATTAAGTGTAATCATGAAATGCAAATAACATAAAGCAATATCAACAGAAGAAACACCAGATTTGCATGGAAAACCTAATAATGGAAAAATTACAGTGAGGACTAACTCACAATATACAGTAATTCCAAAACTTACTACAAAGAGGCTTGTTACTAGAGGGCTCATTGCCCAAAAGGACTCACTATCTGGATACAAGGCTCACTGCCTATAGATAGGACTCACTATCTAGAAGGGAGGCTCACTACCTATAGATACAAAAGATAATAGAAAATCCACCACTAAAAATTACACACATCTACAACCTCGAGCAAAAGATTGCAGACACCATCAAGTTATTACTTTTGGGTATGTGTAGAATCATGATGGGCCAAAAAGTGGTGATATGATGGGTATTTGTAGGGTATGTGGTTGATGACTTTTTTTTACCCAAAATTGATGAAATGAAAAGGGTTTTTAAAGGAGATTCTTAGCTTTCCACCAATATAAATTATTATTTACTTTGAATTTAATAAATAATTATTATTCATTTTCTATTTGAATTATGACTAAAGTCTTGATTGATAGGCTGATTGAAAAACATCTATAGCTTTCAAAAAATATCACATTTTTGGAATCCAAAACATGCATCACATTGTATGTTTCATATACTAAATGATTATAAAAAATAAAATTGAATTTCATGAAGTTTTGACCAAGTTAAGGTGGTCAGACATACAATTTTTTATAATTTTTAAAAGTTGTAATAAAAAATTCATAATTAATTATTTACTTGGAAAAAATTACAAAAAAATATGCATCACATCTAGACATGAGTCCTCTACTTATTTCTAAATTTTAATAAAAAAAATATTATCATTTTTTTGTGGTTAGGGTGGTTAGACAAACACCTACTTCTTATTTTTTCCTTGAAATTTAAGTACTACTGCATTGAAATTTCAAATTTTCACCAAATAGATTTATTTTTTATAAATAAACATAGAAGTTTAGAAACTACATTCAATTTTCTACAAATTCTATTTTTACATATTTTTGAAATAATATAGATAACTTATTCAAAATTTTATGTCAAGTTGCCTAATTCTGATTTTTCTGAATTTTTTGCAACTTAAGGGATTTTTTTTTCCATGATGATCCTACACATACCCTTTCAAGAATCTGACACATTAAAGTATTGTTGCCTCAATTCACTTTCACACACTCTTGCTTCTTACACTTTTGGCATTCTTGATATGTCAATCCATAACATCTTGAATTGTATTTATACCATCTTAAACCTTAGAAACTTTCTCTAAGGTTGGCTACACACACTTCATATTACAAATTCAAATTAGGTTGACAACTCAACTATTGGAATTGAATGATTCAATCCATAGCTCCCATGAAACAAATACAAGTGATTAACCTATCGCACTATGAAGAAATAAGAAAGATATTATTGCTCAACAACTCAAATATGATAACACATCAAATATACATTATGTGAACAACTGTCGTATTGAATATGCTACTGTAGAGAATGAAATACAGTTACCGATGAATCAATCCTTATGAAAAGGATGAAATCTAACCCTATATTAGGGTTAGATTAGAACATGAAAAGTGTCCTCATAGGAATTAATGAGACAACATGTTCTAATATTAGAGGCTTTAATCATGCAAAAAGAAATTAATTAATTAAAGAAAATAATGAAATAAAAGCACTCCTAAGTCTAGCTTAAGTGTAATAAAGTATAAAGTGACCCAATTAATTAATTAGGTTATGACTTTATTACTCTAACAACCCCCTTAAGATTAACTAGAGAGAAACTAAACTATGATAAATAAATACATGAATGGATGCATGAATGGGTCCTGGTCGCGCCTATAAAAGGATATGATAATCACAGTAAAACCTTTCCTCGGAATTGGAAATTCCAATAGGTGACTAATATCTTTCTATGGATGTTCATTTACTTGTCAAACCAGGGGACGTATACTTTAAATGGCACGACAAAATATATGCACTAAGAACTAGTTTCAGTCAAAACTTAGCAGAAATAAATACTTAGAAGGGAATTCTATCCATGCTACATGAAAGGTAATGCAAAGTTCTTTTAACTCAACTATGATTTGATTAAAACAGAAACCATAATAGCTACGACTGAAACACAAACTAAGAACTGGCCTTATGCTGCAGGAATAGGCACAGGGATGGATTCCCTATGCTGCAGGAGCAATACAAGACTGAGTTTGTATGAAAACTTCATAGATGAAAGCTAACTAAAGATCAACGGAAAAGAACAGCTAACTAACTAGCTACAGATACTTGCTAAGTGGGCCCCCTTAGCAAGCATCTACTGATTACGCAGGTGCTGAACTCATAACTTCATCAAACTTTATTTATGAAAACAGAATGGTATACATTGCTTTGTTGACATAGAAACTAACAAAAAATTCTATCTCTTGTCAAACAGATTATCATACTGACTCTTACATGATATCTGCTATCACTATGCTTCTATCTTACTCTAACTATCATCTCCCTCCTCACTCGCGCAGGAGGAGAACTTTATTTAAAATCAGGAGATCAACTAACTAACCCTATCAAAGAAAGACGTGGAAGTAAAGTGTATCCCAGAATCAAGGAACAAACTTCATAAATGAATTTATGCGTTCAACCTGATCCGGAGAGAATCTAGCGCTCCACTCTTTCCAGACTAACTATCATTAAAAATATTTCCCAACGGTTTCGGTCAAAGAGTCTTTGCCGAAGCTTCCTTGAAGTCGTGCAGGAAATGGACTTTACTGCAAGGCCGAGATCGGCTGCGCTTGACTCGATCATTCTTCAACAACCTGCGATACAAAAGGTAACAGATGTGAAAGAAAAGGCATATGGCATATACACAATATCTATTCATTAATCACACATTTACAAATCTATTTCATCATTCAAAAACTGTATCACGATATACGGTCATTTAGAGTCCAACCCGGTAATAAATGCGTCCCGAGTCCAACACAATAAGGCTGCGAGGAACATGAAAGTGTTTTTCACAAGGATATCAGTAAAAAGGTTTCAAAAGAGTTTTAAACAACCTATGATAATAAAAGTAAAGGCATTAAAAGTTCATCATAGTAATCGACTATGACGTGGGCGGACGTGGAATGGTGGAACGGGACAGATGGACGGGATGGGACGGACCTGAGGAGGTGAATGCTCCAGTAGCAACCATAGTTCAAATCTCTTTTGAAGTTCCAAGCTGTATATATACGCTTCGATGCCTGTTTAAGAGCTCTTTGTAGAAATTTAGGGACTATAGAGTTGGATCTTCTTAGTCCGCGGTTAATCTTCCACCTTTTCTCGCCGGGTATATACCCGGTCTCAAAAATAGATATAATTCCTAAAATTATTAAACCAACCTTACTGTTTCGTCTCAAATATCTTCTCTGGTACGGGAATATTATTAATTCCATATGTCAGAGCAAACCAGTCTTTTAACATTGCATGGGGGTTTGAACTTTGAGAGCGTAATGGAACAGGCTCATTTCTCTCAGCTTCCTCATATATTTCCCATTGCCTGCCATAATTCACTTCATTTGCTGCCCATGACATAAATTATTTCAAATGGATATCACCAATATATAGAAGAGGGTTCCATTTTGTTTCTGATGGAATTAAGAAGCCATGTAAATAAAATTCACACAGAGAATTTCTTAACCAATTAGGGGCTGCCTGATATGCCTCGTAAAATTCATTAGCAGTATGAAGTATAGGATCTTGATTTCTGGAAATTCTCATTAGTTGGAACCATAAAAACTATTCCTTAAGGCACAGAGCATAAATTCTAGGTGGTGGTCTACATTCCATAATCTGACCAGTTACTTTTAACATTTCATCCATTTTTGTTTTCAACTCAACAATTTCCTGCTTCTGACTTTCAATTTCCTTTTTCAGTTTCTTCCTTTCTACCTCCCATAGACTTTGTTGCATGTCAATTTGGGCTATGTGCCAGAAAGTCATGGTTTGCAATGTAACTATTTCCCAGTTAGCTTTGACATATTCCAGAAACTCAATCAAAAATGTCTTCTTATAAACAACAATGGTTTTACAAGTTGCACGGTGAAATGTAGCTTCACTAGGCACATTCAATTGTTCAGTCAGTTCCTGCTCTTGCTGCAAGATGAATTCTTGTTGCTGTAGTGGAGAAGACTGTGCTTCCTCCGAAAACTGCATAGCAGCGGTAGCCAAGTCATCAAGATTTGGTAACCCTTGCTCATTATGCCCTATTTCTTTTGTCTCAACTTGTTCCTCTTGAGGAACGAATGAACTTTGTGCAGCATTTTCGGACACATTCTGAGAAACATCAAATTTGGACTCTATAGACCCTTATGAGATTACAATAACCTCTGGTTGAGGTGAAGCAGGGGAGGTTTTACATTGTTTCCTTGTGGAAACTCTTCTTGGCACTGGTGCGGCTGCAGGAGATGTTCTAGTAGCCTTCCTTTTTCTTGTCTACTTAGAGGGCTCTGCCCTGCCAGAGGATGATGGTGAATTGGTGTTAGCAACAAGTGTTGTTGTAGGAGAGATGGCTGCAAGGAAAGGTGCTCCAGGAGAAGAGCATTGCCTTTTTCAAGAATGAGGGTCAGACTCTAGGGTTTGTTCTTCCCTAGATGACTCGCCTGCCTTTATTTTTCCCTTCTCTCTCCTAGTGGTAGACCTAGTTTGCATCCCAGCAGAAGATTCCAGTGGGGGAGCTGTAGGACTAGGTGCTATAGGAGTAGATGACCCTTGCCTTGTTCTACTGGTAGACACAATTTCTTTCTTCTTTTTCTGAGGCTGTGGGGTAAGTACCCTAGGGGGTTGTGGAATTTGCAAGCTCTTTTGGGCAGCGAATTGTTGCCAGGAAAGAGGTGAGACATCTCTCAAAGAGCGTTCAATCAGTAATTTGATAAGGCCATGGTGACCAACATAATTATCTTTCCCTTGTTGGGTTCCATGGGCACTTTGTTCTAGAAATTTGAACAGGAAATTCAGAACATTTACAACTAACCCATGCCTCATATGACTTAATAATTTGAAATGATAAGAATGTAGGTAAGAGAAACGGCCTTCATAGGTTAAATACCTGATTATGTAAGTGGCGTATTCTAAATAAGGAGGAGGCAACATTACCCGCTTGCATCCCTACTTGGAGACTTCCAAAGGTCCATCAGTGGGCATTGAAAACTTAGCCCTTGCACTGGCAGCATCTGAAGAAAAATTTTCTCCAATGGCTGGAAGCCCGGTTACTTCAGCAATTTTGTCTTCAGTTGCAACAACCGTTAGACCCCATACAGTGGCTTCCCCTTCAGAAAGGGTTCTAAAAAATTCTCCAGCAGCCTCCTCATCAAAAGCATTTAAGCTCAAGAAATAGTTTAACCATCCACAGATGCTGAATGCGTGGACTATTTGAGGATTTTGCAATAATAATTCATGAGCTACAGGCTCATGTCGCACCAGCTGACCACCCATGTTCACATTTTTCCTCTGAACTCAATTCCTTACTGAGAATTCAAATTCTCCGTTCCCCTTTCTGCTCTGGTTTTTCTTCTGTCGTGCCGTCACATTTCTTTCTTTTCCAAAAATGAACTTTTTAAACAAGCAGTCTTAATCGTAATTTACAAGAAAAACATGCAATAAAGAAGGACATGTGATCATATTTGGAAAGTACTAGAAGAATAATAAAGAAAGGTTATTTGCACAGTTATGGCATCGGCGAAAAGACAGGTTTAAAAAGGTGGATTACCCCGCCCCCTACTGAGAGTATGACATGTATCCTCACATATACTAAAAAAAATAGGTGGAGATTGGGTAATAATGGCCGGTACATGCATAGCAATAAATGAATAGAATAAAATAAATCAAATATGCAATCACAAAAGATATGGCGTACCTTTGATATTTGCATGTACGTGTGAAGAAAGATGACAGCGTCTGCATGAGTTGACAGTTGGGAATGATATCTTAATTAAGGGTGATGCAGGCGGATGAAGTGGATGGGTGACATGGGCGAACGAGATGAATGGATGAAATGAATGGATGAGATGGATGGATGGAAGATAGAGAAGTGAGGTGGGGGCGATAAATGAGAATGGAGAAAAAGGGGTTTCCTTTTAAAAAAAAACCTTTATTATGAGCATGCTTTTTCAAAATTACGGTGAAGTTGCAGGAGAAAGGCTAAAGCCTTCGGCTGTAGGAAGAGTAGCTGGAGGAATCTGAACGAACTGCTGCATAAATTTTTCTTTTGAAACTAGTTTATGGTACAACCAGAGTCGATGGCCATTAACTAGCATTTTGAAACAGACTGGATCAATTGTCGCCAGCTGTACAGCTCCATTGTCAAACACATTCTCAACTTCATAGGGGCCAAGCTAGCGTGTTGTGAGCTTACCTTGGTTCTCTTGATATCTGAAATCATATAATAGAGCCCAATCACCAGCAGAAAATTTCCTGATTTTGATATGTTGATCATGCCATTTCTTCCTTTGCTGTTGGATTGCTTCTGTGTGCTGCAGGGCTACTTTTCTCATTTCATCCAAGGCATTTAGCTGTAGTAGACAGTCCTTCTGTGCTTTAGATATTTCCCTATTGAGTTCAAGAGCTATCCTCAAAGTTTTGTGCTCAAATTCAATGGGCAACATTGTTGTTTTCCCATAAAGTAGCTCAAAAGGTGTAAACCCAGTTGTTGTCTTCCACGTAGTTTTGTAGGCCCAAACTACTTCAGGAAGTCGATTGCTCCAATATTTTTTATGGAGCTGCACAATCTTTGTTAGGATCACCTCAATTTCCTTGTTTGTTACCTCCGCCTGACCATTGGCTTGAGGGTGATAGGGGCTGGACTTCCTATGTTTGATCTTATAGTCATTCATTAGTGCAGTGATCAGATTCGATGTGAATTGAGCTCCCTGATCAATTACAAGCTCTCTGAGAACTCCAAATCTAGTGAAAATTTGTTCATACAAAAATTCAACAACCTTGTTATCTCGAGCATGAGTCATAGCTTTTACCTCAACCCATTTTGTTACATAGTCCATGCAAACTAGAATGTATGACTTGCCATTTGATGGTGGATCAATTGGTCCCACAAAATCCATTCCCCACTTATCAAAAGAGGTGACTATTACCTGTGGATATAGTGGAATTTTATTTGACTTGGTTGGCCTTCCCATACGTTGGCATCTGTCACATTTCCTTGTATAGGCCACAGCATCTGTGTGTAATGTTGGCCAGTAGTACCCTATTGTAAGAATCTTCATTGATGTTCTTTTTGCTACAAAATGCCCCCCACATGGTTCATCATGGAAAGCATGGAAGATATCATAAGTCTCATCTTCTCTTACACATCTTCGCATCACTTGATCAGGTCCAGTATAAAACAGACAATTTGCAATCCATGAAAAGTTGAAACTTTTCTCTATTAACAATTTCTTTTCTTTTGGAGAAAAATGATCTGGTATTCTGTTTGCTGCTAGATAATTGGCAATATCTGCATACCATGGTGTATGTGCAGTAATGGAAAACAAGTGTTCATCTGGGAACCTATCATCAATGACCTCGTTTTCATCAGGTGCAGCTGATTGAAGTCTTGATAAAAAGTCAGCTACAACATTAGCTCTTCCTGGTTTGTCAATTATTGTAATGTCAAATTCTTGTAACAACAGGAGCCATCTTGCCAATCTACTAGAAATGGCGGGGTTTGTTCATCGGATGCTTGATTGCTGCATTAGGTATGGGCCGGATGTTGATAACTTGTGACATAATGCCTGAATTTATTTAAAGCATACACTACTGCAAGTAATTCCTTTTCTGTAACAGTATAGTTGAGCTCAGGACCTTGAAGGTTCTTGCTGATAAAGTAGATGGCATGCTCAACTGAATTTTCTTTTTGACTTAAAACTGCTCCTATACCAAAATCATAGGTATCAACATGTATGTGAAAAGAAAAATTCCATTTTGGACCTTGAAGAACAGGGGCTTGAGTAAGCGAGTCTTTTAGTTGCAGAAAGGATTTTTCACAGGCTTCTGTCCACTCAAATTGAGAATCCTTAGTTAACAAGGCATAAAGTGGGCTGGCAATTTTACTAAATTTTTTTATAAACCTTCTATAATATCCTGCATGGCCAAGGAAACTTTTGACATCTTTTTGTTTTGCAGGAGTCTGTAAATTCTGAATAACTTCAATTTTTAGCGAGTTCGACCTAGATTCCATTCTTTGGAAAATATGATGACCCTGGGGTAAATACCTTCTTCCATCATTGAAAACACTTCTCCTTTGTTCAGAGACAAATTTTGCTCTTTACAAATTTCCAACACTTTTTCTAAATTCACCAATGCTTCTTCAAATGTAACTCCATAGGTAGTGAAATCATCCATATAAATTTTCATATAGTCATGTGATATATCCAGCAAAGATACTAATTATTGCTCTCTGAAATGTTGTTGGCGCATTGCATAGACCAAAAGGCAAGACTAAATAAGCAAATGTTCCCCATGGATAGGTAAAAGTGGTCTTATCTTGATCTTCAGGGGCAATTTTTATCTGATTGTACCTGTTGTAACCATCCAAAAAGGAAAAATATCTTTTGTCCGGATAGTGGAGTCAGGTAGGGTCTACAAAGGTGAGTGGAAAGTGATCTTTTTTAGTGGCATTGTTCAGCTCTTTTGTAATCTACACACACTCTCCATTTTCCACCTTTCTTGGGAACAATAACTAATGGAGAAACCCATTGACTGTCAGAGATTGGATAAATAAAACCAGCATCAAGTAATTTTTGAAGCTCACTTTTAACTATTTCTCTAAGTGTTGGATTTACTCTTTTTTGAGGTTGTCTAAGTGGTAAACAATCTTCTTTGATATATATCCTGTGAGTACAAACTCGAGGGTCTATTCCTTGCATGTGTCTATATTCCCATGCAAAAGCTTTATGCTAATCCTGTAGCATTTTTAATAAGATAGCCTATTTAGATTGTGACAGCTTGCTATTGATATTCAAATAGTGACCTAAAGATAATTCTATCTACTTAGTAAGATTACTCATAGAATATATAGGTGATGTTTGTACTTCTTGTGGAAGCAAGTGATGAAAAATTGTTGAAAGTTTAGGTAGTGAACTCTCAGAATTTGGTTGCTGCAGGAAACATTGTAGATAGCTGCCACTTGGATCAGATGAACTACCCATGTCGAGGTTATGCTGTAGATTTGAAGAGAAAAACATCCCTCAGCACAGGTTGTGAGAATGGATCATTTTAGGCGTCATTAATTGAGTCGGGGTGGCTTCTTTAGTTTCTTCCCCTCATCACAGCCAAAGCGAGGTTGGGACAAATCGGTTGAGGAGTCTAGCAGGTGGATCTGAGCCAATTTTTTATTGAATTTTATCCATCGAGAATGAACCATATCTCTAAATGAGATTCTATACAAAAAGCATCGGTGGGTTACTTTAACCATGGTCTACCAAGGATAGCGGATACCCTCTAAGGTGCCTTAAGCCCGATAATATTGTGAAATCAATGAATACTCAAGATTCAGGTGACAATTACATCTTCCACCATCCCATGGGTTTAAGCATTAGGACTATCACGCAATTTTCTTGAGGAAGCGTAGGTGTAGACTTAATGTTTGAAATGTTCAAGGAGTCCATAGTATGTTTTGTCATGACATTAATGGCAGCACCTAAGTCAATCAAAAGATTTTTTACAATTTAACCATTTATATGTATTTGCACTACAGGACTTCCAGGGTCAATATACTTTGGGATGACTACATTTCCCAACATTATATCAGCCAATTTCCCTAAGACATGAATTGTTTGGGGATCCTTTTTCTTTCATCCAGGCTTCTTCAAATAGGCCTCTTTAATAGCTTTTCCAAAAATAGGTACATCTTTAATAGCCTAAAATAAGGGGATTTGAATTTGTACATTTTTGAGCTGATCCAGAATGTCAAAAGTGGGTTCTTCCATAGATGTAAATGCAGTACTTTGCAACCTCTGAGGAAAAGGTGGTTTTTCTTGACTTTGCAAAATAGGCTCCTTAGAAACCATATCAGGTATAGGCATATGCTCAGGAGGATCAGCAAGTACAGTAGATTCTTCAAGGGAAGAATCTGGTATTTCAATAATTAGAGGTGGTTTTGGAGTAGGTAAAGTGGTTATAGACCTCAAATGGATGTCATTAACATCTAAGGCATAAGCTTGATATTGGTTGGCTCTGGCAAGATACGTAGGCTAATGTGGCTGCTACTGTTGCCTATTATTGGGATTTGGTAACGGCTGGGCAGGCATAGGCGTTTGTTTTGGAGGTCTACTATTTGTGGCAGTTGCTGTAGGAGGTGGCATAAGGGCCTGTTGTTGCATCTGTGGAAGCTACAAGAATCTAGAGGACTGGTTTTTCCATTGCTGAGGACCTCTCCATTGAGGGTTTTGTTGCCAATTACCTGAAGGTGGGGTCCATTGTCCTTGTGGCTGCTGCCAACCTCCTTGATGAGATTGCCATTGCGGGGTCTGGTAATTAGGCCAACTTGGTTGAGGTGGATTCCAGGGTGGTGGTGATCCATATGCATGTTGCCATTGGTTATTATAGCCAGAATAAGGATTACCAAAAATTAAAGGATCTTGAGGCATACCTTGTCTTTGGGCCCATGCTCTCCTTTGTGCAACAAAAAACACTTGATCATCATCACCTTCTACTGGCTTGAAGTCAGTAGGTAGTTACCTAGCTTCCAAATTAGCCACCATCTTGCATCTGCAGTCATGCTTCTTCTATCTGCAATATGGACAGAACTGGGCCAATACTGCCTCAGCTTCGTCATGTTTCTTCCGAGCTTGCATAGTATCCAATTGTGTAGCCATATTATTAATGATGTCCTACTTGAAGTCAGACAACAAGTTTGTTATCTCCATCCAAGAAAATCCACCAGAAGAAGACTTCCCCACTATAGCATGATGACCTCGACCTTTCTTAACTATTGTTCGAGAGTAGTTAAGACATATTTTCTTTATATCATCCCAAGACAGTTGGGCTATATCACCTCCTCCCATCAGGTCCAGGGCATCTATACAGGCATCACTGATTCCCCTTAGAAAGAGTAGTTTCTGAGAGTCCTTGTTGAGAGTATGGTTTGAGTTCCTCTTTAGTGAAAAACAAGAACCTTTGGAAATATAATCTTCCAAACTTTCATCCTCCTGCTGAATTTGGAATATGTCATCACCTTTGCAGGCACTCTTACAATATTCCTTATACTTTTCAAGGAATTTCATCTGCATGGCCGCCCAACTATCTACAACACCTCTTCCTAGACTCATGAACCATCTGAGAGCTCCTTCCTTCAAGGTGGAAGGAAATAACTTTAGTTTATGAGCGTTTGTGTTGTAGTCATAACTACGACAGAGGACATCAAATTCAAATAGAAAAGTTTCTGGGTCCCTCTATGACTTTCGGGCTTTTCATAGAATTTTGGAAGTAGCTTAAGAAGGTATATTCTTAAGATTAATGCAAGAGATCCCATTGGGGAACAAATGGGAAACTCAAAAGTAGGAGGTGGATTATTAGGTGGATTATTTGCCATGTTTGCTTGCTAGAATAACAGAGCGAATGGATTTTCCTCAGGTTCGTTGTCAGCTGGGTCAAATGGTAGTTCAACAAACAGGTTTTCAAGGAGGAACCTTCCCAGTGCATCTCTTCTTCTTCTATGCATGCAATACGATGAATTGTGGTTTGAAAGATTTTGAAATTTTTTGACTAACAAACTAAGCTGATACTAAAAATGACTTCTGACAAATCCTTAGCTTAACGCCATCCCTAGCAACGGTGCCAAAAATGGTCACGCCTATAAAAGGATATGATAATCATAGTAAAACCTTTCCTGGGAATTGGACATTCCAACAGGTGACTAATATTTTTCTATGGACATTCATTTACTTGTCAAACCAGGGGATGTAAACTTTAAATGGAGCGGCACAATATATGCACTAAGAACTAGTTTCAGTCAAAACTTAGCGGAAATAAATACTGGAAAGGAATTCTATCTACGCTATAAGAAGGTAATGAAAAGATCTTTTAACCTCAACTTATGATTTGATTAAAACAGAAACCATAAATGTGCCTAATGCATCAAACACAACCAAGAACTGGCCTTATGCTGTAGGAATAGGCATAGGGATGGATTCCCTATGCTGGAGGAGCAATACAAGACTGAGTTTGTATGAAAACTTCATAGATGAAAGCTAACTGAAGATCAACGGAAAAGAACAGCTAACTAACTAGCTACAGATACTTACTAAGTGGGCCCCCTTAGCAAGCATCTACTGATTACACAGGTGCTGAACTCAGAACTTCATCAAACTTTATTCATGAAAAGAGAATGGTATACATTGCTTTGTTGATATGGAAACTAACAACAAATTATGTCTCTTGTCAAACAGATTTTTCTTTTCATTTTCATACTGATTCTTACATGATATCTGCTATCACTATGCTTCTATCTTACTCTAATCTGATTAGCCCTCCTCACTCGCCGCTAGTGAGGAAACAAACTTTATTTAAAATCAGGAGAGCAACTAACTAACCCTATCAAAGAAAGACATGGAAGTAAAGTGTATCCCAGAATCAAGGAACAATGTTCATAAATGAATTTATGTGTTCAACCCGATCCGGAGAGAATCTAGCACTCCACTCTTTCCAGACTGACTGTCATTAAAAATATTTCCCAACGGTTTCGGTCAAAGAGTCTTCGCTGGAGCTTCCTTGAAGTCATGCAGGAAATGGACCTTACTGCAAGGCCGAGATCGGCTATGCTTGACTCGATCATTCTTCAACAACTTGCGATACAAAAGGTAACAAATGTGAAAGAAAAGGTGTATGTCATATACACAATATCCGTTCATTAATCACACATTTAAATCCATTTCATCATTCAAAAACTGTATGCGATATACCAGTCATTTAGGGAGTCAACAGGGTAATAAATGCAGTCAGGTCAACACAATAAGCTGCAGGAACATGAAAGTGTTTTGCTATAGGATATCCCCATAAAAGGTTTCAAAAGAGTTTTAAACAACCACAAATAATAAAAGTAAAGCATTAAAAGTTCATCATAGTATCCAAACTATGAGCACATTTTGGTTCATCAGTCCCCTAATCACTGATGAGGTACCCATGTACATAAATGAAACTCTCATAATTGGTGAAAGGGAGAAAAGAACATGGGAATAAAACTCCCCTCCAAAAGAGAGAAAAGAAAAGAATGTAATGCACTAATAGAAGGATAGAAGGTGGATTGCATGATACCCACCAGAGATAACTTCTATCACATAAGTACATATACAATGGTCTCCATAAGAGAGATACAAAGAGTCTAGAAGGCCCCCCCCACAATGAACAAACTCATGTCACAATGGTGGATTCCTGATGTAGAATCTGGAAAGAGATCCTGAAGTGGAAAATAGCATTCCTCCCCTTGGGAAGAAATGGATCCAAAGGATGATGTCAAAGAAACCTTGTGAACAGTGATGAACCAATATGTCTCAAGGTGTGTACCATGATAGGATGTTGAAGAATCCCTATGTATAAACTAAAAAAAATGATTCAAAATCCAAAATGATGTGAAGAATCCTAAAATACAACCTCTGAATGCATTGATAATGGTGGGAATACAATGATAATATGATTGTCAAGATAGAGGAGATGTATTTCCCCAAGATCTATAGTGTGAGACTCAACAAATAATAATGTGTCTACAAGATAAGAATCCCATGATGTAGCAAAAAATGAATGACGAAGATGGTCATGATGTTGAACTGAATACATAGGGGCCAATTTGGAAATACTTATGTCATTAGGAACAACAGATGATGCATGTGTAATCTCAATCTAAAGAGTATGAACTAGGAGACAAGCCTCTTATCCATCACAATGTGAAAGAACTACTAGATACTCTAGGTCCTCTAATGTAGCATCATCAATGGGTATACAATCTATAGTAGCCATGGGTAAGAGACAATCTTAAGCAGGATCTTCTAGGTATGGAGAGAGATTGGGGTATCCATAGATCTCCCAAAGATGAGTACAAAGTGTGTGGGGACAATTAGTGTCTGATACAACACACATAGTGACAAAATCAACACTAGAACATATAAGTCCTCCTAAATGATCTCTCATGATATCCCAAGCTAGTTTTCCCCTTGGTGTGTTTGGTTCATGTATGAGTTCATATAAATGAGGAAAAATATTGAGCCACCTAAAATGTGTAAGTATGCCCTTTTTCCCATGACTCATAATTATCCTGTTCCAGGATTACAACTAAAGGGTGAGTAGAAAAACCCATGATTACTCTTCAAATGAACAAATATGAGAAAATTGACTTTACTGCATGAAAATCATGTGAAATAGAGCCAAATGATGCAAACAAAGCATTCCCAAGTGCCAAAGAATCCAAGTAATTAATAAAATTTTGAAAACACCAAAAGCTTAATAAAATGTACTTGGGGCATAATCTGGGAAAATAAGTTTGATCACTATGTAGAGCACAGAACCAGTTTTCCAATGTTGCAAGAGTTATGAAAAAATGATACCCAAGTCGAAAGATATGCCCCTAGAAGTGAAAAATGATGATCTGACTTCAAGGGCTTATAACTCAATAAAAAAAAACAAAATTAGGAAAAAAAATACCTATACTACTGGATCAAGCTTGGAACCAGCTTTTCGACAATATCTTGTTTGCAAAAAAAAACTTCGTATGCTCAAGATATGACCATTTTTCTAAAAATGCTTATTTAGGTTTTAAACCAAATATTTTATTAATTTAAAAATTCATAAATTCATAAAATATTTATTTGTACCTTCATGGCATGAAAATTGAGGTAGTACAAAAATTGAGAGGGCACACAAATTGAGGGAAATGGCACCAAAATAAAGGCAACTCAAAAATGTTCTAGGCACCAAAAATATGGCACAAAAATTGGGGCATTTGTATGGATTTGTAAATGATACGGATTTTTCTAGTAGCATTTTTTGAAAATCCCCAAAAACACTAAAAAATAAATTTTCAAAAAACTATTTTATATGAAAATTGGGGTTTTTGGGCCTTCTGAGCACACCCATGAGATTTTTTTTTGCACGAACATGTACTGTTTGAGAGATCAAGGTAAAAATTTCTTAAAAAATGATTTAAAATCCCTCTAATCTAGCCAAAAACTATCGTAGCTTCAAACCCTCATAGATCTAACAAATGAAGGCCTTTTTTGATGAAATAGAAGGAAAAATTATCTACTCCAGTAGCTCTAGACTCAATGATAATGTTATATTTACTACATGATTTAGTGATCCTAATGCATGAGTTGGTTTCTTCAAAAAAAGTAGATAAGGTGACTATAGATCTGGTGATCTAAAACCATGTTGTCTGATTGACTAATTTAATCCATAGCTCCCATTAACCACCAACACATGATTAACCTATCACACTATGAAGAAATAAGTAAGATCTTATTTCTCAACAACTCATATCTAATAAAACATCAAATATGCATTATGTGAACAACTATCACATTGAATATGCTATTGTAGAGAATGAAATATATTTACAATGAATCAATCCTTATGAAAAGGATGAAAGCTAACCTTAGATTAAGGTTGTATTAGAAAATGACAAGTGTCCTCATAGGAATGAATGAGACAATATGTTCTAATATTAGATGCTTTAATCATGCAAAAATAACTAATTAATTAAAGAAAATAATGAAATAAAAGCACTCCTAAGCTTAGCTTAAGTGTAATAAAGCATAAAGTTACCCAATTAATTAATGATTAATTAATTAATTAGGTGATGAATTTATTACTCTAACATCAAAATTCTCATGGTGGAAGAGAATGAGAGCGGACCAAACCAACATTTAACCAAGACCAAAAACAAGGTCTCGGATCAATTACATTCTTCATCAATTGATACTTATCCTTTGCATGGCATGTAGACACCAAGTTCTCCAAACCTAATGAAAAAAAAATAAATCTTTGAAGTACATTATTTCACAATGAGAAGATAACATGTGGACCACATAACAGACTTCACCATACACTAGAACACATCTTAGATACCCTCAAATTCATCTGCAACAAATGCAACAACCTACATACATAGAATACTTTCCATCAACCCATCTGAATTATACAAACACATGCATAAACTCTAAAACTCATGTTTTTGAGCACTAAACTATGAACACCTTTGATAGTTGTACCATAGATTTTTGGCATCCAAGGTCTTTCTAGTGCTTCTAGGGTTTTTGACCTAAAAGGAGAAAGAAGGGCCAAAATACTCATTTATATGCTCAAAGTCAATGCAATATGGATGGAATATGTTTAAATGAGATAAAATAAATGTATATAACTAAAGAAAGATATTATTTATTGAATGAAAACTAGAGATATGCAACTTGTTTAAAAACACATTGTGTAATGCAAAAACACCTAGAAATGTTAACAAAATTGAATAGAAATGAACCAAACTGAAGGTGTGCACCTAGAAGATGGATGGAGACTATAAATTTATTTTGGAATGTTGTTGATGCTAATTTTTAGGACTAGTGGAACTTATTTTCCATTCTAGGAAAATCATTCCCAGTTTTACAAAATTGTGTGGAAATCTGTTTCTAACAAATGGGCATCTAAAAATGCAGAAAACAAAAAAATAACCTTGGAGTGGGACTCATTTTCCACCCATGGTGAATGAAACCACTTTTGAATTTTGGAACATTTAAAGGTGGAATCCAAAGCTTTTAGTCTACACTTTGGATTTCTACAAGTGTCTGCTTCCGAAACTCTAATTTACGAACCTAAAAGTGAGTTTTGGTTGATATTTTGACTTGATCAATGAAGAAAAGACTTGAAAAAGCTTTCAAATTTATCTTCAATTATTTCCAAGCCTCTAAAAATCCTAAATCTACAAACACACAAGATAAGAGAAAAATATTGAATGTTAGGGCGTGGGGGTTTTCCTTGGTCAAACCTCTTTTAGGTAATTAAACCAAAATAGAGAAAGAATGTAATGAAAAATGAAATAATAGAGTTGATTACATTTCCATGATGATTGATCTTGAAGTTCTATAGTCAAAAATGAAGAATTTCCCTTGAATGTCTAAAAATTGCTATCTTAATGACTTGTAATGCAAAAACCCTAACTTGTTTGACTTAAGATGAAGGATTGGTGGACGAATAATGAAGAAATGGTTGTGATTTAGGATTTAGAGAGTTGATTTTATAGGAAATTCACCTTATTCTCCTGTAAATCTGATCCCTAAGGTTGACATGTGAAAATAATAAAGTTAAATCCCAAAATTTTCCACTCGAAACTCAAAAATAGGCTAAATGGGACTCATTCACCATGCATGGTGAATGGGTCCCACCTGGATGGCTAATGGGTCCCATAGGGGCTATTTTTCCAGCTAAGATGCTAGGGAATAAGGAAATAAGGTTTATATGATGACTTTGTCAGGTATTTCATTGAATATTGCTTTGGGATGCACAATATGTGTTAATAGGGACCTATTAGTGATGATGTAAAGGTCAATTAGGGCTTGGGACAAAAAATTCAATGTGAAAGTGTGATTAAATATACTTGAAAACACTAAAATGAGGTCCACATAGCCTAGAAAGGCACAAAAAGCAATGTGAATGTGCAAGACACATTACAACACTACTTTAATATTATGTTTAATTCACAATCCTTCTAAATTTATGTGATAATGCTATTAAACATATTTTATAATGTTGAATTAGGGAGAAATGAGTTCATTAAGTCTAGAAAAGAATGAAAGTCTCTTACAACAGTTTACAAAACCTTTACAAGACATCATTAAATGCATTTAAAAGGGTCCAAGACCTTGTGTGGATGTGAAAAACACTTCACAACACTAAATCAAGACCTCCTTAAGTCTAATTTATCATGAATTATTCCCATTTCAAGCAAGAAGTACTTTTTTCTATGGTACATTTAGCCCCCACTTTAGTGAGAGGATGAAATTGCTTCAAACTCACACTAAAGTAGACATTCAAGAGAGATCGAAGTGTACAGATGCAAATGAGAAAGAATGGAAAAGATCAAGAAGGTAGTCAAGCGCCTATGATCCAAGATCCTAAGTGAAACCAACAAGATACATAATCATGCAATGGCGAGAATGGGGTGGAAAATATGTGCTCACTCTAAGGCCATGGAACATCAGGTTGTCTGCAAGGTAAGTAATCCCAAAAAAGTGGTTTAGTGAGAAATCCATTCCATTGTGTCGGCTTCCCATTATACAAACCATACCAAAATTATGCTCTTGATAACATTGATAAGGCACCACAATGTAATGATTTTTGTAAATGTAAAAGTTTTGTTAAAGGCGATTTTGCTTTGTTCATGTAAGGTCTTCTTAGGGAGCATTGTGACTAATGTCTCAAATAGAGGAAAAGTTAGGATATTAGATTGTTATCCATGGGATGCCTCATTTGCATTAGGCCACTTTAGTTGATCATTATTCCCTTGTTGGATCATTATCCATGGGATGCTTTGTTCACATCAGGCCACTTTAGTTGATTGTACACTCTTGGAAGGCATCAAACCCAATCCAAGGAGAGGAAATTTCACAAGAAAAAGTAAATCAGGCCATGAAATTTGCAAAAATATGTTGTCTATGTATGCCCCCACTTTAAAGTGGTTTCTACACACCGTTATGTGAGAAATTGCTTTAAAGTAGAAGAGGATTATGAGAGCTTATTAAAAAATTCCTATGCCATGTCATATGTTTTTGATAAGCTGTGTCATGAAGAAAGGGAATATGTCACATGTGAGTCAATCATAAGACATGCCATCCACATCCCAAGCTTGATCTTATATGTTCATGAAAGGTTAACAATTAGCCAAAAGAGACAATGTTAAGTGACATATTGGAATAAAGCTTTCTAACCCTTTTCGCCCACTTAGTACAGGGCAAGGGTGAGCCTAGAATGGATGATGGTATGTTTCCCCTTGCAATGGATACAAAACATGAAATAGTGAGTACGCTATGATCCTACAACTATTGCATGGCAAGGAGCAGCAACTAATGTTATTTATGTGGATAAGGAAACAAAGTTTCTACTTGATACATGATTAATGAGATATCTATCAATTTAGGATGTACCAAGGTGAGATTTTTCTTGGAAGAATCTTGTTCGATAGTATGGATGTTCAGTGAAGGTTGGTTGGATGGGTTGATGTTTATGAAAGGACAATCATGAAGACCATGATTTGGAAGAATTAGGTTGGGTCTATTTTGAGCTTGTTTCTTATCTAATGGTTGGTAAAGAATGATAGGATTCTTAGGTGTATCCAAAATAAATTCAACACACATAGGGGAATGGTTAACGGTTGGATTTTTTTGAGTATAAATAGTGCTAATATGAGAAGAAGGGTCTATTTGGTTGTCTTTTTTCTCTAAGGTATCATTCTTATGTTCCATAATATTGACCCTAGGAGGAGAGCTAATATGTTCATCACATGTCATAATTGGATTTGGCAAGATAGCTTCATCAGTCATAGGAGAGGCATCAAGAGAAGGATAACTAGGATTTTCATGGTTACTAATGATTGGAACAAGGAAGGGAGGAATAAGTTTTTCATGAGTTTCACTAACGATATCTTCTAACACTAAACTATCTTCTTTGATGTGTAGAGGAGATATTAGGAGAAGAAAAGGGTTGATTGTCATGATTATCTATACTTATATCCTCATATCCTAAAATTTAATCTTGATTAGGAGAGGTAGGATTTTCATAGCTCTCAATCATATCCTCCACACAAATGTGTTAGTCATGATCGTTCACAAGTTTATCCTTATGCACTAAATGATTTTTACAAGTAGGGGAGGTGTTGGGAGATGAATGAGGTCTCGGTAAGGTAGTAGCAATAATTTCAGCTTGTGTCATAATCTCTTTGCAAGAGGGAGGAGAAGGAATACAAAAAATACTTTCATGATCTTTAATGATTGTGTCTTTTTTCATCAAGATACCTTCATCACCAATGGGAGAGATATCAGGAGAAGAACAATTATGATTATCATGATTATCGATGCATGCATTCGTTTGTGTCAATTTTTTAGTGGATGATATTAGTGAGAGGAAGTCCTTAAGGGATTCATCTAACATGTCTAAATCATCACTACTAAGGGGATTGGATGTTATCATTTTCAAAATTGAATCATTTTTTGAATTAGATTGTTTGATGTTTTTTGTTTTCATTTGCTAATGTATCTAATCTAAATGAACTAGGAACTAATGCTGAAAATGAAAATTGCAAAAGTCTAAATGCCATGAATGTAGATAATTATTATTTCTAATGATTTAAATGTAAGATAAGCTATGCAAACTTAAAATTTAATGTAAATACATTAGATGAAATGCAATTTTTCATATTTCAAACAAAGTAATTTACTGATGACACTATGCAATAATCTAAAAGATGAAAGATTGGAAATGCAAATGTGAATTTTAACCATGCATGAAATGAGCTAATATAAGCTAAATCTAAAGAAATGCATGATACAGAAAATCAGCCAACTAATACAGATAACCAATGGCAGCAAACAGAAGCATACAAGTAGGGTTTTTAGCTTTGTAAAAGATAGTTTCAGGGGTCAAAAGGGACTGATTCGCCCAAGGTGGCAAATGAGTCCTAGGGGGGATATTTTTGAGATATTTCAATTTTTTTGGAGGTATTTTTATGTTTTTTGAGTTTTATGATGAACATCTAAGTTAAAAACATAGAATTTTATAAAATTTAAATGAATTTAGATGTTGAAAATGCAACGTAAATGCACTTTTTATGAAAGCAAAATTTCAAACCTAGCATGCAAATTAACCAATGCAATCCCTAATGAAAAGTAAATGCAAGGCTAGATCTATGATGAAGGACTCCAAAATAAGACAAGAAAGTGTTTGAAAAGTAGGTTCACCAAAATGTAGCATAGATTTTTTCCATCCAAGGTCTTTCTAGCACTTGAGGATTTTTCACCTAAAAGAAGAGAGAAGGGCCAAAATGCTAATTTCTTCACTCAAATTCAACGCAATATGGAAGGAATATTCCTAAATGAGATAAAATAAATGCATATAAGTGAAGAAAGATATTGTTTATTGAATGAAAACTAGAGAAATGTAACTTGTTTGAAGACACATTGTGTAATGCAAAAGCACCTAGAAATATTAACAAAATTGAACAAAAATGAACCAAATTAAAGGTGTGCACCTAGAATATGGATGTAGACTAGAAATGGCTTTTGGAATTTTGTTGATGCTAATTTTCAAGCCTAGTAGGACTCATTTTCCATTCTGGGTGAATCAGTCCCAGTTTTGTAAAACTATGTCGAAACATGTTTATGACAAAAGGGTATTTAAAAATGCAGAAAACAAAAAAATGACCTTGGGGTGGGACTCATTCACCATCCATGGAGAATGAGTCCAATTTTGAAATTCTAAATATTCAAAGGTGGAATCCAGAGCTTTCGGTCTACACTTTGGCTTTCTATAGGTGATCGCTTCTGAAACTCTAATTTTCAAACCTCAAAGTGAGTTTTTTTATATATTTTGGCTTGATCAATGAAGAGAAGACTTGAAAAACCTTTCAACTTGATCTTAAATGATTTCCAAGCCTCTAAGAAGCCTAAATTTGCAAACACACAAGACAAGAGAGATAAATATTAAATGTTAGGGCATGGGAGTTTTCCTTGGTCAAACTCCTTTTAGGTAATTAAACCAAAATAGAGAAACAATGTAATGAAACATGCAATAATGGAGTTGATTACCTTTCCATGATGATTGATCTTGAATTTTTGTAGCAAAACATGAAGAATATTCCCTTGAATGTCTAAAAATTGCTACCTTAATGACTTGTAATGCAAAAACTGTAGCTTGTTTGACTTGAGATGGAAGATTGGTGGATGAATAATGAATAAATGGTTGTGATTTAGGTTTTAGAGATTTTATTTTATAGAAAATTAAACTTATTCACCTGTAAATTAGATCACTAAGGCAGACATGTGAAAATAATAAATTTAAATCCCAAAATTTCCCACTCAAAACTCAAAAATGGGCTAAATGGGACTCATTCACCACCCATGGTGAATGGGTCCCATAGGGGCCATTTTTCCAGCTAAGATGACAATGAATAAGGAAATAAGGTTTATATGATGACTTTGTTAGGTATTTCATCAAATATTGCCTCGGGATGCACAATATGGGTTAAGTAGGGGCCTATTATTGATGATGTAAAGGTCAACTAGGGCTTGGGACAAAAAAATCAATGTGAAAGTTTGATTAAATACACTTTACAACACTAAAATGAGGTCCATATAGCCGAGAAAGGAACAAGAACCAATGTGAATGTGCAAGACACATTAAAACACTAGTTTTATATTAGGTTTAATTCACAAGCCTTCCAAATTGATGTGATAATGCTATTAAACACATTTTATAATGTTGAATTAGGGAGAAATGAGTTCATTAAGTCTAGAAAATCATGAAAGTATCTTACAACACTTTACAACACATTTACAAGACATCATTAAATGTATTTGAAAGGGTCCAAGACCTAGTGTGGATGTGAGAAACACTTCGCAACACTAAACCAAGACCTCCTTAAGTCATATTTATCATGAATTATTCCCATGTCAAGCAAGAAATATTTTTTTCTACGGTACAATAGGATATGTATGACATCATTACAAGCCTTCTAATAGATCTGCAAGATTTGAAACAAACTAGCGAAGGACTATGGAGCAAAAACATTTCTCCTAGTCATAGACAAACAACACTACCAAACTAGTTCACACATTGGTAAACACAACCTTCAATCTTCATCAAACCAGAAGCAATAATCCAAGATATATCACCAATGGATGCCCATAAACAATACTTTAGATCTACACAAGCATAGGATCATCATAGAAGAAATGTGAAGCACAAATCAGAGCATATTTTGAACACTCACAACTTTAACTTCACTATTCCTCAAAAGCACTTGGAAACTTGCCATATTATCACACCTACAACACTATAAAGATAGCTCCATGTACTCACAACATCTCTACACTATCTCAACTATGCATTCACAATTTGCAATCAATTATTTCCTTTCTCTACAACATCTTGTATTGTGTTGACATCAATGACACTATTAATGAAAAAACCACCATGCTCAATCATACTTGTAACAATCTCCCCCTTTTCATTGATGGGAACACATGATGTGAAAAACCATCAGAGACAACATCCATTCCACGCTAGCACTCTCCTTTAATTTTTTTAGATTAGATAGCCTACACAACATTCCTACACTCTCAATACTCTCTCCCTTTTCTTTCACTATTTTTCACATGAATCTCTCTCCCCCTTTAACATCAATGCCAAAGAACAAAAAAATTGCAAAATTCTTCAGCCATATGTAGCTCTGATCACTCCCCCTTAGGATTGCACCCATTCATCTCATACTGCAACAATGATACTTCCTACTCCCCCTGAGGAGTAGACCCATTCATTAGTTTAGACAAATGAAGAATTTTTAGATCCACTGGACTGATGCACCTCCATGTGCACCTAGTTCAAAGAAGGAGGGGTAGTAACCCCCAACTTCTCTGTGAGATACTCAAAAGTATCCTTTGGGAGAGCCTTAGTAAAAATATCTACAATTTTATCCTTTGTAGGCACCTACTCTAATCCAACTTCATTCTTCAATACCTTCTCTCTCAGGAAATGATATCTAATAGATATATGTTTTTTTCTTGAATGCATTACCATATTATTTCAAATGTTTATAACACTTTTATTGTCACAAAATATGGGGATAGGATCACCAAATATCACTACTATTTTGTTCAATGTTTTGCTTCATCCACAAAACTTGTGTGTAGCAAGATGTTGCAACAATGTATCTAGCTTCTATAGTGGATAAAGAGACTAAATCTTGTTTCTTACTTAGCCATGAAACCAATCTTCCTCCAAGAAATAATGCACTGCCACTTGTACTCTTCTAGTCATCTACACAACTAGCCCAATATTCATCAGTGTAAGCACTCAAGGTGAAATTAGTATCCTTAGGATACTACAAGCCATAATCCAGAGCTCCTTTAGATATCTGAATATTTTTTTCACAACTATAACATGTGCTTCTTTAGGTTATGTGAATGGTGGATCTAGACCTGTACAAACATAAGCAACAAACACAGTATTAATCAATTATGCAAATCAAAACCACCATTCCCCATTAGATTCAGTTGAAACATAAAGAACAAGAAATAAAGTAAATAAAACAAATAAAGAAATCTAAATCCTATTCAAATGCTCAAACCCTCAATCCCATAGGGGAATTGGTACTATTTTGATGTGGAAAATATCCCTTTCCTAATTCCTTGCAAGCTTGATGATGATCAATGGTGCTCCTTGATAAAAAAATTCATAACCTAGCTATGAAATTGATGAAAAAAATGAAACTTGGATGAGAATGGATGAACTTGCATAGAATGTGTAGGTAATGAATTTACTTAAGTTGTGGATAATGACTTTGCATAAGTTGTGGATAATTACTTTGCATAAGTTGTGGATCCAAAAATAGTAAAAGAGCTCTCCATTTATAGAAGAGAAGGATGCAAAAATGAGAAAAAAGGATGAATGTAGGACTAATGACCAACCAATATCAAAATGCTATTGCAGAGATGTGGATCACATTTTGATGAATGTGCACATAAATGCTATTAGGTGGAGATTTGAAATTCAAAAGTTAGCTTGTTGAGGAAGATGTAGAAGAGGAGTTATTGACACTTTGCTCAAGAAAAAGGACTTGTAAGAGAAATAAATTCCAAGTTGGAGGACAAGACATGTGGGAGGGAAAATTCAAATTTGAAGAATATTCCAACTTGATGCCCCTTTTTCAATGAAAATGGATGAATTTATAAATTAATTAAATTGATTTACTTGTGCAAGTTGCAAAATCTAGAGGATTTGATGGATTAGTGTTAGGATTAATCATGATTTGATTAACTTAGATGGAGATTAGTTGATTTGAAATTTTAACTTAGATTTTTAGATTTATTTAAATCAAAATGAGAGGAAAATGAATATTAGATTTAATTAAATAAAGTTGGATTTATTTAATTCAAAGGGGATGGTGTTAGACTTAAATCATATAAAGGTTAGTTTATTTAATTTAAAGGAGATGACTTTAGAACTTAATTAAATAAAATGAATTATTTAATTAAAAAAGGAGAGTAGGATTAATTAAACAAAATGATTAATTTAATTAATAGAAGATAATGATTTAAGTAGATAAAACTGATTTATTTAATTAAAAGATGAAATATGATCAATTTAATCAAATGAAGATTATTCAATTAAATGGTTAGCAAATGAGATGATTCAGGATGAACTGGTGTTAGTAAATCAAGATCAGGTGCACGAGATCAATTAGTATAATTTATATGTCCACATTTTTCCCCTCTTTGAAGCAATGTACCTACTGCGTTGGTTCAAAGAATAACATACCGAGATCAAAGTTTTTAAAAAATGGTTTTTTTGGATGCCCCACTGCTGCCCCAATGAAAGAATTATGCTGGTATATTCCCCCCTCTAGAGATCAAATAAAAATTCTAATTTTTGGATGATTTCTCGAAAAAGGACAAGCTACATGATGGGTCCAAAAAGGCTCCAAGATGCCAAAAACATACCAAAACATGAGAAAAAGACCTAAAACAAGCCTTGGTTGAGCAAAAACAAGGTCAAGGGCACAAAACCCTAGTTTGATGGCTAAACAAGGTCAAAAACCCCAATTTTCATGCTTAAATAGCCCTCGAGGGGTCACTTTCAATTCATTTTCACATTCAAGCCTTGAAAATTTCTTCACTTTGAGCTCTAACCTTCTTGTGAGATGGCGCAAAGAGTGCTTCCCTGACACATTTACAAGAGAGTCTGAGTCCATCAGAGACTTCTAGGCGCAGAACCACTAGTATGTGACCCTAACCCAACATGTATTTTTTATTTTTATGCACATTTGATAGGGTTTGAAAGTGAAACTTGTCTAGCGGCACTATTTAGCATTGCTGAAAGGGTAGAATCTGCATTGCTAGGCCTCAAACTGCATCACCATTGTGACCTATGATGTGTCATAGTTTAGGATTTAGGGCTCAAATTCCAAAGGCTGATGCATATGAAAATAGCACTGCCATGGTCCAGTTAGGTCATTAGGGTTCTTAGGTCAAATAGGCCCGCAGTCAAATAGTGATGTCATGGTTTAGTTTGCAACTTAAGGGTTTCCAGTGGCACAGTTTGGAGTTTCCAAACAACAACACCTTTGCAAATAGTGATGCCTTTATTATTTTAGTTGTGAAAACTTCAAATGGGATCCGTATTTTTGTATGAAACTTGATGCTATGGCTTCATTGGTGTAGGAGGAAAGAGGGCCTATACACTCACATGAGCACTAATCCCTAGTGCTTAGCAGATTGATCGGATTACATGAGTTGCTTTAGGAGCACATTGGAGTGTTCAATCTATGGTACATTGTGTATGTGTCTGCCATCAGAATTCACTTAGCCATGATGACCACACTAGCCAAGTGATGGAACAGTGATACATGATCCTTTCATCTTTCCACTGATGAAGCGACCATCACATAGGAGGATGTTTGGTGGATTTTGTGATTTCCCATCCATGGCTAGAGGGGGATATATCACATGGATGCCAACACAGATGTGTGCTATGAGATCATTGGGATGGATGAGATCGTCTTCACCAAGGGATAGATTGATATTGAGTGCTATAGAGGTCGAGTGTCTACATTTCGATTGATTGTGGCATCCATTATTTTAGGATTTGTAGCTCCAGATTAGCGGGGCAAGTATTTTAGTTTGGGATGGGGTCTAGCTTGGGAGTGGATGCTCTTTTGGAGGTGTTGCTTTTCTTGGGTACTAGTGATGTTGGCCTCATTTTACCATGATTTGCATGAGTTCGCGTATTGTGACAACAAAGCCATTGGTGTTGGAGTCACTCTTCTACATATCTAGGCATGGGAGCACATAGCCATGCTTCGAATGAAGGTCACAGTGGTCGACATGGATCTTGATAACCTATCAATTTGGTAGTATAGGGGCAGTCTCACATTCATGCATATAGGACAAGTTGGCATTCCTCACGGGTAGAGGGTTATCAATGAGATGACCACTTTTACATGGAGACCTTGGCTAGGGATGCACACATGGTATGATGATGTGCAGTAGTTGTTTTATGTGAGGAATGATTAGCTCATGTAGGGATGTGAGCATACTATGATTGAGCGCTACTTTCCCAATCGAGTAGCGAGATAGTTTCGAGACATCCAAGATAGGTCGAATGACTAGTATGTGGCCATATTTTCCTAAACCACCAGGGAGACTACATGGGGTCAGCCAATCCCAACAGTAGATGTGGTGTATAGTTTTAGACAACTAGTAGCTAGACCTTGGGCTTATGATTAGGGTCTGATAGACCTAGGTACCACACAAGCTTATGATGACTAGTTTCGGCCTCCAGTCCAACTAACAGTGCTAGGGATAGTTTTTCCATGGAAGAGACCCCAAGGCCAAATAGTAGGGCAGGGGCAGGAGTGAGGAGGAGCCACCTCCACACCAGCTAGAGCACAAAGATTAGGGGGATGGACACCAATAGAGGGATGCCCCTAAGGACCAATAGCCACCTATGAGGGACTAGCAGCCCCCACAAAGAGATTAGCCACCACCACCACCTCCACCACCTCATCATGATCAAAGGGATGTTTTGATTCAGTAGCTCAAGGAAAAAGTACAAACACTGACAATAGAGAGGGACTAGGCCTGACAGTAGGTCCAAGCCCTCATAGCAGAGCGAGATCAGGAGAGGCAGAAAAGATAGGCAACTAAGTTGATGCTAGCACATGAGGTGGGAAAACGACAACAACTAGAGAGCATGGTAGCAGTGTCAAAGGGAAATACCGTCCCTATGTATATTTACTGCAAGTCTGTGTGGGAGGCTGAGTACTATCAGTTTCACTAGTGGCAAGTAGTGCCTCCAACGTCTCAAGTGGTAGAGTTCTCCTAATAGACAAGGTACAAACAAGATCAGCCTGAGAGGAAGGTGGCTGAGGGGAGTAGCCATCGCGGCTAGCTCACATAGTTTTGATCGAAGCTATTCTTTTTTGAGATCCATGAGCTCCGTTTTTTTACAGCCCCATGGGAATTTGTATACATTGATTGGTACACGTGACATTTGATCCTAATTTTGTACCATGACAGTTACATTATTGATATATATATGATATGATTCGATTATGGTATGTGTCCTATTTCATTTATGCATGATGGATGGATGTATTTAATTTTCTATATGTGATGTTCTATATGCGATGTGAATTTATTTTATGTGATGCGACATGTGTATGATTATGCTTATGGATGGATGGATTTATTTCTTTTTCAATATATTTTCTATGCACTATTTATGATGATGTATGGAATATGGATGTATGGATGCAAATTTAAATGATATGTAAATAATTTTGAAATTCTTAGACTAACAAATCTATATTATGTCCCTGATGGATTCCAATGATATATGTTATGATTATGAGATGTATGATATGGTGATGTATGTATGGATGATATAATGATATATATGATTATGCAATGGATGATTTCATGATGCATATGATATGATATAATTATGCCTATGTGATGATGCTTTTATGATTATGAAAATGGATGACATGATGATGTTTATATTTTTATGCAATGGATGCAAATGTATGGTTTATGAGATGCTTAGAATAACCAATCTATATTATGATGATGAAATGCAATGCATGTGAGATGATAAGTGTTTCCTATATGATATGATATGCAATATGCTGATGGTTTGTAGATGTAGAATGGATGCATTAGTAATGTTTTTGATTTTATCTATCATGGCACCATGTTACCCTAGAAAAAATAAAGAAGAAATGAGATGAAGACAAGAGGATCCAACAAGCCCATGATCTATGAGACTTTATTAGATGATGATGATGATGATAATGATGATGATGCTTTGCTTATCAAGAACTTTTATTTTAAAAGGGATACTTACCTTATGTTTGATAACACCACCTAGTGTGATGGACTTTGACTTGAAAATTAGATAGGATTATTCTTGTTCACACCTTCCATACGGAACCTCATTCAAAATGCAGTTCAAATATTTCATACATCTTATACCAAAACATAGAAAGGCAAGCCTTCCTATGTGGTCAACAAGACACCTAGAACACCCTCCCTAAAAACCAAACAAAGTAGGAATAACCAAGGTTATATTACAAGAATATCCAACAAGAACAGATAAAAGATAATGATCATTGCCCCATTCCTTTCTCATTTTGATAGACATCATCGAGAGGTCATTGGAATGAGAAAAATAAGATAAGTCAAAAGGACAAAGATCAAGTAAACAAACAAGTTAATGTTCTTGATACCTCTAGCCAAGACTAAACTACGGTGATGCCTGATGTTGATGTCCATTGTAGGAAGGATGCATCCTAGGACATGATGTTATTAGGTGATTTGGGAAAAACTAGATGATGAGCTATTAGTACCAAGAGTTGATCAACTTGTTTACTTACTAACCTAGACTTGAGACTTTGACATTTTGAGTTTTCACTTTTAACCTACTAGACTTGTTTCCGGTTGTTTCACCAAACGTTGAAGTTGATGATTGTTTATTATGAGTGAAATTTTATTGTGGGTAAAAGCGAGATGGGATGGATGGATTTTTTTTTCAAATATTTGGATTTTTTTTCATGTTTTGAAATGTTTTGAGGTTGTTTTTGGTATTTTTAAAGTGTTTACAATTTTTTTGGTTTTCAAATTTTCCAATTTTTAAAGGTTTTATGAGATTTTGACCAAGAGTTTAACTTAAAGACCTATCTTAGGGGCCTTAGGGGCTGATCAAAGATTAGCCTTGCCTACATTATACATGCAAAGACCATGTAGTTTGATTGACACAAACTTGATTATTGATGAAATATGAACAAATGGATTGCCATTTTATTGTGATGGACTCCTAAAGGACTGACTTAAGTGTCTTAAGGGATGATCGAAGATAAACCTTGCCTACGTTCAGAGCTCATAGACCTGTAGTTCGACAAGATGAATATATTTTTGATTTTTTTGACAAAATTTTTGACCTATTTCGGGATTTTGATATGTTTTGAATATTTTTGGATTTTTTGGTTTTATGAATGTTTTTAGATTTTATGATTTTAAGGAAGACTTCAAGAATATACATGAATCTGATTTGATGAGAACATGCCCCCAACATGATGTAGTAGACTACTCTGATATAGATTGGAAAATTTGACCTTAAGAATGGGCTGAGAAGTATTATGAGGGATCATGATACTATGTGAACCCCAATCCAAATACCTACAAAATAATGAGAACAAACACATTAAGTTAGAGATTGCAAGCATGAACAAGGATTCCCCATGAAATCCATTTACAAAACTCAAATTAGGAAGAAAACAATGAAGAACACAATGAAAATGACAAAACAAAGATTCAATCCTAATTAAGCAAGCAAACTCTTGATCCCATAGGGGAACTGGTGCCAATTTGATGTGAAAATTGGCCCTTTCCCAATTCCTAAGATGCAATATTGATATGTGTTGATGATGATTGATGAATGATCCACTTTGTTGATGAATATTGAGTGTTCCAAGCCAAAAACCTGCATAACCTAGCTAACATTCAAGATTGATGGATGCAATTTGATAGATATTTGAGCATAGTAACTTTGCATAATTTGTGGATGATGAAATGAGGATATGAGCTCTTTATTTATAGAATTCCAAGATGGATGAATGTCCAAATTTGAGCAATGTGGGACTAACACTCATCCAATGGTATGATGCCACTTGTCAATTTATGAATGGATGAAGGATGTGCAATATTTGGGGTTTGTGCCAATAAATGCATAATTTTGAAATTCAAATTTGTTGAAATGACATGCAAGAGGGAAGGGAAAATGCAATAAATGCCACTTGGCTCAAGGAAAATGACATGTAAGATGAATTTATTGCCTTGTTGGATGTACATGTTGACTTGGAATTTTTGAATTCAAATTGAGAGAACATTCCAAAAGATGCCTTGTGAGGAAAATAGAGATTTAATAAATGAATTAAATCTATTTTCATGTGCAACTTGCATTATCTAGAGGATGGGACTAGAGATGAGATTAAATTAATCAAGGATTAATTAATTTAATGAGAGAGGTTAGATAATGTGACCTATTTGACTCAAATTTATGGATTTATTTAAATCAAATAAGAGAGGAATATGACAAGAGATTAATTAAATAAGGATTTTGATTTATTTAATTAAAAGAGATGGTGTTATGTTAAATCAAATAAGGTTTTAATTTATTTAATTTAATGAACAGACTTTAGAGATTTAATCAAATAAAATTGATTATTTAATTAAATAGGATAATTAGATTAGATGGATTGATTTAATTAACAAAAGAGATGACTTGATTAGATAAAATGATTTATTTAATTAAGAGAGGAATATTGATGAATTTAATCAGATAGGGGAATTTGATTAAATGGTTAGACCGAGGGATGATTCAGGAAGAAATGATGTTAATAATCAGGATCACATGCACAATGTCAATTGGTATATTTTACGTGTCTACAGATACGAACACAGGACCAAGCTATGATGTGGATGTGGATGGGTGATGAAGGAATGATATGAAAGTGTGATGAATGAATGATGGATGGATGATGTACAAAAAGCCGTAGATATCCTAGTGGATGGAGAATTCTTATTTACAAAAGGAACCTATTTTCTAGGTTTTCACCAAGGTACTTGCCCAAACTACCATCAAAGTGGTTTTCACTAGAGGACAATTTTTTTATTTACTATTTTTAATCCTTTTTTTTTATTTTTTTGGAATTTTTGTATTTTTGTATTTTTTTGTATTTTTGGTTTTATAGCTTGCAAGTTTAGGCATAATTTTTTTTGAGATGGGAGCTTTTCATAGGTTCCTATAGAGGTTCCCCTTCGGATGTTGATAGCTAATATTACCCTGACTTGTAGCTTGTGGTGATGATGAACGGTCCCAACCAATTGGGTTCAAAATTTCCCTTACTATCTGGATTTGGAACATTTATTTGATTCTCCTTAAATACAAGCTCTTTGACTTGAAAGGTTTGACTCCTGATCTTCTTGTTGGATCTCTGCTTGAGTCAGTTTTGTTAGACTTGCAAATGGTTTAAGGCATCGATGCGCCAATCATCCAGTAATTCTAGCTCGTTTAATCTTGATACCCGATATTCTTCATTTGTGATGAGATTTTGCAATGATATTCTTGTTGTCACCTAGAAATGCACCCTATGCAAAGTTGTAAAAATTGAGCTTTCTAGTGAAACATTGGATCACTCCAAGGTTGTGGGTCACCTGAGATTAGAGTGAACCTCCGGAGAAGGCTGGATTCCTTTGTGTTATCACCTAAACTACTAATTCTTTGAAGGGAAAGGGAGGGGAGAAAGCATTAAAATAAAGATTAAATTCTAAGGTGATACACCAAATGACAGGAACAATGAGATACTCGAGCTACACTTGAATACTGGTGACAGCCATGGGACTGCACAACAAGATCTTGTAGATCACACATTCCAACAGGTTTGACATGCACATGCCTTTAAGAAGGAAAGCCAGATTTTCACAAACTAGAAGCTCATGTGCAAGATTAAGTAAACACAGTTTGTAACCTACATGATACTACTTCTACAAGATAAGGCACGACATGAAACAAAAGCTATAAGGAAAGAGAAAATTTCACTAAGTAGCTCAATGAATCACTTAAAAGAATGCACTATACTTGACAAGAAACAGAAGGTAGAATGATGGACCATCAATGGTAACCAAGGTAAATCTTGTATATTATGTTCCAAATTGAGTTACAAAATCCTGATAGTCTGAGAGAGGACTGCAAAAAGGGTCATAGAATTCAGAAGAGCATACATTAGAACTCCCTACAAAGAGGAAAAAAATGCCTTATATACAAAAGTGAGGTCGGCCCCTTAGAGCTTACAAAATATCTGTCTCAGAAAGATCTGTCCTTAGATCTTTTCATGTAGTTAATGTTGTGTTCAATTGACCTTGCTGTCCATGTCGGTGTGAAAGATTGCCCCTGGAGAAACCTTCAGATCTTTTGCAGCTATCACATTCAATTCTGGTCCTCATGTCGATCTTTGAATTCCCCCCAGTCGAGCTGCTTTAAATGCTCCTGAGCTCCGAATAGATACATGTTGCCCTTTCATTATGTTATTTCTCCTTTTTCCTAAACAGACTGCCACGGCTTGCCTTTAACTCCCTTTGATTGGCTGGGCATAGACCACGTAGATTCTTCAGGTGGGAAAAAGCTTGCTTAGTCAGAATCACATGTCGGCGAGACACTAATCGTGTCTCCCCGATGTGATTATATCTATATGTAATTATTGGCATAGCTTGAAACCATCGATGAGAGTTCATAGCGAGCCCAACTTCTTTCCCCGAGTGCAACATTCCTTTCGGCGTGACTCCCATTAGTTGGGAAGACTTTGTGGTGATATCCCCTTTCTTTGGCCCGGAGCTCCTATCAGCAAGAGTCCATCCTATCGGTGAGACCTCATGTCGATCTCCTCCTTTTCTCACTGAACTCACTCTTCCTCTCCGGGCTTGAGCTCCTTTTCCTTTTGGTAAGACACTAAGCCATCGGCGAGACATCACGATGACTTAACCTTTCTTGGGTGAGACCCCCAGCTTTCGGTGGGACATTACTTGGTTGTCAGGACTTCATGGCAATGGTTTCAGCTCTTGGCGAGCCCCCCTTGTTGTCGACAAGACATTGGCCTATCGGCCAGACCTCTCACCGGGCTCTTTATCTTTCGACGATGAGTTCACTGTCTCTTCAGTCGAGGAGACATCGCTAGGTAGGTGAGACCTCACGCTGATCCCTTTATCTTTGGGCGAGCTCATTCAAGTCGGCAAGAATTTTTGCATCGCTGAGACCTTATGCCGAAAGCCAAATACTTCAGTGAGCTCTTTTTTCCTGTTAGGGAGACATCCTTACATCAGCAAGACCTCTTGCCGATGTCAAACCTTTTCAGCAAGGTCCCTTTGTTGTCAGTGAGACATTGGCCTATCGGCCAGACCTCTCGTCAGGCTCCTTATCTTTCAGCGATGAGTTTACTTTCTCTTCAGTCAGGGAGACAAGCTTCGTTCGCCGAGACCTCATGGTGAACTCCCTTCCTTCGCCAAGGGCGTACTTCATTTTGGGGAGACATCGCGTGGTCGGGGAGACCTTACCCCAAGCTTGTTTCCTTTCGCCGATGCTGCCTCATGAACTATTGTCGGCGAGACCTTCGTCTTCGGTAAGACCTCCTAGCAAAGCCCGCTTACATACGCTGAAGGCATCCTTTTGGTGAGACCTTCTGCTTTCGCTGAGACGTTATGGTGAGAGCATTTCATTTTGTGCTTTGTCAGCAAGACCTTTTGCACTAGCCAAGACATCTCCCCAATGTAAAAGCTCCTGCTGATAACGTCTATCCCTTTGCTGCCGGTCAGTGAGACATAAAGATCTCGCTAAGACATTTCTCCGAAGGAAATCCTCATGCCGATGGGGAAATTCTTAGTCGCTGGGGCAATGATTTTTCCTTGCTGATAAGTACCTGCATATGAATTCCACTCACCGTGACATTCTTGGGGTCTTGCTGATAGGAAACACAAAAGCGTATTAAACCAAAATGCATTATGGGTCAGGGAGACCTTGATAATCTCATGCCGATACGATCCTAATGTGAAACATTCAGACTTGATGGAACCCTTGCTAGTCGGCAAGACATATGGAAGGTCTTGCCGACTTTCTCCTTAGAGGATAAATATGTCAAACTGATTGAGACATGCTTTTCAACTGAGCTCCCTATAACCTAGCATTAGATTCATGACTTTTTCCCTTCTGCGCATGTTCCATTTGGCCTTCTCGAACCTCTGCGACATGATTTATCTTGCCTGATTGAGCCCGTGGATGAAAATTAGGTAACAATTCTTAGGGATGGGAGTTCAATCTTAATAGGGAGGATGGCTTATGATCTGTAGATTAGGGAGAATGGGGTTGCACCTATTGGCATGTAGATACTTGTTCGTTAAGCCCATAAGGTAGAATTTAGCTATAGGTTCTAGTTGTGACCAGTGTTATTGAATATTTTCTTGAGGATATTTAATATGGTCTTATTTGTAGCCTCTACTTGGCCATTTCCTTGAGGGTATTATGGAGTGGAAAAGCAATGTTGGATATTAAAATTTTGGCATAGGTCTCGAACATCTTGGTTTTTGAAAGGTGTCCTATTATCTGAGATAATGGCTTGAGGGACATCATAGTGGAAAATTAGGTAGTTGAAGATGAACTTGGATATCTACTTTCCTATGATGTAGGCCATGGGAATGGTCTCTACCCACTTCGTGAAGTACTCCATGGTGGTGATGATGAACTTATGTCCACTAGATGAGGTGGGGGTGATTTTTTTGACTAGATCGAGCCCCCTTGTAAAAAGGGCCAAGGTGTAATGATTGGGTGGAACTCCTGAGCTAATGCATGGATGAGATCCCCATGCTGCTGACACTTCAAACACCTTCAAACATAGTCGTGAGCTTCCTTCTCCATTATAGGCCAATAGTACCTAGTCCTCAGAAATTTCTTAGCCAAGGTCATACTACTTGAATGTGAACCACAAATATCATTATATACCTCAGTTAAAGCGGCCAAAGCTTCCTCAACATTTAGGCATCGTAAAAGGGTTCCTTCAATGCTCCTATGGTATAGGGTATATCCTAAGATGACAAAACAGGATGAATTTTTGATAAAGGATCTTTTCAGATTTGGGATTATATCAATGGCGAGGACTCCTATTTTCAAGTAGGTGTATATATCATGATACCAAGGATCACTAAGACCAAGGATTTCGCACACAAATTTGTACTCTAATACCTTGAATGCTAGTATGAGAAGCTGCTCTACAAGGAATTCTTGCTTTGGGATGTTACGTTGGATATCAAATAGTGATCCAATTGTTGCCATAGCATTAGTTGCTCTATTATTTTCTCTTGGTAGCTGCTCAAATGTGATATCAACGAAGAACTCTTTGAGGATTTTTACCAATTTCTTGTATGGAGTCAACTTATCATCATTCATTTGATACTCATCATTTACCTACTAGATGATAAGCTGAGAATCTTCATAGACTTTGAGTGCCTTGATCTGCCACTGCACTGTAATTCTCAGCCCTATGACAAGAGTCTCATATTCTACAATGTTATTTGTGCAAGGGAATGATAGCTTGTATAATTTAGGTATGCAATCCCCTTGTGGAGTGATGAAGAAGACTCCATCCCCTGACCTATGTTGCATGTAGGATCCATCAAAGTACATTTTCTAGTGATCTGCTACACTAAGGTTGAAGATTGATTCATCAGGGAAATTTGATACAAGTGGATTCTCTGAATCTATTAGTACTTTTGTCAGTTGATCTACAATTTCTTATCCTTTTATGGCCTTGTGTTCCACATACTCAATGTCGTGTTCTATCAGGATCATAACCCTTTTAGTCATTCACCCTATAGGTTTTGCTTTAGAAAGCAGATATTTGAGAGGGTCTATCTTTGAAATGAGTTTTATCTAATGTGCTAGCATGTAATGTCTAAACTTTTGTGTGGAAAACATGACTACTAAGCAAGCTTTCTCAATGGCTGTGTAATTCAGTTCATGCCCTACCATTCTTCTATTGATGCAATAAATGGCTCTCTCTTTCCCATTTTTATCATGTTGGACTAGGAGAGAGTGCCAAGGGGTACCGTTGTTACTAACATGTACAAGATCAAGGGTTTTCTTGGAATTGGTGGCATGAGAACTGGTGGTTTGATTAAATACTCCTTGATCTTGTTGAAGGCCTAATCACATTTCTCATCCCATTTGTATTCTACCCACTTGTGGAGTAGATGAGAATATGGGATAGCCTTATCTACTAGTTGTGCTATAAATCAATGGGTGGACTAGATTCTTCCTTGTAAACCCCTTAGCTTCACTTCAATGTTTAATTAAGAGAGGAATCTTGATGAATTTAATCAGATAGGGGAATTTGTTTAAATGTTTAGACCGAGGGATGATTCAGGAAGAAACAATGTTAATAATTAGGATCAAATGCACAATGTCAATTGGTATATTTTACGTGTCTACATTTTTCCCCTCTTTGAAGTAATGCACTCGTTGCGTTGGTTCAAAGAATAAACGATCTTGATCAAAGAAAAAAAAATCGTTATTTAAAAACTTGCCCCACTACTGCCTGGCGAGAGAGAACATGCCATTATAGTGCCCCCTCAAGAGATCGAACGAAAATTTTAATTTTTTTGGGTAATCTCGTGAAAAAAGATGACAAAGTACCCAATAGGTCCGAAAGGGCTCCAGGAGGCTAAAAACATGTCTAAACACAATAAAACAATGAAAAACAAGCCTCAATCGAACGAAAAATAGGTTCGAGGGTCCAAAACCCTAGCAGGACAGCCAAACAGGGTGAAAAAACCCTAATTTTTAGGCTTAAAAGGGGTCTGAGGGGTCATTTTCAAGTCATTTTCACACACCTCCACTAGTAACCTTGAGATTTAAGCTTCGACTCTCCAGCAATATGGTGCAATGACAGCTTCCCCTACACATCACTGATCGAGTTCAGACGTACCAGCGGCCACCTGGCATCGGAGCACCGGTATGTGACTCTTACCCAAGCTTCGTCTTTTCATTTAATGCCCTATTTAATGCTTTAAAGGGTCGGTTCGCCTGTAGCAGCGCTATATAGTGCCGCTCGGCAATCAAACTGCATCGTGTGGTGCTAGTTTGCACTGCAGCGGTGTAGTTCAGAGTTTACAAACTCCGACGCTGAGCTTGGGATCAGCAAGGTGGTTTGATGAAGTGCGACGCGGCGTCGCTAGAAGGTAAAATGCACTGCGGCGGTGCCATTTGGCTCTTTTTAGCCCTAGCGTCAGAGTTTGATTAAAATCAAACTACGACACCATCACAGGTTGCATTGCTGGAGATGTTTTTGGAGCGCTCGATCAAAAAAATTTCAAAATTTTTAACACGTTGACCTTCCTTGATGCAGGATGCGGCGAGGGAGCTCTATTCTCGAGAACATAGGTCGCAAGATTTGGCTAGCGTCTTGCGAGACCTAAGTGACAGGGACCAAGATCGACTCAGGGTTGCAAGGTTGTGGCACATTGCGTACTCAGCACCTGTGCGCACTCACCTAGGGATGTTGTCAGCACTAGCTGAGAGGTGGCACAATGAGATGTCCTCATTTCATCTTCCCACTGGCGAGGCTACTGTCACTCTGGAGGACATTTGGCATATTCTATGATTTTTGATTCATGGCCAATGGGAAATTTTTGATATGGAAGAGGGGCGCGAGGCCTGCTGTAGAGTCCTCGCCACACAAGATATTATCTTCTGTGAGGGATAGATAGAGCTAGAGTGATACCTGGTCATAGCACCTCCCTACCATTGGGTGATTGTAGCTATCATTTCGGGTCTTGTTGCCCCAGATAGACGATGGTGATACTTCAGTCCTGGCTGGGGGTATTGCTGCCAGCATATGGTCTGAGACAGGCCAGTTCATTTCGCATGGGGGCCTGTTCTTCTATCTTCACTTTACAGGGACCTCCATGACTACATCTACATGGATGGCAGAGCGCTTGGGGTTGGGGTGACTTTGCTTCACATCTGGGCATGGAGGCACATTTGTGTGCTACGTCCATGTGTCATTCTAGTTACGATGGGGGTAGACAATCCCCTCATTGCATGATACAGAGGCGGTGTGTCCTTTACACACACCGGTGAGCACGGGATCCCCTACTGGAGGCAAGTCTTGGATGAGATGTTGGTTTTCACATGGCAACCATACCTTGGTCGGCCTGGATGGGCTGAGGATGCTGATCAATTATTCTATTGCCGCTAGGACTGGTATATGTAGGGTCGGGAGCAGACTATGATTGAGAGGTACCTTCCCAGGCACATGCAACGTTAGTTCAGAGAGCCATAGGATCAGCTTGATGATGACTATGTAGCCGTCTTTGCTCATAGCATGACACAGGTGTCATGGGGACAGTACATTCCTACCTCAAAGGCTGTCGATAGTTTCTGGCAGTTGGTAGCCCGACCATGGGCTTATGATTAGGGTTTAGCAAATCTAGGCACCACTCAGGCCTACAGGGACTAGTTCCAACCTCCACTTCGGTTGACTATTCCAAGTGTTGACCCAGATGTGCGGAGAGTCAAGGGAAGAGGGGGAGGCCGAGGACGAAGAGCTGAGGTTCGATGAGATCCACCGGTCGTGTCCCCAGTCTAGCCAGGGCATGGAGACGTACACATGTAGGACCAACAACAAGAGCCACCACGAGATGAGGATCAGCCTTAGGTGCAGCCATAGGGACAAGCAAATGCTCGAGATGCACTGATTACGTAGTTACAGGCCCAGATCTAGGTTGTGACCGCTGAGAGAGATCAGGCAAGGGCCAAGAGAGAGCAACTCAGAGCTAAGAGGGATCGGGTTGTATAACAGAGATAGGATGCAGAGCTGCAGGCAGCCACAGAGCTAGGCCGACGACAACAGATAGAGAGCATGACAACCTCCTCCTCCCAGGGTATAGTGTCAGTTCAATCCTATAGGGATGCCATCCAAGAGGCAGAGTATTATCAGCGGTCTTATCATGAGGCCGTACCCAGAATAGAGTGGGTCCCAGCGTACTCAGAGCGGGCCAGCCACAGACTAGCAGAGGGTCACGGTGATAGGGGCGAGGGCAGCATTCATAGGGACCGAGCTTGATCGAGGTGTTATGATACTTTTTTGTGCCTTATGGGCTCATTTTTGATAGCCTGATGGGAATTTTGTACTGATTGACACATGTACAATGATCCAATTTATTCTTTGTATTATGACAGTGACGTTATTGATGATATATATCCGATGATGATTTTGATGCGATGTAGTGTGTTCACTTTTATGCATGGATGGTTTATGTCTATATGCTTTGCAATGATGTCTTTATGGATGCATTTATTTCTGATGATGCATGCATTATGATTATAAATAATAGATCTATATTATGTTAACCTATGATATGCAAATGTGATGGTTTATTTATGATAATGTAAATGCGATGGTCTGATATGTGAAATGATATGATCTATGGTGCACATGCAAAATGATATGTAAATTGTGCTTATGAAATGTTTATACATGGATGTGTATATGTTTTCTTTATAATGAATTTTATACGTCTATGCCTATGTGGAATTATTTATGCAATGAATGTTTTATGATGTTATTTATGAGATGATATGGATGATGAAATATGAATGTGATGGTCGTGATATGATACAAATGGTGTTAATGCATAATGAGGTGGTTTTATGAGATGCTTAGAATAACAAATGTTATTATCCTAAACATAATAAATGATGATGTATGTGATGCAATGATATGTTAATGTGTAATGTAATGTGAACATAAAGTGGTGAGATGATGTCATGATGTTATGCAAGTATGTATGTCAATGTATTAAATGCCTATATATTTCTTGCTTATGATTATGTGAAAAATGATTATGAAATACTTTTCTTTACGCGATGATTTATTTGATAGGTGGTAATGTGAAATGGTTATAAAATGAAAATGAATGTTATGCGATGATTGATATAATGCCATGTGATGCAATGTAATGGGTGAAATGCAATGACATGGATGCACCTATCTATGAAGAATTTTTATGATAACCTGTTTATATGATGATTAAAATGCAATGCGTATGTTTCCTATATGATATGTTTATGCAATATGCTAATGATTTGTGGATGCAGGATCGATGACGATGATGGTGATGATGATCAATTGTCATAGTACCTTGTTAGTGCGGTAAGTAAGAAAAGAAGAATTCATTTCAACAAGACACAAGATGATGCAAATGCAAATGATGATGATGATGATGATTACTTGCCAAGGAATTGGGATTTTCAAAGGGCCAAATTTTCTTATGTTTGATAACACACATGGTATGATGCATCAAGGTATAGAAAACCAGGATGGTGTTGTACCCAGTGAGATGAACTTTGACTTAACAAGCAGATAGGAGTATTCTTGTTCACACCTGACATATGGAAACCTTGCTAGAATGCACTTCAGAAGTTTCAGGCACCTCAGACCAAAACACGGAAAGGTATAACCAATCAATGCAATAGTCAACAAACTATCCAAAACATCCTCTATACATACCTAACAAAGAAAGTATTTGCCAAGTTATTTTACAAGAAATGTCAAACAAGCACAACAGACAAAAGGATAATGATCGTTGCCCCATTCCTATCTCTCTAAATTCTTTGTTCGGATATCATCAAGAGGTCCTTGGACCGAGTGCAATAGAATAAATCAAAAGACAAAGACCAAGTAAACAAACAAATTGATGTTCTTCAATACTGCTAATGGAAAGAGGATGTGTTTTCTAAGGATAAGAACCGAAACTTATTGCCAAAAGATAATGCCCATTGTAGGAAGGATACATCCTAGGACATGTTAGTGGATGGCAACACATCATTTTGTTTATCCAAAGTGTTCTTTCTGATAAATAATGCCCCTTGTAGGAAGGATTCATCCTAGGACATGATGTTACTAGATGATTGATATGGGACTGATTGGATGATGGACTATTGATGTGAAGAGTTGAGCAACTTGTTTATGTACTGACTTAGACATAAGACTTGACATTTTAAGTTTTCACTTTCGACCTGCTAGGCTTGTTTCTAATTATCTTGCCAAAAATTGAGGATGGTGTTATTGCAGGTGCAAGCGGGATGAGGTGGATGGATTTTTTTTCAAATATTTGGATGTTTTTGATGTTTTGCAATATTCTGAGGTTGTTTTTGGAATTTTTTGAAATTTTCAAATGTTTTGATTTTTTATTTTTTGAATGTTTTGGGATTTTCTGAGATTTTAACCAAGAGACTAACCTAAAGACCTATTCTAGGGGTCTCGAGGGCTTATCAACAAATGAGCCTTGCCTATGTTATACACTCAGAGACCATGTAGTTTGACTGGCAACTTGACTGATTTACAGATGATGATATACATGATGAGATGTCAGTTTATTATGACGGACTCCTAAAGGACTGACCTAAGTGTCTCGGGGGATGATCAAAGATCAACCTTTCCTACGTTCAAGCTTAGAGATGACGTAGTTCGACAAGATGACTCTATTTTTGATCTTTTTGAATGACTTTTTGACATGTTTTTGGATTTTGTGCTTTATCAATGTTTTTGGATTTTCTGATTTGAGGACCTTAAGATCATACATGAATCTGATCCAATAAGAACATGCCCACAGCGTGATACAATAGACTACTCTGATAAAGGCAGGAAAAATTGACCTTAAGGATGGGCCGAGTAGTACTAGGACGGATCATGATATGAAAATAGGACCAAGCTATGGTGCGGCGAGTGGATGAGCGAAATGGATGGATGATGTAGAACAAGCCATAAAGATCCTGGTGGATGGAAAATGCTTATTTACGCAAGGCGCCTGTTCACCAGGTTTTCACCAAGGTACTTTCCCAAAGTGCCACTAAAGTGGTTTTCACTAGAGGATGATTTTTTTCTCTTTACTATTTCTAATCCTTTTTCTGATTTTTTTTATTTTTTTTGGCTCTATACCTTGAAATATTTAGGCATAAAACTTTTTGAGATGGGAGCTATTCATGGGCTCCTACAGAGGTTCCCCTTTAGGTGTTGATAACTGATATGCCCCTGATTTGTAACTTGTTGTGATGATGAATGGTCCCAACCAATTGGGTTCAAACTTGCCTTTGCTACTTGGGTTTGGGACATTCTTTTGATTCTCTTTTAATACTACTTCTCCAACTTGGAACGTCCTACTTTTGATTTTCTTATTGTATCTCCTTTTGAGTCTATTCTGATAGACTTGTAAATGATTCAAAGCATCAATACGTTGCTCATCTAGTAGCTCCAGCTCATTCAATCTTGACACTCGGTAGTCTTCATCGGTGATGAGGTTTTGCAGTGATATTCTAAGGGATGGGAGCTCGATCTCAATGGGGAGTACCACTTCTGATCCATAGACTAGGGAGAAGGGGGTGGCTCCAATGGGTGTGCAGATGCTGGTTCGATAGGCCCAGAGGGTAGGATTAAGCTGCAAATGCTAGTCACGACCTGCATCATTGACTATTTTCTTGAGGATTTTCAGAATGGTTTTGTTTGTAGCTTCTGCTTGGCCATTGCCTTAGGGATAATATATGGTGGAGAAGCGATGTTGGATTTTAAAATTTTCGCATAAGTCACGGACTTCCTGATTTTTGAATGGTGTCCCATTATCTGAGATAATGGCTTATGGAACACCATAGCAGCAAATGAGATAGTTCAGGATGAACTTAGAAATCTGCTTCCTAGTTATATATGTCATGGGTATGGCCTCCACCCACTTAGTAAAGTACTCTATTGCGGTTATGATGAATTTGTGGCCGTTAGATGAGGTGGGTGTGATTTTCCCAATGAGATCGAGTCGCCACTACGAAAAGGGCCATGGTGTGATAATAGGATGAAGCTCTTGAGCTGGCGCATGGATGAGGTCCCCATGCTGCTAACATTGTAGACACCTTCTAGCATGATCATGTGCTTCTCTTTTCATTGTGGGCTAATAATACCCCATCCTCAACAGTTTCTTGGCTATGGTCATTCCACTCGAGTGTGAAGCACAAATATCGTTGTGTACTTCAGTTAGAGCGGTTAATGCTTCCTCAGCATTTAGGCAGCGTAGTAGGGTACCTTCTATGCTTCTACAGTATAGGGTATCACCTAGGATGAAAAATTTGGATTCTTTTTTAACAAAGGTTCATTTTAGGTTTGATGGTAGGTCAGCGAGTATGACTCCTATTCGAAGATATGTGTAAATGTCATGATACCAAGGATCACCGGGACAAACGATTTCGCACATGAATTCTGATTCTGGTACCTCAAATGTGGGAACGAGAAGCTACTCAATCAAGAATTCATATTTTGGAATGTTGTGAGGGATGTCTAATAGGGATCCAATTGTTTCCATGGTGTCTGCTACTCTGTTGTTGGTTCTAGGAATCTGCTCAAATGTTATTTAAATGAAATATTCTTTGAGAGTCTCCACCAATTTCTTGCATGGAGTGAGCTTGTCATCCTTTTTTTGATATTCATTATTGACTTGATTTATGATCAACTAAGAATCTCCGTACACTTTGAGAGCTATGATGTTCCATTGCACTACTATCCTGAGACCTATAGTCAAAGCCTCATATTCCGCGATGTTGGTGCAAGGAAATGTCAATTTGTATGACCTTGGTATGCAATCCCCTTGTGGATTGATGAAGAAGACACCAGCTCCTAATCCATGCTATGTGTATGAGCCATCGAAGTATAATTTCCAGTGGTTAGCTATGTTGAGGTTAAAAATGGATTCATCTAGAAACTCTGAGACAAGAGGATTCTCAGAATAGATAGGTGCTTCTGCTAGTTGATCTGCAATAACTTGGCCCTTTATTGCTTTTCTCTCCACATATTCGATGTCATATTCTGACAATATCATCACCCATTTTTCCATTCTTCCTATGAGCATTGCCTTTGATAGTAGATACTTGAGGGGGTCAATTTTGGCGATGAGCTTTATCTTGTGTGCCAACATGTAATGTCTAAATTTTTGTGATGCAAACACTACTGCGAGGCATGCTTTCTTGATGAATGATTAGTTTAGCTAATGCATGACCATTGTTCTACTAATATAGTAGATAGCCCTTTCCATTCCATTTTCATCATGCTGAGCTAGGAGAGCTCCAAGGGTTGCTGCTGTTGTTGACACATATAAGATCAATGGCTTTCTTGGGATGGGTGGCATTAAGACTGGTGGTGTCAATAGGTATTCCTTGATTTTGTTGAATGTCTCTTCACATTTTGTATCCCATTTGTACGCTACCCCCTTGTGGAGTAGGTGAGAATATGGTTTCTGCTTGTCTTCCAATTGTGCTATGAATCTTCTGATGGATTGGAGTCTTCCTTGGAGGCCTCTCAATTGTTTTAATGTTTTTGGTGCCTCCATTTCAAGGATTGCTTTTACTTTTGCTAGATCCACCTCGATGCCCCTCATTGACACTATGTATCCTAGAAATTTTCCCGATTTTTCACCGAAGATGCACTTCTTTGGGTTTAGTCTGACCTTGTACTCCTTTAGTTTGTCAAAGATGGCACTTAGGGTTGCTATGTGATCTTTTCTCTTTCTAGACTTAGCTAGAATGTCGTCAACATAGTCTTCGACTATCTTATGAATCATGTCATGGAATATCAAATTCATGGCCCTTTGATATGTTGCTCCTATGTTTTTTAAGCTAAATGGCATCATGTTCCAACAGTATGTCCCCCATGGACAAGTGAAAGTCATCTTATGTTGGTCCTCCTTAGCTATCATGATCTGATTGTACCCTGAGAATCCATCCATTAGTGATAGCATCTCATGTCCTGTTGTCATGTCTACTATCATGTCGATGTTGGGAAGTGGGAAATCATCTTTCGGACATGCCTTGTTCAAATCTCTGAAGTTTGTGCAGATTTTGATGGCTCCGTCAGGCTTTGAAATAGGTACCAAATTTGATACCCATTCTGGATAATCTATTGGTCGTATGAATCCTGCATCTAGTAGCTTTTTCAGCTCCTTTTTGACTAATAGAGTGATTAAGGGTGCATTTTTAGAAGCTTTTGTTTGACTGGCTTTTCTTCTGGATACACTGCTAAGTGATGAACCACAATCTTTGGATCAAGCATTGGCATGTCCGCATAACTCCATGCAAAGTTTATTTTCCTTTCCCTTAGGAATGTTGCTAGGAGTTCTTGCTCTTCTGATAATAGTGATTCCACATAAAATGTGATATGCGGGGTCTCCTCTGTTCCAGGTTGACAAGATTGCATTTTTCGGCCAAGATTGCTGACTTTTCCTGATGAATAGCTCTTAAAGGAAGATTGAATCCTTCATCCTCGAGTGCCTCAAAGATGTTTTCACTGTTGGATATGTCTTTTCTTTTTACTTTTTTCTTGTCAGAGAGTGCCACAATGTGGTTTTCACTCAAGGACTTGGATATGATTCTTAGTTTCTCACTTTTTCGAATGAAGGATTCAATTGTTTCCCCATAATAGGCATGTGTGTCCAACTCCATTATAAACCCTGCTTTGTGATCCCCATCTAGAATTTTGTCCCGTAATCCCATGAATTATGAGAGTGCCTCATCATTTTTGAATGTATCAAGAACTGGTGGTCCTCGTTGGTCGTAGTCGATGAGTTGGGGATATAATAAACGGATCTCTTGATTTTGTTGGTTTGATTCGAAGGATAGGGTACTAATCATACATAGCATAGTGTCCTCAAATAACCTAGGTAGATTGGTCATGGTATCCTCGTCATCACTAATATTATAGATCTCAGTTATAAAGTTATGTATGTCTCTACCTATGGATATGGGTGAGCATACTTCTGCTGCTATTGGTTGAGGAGAAATATTAATTGTTCTAACCGGAGGACTTCGGCCATGTATGGTTATACTCAGAGGGGTACATCCAAGGCCAAGATTTTTTATGGGTCGCATCTCTGGCATGATAGGTATTATGATCCCATTGTCATTTTGTCCCAGTCTTTGATTTTTGTCATAGCCCATTGCGAGCATCATTTGTAGACCCTTGCTTCTTTCATCCATTGGTAATTCTGGTGTCGGTCTTTCATCTTGATATAACATGTGAGATGGATCTGCTTCAATAATATCCTAACCAAGGTCTCCCCATCTTGTGAATAAGGGATAGTCTTCAGGAGACGTTTGTGATGTGGAAGCTTGGTTTTCTTTTGGATTTCCGCGTGATCTAGGAGATTGTGGTAACTCTCCTATCACAAAAGAATTTTTAGGGAGCTTGTAGCTTCCACAACCGTCATCCCGGATGATAAGCTTGATGTTGGAAATGGTGGGAATGGTGGGAGTGGCAGGTGTCTCTGTCGCAGAAGTGGATGCGAGAGTGGTGGGGTCCATGTATGGTGTGATGGTCCCTCATCATTTTTTGGCAATTGGGGGATTTTGTAATACTTTGCTTCAAGATTTTTGCAATATGAGAAAGGTTCGGGATCTCCATGGATGGTAACTTCTTGTCTATTATGTGTAAATTTCACACATTGGTGGAAAGTTGATGCTATCGCTTTCATCGCATGGATCCATGGACGTCTTAAGAGGATATTATATGGCAAGTTGAGGTCCAAGACCTAATAAGTGGTTTCCATGATGGCAGGCCCTACTTGAATAGGAAGTTTGATTGTACCCTGAGACACTCTTTCTTGATATTATATGCCCTTATGGTGATACCTTTTCCTTTGTCTATGGAATCCTCTAATATTTTCAATTGCTTGATGAGATTGAGAGAGCATATGTTCAAGCCCGCACCTCCATCCACCAAGACCCTTCTGATTTTGCTCTTGTGTACAATGGCTTCCAAGTGAAGTGCACAGTTGTGAGATGGTTGAGCAGGGAAATCTTGGTCAGAGAATGTGAGAAGATTAGGCGTAATGATATTTCTGACCATAGCTTGGAATTGCTTTGCATCAAGATCTACAGGGACAGTGGATGAGGCCAATGCTTCTTCAAGGATTTTCTTATGGGCATATGAGATTTTTAGCAACTCCATGATGGAGATTTGCGCTGGCGTTCTCTTGAGTTGATCTAGGACATTGTAGCCGTTAAGAACGGATCTAGATGTAGGGATTCTGTTTGGCTGGGATGATCTTGCGATGGTTACTTTGCCGCCTCTTGTGGTGACTCCACAATATTTTGCATGGGCGCCCTTGATGGTGATGACCATGTAGTCTTCATTTAGGGAGGAAACGACTATTTCATATACATGATTTACATTTCCCTTCCCTTTGTCATTTTTATTCCCTCTGTTGCCATGATTCGGCATCAGATTCGTATATATCTTAAGATCTTGATTTCCTGTAGGTTGTTCCACGTTTATGATTTTCTTATCGATGAGATTTTGGATGATGTTTTTGAGTCTCATGCAACTTTTTGTGGTGTGGCCTTTGATTTTATGGAATTCGCAGAGTTGATTCTCGTTATACCAAGGAGGTTTGACATCCAGTTCTTGGTAATTATCAAATGTAGGAGGCTTGATGAGTTTTTCGTCGATCAATTTTTTCATTATGTCCTCGAGTGGTTCCCCCAAAGTGGTGTATTTTCATTTGGGATAAATTTTGCATTGAGGTGGTCCCCTTTGGTCATTGAGATTATTGATGGTTGGATTGTTGTTGGGTTGGTGTGTTGTGTGATGAGTGTTCTTGTGTTGTGTTTGGATTTGTGGTGCGGGTGTATGTTAGCGTGGGGCACTAATGACCACCATGGCATCAATGACACCATCATTAGTAACGTTTTTGTTCCTTTCCCACGTGCAAGGTTTATCATTTTAATTGGATGGTGGGCAGTTGTTTTTCTATTCGTGGTATGATGTCAATTCTACGAGTTGAGTCGCAAGGGCTCTTTCGATGCTAAGCGCCTTGGGGATCAACTGATCATATGTGGTGATGCCCTGAACCTTGAGATGAAATGCCAAGCGGCCTTCAAGGTTGGCTATGATGGTGCAAACTTGTTGTTCTTCTGGCATGGTCCACTTGCTCTGATTGGCCTTGGATCGCCATCATTGTAGGAATGAGGTGAATGATTGTCCCTTTCCTTGTTTTAGAGTTGAAAGTTCTTCTAGACTAGCATCCATTGCAATGTTGCATGCGTAGTTCTTAATGAATGCATCCATAATTTCTTGAAATGTTTTAATGCCTAAAGGTAGATGAGAGAACCATTACATAGCATGGCCTGCCAAGCTCCTAGGAAATAGCTACATTAGATAAGTATCATCATATGCGACCTCCATGCAATGAACCTAAAATTCCCTAATGTGATCTTCAGGGTTTCCCATCCCTCGATATTTGTCAAATTTGGGGATCTCAAATCCCTTGGGGAATGGTTTCATTACTAAGCTCCTATCAAATGGATAGGGACACAATTTTCCTGGTTTTTTGGTTGTTCATCCTGATTGAAGGTCGAGCACTTGTTGCGAGAGCAACCTGAGTTGTGTCGTCACATCATTTTACGAATCAAGGGGTGGGATGAAAGTGTTTTTGGGTGTTTGAATCATGGGTTGGATGAGTGGATTGGTCAGTGCATTGTTCGATGGTATCTGTATGTTATGGCAGGTGAAGTAGGCTTCTACTTGCTTTTGTATGAACAACGCTTGTTGGTGATCTTGCTATTGTTGCGCTAGGATTTGTGCTTGTTGTTGTGCTTGCTGTTGTTCCAACAATGCTTGTTGTTGTGCTTGTTGTTGTTCCAACAATGCTTGTTGTTGGGCTTCCAATTATGCTGCTTCTTGCTGCTCTTGGTATTGCTTTAGTGCTTACTGATATGCTTGCAATTGAACTGCTTGTCTTTGTGCAAGAAGTTGTGCTTGATATTGAGCTTGTTGTGCTTGATATTGAGTTTGCGCTTGATATTGCGCTTGGGCATGTTGTGGGATGAAATTTTTTTTGGGTGTTTCAATCATGGGTTGGATGGGTGGGTTGGTCAGTGTGTTGTTCGATGTTATCTTTATGTTCTGGCGAGCGAGGTAGGCTTCCACCTACTTTTGTATGAACAACGCTTGTTTTTGATCTTGCTATTGTTGTGCTAAGATTTGTGCTTGTTGTTGTGCTTGTTGTTGTTCAAAAAATGCTTGTTGTTGTGCTTGTTGTTGTTCCAACAATGCTTTTTGTTGTGCTACCAATTCTGCTACTTCTTTCTACTCTTGATATTGCTTTATTGCTTGTTGATATGCTTGCAATTGTGCTGCTTGTCTTTGTGCAAGAAGTTGTGCTTGAGCAGCCCTTTGTTCTTGCAATGCTTGTGCGGATTGGGTGGCTTGTTGTTGTTGTTGTTGTGGCAATAACACTTGGGCTTGTTGTGCTTGTAAGGTGGCTTGGGTTGCTTGGGTAGCTTGCACAGCTTGAGCAGCTAGTTGTTTGGATTTTTGTTTTTGAACTTGTTGGTATCCTTTTTGGAAAGTAGCTTGCAATGTCGTGTTGTGTTGGCTTGATGTGGTGGAAGTTGGTGGTGGTGGAGGAGGTGGTGGATTTGGAATGGTGTTTGTGAAGGTGGTGTTGGTGTTTTGCATGATGGATGGTGTTGTTGATATGGTTTGTCCTTGAGAGACCATGCTTTGTGATGTTAAGGGGGTATTTGATGATGTTACAATTGCTTGTGTGTTTGTCATCTGTTGTTGCGATATTAATGACAAATTTTGAGTGTTTGGCATAATGCTTTGATTGATATTTGGGATAGTGGTTTGATTGATATTTCATAGAGGGGGAAGTCCTAAACCAAGGAGTGATATGGATGATGATGGCAATGGTGGAAGAGATGGAAATGTGAGGGGTGCAAGTTCTTGTGAAAATGTTGTGGTGTCGAAGATGCCCCCTGGTCCAAACATATCTCCCTCCCCTTGTGAATTTGTGAGGAGGGGAGTTTGGGGCGTTACACGAAAGTATGATGATGATGGATCATGATGGAAGGTGAGAGGAACATTCCTATGTAATGGTTTTTCGTATATGTTTTGTTCCAAGGTGGTGTTTGCATCCAAGTTTTGATTATTAACAAGGGGGTGTGCTTGAAGAGCATTAAGGAATGCATTTCCCTTGTTAACGTTGGGTTGGGTTGGAGCAAAATATGTCATGATTTGCGGAATGTTTTGCGTGATATTTTGGGATGTGGGTGTAGATGAGATGGGGATGGTGGATGAGATTGGAGGAAATGATGTCTCCACTATGGTACTCATGTTAAAATCCGAAGGTAGTTTGGCCCCTTGTTTTGCTAGTTCAAGCATGTATAATGAAGGGTTGAGCCTCATCCATGATGTTGATGATTCTATGGTTGTCCGGATTTTGGAGCATTTCAGTTATTTCTTCATGAGACATTCCAAGGGTAAGATCTTCTCCTTGGTTATCCTCTTGCAGATTTTGGGATGATGAGATGGTCAATAGATTGCTTGACTCAGCGAGATTTATCTCAACGTTTGTTTGGCTAAGATCACATGAAGCAGGTGTTTCTTTGTTGGCTTCCATGTTCTTCTTGTATTGAGATCTAGTTTGAACCATAAAATGAGGATCAATTTTCAAGAATAGGAGAGATGAACCTCTTGATTCTTTGGATTGATCTTTATTTTATGTCAAAGTAGAAATTTTTTTAGGATATCTTTAAGGATCAAGAGATGATATGGTGATGATGTGAGGGATGGACGATATGGATGTTATGGTCTTTTGATCAATCTTGATGAGAGATGCTAGGCTTTTCAGTCTTTCGGATATGTTTCAAATTTTGATTTTGATTTTCCCTTTTGAGTTTGTCCTTGATCTTGATTGGTTTTGATTTGGTTTGAATTTGAACAAAAAGACCCTAAGATGTTGGATGATGATCTAAGGGATAGCTTTGTTAAAGGGATGATGATTTGAATATGTGTATGGAGAAGGATGCATCTACCCACCCGTATTCAAACGAGATGATAATTTAGCTAAGCATACAAAGAAGGATGCATCTAAGTATATCAAGTTAAACAAGATGATTTTTGATGGCTTTGACTAAGGATATGCAAAAGGATGCATCTACACATACCTAGCCAAAAGGTGATTTTGATAATGTTTTCAAGGATTTAGTCTCAAGGATTTTGATGATGTTTGATTTTTCCCAAAAGGCCTAGCATTTAATGGATGATTTCAAGATTTTCCAAAAGGTGATTGTGAGATGATGTTTTTTTTATGTTTTGAAGGATGGATGAAAGGATTTTGATTTACTTTTGATCCTAAGATGGACCTAAAAAGAAACTTTGTTTGTCTAGACCTAGGTATTGAAGAACATGCAAATGCTTCCTATAGACTTTTGTGAACAAAGTATGATTTCATTTGAACATTCATTTTCGGATTTCCAACCAATGATTTTTGCTTTGGGATTGTGAGTCTTCAACACATATAAAAGTTCATTTTGCTTAGCTTTGCTGAATGGCTTTATTTTACCAAAAACACTTTCTTCGATTAAATTTTCAAACTAAGATGTCCAATGTCTTAATTTCTTCAAACCCCACAAGATATGTTATGTGGAAATTTGATGAACTTAAGGCAAGGGTTTTCCTATTGTTTACTTAAGTAGACAAATAGAGATATAATCCAATGTTTAGAAACCTCTATGGATGTGAATCCCAAGGGAAAGCAACAAAATATGGATTGAGTCAATTGTATTTGTCCTCAAAAGGGTTTGAAATTTGGATGAGGTTCAAGTGTTTGTTTCCATGGTCTTTTCGATCAAGCAATGCATTTTGTAACCCAAGAATAAGTACAATCCTATGGATGCATAAGACAATATTTGTTGGATTCCCACTTGGACAAGTCTAGCTACACCTATCTTTAGTGAATGGTTAGATGCTTTACCCCACTGGCTCCCCTCCACGACACTCACTTATACAGGGCAGCCAAGCATCAACACCCATGAAACTCCCATGGCATGTTTTCCATTTCTACTAGAAGACCATAAAAGTGTGGGGTGGCTTCAGAATGACCGTTCTTGTGCCAACAAATAGATTACAGGATTTTGGCAAATTCTAGCATATGGGTTTTAATAAGGACTTTCCGTTCATGGAGATTGACCCATATGGCAAGATTCCCCTTTCGGATCCATCTTGTTGGAATCAACCGCGTGATATTGGCATTTCTTCCAATATCCACATTTATATCCCAGTTGGAAATACTCTTGGCTTTAGAGTGTTACCGGTTGAGTCGTTCCCTTGGGTGAGTACTTTTTCCCCAAGGCAGGCCCTCTAGGATAAACAAAAGCGAATGAAGAACAATATTCGTAACTCGATCAATCCTTGTTGGCAACAAGGAGAGAGAATATACACAACAATGCCCCCACTCACACTCACACAAGATGTTCAATTTTAAACCCAAATCGAAGTGTGGAGTGATTTCTTTGTCTCACCCTAAAGTCATGAAAAAGGACTTTTGATTCTCAAGATCGCTATAAAGCGCGAGAGAAGCGCATACGTCCTTTTCAATGGTTTTAGTTTAAGTAATCCCTCACAAAAAAAAAAGTTAAACTTGTTCTTTTTAAATCCACAAAGCAAAATATGAGTTATTTTTAAACACCAAAAGACAAGTGAAAGATACTTTGTTCAATTGTTAATCCAAGAAACAAAATCTAGTAAGTTGTGATCCTAAAGTTTGTTTTAGCCTTTGCAATAAATGGAAAGATTCTTTTTAGACCCAAATGAAAACTAGTGCCTTAAGGAAGAAAAAGATAACAATTTCATGAAAAAGTGTTAAGAAAACACTATAGTGTTTAAAAACACTTTGATTTGACGAACCTCCTTCTCATGCTTCTCCTTTCTTCAATTTTAGTTTCCAACCTACAAGGAAGAAAAACTAGTCAGATTCTGGAAAATATAGAAATTAAAAAGAAGAAAACAAAAGACACATTAATCATAAATCAAAAGCATGTGCTAAAATTATATTTTCCCTTTTTACTGTCTTCCAGCGTCGCAACTCGTAACTGAGTCACTGTTTGATTTTTGAGTGGTACCCTCACAGCGTTGGTTACCAGTCAACGTCGCTCTGTGTTGGGACAAAGAGCTCAACTGCATCGCACTTTTTGTCCAGTGTCACAGTTTTCTGCCAGCGTCATAGTTTTTAAAATTTTGAAAATTCCTGAAATTCAATGAGTCCAGCAGCGGAGTTTGAAATTCAAATATTTTGGCGGGACGAATCCAGTGTCACAGTTTTAGTTTCGAGCGGTGCCATATAGCAACGCTGAAGAGTCAGCGGTGCCAAAACAGTGACGTTGAGCTCCCAACGTTGGAATTTTCTGTGTGTGAGTGAAAACACGGAAATTTTAAGAAAATATGAGAAAGATTGATATCCAACCCTCCTTCTAGCACCAAATGTGTGAACCCCAATCCAAATACCTGCAAAATAATGAGAACAAACACATTGAGTTAGAGATTGCAAGCATGAACAAGGATTCCCCATGAAATCCATTTACAAAACTCAAATTAGGAGGAAAACAATGAAGAACACAATGAAAATGACAAAACAAAGATTCAATCCTAATTAAGCAAGCAAACTCTTGATCCCATAGGGGAATTGGTGCCAATTTGATGTGAAAATTGGCCCTTTCCCAATTCCTAAGATGCAATATTGATATGTGTTGATGATGATTGATGAATGATCCACTTTGTTGATGAAGATTGAGTGTTCCAAGCCAAAAACCTGCATAACCTAGCTAAGATTCAATATTGATGGATAGAACTTGATATGTATTTGAGCATAGTAACTTTGCATAATTTGTGGATGATGAAATGAGGATATGAGCTCTTTATTTATACAATTCCAAGATGGATGAATGTTCAAATTTGAGAAATGTGGGACTAACACTCATCCAATGGTATGATGCCACTTGTCAATTTATGAATGGATGAAGGATGTGCAAGATTTGGGGTTTGTGCCAATAAATGCATAATTTTGAATTTCAATTTTGTTGAAATGACATGCAAGAGGGAAGGGAAAATGCAATAAATTCCACTTGGCTCAAGGAAAAGGACATGTAAGATGAATTTATTGCCTTGTTGGATGTACATGTTGACTTGGAATTTTTGAATTCAAATTGAGAGAATATTCCAAAAGATGCCTTGTGAGGAAAATAGAGATTTAATAAATGAATTAAATCTATTTTCATGTGCAACTTGCATTATCTAGAGGATGGGACATGAGATGAGATTAAATTAATCAAGGATTAATTAATTTAATGAGAGAGGTTAGATAATGTGACCTATTTGACTCAAATTTATAGATTTATTTAAATCAAATAAGAGAGGAATATGACAAGAGATTAATTAAATAAGGATTTTGATTTATTTAATTAAGAGATATGGTGTTAGGTTAAAAAAAAATAAGGTTTTAATTTATTTAATTTAATGAATAGACTTTAGAGATTTAATCAAATAAAATTGATTATTTAATTAAATAGGGATAATTAGATCAGATGGATTGATTTAATTAACAAAAGAGATGACTTGATTAGATAAAATGATTTATTTAATTAAGAGAGGAATATTGATGAATTTAATCAGATAGGGGAATTTGATTAAATGGTTAGACTAGGGGATGATTTAGGAAGAAATGATATTAATAATCAGGATCAAATGCACAATGTCAATTGGTATATTTTACATGTCTACAGATATGAACACAGGACCAAGCTATGATGTGGATGTGGATGGGTGATGAAGGAATGATATGGAAGTGTGATGAATGAATGATGGATGGATGATGTAGAAAAATCCGCAGAGATCCTAGTGGATGGAGAGTTCTTATTTACAAAAGGAACCTATTTTCTAGGTTTTCACCGAGGTACTTGCCCAAACTACCATTGAAGTGGTTTTCACTAGAGGATAGTTTTTTTATTTACTATTTTTAATCATTTTTTTGATTTTTTTGGAATTTTTGTATTTTTGTATTTTTTTGTATTTTTGGTTTTATACCTTGCAAGTTTAGGCATAATTTTTTTTGAGATGGGAGCTTTTCATGGGCTCCTATATAGGTTCCCCTTCAGATGTTAATAGCTAATATTACCCTGACTTGTAGCTTGCGGTGATGATGAAGGGTCCCAACCAATTGGGTTAAAACTTTCCCTTACTATCTGGATTTGGAACATTTTTTTGATTCTCCTTCAATACAAGCTCTTTGACTTGAAAGTTTTGACTCTTGATCTTCTTGTTGGATCTCCGCTTGAGTTGGTTTTTCTAGAAATGAAAATGGTTTAAGGAATCCATGCACCAATCATCTAGTAATTCTAGCTCGTTTAATCTTGATACTTGATATTCTTCATCTATGATGATATTTTGCAATGATATTCTTAGGGATGGGAGCTCAATCTCAATAGGGAGGATGGCTTATGATCCATAGATTAGGGAGAATGGGGTTGCACCTATTGGCATGTAGATACTTGTTTGTTAAGCCCATAATGTAGAATTCAACTATAGGTTCTAGTTATGACCAGTGTTATTGACTATTTTCTTGAGGATATTTAATATGGTCTTATTTGTAGCCTCTACTTGGCCATTTCCTTGAGAGTATTATGGAGTGGAAAAGCAATGTTGGATGTTAAAATTTTGGCATAGGTCTTGAACATCTTGGTTTTTGAAAGGTGTCCTATTATCTGAGATAATGGCTTGAGGGACATCATAGTGGAAAATTAGGTAGTTGAAGATGAACTTGGATATCTACTTTCCTATGATGTATGCCATGGGAATGGCCTCTACCCACTTCGTGAAGTAATCCATGGTGGTGATGATGAACTTATGTCCACTAGATGAGGTGGGGGTTATTTTTTTGACTAGATCGAGCCCCCATTGTAAAAAGGGCCAAGGTGTAATGATTGGGTGGAGCTCTTGAGCTAATGCATGGATGAGATCCCCATGTTGTTGACACTACAAACACCTTCATAGATGGTCGTGAGCTTCCCTCTCCATTATAGGCCAACAATACCTAGTCCTCAACAATTTCTTAGCCAAGGTCATACTACTTGAATGTGAACCACAAATGTCATTATATACCTCAGTTAAAGCGGCCAAAGCTTCCTCAACATTTAGGCATCATAAAAGGGTTCCTTCAATGCTTCTATGGTATAGGGTATATCTTAAGATGACAAAATGGGATTACTTCTTGATAAAGGCTCTTTTAAGATTTGGGATTATATTAATGGGGAGGACTCCTATTTTCAAGTAGGTGTATATATCATGATACCAAGGATCACCAAGAACAACAATTTCACACACAAATTTGTACTCTAATACCTTGAATGCTAGTATGAGAAGCTGCTCTACAAGGAATTCTTGCTTTGGGATGTTACATGGGATATCCAATAGTGATCCAATTGTTTCCATAGCATTAGTTGCTCTATTATTTTCTCTTGGTAGCTGCTCAAATGTGATATCAATGAAGAACTCTTTGAGGATTTTTACCAATTTCTTGTATGGAGTCAACTTGTCATCATTCATTTGATACTCATCATTTACCTACTAGATGATAAGCTGAGAATCTCCATAGACTTTGAGTGCCTTGATCTACCACTGCACTATAATTCTCAGCCCTATGACAAGAGCCTCATATTCTACAATGTTATTTGTGCAAGGGAATGATAGCTTGTATAATTTAGGTATGCAATCCCCTTGTGGAGTGATGAAGAAGACTCCATCCCCTTACCTATGTTGCATGTAGGATCCATCAAAGTACATTTTCTAGTGATTTTCTACACTTAGGTTGAAGATTGACTCATCAAGGAACTTTGATACAAGTGGATTCTCTGAATATATCAGTACTTATGTCAGTTGATCTACAATTGCTTGTCCTTTTATGGCCTTGTGTTCCACATACTCAATGTCGTGTTCTATCAGGATCATAACCCTTTTAGTCATTCACCCTATAGGTTTTGCTTTAGAAAGCAGATATTTGAGAGGGTCTATCTTTGAAATGAGTTTTATCTAATGTGCTAGCATGTAATGTCTAAACTTTTGTGTGGAAAACATGACTACTAAGCAAGCTTTCTCAATGGTTGTGTAATTCAGTTCATGCCCTACCATTCTTCTATTGATGCAATAAATGGCTCTCTCTTTCCCATTTTTATCATGTTGGGCTAGGAGAGAGTGCCAAGGGGTACTGTTGTTACTGACATGTACAAGATCAAGGGTTTTCTTGGAATTGGCAGCATGAGAACTGGTGGTTTGAGTAAATACTGCTTGATCTTGTTGAAGGCCTAATCACATTTCTCATCCCATTTGTATGCTACCCACTTGTGGAGTAGATGAGAATATGGGATAGCCTTGTCTGCTAGTTGTGCTATAAATCAATGGGTGGACTGGAGTCTTCCTTGTAAACCGCTTAGCTGCACTTCAATGTTTTTTGTGCCTTAGTTTTGAGAATTTCTTTGACCTTGGTGGGATCTACCTCGATTCCTCTGATGGATACAATGTACCCTAGGAGCTTTCCTGATTGTACTCTGAAGACAATTTTTTTGTGATTTAGTTAGACCTTGTACTTTTCTATCCTGTCAAAGATGGAGATTATAGTTGTTATGTGATCTTGACATTTCTTTCACTTAGCCAATATGTCAACCACATAATCTTCCATAGTTTTGTGAATCATACCATGGAAGATTAGTGTCATGGCACTTTGATAGGTAGCTCCTGCATTTTTCAATCCAAATGGCATCATATTCTAGCAATATGTCCCCCATGGACAAGTGAAGGTCATTTTGTGTTGGTCATCCTTAGCTATCATGATCTGATTGTGTAATTTGAGAATCTGTCCATTAATGATAGCATCTCATGTCCAACTTTCATATCCACAGTCATGTCAATGTTTGGGAGAGGAAAATTATCCTTGGGACATGCTTTATTTAAATCTCTGAAGTTAGTGTAGATGTGGATGTCCCTAGTGGGTTTTGAAATAGGTACCAGATTTGAGACCCACTCGGGATAATCAATCAGTTGTATGAACCTTGTATCTAGGAGCTTCTTTAATTTCATCTTGAACAATATGCAATATGGCGATGCATCTTCCTTAGCTTTTGTTTGATTGGATTTGCTTTAGGATATATGGCTAGGTGGTGAACCACAACTTCTAGATCAATCCCAAGCATGTCGGCATAAATCCATGCAAATTTTACCTTCCTTTCCCTTAGGAATGTAGCAAGGAGTTCTTTCTCTTCTATCAGAAGTGATTCTACATAGAAGGTGATATGCTTTGTTCCCAAGTTGGTTGGATTGCACTTCTCTACTAAGATAATTGATTTCTCCTAATGAATAACACTAAGGAAAAGATTGAATCCTTCATCCTTTGGTGCCTCAGAGAGGTTTTCGCCATTGGATGCATCCTTTATTTTTACTTTTTTTGGGTCAGAGAGTGCCACAATGTGGTTTTCACTCAAAGATCTAGAGATTATTCTCAAATTTTCACTTTTACAACTAAGGGATTCAATCGTTTCCCCATAATAGGCATGTATATCTAGCACAATGTCAAACCCGTCTTTGTGATCCCCACATGGTATAGTGTCCTTTAATCCCATGAATTCCAAGAGTGCCTCATCATTTTCAAATGTGTCCAAAATTGGTGGTCCTCATTGGTTGTAATCGATGAGTTGGGGATATACTAAGTTTATCTCATGGGTTTGGTTGTTTGCATCAAAAGAAAAGGTACTAATCATGAGAAGGGAGGAATCTTTGAATAACATAGGCAAGTGAGTTATGGGATCTTCATCACTACACACACTAGTTATGTCAAAGGTAAAGTTATCTATGACTCAACCTATGGATACTGGTAACTGAAGGGAAGATGTTGTTAAATGAGGGGGAGTTTTGACCTTTCTAATCGGGGCACCTTTTCCAAGTATGGTTACCTTTAGAGGGGTACATATGAGGCCAATATTTCTCATATGTTTCTCTAGAATGAGAGGTAATAGAAGCCCATTCCCATTCTACCCAAGTTTCTTGTTTCTATTATAGCCCATACCAAGCATCATTTGCAATCCTTTTTTGCTCTCATCCATGGGAAGATCAGGTGCGGGCCTTTCATCTTGGTACAACAAGATTGATATGTCTTTTTCATCTACTATTTCCTGACTTAGATCTTCGCAACATCTAAATCTAGAAGGGTCTTCTTTGAAGGTTTGGGATGATGTTTCAGCTAGTTGGGGTTGCCCACGAGACCTAGGAGATTGAGGTAACTCTCCCATTACGAAAGCACTTTTCTTCATTTTGTAATCCCAACAACCATTGTCTTGGATAATGACTTTGATTTTTGATATATCATGAATGGTGTGTGTCTTTGTCTTAGAAGTGGAGGCTAAAGTATCTAGGTCTAAATATGGAGTTTTAGGGATTTCACCATTCTTTGGGACTTGGCGGATTTTATAGTATTTTTCTTCTAGATTCTTGCAGTAATAAAGGAGCTTGGGATCACCATGGACTGTGACCTCTTGATTTTGATATGGGAGCTTGATGTACTGATGGAAGGTTGATGTGACAGCTTGCATACCATGCATCCATGGATTCCCAAAGAGAATATTACAAGGTAAATCAAGGTCAAGGACTTGACATGTGGTTTCCACAATGATTGGCCCTACTTGAATAGGGAGTTGAATAGTTCCCTAAGACACTCTTTCTTGATCATCATATGCTCTGATTGTGATACCCTTAACTTTTTCAATGGCATACTCAGAGAGTCCCAAATTATCTATTAGTTTGAGCGAACAAATATTTAGGCCTGCACTCCCATCCACCAAGACCCTTTTGACTTTGTTTTTATGAACCGGGACTGCAAGATGGAGCGTGCAATTATGAGATGGTTGGGTGGGAAAGTCCTGATTAGAAAATTTTAGGAGATTTGGGGTGGTGATGTGTCTGACCATAGCTTGTAATTGGTTAGCATTAAGATTCCTAGAGATGGTGGATGAAGCCAATGCTTCCTCTAGGATTTTTCTATGTGCGGGTGAGATCTTCAACAACTCCATGATGGAGATCTGAATGGGGGTTCTTTTTAGCTAGTCCAAGACATTATAGCCATTGGGAACAAATTTTGGATTGGAGGTGGATTCCCTAGGTGGCTAGGATGATCCAACAATGGTAATTTTTCTGCCACATGTCGTGACTCCACAATCATCATTGGCTCCCTTGATGTTAACAACAATGATCCATTCATCTAGGGATGTGACAACATGATCATACGCATGGTTTATGTTACCATAATTTTTCTTTCCATGGTTGTTCCCTTTGTTGTGATCCAACATCAAATTTTGTGTATATTTTAAGGTCTTGATTTCTAGCTGGTTGTTCAATGTTTATGATCTTGGCATTGATGAGGTCTTGGATCAGGGTTTTTAGCCTCATGTAACTATTCATTGTGTGCCCCTTGATTTTGTGAAAATCACAAAGGTGATTTTCATTGTACCATGGTGGTTTCACTTGGGGTTCTTGATAATTCTCATAGATAGGTATTTTGATGAGATTCTCATTTACCAATTTCTTCATGATGGATTCAATTGATTCCCCAAGGGAAGTGTATTTTTTCTTGGGGGGATATATTTTTTGCGGGGGTGGTCCCCCTTGATTATTCAAATTTTTGACTTGATTATTCGGTGGTTGTTGTGATACCCCATTAGCTTGGGTGTTGTTTCAATTATTTCCTTGCGGTTGTTGGTATGTCTGCATTTTTTGTTTTGGAGAACTGCTTATGACCTTAGCATCCACCACACCATCATTGGTGATGTTTTTGTTCTACACCCATGTGCGAGGTTTCTCATTGTAGCTGGTGGATGGGTGATTGTCTTGATATTCTTGATATGTGGGTGTCTCCCTTGTGCAATAAGGGTTCATTCAATGTTGAACACCTTAGGGATCAAATGGTCCTATGTGGTGATCCATTGCATCTTTAGGTGGAATTACAATGTTTTCTTGAGATTGGAAATGATGGTGCAAATTTGTTGTTCCTCTAGCATGGTCCATTTGTTCCTGTTATCCTTGAATCACCATCGTTGTAAGAAGGAAGTAAATTTTTCCCCCTTATCTTGTTTAAGCACAAATAGTTCCTCTAGACTTGCATCCATGCCTATCTTGAATGCATAGTTCTTTATGAATGTGTCCACAATTTCTTGGAACTTTTTTATTCTAGGAGGAAGGAAAGAGAACCGGTCCATGGTGGGGCTAGCTAAAATTTGAGGGAATAGTCACATTAGATATGTTTCGTCATATGCAACCTCCGTGCAATGTACATGGAATTCCCTGATGTGATCTTCAAGGTTTCCCATCCCACGATATTTGTAGAATTTAGGGATTTCAAAACCCTTTGGGAATGGTACCATTGCAAGGCTCTTATCAAATGGATATGGGCACAAATTTCTTGGTGTTTTCATTATTTTCCTAGATTGGAGATCTAGCACTTGTTGCGAGAGAAACTTGATTTGTGCCATCACATCAATTTGCAGATTAGGAGGTGGAGTGAACGTGTTTTGAGGTGGTTGAATTCTTCAAGTGATGGGTGGAGTGTTGGGTATGTTGGTGGGAGTTTTTTGCAACCTCTATTGTTTGATCAAGGCTTGTTGATATTCCTGCAATTGTTGTTGTGCCAAAAACTCTTGTTGTTAGTCTTTTTGAGGTTGTGCCAACAGTGCTTGTTGTTGGGCTAGTAATTGGGTTGCTTATTGTTACACTTGGTACTATTGTAGGGCTTGCTGATATGCTTGTTGTTGAGTTCCTTGGTATTGTGCTTGTGCTTGTTGAGGTTGATATTGGGCTTGTTCATAAGCTTAAGCTTGTTGGGAAATTTGTGTAGCCTCGACAACATGTGCAGCTTGTGTGACTTGTGTAGCTTGAGCTACTTGAGCTGCTTGCATAGCTTGGGTAGCTTGGGTGGCTTGATGTTGTTGCAACAAAGCTTGAGCTTGAACAACCTGTTGTGGCTTGATGTTGTTGTTACAAATCTTGTGTGTTTTGTGCTTGTTGAGCTTGGAACTACTGAAGTGCCTTTTTATAAGCCTATTGTGTTTCTTGCAATGTGATGCTATGTTGTTTGGCCATGTTTGGTCTTGGTGGTGGTGGTGGTAGATTCTGAATCATGTGAGTTGTTGTGATGACAAGTTTCATTGGATTGATGATAGAGGTTTGCATGGTGGAAGGTGTGATTGATATGCATGGTCCTTGAAAGACCATGTATATGGATGGTGCAGTGACTGCTTATGTTGCTTGGATGGTTTCCACCTATTGTTGTGATATTGATGGCATGATCGAAGGATTTGGTATGATGTTTTGATTTATGACTGGGGGGTTTTCTTTATTTTGTTGATTGAGGAGTGGTAAAGGGGTTTTACCTAAACCAAGGAGGGGTGTGGATGTTAATGGTAGAGGTTGCAATGGTGGGAAGAAGGGTGGTGTATTCCCTTGAGGAAATGATGATGATGAGGGGTCAAAGGTTCCATGTTTCCTAAATAATCCACCTTCTCTTTGTCAAGTCATGGGGAGAGAGACTTGTGTGTTAAGAGGGTATGACAATGTTATGTAAAAAGATGATGGGTTGTTGGGGTCATGAAAGGTGAGCATAATGTATGGGTGTAGCAGATTTTTAGGAATGAATTGACCGAAGATGGTGTTTGCATCCAAGTCTTGGTTGTTCACAAGGGGGTGTGTTTGAAGAGAATGAAGTAATGAGCTCCCCTTGTTGATAATTGGTTGAGTTGGAGAAATACATTATGTGATTTGTGGGATGGTTTGAGTGACACTTTGGAATGAAGGTGTGAATGAGACTGGGGGCATAATCCCAAGAGGTTTCTCAACAAAGGTACTTACTTCATAGTTGGAAGGGATTTTAGCCCCTTATTTTTCTAATTCTATAACGTATTGTGAAGGATTGAGCCTCATCATGGCATTGAAAATTTTGTGGTTTTTAGGATTTTGGACCATTTCAATGATTTCATCTTGAGTCATCCCTAGAACATTGTTGGTGATGTCCTCCACTTGACCACCTTCTTCTTGAGAATCTTCTGGAAGTGGAGGAAGATTGAGTGTGGGATTGCTATACCCAATGGGATTCATTTTGGGTGCGCTTTGACTCAAATCACTTGAAGTGGATGTTTCTTTGTTCATTTCTATGTTTTTCTTGTGTTGAGATCTAGTTTGGACCATAAAATAAGGATCAATTTTTAGGAATGTGGGAGATGAACCTCTAAATCCTTGGATTGATCTACACTTTAGGTACAAAAAAGTCTAAGATTTAAGGATCAAGGATGGTGATGAGACAATGAAAGATGAATTATTGGTGAATGATTGAACTCTTAGGGAACCTTGAAGGGGATACTAAACTTTAGGACTTTTGGTTTGATGTTTGATTTGATTTTGGACCTTTGATTTTGATTTGGTTTGATTTTATTTTGATTGAATTTGGTTTGGCTAATGAATTCATGAAATCTAAAAGGTTGGATGTTGTCCTAGAGTAAACTTGTCCACACGATGATAATTTAATAGTGTAAAGAAGGATTCACCTACACACACCTAGTCAAATGAGATGATTTTGATTTGTTTCAAGAGGATTTTCCCAAAGTCTAGTATGAAGGATTTTTTCAATATTTCCAAGAGTTGTTTGTGAGATGATTTTTATTTTGATGTTTTTTGAGGGATGGTTGAATGTTTTGATTTTGATCCTAAGAGACTTAGAGAGACTTTGTTTACTAGACCTAGGTGTTGACGAACATGATATGCTTCCTATGTGAGATACTCAAACCTTTGAAAAAGTCTTGGATTTTCACAATAATAAAATGAATGCAAATTTGGATTGTTCTTTAATGCACGTTTGTAAAAGTTGAAGGTCAATCTTTCTCTAAATTCATAAAGCATAGACAAATGTTTCTTGCAAGATTTTTGACTAAGACCTTTGGATTTTGGTTTTAAGATTTTGATCTTTTGGGAAATCATTTGGAAGAGCACATGTGTGGGGTTCAATTGTTTCTTATCTTTGCTTTAGTCCTTTTTACCACAAACACTTTCTTGACTGGATTTTCAAAACAAATGTCTAATGTCCCAATTTATTCTTATCCCACAAATTCCATTATGTGGAAATCAAGGAAATTAAGGCAATAGTTCCCTAATGTTGAATTTAGTGAGAGAAAATTGAGATGTAAATTAAAATTCTTAGAAGCCTCTAAGGATAAAATCCCTAGGGAAAGCAATAGCACTTGGATTTTCTCAAAGGTATTTGCTTCCTCTAAAGGGTTTGAAATTTGATGATCATGGTTGAATGTTTGTTTTCCAATGTTTTAGATCCAAGCAAAGTGTTTTTGATTCCAAAATGATGTGCAAATCTATGGATATAAAGAGACAATATTCGTTCAATTCCCACTTGGATAAATCTAGTTGCGCTTATTTAGAGTGGATGACTAGAAGCTTGACCACATTGTATCCCTTCTATGGAACACACTTCTTAGGTCAACCAAGCTTTAGTTCTCATGAATCTCCCATGAAAAACTTACCATATCTACAAAGAACCAAAAAAATATTGGATGGCTCCAGAGGTTTGACCTCTTGCACAAACAAATAGAAAGGATTTTGGCTTCTACACAAATTGGTTCTTAGTCAGGGTGATCGGGGACATGGCACCTTGTGAGCATCCAACAAGCCACTAAATAATTTAATCAATCCTACTAGGGGCTCTTAAATTTTTTAAGGTAGTATCCCATTCTGAAAGACATTGTACAACTAAGGCCTACATACCATTCGACTTGACAGTTTAGTCTTATCCTTTTATATACCAGCCTAAGTGAAAAACTAGTTGGAGTCACCTTTGAGTTCTCCTTTCAGATGTGTCTCTTAGGAAAGTCCCTCTAAAGGTAAACAAAAGAAAGCAAGCACACCTATAGTTCGATCAATCCTTGTTTGCATGAACAAGGAGAGAGCACATGCAATATACTCCACTCACACTAGCAAGCTTTGTTCAATTTTAAGAATCCAAATTGAAGTGTGGAGGAAATATTTTATACAAATTAATATCACCAAAACAATTTTGATTCTTAAGATTTTCGTGAAGCGCGAGAGAAGTGCATACGCCTTTTAAATGATATTACTTTGTAAAAGATATTACAAAACACAAAATACACATGTTCATTTTAACCTCAAAAGCAATAATGGATTATTTTTAAGCATCAAGATCAACTATGAGGTTTTCTTGTTCAATTTTAAAATCCCAAACCAACTCTAGTAAGTTCCTAAAGTTCTTTTTAAGCCCAAATGAAAATTATTTTGAGTCCTAAAAACTTAAAGAGAAAAAAGCCTTAAAATGGGATTATAATTTCTTTCAAAAGTGTTTAAAAACACTTGATATAATATAAATAAGATGTCATAAGAATTCTTTCCTTTATTTCCTCCCTTCCCTTTTGATCACTCCAACCTACAAAAACTAGTTAAAAACTATAGAAAACATAGCCAAAAACTAGTTAGAAGTCAAAGGTGATCAAAACTAAAAAGAACATGTTAAAATAACTTGAAATATAACTTTTACCCCTCCCCAACAACACAATTTGCAAAGGTGGCACAGTTTGGAGTAGGTTAGCAGTGCTCTATAGAGAAATAGAGACTGTGATTGCATCGTTGTTTCAACAAACAACACACTTAGGAGTTTCATTTGATCCAAGCTGAGGAAAATGACTTAAGTGTCATGGTTTGAACTTTGATAGCATTGCTAGAATGATAGTAGTGTTGTTTGACCTTTGTAGCATCGCAATTTCCTATAGACACACAAAAAATTGAAAAATAGTGGAATTTTCACAAAAAAATGTGTTAGATTCTCAAGATTCACCCTCCTAGCACCAAAATGTGAATGGTGGATCTAGACCCACACAAACATAAACAAAAAAAACAATATTAGTCAATTATGCAAATCAAAACCATCATTCCCCATAAGATTCATTTGAAACATAAAGAACGATAAATAAAGTAAAGAACACAAATAAAGAACTCTAAATCCTATTCAAATGCTCAAACCCTCAATCGCATGGGGCAATTGGTGCTATTTTGATGTGGAAAATACCCCTTTCATGATTCCTTGTAAGCTTGATGATGATCAATGGTGCTCCTTCATAAAAATTTTGATAACCTAGCTATGAAATTGATGAATACTATGAAACTTGGATGACAATGGATGAACTTGCATAAAATGTGTGGATAATGACTTTTCATAAGTTTTCGATAATGACTTTGCATAAGTTGTGGATCCAAAATTAGTAAAAGAGATTTCCATTTACAAAAGAGAAGGATGGAAGAATGAGCAAAAATGATGAATGTGGGACTAAAGATCAACCAATAACACAATGCCACTTGTCAACATGCTATTGAAGAGAGGTGGAGCACATTTTGATGAATGTGAACATAAATTCTATTAGGTGGAGATTTGAAATTAAAAAGTTAGCTTGTGGAGGAAGATGTGGAAGAGGAGTTATTTCCACTTGGCTCAAGAAAAAGGACTTGTAAGAGAAATAAATGCCAAGTTGGAGGACAAGACATGCAGTAGGGAAAATTCAAATTTGAAGAATATTTCAACTTGATGCCCCTTTTTGAATGAATATTGATGAATTTATAAATTAATTAAATTGATTTACTTGCACAAGTTGAAAATCCTAGAGGATTTTATGGATTAGTGAAGGATTAATCATGATTTGATTAACTTAGATGGAGATTAGTTGATTTGACATTTTGACTTAGATTTTTAGATTTATTTAAATCAAAATGAGAGGAAAATGAATATTAGATTTAATTAAATAAAGTTGGACTTATTTAAATAATAGGGGATGGTGTTAGACTTAAATCAAATAAAGGTTAGTTTATTTGATTTAAAGGAGATGACTTTAGAACTTAATTAAATAAAATGAATTATTTAATTAAAAGAGGATAATATGATTAATTAAACAAAATTATTTATTTAATTAATAGAAGATAACGATTTAATTAGATACAATTGATTTATTTAATTAAAAGATGAAATATGATGAATTTAATCAAATGAAGATTATTCGATTAAATGGTTAGCAAAGGAGATGATTCAGGATGAGCTGGTGTTAGTAAATCAAGACCAGGTGCATGAGATCAATTAGTATAATTTACCTGTCCATAGGTTCTACTTGAAATATGTCAACCAAAAATACTGCATGCATGATATCTGATCTAGGAGTAGTAAGATATAATATTCCACCAATCATAGATCTATACATGCTCTGATCAACTTTAGGAGATTCATTAGCTTTACTCAGTTTGCATCCAGTCACCATAGGGGTACATAACTATTTGGAGTCATCCATTTCAAACTTCTTCAACAACTCTTTGAAATACTTTGATTGTGAAATGAATATTTCCTTATCAATTTGATTCACTTGAAGTCCAAGGAAGAAATTCAACTCACAAATTAGAGACATTTCAAACTCTTTTTGCATCTCCTCTACAAATTTCTTGCACATACCTTCATTTTATCCAAAGATAATATCATCAACATATACAACCACTATCAACATCCTATTTCCTTCAACTTTTAAATAGATATTACTATTTTCAAAGCCTTCACTAAACCTTTGTTGTGTCAAATACTTGCCCAATCTTGCATACCATGCTTTGGGAGTCTGTTTAAGTCCATACAATGCATTTTTCAACTTACAAACCATATTTGGTTTATCTAATAACTAAAATCCTTCCAGTTGTTCCATGAACCCATCTTCTTCCAATTCTTCATTCAGGAATATAGAGTTTACATCCATCTTATATGAAATATTTATGATTAGAAAATGACAAAAATATTTGAATGGCCTCCATTCTTGTCACCGAGGAAAATGTCTCCTCAAAGTCTATTCCTTCAGCTTGTGAATAACCTTTGAATACAATTCTTGCTTTATTTCTCACAACTTCACCATTCTCATTCAACTTATTCCTAAACACCCACTTTGAACTGATTACATTCTTATTGATAGGTCTAGGAACTAGTTTCCATGTTTGGTTCTTCTCTATCTACTGTAATTCCTCTTTCATTGCTCTAACCTAACTTTCACCTTTGCATGCTTCACACACTGTTTTGTTGGAAACACAAGGGTAGACAACTGAGAGGGAGGGTGAATCAGTTGTCAGATAAATTTAAACCTATTAACCTTATTCTTAGATCTAATTAATAACCATGAAAGCATAAATCATTAACACATTAGAAACACACATAACACCAATATTTTTTTTGTGAAAACCTTGTTAGGGGAAAAACCATGGTGGAGGTTAGTCCACAAGATTATACCCTATTAAAAGTATAAAGAATAAAATGGGGAATGCACATGCATTCAGACACACTGCCTATAGCTCACTACTCAAATACAACAAGGCTTACTACCCAAAGGAAGACACACTATCTTATAGAAACATTTGGATTACATCCGCAAGATTTTGACATGAGAAAATAACATTTGCTAATGCCTCATTATAGTTTCGGTTAAGCACATGAACACTTCACACTCTGCTCACTCTTCTTCACACTCTTCTTCTTCCTTCAAATGATTAGAAAATTATTCACACATCTCATACATATATATGACTTCAAATGGAATAAAAAATCACTTATATATATCTACAACAAGAGATTACATCGTTACATGCCGACTTCAACAAAATAATAAAACATATGCAAACTGTCGGCCCAAAACAATAAATAATTTTCAATGTGAATCAACCAATGTTAGCCACAACATAATGAAAACATAAAATGAAATCCTCAAACATGAAACACCTTCAAAAATTATTCCATGAAGATCCACAACATCCTACCATCACCTTGTCGGCCATGAACATGAAAAACATGAACACTAAAGAGAAAATCACCAATCGCGAGCACAACAATCAAAGCAGATGTGCAACATAGATAAAAAAAAATCTCAAAACATCCACAAACATCATGAATCACCAGAGAAGCATCCTTAACAACTGAAATTACTAGAATCACATCATATTCATTCAGGAACACCAGTTGAAGCAACAAAGTGAATGTTAGAACACAACTACTCATAACTTGATCAAATCTTCATGTCGATCTTTGAAACTTGACATGGATAAACTAGATATACTAAAAAAAAACCATTCAATCCAAAACCTTTGATCATCAATGTACTGAGCTAACCAATAGACTAAACTTCACTGCATCATTGACAAACTGCAGCTTATTCAATTACAATTTTCTCAATATCCTCGACATATATGTCCTTTAAGACATTAATGCCAATAGTGTTGACATCAATGACAACCACATATTAGAAACATCCAACAATCTCCCCTTTTGGCATTGATGGTAACACATGATGTGAAAAACACCATCAACACAACTAACTCTTAGCACTTTCTCCCCTTAGATTCTAACTCTTTTCTCCTCAACTCTTTCACATGACTCTTCTCCCCACAATTTTTTTCACATGACTCTTCTCCCCCTTTGACATTAGTGACAAAGATACAAAAAATATTTGAACCACATATTTGAACATTCGACAACTCCCCCTGAGAAGTAGCCACCACAAGATCAATCCAGATCAAGATATGACTGTGAAATGCAAGGCCTGATGCAAGTCAATGCATCTTAGTTCTGATTTGGAGGGGTGATCACCCCTAGATTCCCTTTAAGATACTCAAAAGTATCCTTAGGAAAAGCCTTGGTAAAGATATCCATAATTTGTTCCTTGGTAGGCACATACTCAAATTTGACTTCCTCTTCACTCACCTTCTCTCTCAAAAAGTTAAATTTGATAGATATATGTTTGGTTTTTGAATGCAACACTGAATTCTTAGAAATTTTAATTGCACTTGAATTATCACAAAAAATAGAAATAGGTTCACCATACACAACTCTGATATCTTTGAACATCTGCTTCATCCAAAATACTTGAGTACAATTGTTAGCAACAACAATGTATTTTTCCTCTACAGTAGATAAAGAAATGACATTCTACTTCTTACTTAACCATGAAATCAACTTCTTTCCCAAGAAAAATTCACCACCACTGGTACTCTTTCTATCATTCACATATCCTACCCAATCAACATTAGTAAAGGCACTCAAAGTAAGGTCATCATCTCTAGGATACCATAGGCCAAAATTAATGGTCCCCTTCAAGTATCTAAAAACCCTCTTCACAATAGTCACATGATATTCCTTAGGATCAACTTAAAATCTTGCAACAATTCATACAACATTCATGATATTAGGTCTAGTTTGAGTCAAATAAAGCAATCCACCAATCATCGATCTATATATAGTTTTATTTTCTTTCAGGGAATCATCATCTTGTGTCAACTTACATCCGATCACCATAGGTGTACCAACTGGCTTTGAATCTTCCATACCAAACTTATTTATCAATTCTTTCACATACTTGGACTGAGATATAATGACCCCTTTATCTAACTGAGTAATTTGCAATCCCAAAAATAATTTCATGTATCTATTCATAGACATCTCAAACTCACTCTACATCTCATCAACAAACTTAATGCATAAACCAACATCTCCTCCAAAAATGATATCATCAACAAAGACTTTAGCAATCAAATATTTATTATGATCAATCTTGAAATATAGATTACTATAATTAGTACCTATGTTAATTCCAAGCTTCAACAAATACTTGTCCAATCTATCATACCATGCTCTTGGGGCTTGCTTGAGTCCATATAGTGCTTTCTTCAATCGAAAAACCATATCTCCCTAATCAGTCAACTGAAATCCATCAGGTTGCTCAACATACACTTCTTCTTCCAATTCACCATTTAGAAATGTTGACCTAACATCCATTTGATAGACCTTGTAGTTTTTGTAAGCATCATAAGCAAGAAATAGTCTCACAACTTCAATCCTAGCAATAGGGGAAAAAGTTTCTTCAAATTCAATTCCTTCCATTTGAGAATATCCTTTACACACCAGTCTTGCTTTGTGTTTAATAACTTCACCTTGCTCATTTAGTTTGTTTCTAAAGACCCATTTAGTTCCAATTACATTTTTGTCCTTAGGTCTAGGAACAAGAATCCATGTATCATTCTTCTCAATTTTCTATAGTTCTTCTTTCATTGCTTCCACCCAATGTTCATCTTTGCATGCTCCATTGACATTAGTAGGCTCAGTCTTTGAAATCAAACAATATTCTTCTACAATTTTTCTCCTATTATAAACACCTTTTTTCTTATCACCTATGATCTAATCTTTTAAATGATTTAGTCTTACATACCTTGGAGTCTTAGGATGTTCTTGAACTTTAGGCTCTTTTGATCTCTCTTTTTCACTTTCACTAGTTCCTTCCTCTTCATTTTCTTGATTCACCAGAATGATCGAAACATGATTTGAAGTTTGAAATTTCTTTCCTTTATTTGAACTATCATTTTGATCATTTGAATCATATCCATGGGTTCTGGATTCTCTAGATATGTCTTCATCAACCTTGACATTTTCATTTTCGAACATTTTCCTCAATCTCTTATTGTAGCACCAGTAGGCCTTGCCTTTAGTAGAGTAACCAAGAAATATTCCTTCATCACTTCTAGCATCAAACTTCCCTATATCTTCATCTCTTTTTATATAGAATTTACTCCCAAATATTTTGAAGTATCTAATAGTAGGTTTATGACCATACCATAGCTCATAAGGAGTCTTACTAGTATCACCTTTGACTTGTACCCGATTGAGTGTGTAAACAACAATACTCACAACTTCTCTCCAATAGATATGAGGAAAATTTCCTTCCAACATCATAGTTCTAGTACCTTCTTCAATTGTCATGTTCTTCCTTTCCACAACTCCATTTTGTTGAGGGGTCCACAGTGTAGATAATTGTCTCTTTATCCCATGTTCTTCACAAAAAGAATTAAACTCACCAGAAGTGAATTCACCTCCTCTATCTAATCTCAAACATTTAATCTTTAGACCTCTCTCTATCTCAACCATAGCCTTAAAAATCTTGAACTTCTCCTGAGCTTCAAATTTCTCCCTTAAGAAAGTAACCCACATCATTCTAGAATAATCATCAAGAAGTAACATGAAATACTTGTATTCTTGTAAACCTTTGACTCTAGAAGGAGCACACAAGTCAGTATGCATAAGCTCCAACACTTCATTTGAACAAAGTTGTTTGCTCTGAAATGAAACTCTAGTTTGCTTCCCTAACTGACATTCCTTTCATATAGAATTAGTAGGTTTTGTCAACTTAGGAAGATCTCTCACAGCCTGAGTAGAACTTATCTTGATAATATTATCAAAGTTTACATGACACATTCTCCTATGCCACAACCAACTTTCATCAACTTGAGCAATAAGACAACTTTTACTAGCAACACTCAGGTGAAAGATATTATCTTTTATTTTTTTACCTGATGCAATCACATTTACGGAACTTCCCAATATTCTACACTTTCCATCCTTGAATGGAAGACTATATCCATTGTACCATTCGTCCAACACTTAAAATATTATGCTTCAAGCCTTCCACATACATGAAATCATCAGTATTATGCTTACCATCAAGAGAAATGCATCCTCTGCCATGGATTACACCTACTTTGTCATCACCAAATATTACAACACCACCATCATACTTTTCCAAGATCACAAACTTACTTTAATCACCTGTCATGTGATGAGAGCATCCACTGTCAATCACCCATTCATCTTTTTCTTCAACTCGAGCAACTAGGTATTTCTCCACATTTGTACAATTAGCAGATTCAATAGACACGAGATTATTTTCCTTGATAGGAATAAATACCCATTCATCCTCACTTACATTCCCTTTATCAAATTCAACATCTATCACACCTTCATCAATAACATAATAACACCTCCTTTGAAATCTAGGCTTCTTAGGTCTTGACTTAGGAACTATTTTTGGACACCTTGATGCAAAATGACCTATCTTATTGCAAGAAAAATATTTAATAGGAAACTTCCCTTTATACTTACCTTCTCCTTTGGCTTCTCTCTTGATAATAAGTGCTTCAAGCTCATCCAGTTTTCTCTCTTCTTCTTTAATCTCTCTCATTTCCTCATATTTGAATATCTTTCAAGAAGAACATTCTCCTGGATCATATCTCTGTTTATCTTTTTTGGAGATAGTAGCTTTGAATGAAGATTCTATCTTAGGAAGAGCATCACCAAATTCACTCAACTCAAAAGTAGTAAGCTAACCAATCAACATATCTTTGGTTACATTTGTTATAATTTGGATCTCCTCAATAGTAGTAGCTTTGAATTTTTAGGCAACAGGCAAGGATCTGAGCACTTTAACAATAATCTTTGATTCTTCCAATTGTCCACCAACACATCTGATACTACACACAAGGTCATTCACTCTTTGCATGAAAGAAGTAATGTTCTCATCATCACCCATTATCAACATTTCATATTTCCCTTTCAGAATTTATGACTTAGCAATCTTCACATTAGCATCACCTTTGTACAAAGTTTCCAAATTTTTCTAGATCTCATAAGCAATCTTTAGATCCATCACATTTGTCATCTCAGAATCAGTCAAAGCACTAAAAAATTCTTCCTTAGCCCTAATATTGTACTTGACATCCTTAATCTCAACAGAAGTAGTAGCACCATTCTATGGGATGATATATCTATTCCTTGGAATGTTCCAATAGGGTTCACCAATGCATCTTAGATGACACTCCATTTGAGTCTTCCACAAAGAATAATTTGTTCCATCAAATCTCAGACTATCCTTCTTATATGTCACCATCTTGGATCACCTCAAGCTATTAAAATTCTTCCAAGGAACCTTCTCTGATACCAATTGTTTGCAATATAGGGACAAACAACTAAGAGGGGGGGTGAATCAGTTATCATAGAAATTTAAACTTATTAAACTTATTAACCTTATTCTCAAATCTAATTAATAACCATGAAAGCATAAATCATTAACACATCAGAAACACACATAACACCAAGATTTTTTATGTGGAAACCCTATTAGGGGAAAAATCACAGTGGACATTAGTCCACAATATTATACCCTGTTAAAAGTATAAAGAATAAAATGGGGAATGCACATGCATTTAGGCACACTACCTAGAGCTCAATGCTCAAATACAATAAGGCTTATTTCCAAAAGGAAGACATACTATCTTACAGAAACATTCAAATTACATCCAAAGGATTTTGAACTAAGAAAATAGCATCTGCTAATGCCTGATTATAGTTTTGGTTAAGCACATGAACACTTCTTCACACTCTGATCACTCTTCTTCACACTCTGCTTCTTCCTTCAAATGATTAAGACATTATTTTCACATATCATACACATATATGCCTTCAAATTGAATAAAAAATCACTTATATTTATCCACAACAAGAGATTACATCATTACATGTTGGCTTAAACAAAATAATAAAACATATGCAAACTGTCAGCCCAAAACAATAAATAATTTTCATTTTGAATCGACCAATGTCGGCCACAACATAGTCAAGACCCAAAAAAAAATCCTTGAATATGAAACACCTTCAAAAGTTATTCCACGAAGATCCACAACATGCTACCATCACCTTGTCGGCCATGAACATGAAAAACATGAACACACAAGATAAAATCACCAATTGTGAACACAACGATCAATGTAGACATCCAACATAGATAGAGTATGATCTAGAAACATCCACAAACATCATGAATCACCAGAGAAGTATCCAAAACAAATGAACTTACTAGAATCACATCATCTTCATTCAGGAACACCAGCTGAAGCAACAAAATGATTGTCAGAACATAGTTGCTCATAACTCGATCAAATCTTCATGCAGATCTCTAAAACTTAATGTGGATAAAATAGATATACTTGAAAAAAAACCTTTTAATCCACAACCTATAATCATCAATGTACTGAGCTAACCAATAGACTAAACTTCACTACATCACTAACAACCTAAAACTTATTCCATTACAATTTTCTTAATATCCTCGACATATAAAACCTTTAAGACATTAGTGCCAATAGTGTTGACATCAATGACAACCATATATCAGAAACATTCAACATGTTTTGGGTTCTATCTTGGAAAGTAAACAAAAGTTTACCTCAGTTGCCACCACTTTGCTTCGTGTCTTTACACCTTCACTTTTATCTCCAATTATATGTTCTTCTAGATGATTCTTTTGTACATATTTTGGAGTCTTAGGAGCACATTCCAGAGCTTCTTCTTCTTCTTCAATCAGTTATTCTTCTTCCTCCTTATTCTCTTCTTATATTGGTTCATAGATAGGTTGATTTGTTTCAACTTTAGTTATTTCAATTGGTCTATGCATATCTTCATCAACTTTCACATTTGCACTCTCAACAATCTTCCTCAATCTTTTATTGAATCATCTATAAGCTTTGCTACGAGTTGAATATCTAAGGAAAGTGCCTTCATCACATCTAGAATCAAACTTTCCAAGGTTCTCATCATCTCTTTTAATATAACATCTTCTTCCAAATACCTTAAAGTACTTCATAGTAGGAATCTTGCTAGTCCACAACTCATAAGGAGTCTTTGTGATGTTACCTCTGATCTAAACTCTGTTAGGAATATAAACAACAGTGTGGATTTCCTCTCTCCAGTATACATCAGGTACATTTTTGTCTTTCATCATAGTTCTTGCAGCTTCTTGCATAGTCTGGTTCTTCCTCTCAACAACTCCATTATGTTGAGGAGTTCTAGGAGCAGAAAAATGTCTCTTTATGCCACGCTCTTCACAAAATGTATTAAACTCATTGGAAGTGAATTCTCCTCCTCTATCAAACCTTAAACATTTGATTCTCAGGTTCACTTCATTCTCTACCCTTTCCTTGAACACTTTGAATCTATCTAGAGCTTGAGCTTTCTCCCTAAAAAATGTAGCCCATGTCATTCTAGAATAATCATCAATAAAAAGCATGAAATACATATCACCACTAGGACTTCCTATTCTTGTGAGACCACAGAGGTCTATATGAACCAGTTCCAACATTCTAGTAGTTGATTGATATTTTCCTTTAAACCCACATATTGTTTTCTTTCCCAACTGATAACTTCTACAAATAGTGTTGGTAGGCTTTGTGATTTTAGGTAGATCCTAGACAACCTCTCTTGAACTGATCCTGATTAGATTATCAAATTTTACATGTCCCATCATCTGGTGTTATAGGCAAATTTCATTAACTTGAGATACAAAACATTGACCATCAACAACCTTAAGCTGATAAATGTTTCCATATGTTCTTCTTCCTATAGTAACCATAGTTTCTGACCCTTTTCTAGTCTCGCAAATATTATCGTAAAACACAAGATTAAATCCTTTGCTACAAATTTTTTGAACACTCAAAATATTATGCCTTAAGCCCTTAACATAATAGACATCAACAGTATTGTGTTTTCCATCAAAGCTAATTGTTCCTTTCCTAACAATATTTGCTCCACAATCATCTCCAAACATGACTAATCCACCATCATACTTCTCAAGTTTAGAAAACTTACTTTTGTCTCCTGTCATGTGATTTGAGAAGCCACTATCAATCACCCAATAGTCTTCATCTTGACTAGCATGAAATGAAATAACCAGAGTACCATCCATATATTCCTTCTTGTTCTCTAGACCACTTTCCCTTGCACATCTTCCAGAGTTAGTAGAAACTGATTTATTCTCCAAGGCTAGAAACAAGCATTCATCATTATCACCCTCAAAATTAGATTCATCATCAAAAAAATTGTACAATCTCTTGAATTTCTTATCCTTTTTGTCTTTATTGTCTCTATTATTCTTATGCACAACTCTATTTGGACATCTCAAAGCATAGTGACCAATATTTCCACAACTGAAACATTTAAAAGGTAACATACCTTTGTACTTACTAGTACCTTTCTTCAACTTCCTCGTAAATTTTGCTTCCAACTCCTCTGAACCTTCACTATCTAGATCGTCTTCTATATTTGTAGCTTTAAAGGTTGATTCTATCTTCTCCTTTTCTTTTCCAAACTTCCTCATTTAAAATGTAGTCAAGGTGCCAAATAGTTGTTCTTTAGTGAAATTATTAGGATCATATACTTCCTCAATAGCTGAGACTTTATGACTATAACTCTCTAGTAGAGTCATCAAAATCTTCTCCATTACATCTTCATCATTTAGGGTACCACCTTGATTCTTGAATTTAATTACTATAGTATCAACCCTCTAAAAATAGCTTGCAATATCTTCACCTTCTTCCATTTTCAAGTTCTCATATCTGTGCTTAGTTGTTAGCTTCTTTGACAATTTCACTCTATCATTTCCATCATAGATATCTTCCAAATTTTTCCAACCTTCATAAGTAGTGCCCAAATAAATGACTTTTGTTTGCTCAGTCTTAGATATAGCACTATAAATTGCATACCTTTCCTTTTCATTTTCTTCATAGGTAGAAATATCATCTACATAATAAGGACCACTTATCGGTGTAACATATTTTGTCTCAATAGCTTTCCAAGTCTTGTAACCAAGAGACATCAAGTAACCTCTCATTTGCACTTTCTAGTCACTATAGTCAGATCCATCAAACACATGGATTGAAAATTTGTGCACCATCAAATCTTCCTCAAGTGGTTAAGCTCTTCTCCAAGGAACCAAATCTCTAATACCAATTGTTGAGAGGTGCAAGAAAATGAAGAGGGGGGGTGAATTAGTTGTCACCAATCTCAAACATAGAATCAAAAAATTATCAACTTCAAATGCACTTTATTTTCTTATTAAGTGTAATCATGACATGTAAATAACAAAAAGCAATATCAAAACAAGAAACACTAGTTTTAAATGGAAAACCCTATAAGGGAAAAACCATGGTGAGGATTAACTCACAATATAAAGTAATTCTAGAACCGATTACAAAGAGGCTCACTGCCCAAAAGGACTCACTATCTTGATACAAGGCTCACTGCCTACAGATCGGAATAACTGTCCAGAAGGGAGGCTCACTATCAACAGATACAAAAGATAATAGAAAAATGCACCACAACAGATTACACACATTCGTAGCCTTGATCAAAAAATTGCAGACACCATCAACTCACTAATTTCAGTGATCTGACACATTAAAGTACTGCTGCCTCAATTCACTTTCTCATACTCTTGCTTCTCACACTTTTGGCATTCTTGATACATCAATCCATAACATCTCAAATTTTATTTATACCATATTACACCTTACAAACTTTCTCCAAGGTTAGCTACACATGCTTCATATTACAAATTGAAATTACTTTGACAACTCAACATTCCTATGGTGGAAGAGAATGAGAGCGGACCGACCAACATTTAACCAAGACCCAAAACAACATTATAGATTAATGACACACTTCCTCAATTAATACTTATCCTTCACATGATGTGTAGATATCAAGTCAACCAAACCTAATGAAAACATGAATGAACTTTGAAGCACACACTTCTACAATGAGAAGATAACATGCAGACCACACAATATGCTTCACCATACACTGGAACACATATCAAATACCTTCAGATTCATCTATAGCAAATGTAACAACCTTCATACACAAAATACTTTCCATCAATCCATCTGGACTATACAAACACACATAAAAACTCTGAAACTCATCTTCTAAAGAACCAAACCATGAACACCTTTCATAGGATACACATGACATTATTAAATTCCTTCTAACAGATCCACAAGATCTTAAACAAACCAACAAAGGACTACAGAGAAATTTTTTTTCTCATAGTCACAGAAAAAAAACACTACCAAACTAGTTCACTTACCGGTGAATACAACTTCCACTCTTCATCAAACCAAAAAGAAAAAATACAGGATATATAACCAATAGATTCCCATAAACAATACTTTAGATCCACACAAGCATAGGATCAACATATAAGAAATGTGGAGCACAAACCAACGCACATTTTGAACACAGAGAACTCTGACTTCACTATTCCTCAAAAGCACTTGGAAACTCACCATATCAACACACCTGCAACACCATAAAGATAGCTCCATACATACTCACAAGATCTCTATAGTATCTCAAATATATATGTACAAATTGCAATCACTTGTTTCCTTTCTCTGCAACAACCTGTATTGTGTTGAAATCAATGACAACATTAATGAAAACACCACCATGCTCACTCATACTTGCAACAGACTGTTCTTCAAGATGAACTTCGCCTTACTATTAGCTTCATGTGCTCTAATGTCTTCAGGTCTACTCAAAACATTAGCAAGAGGAGTGTAAGGATTCTTGTAAGATTTATCCACATTATATCCACAATACTCTTGATATTATTACATCAATACTTTTGAGATACCATAATTAGTTTCATCAAGCCTCGGATAATCAAAGACCATCTTGCTAGCCATCCAAAACCTTCCTCAAGTGGTTAAGTTCTTCACCAAGGAACCAAGCTTTGATACCAATTTTTGAATAGGAAAACTGAGAGGGGGTGAATCAGTTTTCACTTATTTTATCCTTTAATTCAATCATTGGAACTAATACTTAAAACTACTACTTAAATGATTAATCATCAAATGCCAATGCAAAAACTCAAATCCAACGCATAAAAAAAATAACACTAAATTTACATAAAAAACCCAATGAGGGAAAAAATGTAGTGAGGATTAACTCACACTATAGAGAATATCAAAATGAATTACAAAAGTCTCACTACTTGAAACAAGGCTCATTGCCTAAGATAAGGCTCACTGCCTGAAACAAGGACTCAATTTCTAATTGGTCTACACCCTAGAGGGCTCACTACCATATAGATACAAAGAAGACAAAGAAGACTTGTTATAGAGAGATTACAATCACAATGAAATAAAGGATTCCACCACAGTCACTTGATCAACTTGCATGCATGATAGAGTTCACCTTCTATTCAGTGCATCCAGAAAATCAACATTAAACTTCACACTAATTTTCCACACACAACTCACACACAGTTTCTAAATAACATCAAAGTCACGTCTACTCTTTCAATTATCTTCCTTATATTCTCCTGTATGTTTTTCATTACTAGATCATCCTATATTTATACTATCTCCAACTTTGAAAAAAATCCAAAGTTGGCCATCCAACTTCAAATTCAAATTAGGTTGGTGCCAAAAAATCCTAGGGTGGAATTAGAATGATGGTGACCCAAACATATGATTGATCGGGACCTAAAATATATTGAACACATTTTGTCAACCTCAAAGATAGTGCTTAACACAAGGTCAACCAAACCAGTGTAAAACACATAGAACAATTAAGCTTGAAACTTCCAAAAACCAAAAATATCTACAATGCAATTGAGGAAACACAACTCTAGAAAAAAGAGAAATTCAGACCAAATTTTTTTCTCCCATACCTCAACTAGAACACAAAAAAAGCATAGTTAAAAATTCATGAAAACATCTCTAACTTCACAACGAACCAACAACCAAAAATATAGATATAGCAACCTTCAACAACCATGACCAACATATCTAAACCGCATGCACATAGGGGAAAATACCAGATCATTACCCAGAGCAACAACTGAATACCTATAAACTTGTTTTAATACAATTTTCTCAATATCCTCAACATATGCAACCAACAACAACTAGTAGATAATCAGTTGACCAATTGACATCAATGACAACACCTTCATTCCTTTCTTCATTTTTGTAATAGTTTGTATATGCCATTAAAGGAAATAAAAGTTGCTTAAGGTAAAACTAAAGCTTTTATTTATCTGGAAGTCATTATTTGGAGCCACTAGTGGTTTGATTATTTCTTCTATCTTGTTGATAATATTAGGAATATGGGTTCTTTTCTAAAACCTTGGAAAATACTAAAAAATGTTCCTTGACTTGTATAATTATTTTGGGTTTTCACAATGACAAGCATGTTGTTCCACACTTAGTTTTGTACTGAGGTTATTAGTACCAATTATACGTTAAATACCTAAATGATGGTTATTCTTCTCTTGAAAATTTGTACTGATTAGCCTGAATCTGAATACCAAACTTAAAGGGCACTAAAACTTGTAAACCTCTTTGAATGACATCATTTTGTTATAAACCGTGATTGTAAACTATAAACAACAAAAGTTCTATTATAAATAGTATGTGTTTATCAGAGAATGACATCATTTTGTTAAAAACTATGATTGAAATTTGTAAACAAAAAATGTTCTATTATAAATAGTATGTGCTTATTTGAAAACAACATCATTTTGTAATTGCTTAGTTGAAACAACATCGTTATGTTATAAACAATGAGTGTTTATTTGCAAACAACATTGTTATGTATTTGTTTAGCTGAAATGACATTGTTCTATTATAAAAAGTGAGTGTATATTTGTAAATAGCATTGTTCTATAATCGTTTGGTTGTAAAAAACACCGTTATATTGTAAATAGTGAGTATTTATCTATAAAACAACATCATTTGAATGTCACAACTTGGTTTTGATATAAATGGCACAAAATTATGTGAGAAATTGTTACAAAAAACTTTTTCTAGTTCATTTATTTCTTGAATCTCTAACAAACAAAACATAAAAATGAAACATCATTTAAATGATAGTAATATAATTTAATGGTTTTTATTTCAGAATGTATGCACAAATCAATAACATAAGTTGGCACATATATGTGTATGCACATAGACCTTCATCTATGTACATACACATATTTGTGACATACCTTCTTTTGTTGCTTATATAATTCATTCTTAATTTATGAATAATGATTTACGTTGAATTTAATCATGGGTCATGTGTATGATATGACTGAATAATGTATTGAATAGTTTCATTTGAATCATGTATCTAATTATTTGCTTAATGAGAAAATAAGTAGATTAATTTACTTTTTTGTAGATATGTGTGTAAAGAATATTCTTTTATTTTAATAGAATAGCGACACCTAAGTAGACTAGAGCACCTCAAGGTAGATGCTACTAGAGGGTAGATAGTTGTTATGAAATAATTGTGTTGTAGAAAGTTACCTTCTAGGACAGGTGTTGCTACGCCCTTAATATTATTGTACATCGGGTTATGAATAGTCGGTTTGTGGCTATCTTAACTCTCTATTAAGTCATATTATCATTACTATATTGTTATTTAGTTGTTTAGGTCGGCCTAAGTCTTATATAGGTGTGTCTAAGTCGGCCTAGGTGATATCCTTGGCATAAATAGGTATATATAGGAGGTTGTGAGTCTTATTTCATCATCAAGTTGTGAAGTGTGTTCTCATTAGAGATATTTGGAGGTTTTCGAAGTGGCTTGTTATTCTCAGTTATTATCAAGTATTTGCATCATATTTCTTATCATATTCTTCTATTGTGCAAGTTATTTCATAACAAGTGGTATCAGAGCATGATCTTGGCACCATAGAGGCAAGGTTTTTCTCAATTTTGGAGGCGATTTTGGGAAGAGCATATCTTTCAGACTTTGTCTAATTTTTTTCTGATTTTTAAAGGGTTTTTGAAGAACATATTGAAGAAGCTACAGTCAGATTTTAGAAGAGGTGGAGTAGAATTAAGCCTTGTAGAATTAGGGTTTCTACACTATTTTTTGGAATCTACATATCTCGCACATCTTGTTGAATTGGAGTCTGATTTTTATTGGGTTTTTGAAGACATTCTAAAGGAGATTACAGTAAAAATTTTAGAGAATTTAAGTTTCATTTGTGTGATTTATTTCAACATTAGTGGTTTCCATCATGACAGGGCCTGCAACAAGGGGTAAAAAGATGCTGTCACTCCGGGGAAGATTCCTGATAAGGATGGTGAAACAATCAAGGATATTCCTCATAATGAAGAACTCAATAAGGTCAAGGAAGAAATTTCCTCAATTAACAATAAGGTCAAGGAAGAAATTTCCTCAATTAAGATGGATATGTGTGACCTAAGAGGAGATATGTCGAAAATGCGAAACATGTTAACCACCTACATAGCTGAATCAAGAAAGGAGTTCTCAAGTGACCAAGGTGAGAATTCTAGGTCAGCCACTACTAACACAAGCTTTAGTACTCCTATGGGATCTAGGAATTTATTTCCAAAGGTGGATATGCGCAAGTTTGAGGGTAAGGATCCTCTAACATGGATAAACCAAATGGAAATTTTTTTGAAGTGCACAAATCCCAAATGGACAAAGGTCCGCGATGGCTTCCTTATATATTTAGAACGAATCAATTCATTTGGTATCGTTGGCTTTGCACTCATCGGCGA
>VDFB02256132.1:81109061-81136805 GCA_007258455.2 Sequoia sempervirens | reverse complement strand
CAAGTTGTGAAGTGTGTTCTCATTAGAGATATTTGGAGGTTTGCCCCCTCGAAGTGGCTTGTTATTCTCAGTTATTATCAAGTATTTGCATCATATTTCTTATCATATTCTTCTATTGTGCAAGTTATTTCATAATAGGTGTCGAGATGGAGTTCATAGAGTACAAGTGTTTACTTATATCGAAACCTATTGTTTGTTGTTGCAACATTATTCTTATGCTTGGCCAAGCAATTAAGTTCATTATGTACGTATGGACTATGTTATAACACTCTGTACCATTCCTAGCATAGATCTTGCATTTTATTTTCTCACTAGTAGATAGAAATGCATGTTAATGTATGGGCACACACTAGATTCTACCTTGCAAATTGTTCTCTTGGTAAAAAATTTGTGCAGGGTCGAGTATTATTCAAGTTGGAAGAATTTTAGAGAAGTGTAAGATATATGGTTGGGTGGCAAAGCACTTCAAAAATGTTCTCATCCACTAGTGGAGGTGAGAATCAAGAGAAATATTGGATGTTTACAAGACTATCTTAGTCTATGATGTAACCATGATGTAACCTTGATGTAAAATTATTACATTGTAATGACTATGTGGCCTATGAGCCAAGTCAAACTTGGATATTATAATTGACATTCAATTTGAATATATATATATAAAAATATTTGACTCATTTTAATTAATGTGTTGCTATGATTGACTATAGCTACTTAGTTATGTCCTCTTAAATTGAATATTCATAATTTCATTGCAATAATATAAAAATTAAGTAATAACTTAGGATGAGTTATTACATCTGGTATTAGAGATTATGGTTAAACTCTAGGCCTTTTGAGTCTACCATATCCTTGACTAGGGACGACCCTTAACCAAATTTTGTTGTCCTAGGAATTGACTGAACCTAGATTGAATGTAGGTATGGGAAGGTCAAAGGTAGGACAAAATAAATGGAAAACCGTTAGGACCTCAAAAAAGAAAGTTGTAATGGAATAAAACGCTAACTCTAAGGTTCAACCTAAGATTCCTGATGATGATACTCTAGCTCAAGCCCTTACATGAATTAAGCTAGAGAGAGGCAAGAAGATTGAGGAGAAGCGAACACCTAAGATCAAGAATCTTTCTACAATCAGAGATTGGCCTCTAGGGTGTGGACAAAATGCACCCTTGTTAACTAAAGAGGAAAAGGAGAGCCTACGTACTCAACCATCCTCTTATGAGAAATTTGATGTAAATTTTGATGAGGACCCAATGGAGCATCCTCTATCTGATAACAAGAAAACTAAATAATGTAATAAGAATCCTTTACAAATAAGGGTCTATTGAACCACATTTAATATAAATAAAACAAGATGATAATTTTGGTATGTTCAAATTAAGGGCTCCAAATATGTTGCATGAATGTGTATGTCTTCCATTAATGAGGGATATATGCATGTGAATGTAATGTGTTGTAGAATAAGAATTTTTATTCATAGAACCCAGTGGTAAGTTGTGATAGATGTGAAATGTGATGCAGGTCAAATGTGATTTAGCATGGTGACCACTAGGCAAGAGACAGGTGGTACTGGATCAGACAATTGACCAAACAAGAGTCTAGAATAGATTCTAGAGCTTTTGAACAAGAAAGAGGCTCATATGTATCACATAGAAAATGTGGTTTGAGTGGCATGTGAGGATTGGGCTCATAGGAATGAAGAAGTTAATCAAGGGAACGGTGGTCTAGGAAATGTCCCTCAAGTTTGGATTGAGGAAGCACATGGAAAAGATCTCAAAAGAGTGGCACTGCCTAAGTTTGATGGTAAGGCTATTGGAGTAGTAGAGGCATGGATTATTGAGATGGAAAAATACTTTGGGCTCCATAGCCTATCCGACCAAACTAAAGTTGCATGGGCTACGTATTAGCTGTTGGATAATGAAAAGTCAGAAAGGACTATGCAACTTTCTAAGATTATTTGGGAACTCTTCCTCTAATATTTTACAAAGAGATGGTTACCGTAGCTCTTTTTCGACAAGAAGGTGATAGAATTTCAAAATTTAACTTAGGGGAGCATGACTGTGACCCAATATTGGGAAAATTTCACCAACCTATTGAAGTATGTGCCCCAATATCAGAGAGATGAATGTTTCCATATCCAAAAGTTCATATTGGGACTTAGAACCCACATTGGAGTAGAGCTAGACATGCACAATCCTCTCACCATGAACGAAGTATTCCTAAAGGCCACCAAATAGGAGTAGAAATTGCAACAGTTATCCAGTTACCACAATAATGCAAACTCTAAGTCATGGTTTGGGAATAAGAAACTTCATAAGGGAGACAAGAACCATTAGATTCATAATCTCAAGAGGGGAAGTGAGTCATAGGGGAAAGGTGAAGATAGTAATGGTGGAAAGAGCATGAAGGTAAACAAAAACAAAGGTAAAGATGACTAGAAATAGAAGGGCTTCAAAGAGGACAAGCTAGGAGATTATAAAGGGCCTCTCGACAGGTGCTATAATTAGGGAGGTGATCATTATGCCTTAAATTTTCCACAATGGTCGAAGTCATAGAAGGAAGGAAACTATCAACAAACTCAACATCACTAGATAAACATTGCAGTCGATAACAAGCAGGAAGAGTATTAGGCCTCACCAGCTCAGCTGACGAGTAAACTCTATGGCCAAACTATCTCTATTTTAATTGATACCAGAGCAACTAAATGTTTCATACCTACTAGAGTAATATCTAAGATACTCATTAGACCTGGATATATGGAAAAATCATAGAAAATCTAGTATGATAATTGAGTAGAGTGGAGGGTAGATACCTATCTCTTTTGTAGCAAGTTAGAGCTTCCAACCTTCCAAACCTAGGTCAACTTGTATGTGGCACCTTTAGGCTCATACGATGTAATTTTGGGAATAAATTGGTTAATTGAGCATAAGGCTATAGTGAACTATGAGGATAAGGTAGTTAACTATCTGAATGATTACAAGAACCTAGTCAAGATTTATGGAATGTAAATACCCTTAGAGTATAGACAAATTTCTTCTATGTAACTCGAAAAGCCTCATCAAAAGGGATGTATAAATTTATGTTGTGCATATCAGTAACCTTGATAGCAAGGAGCCTTATCTCGATGAACATCCAATTCTCAAGGAATTTTGAGATGTATTCCTTGATGAACTCACAGAGTTATCCTTGAAATGAGAATTTAATTTTTTTATTAACCTTGTACCAAGAGCTAAGCCTCAATCTAAAGCACCTTATCAGATGACCACCACTAAATTCTATGAGTTGAAGGCCCAGTTTATGGAATTATTGAACAAAGGGCTCATAAGACCGAGTGTGTCTCCATGGGGAGCACCAGTTATCTTTGTGAAAAAAGAAGGATGGAACCTTGTGTCTGTGTATAGACTATTGGATGTTGAACAAGGTGACCACCAAGAACTGATACCCACTCCCAAGGACCAATGAGTTGTTTGGCCAGATGAAGGGAGTGATAGTGTTCTAAAAAATAAATCTCAAGTTGTGGTACCATCCATTGAGAATAAAGGAAGAATGCATTCTAAATACTATGTTTTGAATTTGATATGGACACTACAAGTTCACCATGGTACATTTTGGTTTGACTAGTACACCTACAACTTTCATGAACCTTATGAACACTATGTTCAGAGACTATTCAGATGACTTTGTTTTGATTTTCATTGATGAAATCCTAGTATACTCAAAGTACATTAAAGAGAATGATAGGCACTTGAGGATAGTCTTGTAGCGGTTGAGAGAAAATAAACTCTTTGGGAAGCTATCCAAGTTTTCATTCTATTAAGATAGGGTGCACTATCTAGGCCATATTATTTCAGTTGAGGGAGTCTTTGTAGACCCCAAAAAGATCAAGGTGATCATGGAATGGCCAATGCCTTAGAATGTGTCAGAAGTCCATAGCTTCATGGGCCCCGTAGGATATTATAGAAATTTTGTGCAAGGGTTCTTCATGATTGCATCTCCAATACATCACTCCAAAGAAGGGAACATAGTTTGAATGGACTAAGAAATGTGAATAGGAATTCCAACTCCTGAAAGAGAGGCTCATGACAAAACTAGTACTAACCATCCTTGATCCTAATAGAAGATTCATAGTTATCACAAATGTTTTAGGAGAGGGATTGGGAGTAGTTCTAATGCAATATGTACAAGTGGTAGCATATGCATCAAGGAATCTTAAGAAACATGAGGTGAACTACACACCATATGACTTAGAATTGGCTGCAATAGTTCATTCCTTCTAGATGTGGAGGCATTATCTCTTGGGAGAGCCATTTGAACTCAAGGTAGACCACTTGGGATTGAGATACATTTTTACTCAACCAAACCTTAATGCAAGGAAAAGGTGGTTGGAATTCCTTAGTGAGTATGGATTTGAAGTTGAGTATATAAAGGGAGAAGAGAATAGGGTGGTTGATACACTTAGTAGACAAAGAAATCTATCAGCCATGATCTCGACAAGGTCTAATTTGAGACAACAGGTGATACATCATCTTCCATGGGATGAGCACTATAAGAGAGTAAATAGTGCCCTAGTATAAAATCCTATAGACCATCGATTCGATGAGTATGAGATCAAATCGGATGGCATTTCGAGATACCAAAGAAGAATGTCTATTCTAGACTTTAGAGAGCTGAGGAAGTTGGTTTTAGAGGAGGTTCATAATGCACCTTATTCAGGATACCCTAGATTATCTAAGATGATCGCAAAATTGAAAAATTTGTGCTTTTGGCCTAAACTCAAGAAGGATGTAATAGAGTACATAGTTAGATGCTTAGAGTGCTAGTGAGTCAAGGCTGAGCATGCACATCTAGCTAGGATATTGTATCCTCATGACATACCTAAGTATAAATTTTAGGTGATTAGTATGGACTTTGTACAAGGGTTGTCATTGAGCAAGAATCGATATGATGTTATCTTGGTCATGATTGATAAGTTGACCAAGGTTGTGCACTACATTCTAGGAAACCTTAAGGATGGATCGTTGACCCTGGCCAAGAATTTTGTCCATGAGATCTTCCATTTGCATGTAGTGCCAGAGACTATCATTTCTGATAGAGAAACTTGAATGACCTCAAGATTTTGGATGTCCATGAGTGTCACTTTGGGAACCAAATTGAATTTCAACTCATCTTATCATCCTTAGACTGACATGAAGATAGAGAGGGTGAATCGAGTAGTCAAAGACCTCCAAATGCACTACATGGACCAACATTATAAGTGGGAAGAATATTTACCATTGGTAGAGTTTTCTTACAATAACTCTTATTGCACATCCCTAGGTATGGCACTGTTTGAAGCTCTTTATGGGTGAAAGTGTCATACACCCATTAGTTGGGATAGACTAGAGGCCAAGATCATAGTAGGACCTAAAACTTTTAAAGAGATGGATGAATAGATGAGTCATTAAGAGAAAAATGAAGGAGGTGGTTGACCGACATAAAAGTTATGCCAACAAGAATAGAACTCTTAGGCAGTTCATGACAAGGGATAAATTCTTCTTAAGATTCAGACCTCATAAAAGTTCCATTGCCTTTGGAAAGTGTGAAGAATTTTTTCCTTGGTCATTTTTTATTTTTCGCTCGAATACATTTTTGGATTTGGATGTGTTCACGCTCAAGAAAAGTCATTGGAAAGGTGCACAATGCACCATGTGGTGGCTGCACAGCTTTGATTTTTTTCCTTCCTTTTGGGAGAGAGTTGGGACATGTACCAACTCATCAGATATTTTCTCAAGGAGTCATATTCATGAGCCTAAGAATTTCCACTCACTTGACATGTCATCTCTTCATTGTGAGAAGCTTGTGCTTTTATGAAGCAATCTCTTTTGGAGTTTTTCAGAGCTTGCTATCCTCTTTTGGGTCTTTTGGATTGAAGCTCTGAGTTAGTACCATTGGGTTATGTTATTAGTCAACTATACTTTTGCTAGGTTATTTTTGAAGATTTGATCATTTTCAGATAACTATATTTGCTAAATATCTAAAGAGCATTAATGCAACAGTTGAGAATTGATGAAAATTTGATTGTTGTGACCTAACTAAAAGATCTATGATCTGATCATGTGCTATCAAATTCCAACATATGGCAGAAATTACTTCTATGTTGTAGCGAGGGTTTCTTCTTTTTGCAGCTATAAATGAGAGGTGACAATTGAAGGGAAGGTTTGGTTCCAAGTTTCAATTTCCTTTGCTGAAGAAAAGTTTCTTTATTTTTCTTAGGTTATAGAACTATTTTCAAAAGTAGAGTTGTAGAACTACTTTTCTCTAACATGTTATATCTTTTAAAGCTCAAACTATTATCAGATTGGAATTTGACCTTAATTTTAAAGTTGATTTGATATTTAAGAATGAATTATTTAGGAGAAATCTTTGAGATTGTGCATGTATGGACTTTATCAAGCTTTCCTTCTTTATGCTTTCATTTTGAATAAAAGACTCTATCAAGCTAAATTCAAATAGTTTAAGTTGTCAATTTCCATGTTGTAGGCTTATATGGTAGGGTAATAGCTTGTGAAAATTAGATTATGTTGGTGGACTTCTCTATTTTTCTGAAGGGTTGTTGTTTTGTTATATTGTGTTGTATGAAGAGAGAGGGATTATTCAATTTCTGAACATTTTTTTGTTAACCTTGGAAATCTTTATGATTGATTGGACCTCAATGAATATTTCCTATGAGAAGATTTGAAAGACTGCAATGTGCTTGTTGTAAGCCTTTTGTGTTCATTCTCTTCCCAATGATGAAGGGTTGTGGTGTTTTGTGTCTAATTATATCACTCCTAGGAAAGATTGGGTTTGAAATGTTGTAAAAGATTTAGTGTATCACCATTTTTATGTTTTATGTTTACATTTCCTTCTACCCTTTTCTCCAAAACCCAGAGAAGAGTCGATTTTCTATAAAAATCCCAGAGGTGTTTAGTGAGGTGAAAATTAGTCTGCCACTAGCTAAATTTCCCATAAGGATGTCAGAGGTGCAAGCTTTGATGATCAAGAGTTATTTTTTTGGCATGCCCTATGGGACACGAAGTTCTCCAAATGCTTCATTAGAAGTAAAAAATATTTCTTAAATTAGACCAAGGAAAGAAACTAGAAGTTTCATGCCCAAAATCCAAACAAGAGAATCTTTAAGAGGCCATTTCTAGTACTCCCAGTTACCTGCCTCAGTTGCTAGGAGAAGAATAATTATAGGTTCTATATCACCTATAAGGAGAAAAAGAGTGAGAATTAAGAGCCCAATATCCAGAGCCCTATCTACTCCACTAAGAGGGTCAACCTTTCAAATCAAAATACCTGTATACCTAATTCATAGAAATATTTTCTCTATGGCTCACGTAGCTACCCTTGCTCGTAGAAATTTTGTAACCTAGGATAGTGGTAGTCTGCTACAACCACCTATGCCCCCAGATGTATGACCTCCCATACTCGCTAACCCCCTCAAGCCTATTCCAATTTTTTTTGGAGAAGATTTCAAAACCCCATATGAACACCTTCAAGATATAGTAGAGGTATGTAGGGTACCTAACATAGTGGAGGAAAATATTGCCCTTAGGCTGTCAGTTGCCTCTTTCAAAGGAAAGTCCCAAGATTGGTATCGATCTTTGGCCTCGCGCTCTATCATATCATAGGATTAGCTTAGAGAGAGGTTGTTTGAATGCTTCTCAGAGAAAGGAGATCATTCTTCATTGCTACATCAATTGATCACCTTTAAAAGAGCTCTACAAGAGGCCATGAGTGAATTCAGCACCAGGTTCCACAAAACTTGGCAAAGAATCCCCTTGACTACTCGACCCCCAACTACGATGGAATTTATGTTTTACATGAATTCTTTCAATTCGTATATCATGGTGATGATAACCTCCATGGGATGGGATATCTTACCCAACACATATAAGATGGTTGTACATGTGAAAATTAGTCTGATTGATGCCAGGAAGCTTCCACCATGACCTCTAATGCTGATATTTGTAGAAATTTCTAGTGGTCCTCAGGAAGAAGCTACGTCAAACACTTCTACTACAAAATTGATGTCAGCCATGTCATATTCCATGTTTGTGTACCTCACCACTGAGATAAGCATGTTAGGCTCTTCCTTTATAGCAGTGGACATTAACAACATGAAGAGTTGCATGCAAAATTTTGCTAATGAGCTGGTTCTTATCAAATGATAGCAAGCAACACCTCTGAAGCATAACACACCAACCTATGGTGGAAGCAAGCCATCTTGTCAACAAAATACATACCAAGGATCCTCTAGAGGAGGAGGTCAAAAAATGGAATTTGCAAACCAGAAAGTTTCGGTCACCATGAAACTACAAATGGTCAAAGATAGTTAGAGCAAAGAGTTAATTCCAAGCTAGAACAATTTGGAAGAAGATGAGAATGAATGGTGCTTCCCATGCTATGATAGTCATATGCCCCAAAATTGTCCTAGGGGAAATATGCAATAGAAGATATAAGAACAAAGAAACAAGGGAATGCTCTCGAATGTGGATGAATATGAGTCCTTCAAAATGGAAAATGCTCGCTTCAAAGCGCAAATGCAAGGATTTTGCTTGGAAAAAGAACTAGATATTGCACCCAACCAAGCGCTATTTTCATGGATGGAGGAAAAGGATGTGATGTTCATGAATAAAACCCTGATGACTAGTACTCCAAAAGTAAAATCAAATTACAACACAAGATCCAAAAGAAGGCTCATGGGAGAGTAAGTGCAACAAGATTTTCCACATCCTCAGGCACCTCAACCACCACTACAAGAAAACCAAGCTCCACCACCCACTCTCTAACCTACTCTATAGCTACACATTCCTTTGTTTCCAAAGAAGGAGATGAACAAGATACCGAGCCAATTCATGATAGAGTGTTTTCTTCCAAAAATGAGAGAAATGCCACCATTCAAGCCCAAGATCCAACTAGTCAAAATGCTCAATGTGGTGGAACAATTGAAGAAGGAACCTACCGAAGTCTCTTTGTGGGATGCCATATCTATCCCCAAACAAAATAATTTTCTTCAAGAAGCATTAAAGAATGAAGAAAAAATACCATAGATAGACGCGACTATTGGCAACACAAGGGCATACAACTGAGAGGGGGGGGTGAATTAGTTGTCATAGAATTTCAAACTTGTTCAGCTTATTATGCTTATTCTCATATTTGATTAATAGCCATGAAAGCATAAATCAACAACACATCAAAAAACACATAACACCACAATTTTTTATGTGGAAACCCTGTTAGGGGAAAAACCACAATGGAGGTCAGTCCACAAGATTATACCCTATTAAATTTATAAAGAAATATGAATGGGGAATGCACATGCATTCAGATGCACTACCTAGAGCTCACTTATCAATTACAAAAGGAAGACATGCTATCTTACAAAAGATTTGGATTACATCCACATAATTTGAAATGAGAAAATAGCATTTGCTAATGCTTGATTACAGTTCTGGTTAAGCACATGAACACTTCTTCACACTCTACTTCTGCCTTCAAAAGATCTAAACATTCTTTGTACATAAGACTCACACACTTCACATAATCATACCTTCAATTGATAAAACAATTTCTCAAATTATATATCGACAACAAGAAATTACATCGATTCATGTTGGCCTCAATAAAATAATAAAATAAATGCAAATTGTCAGCCCAAAAGATTAAATATTATTAATATGAATAAAAAAAGGTTAGCCACAACATAGTGAAGACCCAAAATAAAATTCTCAAACACAAAAAAACCTCCAAAAATTACTCCTCGAAGATCCACAACTCGCTTCAACATCCTGTTAGCCAAGAACATGAAAAACATGAACACGCAAGAGAAAATCTCCAATCATAAGCACCACAATCAATGCAGACATGCAACATAGATAGAGCATGATCTAGAAACATCCACAAACATCATGAATCACTAGATAAGCATCCATGACAATTGACCTAACTAAAATTGCATCATCTTCATTTAGGAACATCAATTGAAGCAACAAAAAAACTATCAAAATACAAATCTTTAGAACTCAATCAAATCTTCACGTGGATCTCTAAAACTCAACGTGGATAAACTAGATATACTCTGTAGAAAACCCTTTAATCCACAACCTCTGATCATCAACATACTGAACTTATCAAGAGAATGAACTTCACTTCACAACTGACAATCTACAACTTATTTCATTACAATTTTCTCAATATCCTTGACATATACAACCACTAAGACATTAGTGCCAATAGTGTTGACATCAATGACAACCATATATTGGAAACACAACCAAAACATCCAACAATCTCACCCTTTGGCATTGATGGCAACACATGATGTGAAAAACACCATCAACACAACTATCTTTAACACTTACTCCCCCTTAGGTTCTGACTCTTTTCTCCTCAACAACTCTTCTCCCACATGACTCTTCTCCTTTAGATAATTCACATTTTTTCACATGACTCTTCTCCCCCTTTGACATCAATGAAAAAGATCTATTTTCTCCACACAAGCTCTAACCCACATATCTAAAGATCTGCCTACTCCCCCTGAGTAGCAACCACCACAACATCAATCCAGATAAAAATATGACTATGAAATGCATGGATTGATGTAAGTAAATGCATCTTAGTTTTGACTAGGAGGGATAATCACCCCTAGCTTCCCTCTAAGATACTCAAAAGTATCCCTAGGATATGGATTTGTAAAGATATCTTCAATTTATTCATTAGTAGGAACATACTCCAATATAACTTCCTTTTCACTCACCTTCTCTCTCACAAAGTGAAACTTGATAGATATATGCTTGGTCTTTGAATGCAGCACCGAATTCTTAGAAATGTTAATTGCACTTGAATTATCATAGAATATAGCAATGGGTTCATCACACACAACTCTTCTATCCTTCAACATCTTCTTCATCCACAATACTTGAGTACAATTGTTACTAGCAACAATGTATTCTGCCTTTGTAATATATAAAGAAATGGCATTCTGCTTCTTACTTAATGATGAAATTAGCTTCTTACCCAAGAAAAATGAACCATCACTAGTACTCTTTTTTCCATCCACATCACCTACCCAATTGACATTAGTAAAAGCACTCAAATTAAGATCATCATCTTTAGGATACCATAGCCAAAAATCAATGGTTCCCTTCAAGTATCTCAAAATCCTCTTCACAACAATTACATGAGATTCTTTAGGATCAGCTTGAAATCTTGCAACAATACATACAACATTCATAATGTTTGGCCTAGTTTGAGTCAAATAAAGCAATCCACCAATCATTGATCTATATCTAGTTTGATTTTCTTTCAAAGAATCATCATTTTGTGTCAACTTGCATCTAGTCACCATAAGTGTAGCAACTAGCTTTGAATCTTCCATACCAAACCTTTTTAGCAATTCTTTCACATACTTGGACTGAGATATGAAGATCCCTTCATCTAACTGAGTAATTTCCAATCCAAGAAAGAATTTCATCTCAACAATCATAGACATCCCAAACTCATTATGCATCTCATCAACAAACTTCATGCACAAACTATCATCTCCTCCAAAAATGATATCATTAACAAATACTTTAGCAACCAAATCTTTATCATGATCAATCTTGAAATATAGATTACTATTAGTAGTACCTTTATTAAATCCAAGCTTCAACAAATACTTGTCCAATCTAGCATACCATGCTCTTGGGGATTGCTTAAGTCCATACAATGCTTTCTTCAACTGAAAAACCATATCTCCCTAATTAGTTAATTGAAATCCATCAAGTTGTTCAACATACACCTCTTCTTCTAGTTTTCCATTTAGAAATGCTGACTTGACATCCATTTGATAAACCTTGTAATATTTGTAAGTAGCATAAGCAATAAATAGTCTCATAACTTGAATCCTAGCAACAAGGGGAAAAGTTTCTTGAAAATCAATTCCTTCTATCTGTGAATATCCTTTACACACCAATCTTGCTTTATTTTTAACAACTTCACCTTGCTCATTCAACTTGTTTCTAAAGACCCATTTAGTTCCAATTACATTTTTTTCCTTAGGTTTAGGAACAAGAATCCATGTATTATTCTTCTCAATTTGTTGTAGCTCTTCTTTCATTGCTTCCACCCAATGTTCATCTTTTCATGCTTCATTCACATTATTAGGCTGTCTTTGAAATCAAACAATATTCTTTTGCAATCTTTCTCCTAGTTTGAACACCTTTGTTCTTATCACCTATAATTTGATCTTCTGAATGATTTAGTCTTGCATACCTTGGAGTCTTAGGATGTTCTTGAACTTCTGGCTCTTGTCATCTCTCTTCTACACTTTCACTAGTTCCTTCCTCTTGATTTTCTTGATTAACCAGAATGATCTAAACTTGATTTTTAGTTTGTACATTCTTTCCTATTATTGGGTATGTGCAAGATCATCATGGAAAAAAAAACTCTTAAGTGGCAAAAAATTTAGAAAAATTAGAGTTAGGCAACTTGACGTAAAATTTTGAATAAGTTATCTATATTATTTCAGAAATATGTAAGAATAGAATTTGTAGCAAATTGAATGTAGTTTCTAAACTAATAGGTTTATTTTTTAAATCTATTTGGTGAAAATTTGAAATTTCAATGCAGTAGTACTTAAATTTCAGGGAAAAAATAAGAAGTAGGTGTCTATCTGACCACCCTAACCACAATAAAATGATAATATTTTTTTATAAGATTTTAGATATAAGTATATGAATCATGTCCAATGTGATGCATTTTTTTTTTGCAATTTTTCTCCAAGTAATAATTAATTATGATTTTTTATTACAACTTTTAAAAATATAAAAACTCATATTTCTGACCACCTTAACTTGGTCAAAACTTCATGAAATTTAATTTTTTTTTTAATCCTATAGTATGCAAAGCATAGGGTGTTGTCATAATAGTGGTTTACAATTCCTGAGAGGAACGAATTTTAGCTGAAATCACATATTTTTAGAAAATATAATGATTTAAGCCTTAAAAAGTTCCATTTTAAGGATTCCAATTGAAGAGGGTTTGATCAAATCACCTTAGATCAAACCCCCTTGGATAGAACCTCGCTAGTTTTAAACCATACCTATAAATGCGTCTCCTTTACACCTATCAAAATGCTGATAAAAAATCACTTTTGATTTAGATTTTGGGGATCAAATGAATTCATTTAAAATTTATTTCAAATGATTATGGTATTCCTCAGAACAAGCTATCCAATGAATATAATTTTAATATGTTTTGGTTTTGTTATGTATTTGTTTTAAGTTTTACTAAACATAGGTTTTTCATCAAAAATGAACTGCACAAGATATTGAAGTCCTTGATCCAACAAAAATTAAATTAAATTTTGACATATATATACAAAAGTTCTGGTCACTGTTTTGAATTGTATAAGTTTGACTTTGAAACTTGATTAAGGAGAAAATATTCAATAAAAACTATCTAACCAAGTGAAAGCACTAGATATTAAGAGTTACAAATCTAAATTTGAAAGAATTATAATTTTATCCTTCATGGAAAAAAGTTATGCGTTATATAGTGTGCGTCACTTTAAAATGTTGTTTCTAGAAAAAACAATTTCATTAGGAGATAGAAAAAGAAGTGCAATTTGATTCCAAAAATTTTGAAAAAAATATTTTTAGAATCTACAGACAAAATTTGATGAGACTCTAGTTTGCACCATCTTCAAATTCCTCACAGTTTAGCCGCTATAGGTGCCCAGATGTGGATATTTAGTTAAAAATAATAATTTCAGTGTCTAGTTTGGCCAAAAATTGTAAACCACTATTATGGGATCACCTCATAGAATGTGACACATGTTTTGGATTCAAAAAATGTGATACCATTTGAAAGCTATAAATGTTTTTCAATCAGCCTATCAATCAAGAATTTAATCGTAATTAAAATAGAAAATGAATAATAATTATTTATTAAATTCAAAGTAAAGCATAATTTATATTGGTGGGAAGCTGAGAATCTCCTTTAAAAACCATTTTCATTTCATCAATTTTGGGTAAACAAAAAGTCGTCAGCCACATACTCATCATATTGCCACTTTTTGGCCCATCATGATCCTGCACATACCCTATCGAATTGTTATTCTAAACATTTGAATCATATCCACAAGTTCTGGATGGTCTAGCTATTTCTTCATCAACCTTGATATTTGAACTTTAAACTATTTTCCTCAATCTCTTATTGTAGCACCAGTAGGTATTGCTTTTAGTAGAATAACCCATAAATATTCATTCATCACTCCTAGCATCAAACTTTCCTATCTCTTCATTTCTTCTAATATAGCATTTATTCCCAACGATTTTGAAAGATTTAGTAGTAGGCTTATGACCATTCAATAACTCAAAAGGGGTCTTACTAGTATCACCTTTGACTTGTACCCGGTTGAGGATGTTAACAACAGTACTCACAACTTCTCTCCAATAGATATGAGGAACATTTCCTTCCAACATCATAGTCCTAGCAGCATCTTGAATTGTCTTGTTCTTCCTTTCTACAACTCCATTTTGTTGAGGGGTCCATGGGGAAGATAATTGTCTCTTTATCCCATGCACTTCACAAAAAAAATTAAACTCATGAGAAGTGAATTCACCACCTCTATCTAATCTCAGACATTTAATCTTCAGACCTATCTCTGTCTCAACCATAGCCTTAAAAATATTGAATTTCTCTAGAGCTTCAAATTTATCCCTTAAGAAAGTAACCCACATCAATCTAGAGTAATCATCAATAAGTAACATGAAGTAGCTATCTCCTTGTAAACTTATGATTCTAGAGGGACCGCAAAATCAGTATGAACAAGCTCCAACACTTCTTTTGAACAATGTTGTTTACTTTGAAATGAAATTCTAGTTTGCTTCCCTAACTGACATTCCTTGCATATAGTATTATTAGGCTTTACCAACATAGGAAGATCTCTCACTACATAAGTAGAACTTATCTTGATAATATTGTCAAAGTTTACATGACACATTCTCCTATGCCACAACCAACTTTCATCAACTTGAGCAATCAGACAACTTTTACTAGCAACATTTAGGTGAAAGATGTTACCTTTTGTTTTTTGTACCTAAAGCAATCACATTTCTAGAACTTCCCAATATTCTACACTTTCCATTCTTGAATTGAAGATTGTATCCCTTGTCAACCATCTATCCAGCACTTAAGATATTATGCTTCAAACCTTCCACATAAAAAACATCATCAATGTTATTCTTACCATCAAGATAAATGGATCCTCTGCCACAAATTACACCTACTTTGTCATCACCAAATCTTACAACACCACCATCATACTTTTCTAGGCTCACAAACTTCATTTTGTCACCTGTCATGTGATGAGAGCATCCATTCTCAATCACCCATTCATCTTTTTGTTCAACTTTGTCCACTAGAGATTTCTCCACACTTGAGCAACTAACAAATTCAATAGGGGATGGATCATTTTCCTTGATAGAAATAAATACCCACTTATCTTCACTTGCATTCCCTTTATCAGTTTCATCATTTGTCACACCTTCATCAATAACATAATAGCACTTTCTTTGAAATCTAGGCTTGTTAGGTTTTGGTTTAGGGACTCTTTCAAACACCTTGATGCAAAATGACCTATCTTATTGCAAGAAAAACATTTAATAGGAAATTTCCCTTTATACTTACTTTCTCCTCTAGCTTCTCTCTTGACAATAAGTGCTTCAAGCTCCTCTAGATTCTTCTCTTCTTCTTCAATCTCTCTCATTTCCTCCTCATACTTGAATACCTATCTAAATGAAATTTCTCCTAGATCATAATTTTTTTTTATCTCTCTCATAGGTAGTGGATTTGAATGAAAATTCTATCTTAGGAAGAGCATCACCCAATTCACTCAACTCAAAAGTAGTAAGCTCACCAATCAACATGTCTTTGGTTACATTTGTTACAGTTTGGAGTTCTTCAAAGTAGTAGCTTTGACTTTGTATGCAGCAGGAAAGGATCTAAGCACTTTAGCAACAATCTCTGATTCTTCCAACTATCCACCAACACATATGATACCACACACAAGTTCATTCACTCTTTTCATGAAAGTAGTAATGTTATCGTCATCACCCATTCTCAACATTTCATATTTCCCTTTCAGAATTTGTAACTTAGCAATCTTCACATTAGCATCACCTTCATACAAAGTTTCCAATTTTTTCTAGATATCATAAGCAGTCTTCAAATCCATAACATTTTTCATCTCAGAATCAGTCAAAGCGCTCAGCAATGCTTCCTTAGCCCTAATATTGTACTCAACATCCCTAATCTTAGTAGTAGTAGTAGGACCATTCTAAGAAATAAAATACCTATTGCATGTAATGCTTCAATAGGCTTCACCAATGCATCTCATATGGCTCTCCATTTGAGTCTTCCATAGAGAATAATTTGTTCCATCAAATTTCAGACTATCCTTCTTGTATGTCACCATCCTAGATCACCTCAAGCTAGTCAAATTCTTCCAAGGAACTTTCTCTGATACCAATTGTTGGCAACACAAGGGAAGACAACTGAGAGGGGGGTTGAATCAATTGTCATAGAATTTCAAACTTGTTCAACTTATTATGCTTATTCTCAAATCTAATTAATAACCATGAAAGTATAAATCAACAACATATTAGAAACACACATAACACCAATATTTTTTACATGGAAACCTTGTTAGGGGAAAAACCATAGTGGAAGTCAATCCACAAGATTATACCATATTAAAAGTATAAAGAAATATGAATTGGGAATGCACATGCATTCAGGCACACTAGCTAGAGCTCACTACTCAATTACAAAAGGAAGACACACTATCATACAAAATATTTGGATTACACCCACAAAAATTGAACTGAGAAAAATAGCATCTACTAATGCTTGATTATAGTTCTGGTTAAGCACATAAACACTTATTCACACTTAGCTTCTACCTTCGAAAGATCTAAACATTATTTGCACATAGGAATCACACAATTCAAATACTCATGCCTTCAAATGATAAAACAATTGCTCTTATATATCTGCAACAAGAAATTACATCACTACATGTCGGCCTTAATAAAATAATAAAATGAATGCAAACTTTCAGCCCAAAACATAAAATATTATTAATGTGAATCAACCAAGGTTGGCCACAACATCGTGAAGACCAAAAAAAAAATTCTCAAAAATGGAAACACCTCCAAAGATTACTCCTTGAAGATCCATGACATGCTTCAACACCCTGTCAGCCAAGAACATGAAAAACATGAACATGCAAGAGAAAATCTCCAATCATGAACACCATGATAAATGTGGAAATGCAACATAGATATAGCATGATCTAGAAATATCCACAAACATCATGAATCACTAGAGAAGCATCTGCAACAACTAAACTAACTAAAATCACATCATTTTCATTTAGGAACATCAACTGAAGCAACATAAAAATTGTCAAAATACAATTCTTCATAACTTGATCAAATCTTCACACGAATCTCTAAAACTCAATGTGGATAAACTAGATACACTCGACAAGAAACCCTTTAATTTGCAACCTCTTATCAACAACGTAGTGAACTTAGTGATAGACTGAACTTCACTTCACAACTAACAACTTGCAACTTACTTCATTACAATTTTCACAATATCATTGACATATACAGCCTATAAGACATTAATGCCAATAGTGTTGACATCAATGAAAACCACATATCAGCAACACAACCACAACATCCAACAATGACTCCATCATGTGGTCAAAACAGAGACAAAGGATCTATGTTGAACCCTCAGGCTTTGAAAGAAGCTACTTATGTAGAGGACATGGACAATAGAAAAGAGAAAGAGGTAAGCAAGCCAAAGCCCACACCTTTCTTTTTAAAACTTATTGTGGGAGATAATATTTTGCATAATAGCATGATTGATTCAGGGGCTAGCACAATAGTCATGCCAAATCATGTAGTTAGATAGGAGGAAGGTTCTGACCATTGGTCGAATAAAATATCTACCTCTAACCCTCTTCTCATGTCCAAGCCAAATAGTCACACAAGAAAGAGTAGTGATAAACATTCCCCTAGTCTTCAGGATCTGTCTTTCAAGAGATTTCACCATGAAGCTTGGTAGATACTTAGTGCTTGATTGGTCCCACATGATATTGAGGACCAAGCATGGGTGAAGATGAAGATTCTATCTAAATATTTGCATCTTGAACACATAGAAGAAAATGTAGTCAGACTATGTTTTGAAGTTACACATACCTCTTTCTTGTCGTAGGAGAGATACTATGTAGAGATGATAGAAGATGAATAAGACACAAGTGATTAGACTCTTGAAGAAGAGGTACAACTCAACCAATTCATTGACTTTGACCTGTTCGATAAATTTCATGCAACAGGGATAGGCACCTATGTTATTTTTGATGATGATCAAGTATTTCTGAAATTGATGAAGGATCATGAGGAATATGATGATCAGACAAAAAATTGTCTATGGCTTTATATTTTGATGGCACCAAATGCAAAGTTGTCTCCGATAAGATCAGAGACCCTCAAGGCTTACCATTTTCAATTTTCATGCTCAAATAATGACACAAAATATGAGGCCTTGGTTTATAGTCTGATCCTTGTAGAACAGATGGGCTTAAAGAGAATACAAGCTCTTGGAGATTTAAAGTTAGTGGTGAGCTAGGTTCGTTAGAAATTAGCTACACAGAATACAAGAATGAAGTCATATAGACATTGGATTTGGGACCTAATGTAGAGTTTTGAAGCATTCAATATGAAAGTAATTCCTTGATCTCAAAATAGTGTCGTTGATCAGATAGCTTCTACCAGTTCACAATTTGAACTGGTTTTAGATTCAACCAAGAAAAATATGATGCAAGTCATCATTTGACTTGTAATCCCTGAAAATGATCAAAACTATCAAGTTTTTGAGGGTAACGTTCAGATTGTTTCCTTTATACAAAAATCAGGAGCGGTTTTTGACTATTCACAACTAGGAGTAAAAATTCCCAAAGAGCATGTTATCCAGTTAAAAGCCAACAAGCTTACTTAGGGATTAATCTCCCTTGAAAATATCTTTGATTGTGAAGACACAAGAAAAAAAAACTAGAGGTTCACCACAAATGCAAGGGACTATGAAGAGCTTGATGTTGGAAGTGGCCGAAAGTTAAAGGTTGGAAGGGAAGTTCCCCACAAAGACAAGAAAAGACTGAAGGATCTATGTTTCAAATATGATAGTCATTGTCTGGAACTATGATGATTTTAGAGGGTATGACCCAAGCATAATTCAGCATTCCATTGACTTGGCAGAGGGATCTAAGCCCATCCAACAAAAAAAGGGTACAATCAATCTGAAGGTCAAAGTGTTGATGGTGTAGAAGCTCATCAAATTGTTTGAGTCGAGGATCATGTATCTGATCAAGAATTCCACATGGGAATCAAATTAATGTGGTCCTAGTTCAAATAAATAATGTCAATAATAGGCTTTGTGTCAGCTTCTAAGATCTAAATAAATCCTTGCTAAAAGACCACTACCCTTTGCCATCAATGGAGGAGATCCTACATAATGTGGTTGGATTGGAGATGTTTTCATTACTAGATGGTTTCTCAGGCTATATATGGGTATATGTAAAGGAAGGTGACCAACATAATACAATATTTACCACTAAGTGGGGAACATTTGGATACTAAAAAATTTCATTCGGACTTTCAAATGCTGGTGTGACTTTTCATCGAGAAATGGATATTTCTTTCAAGGGTTTAATCAACCTGATTATCTTAATATATTTTGATGACCTAATGGTCTTTTCAAAGTCAAACAATGATCATTTTGATTATCTAGAGGAGGTTTTTTAAAAAAATCAATAGTTTAGGTTTTCTTTGAATCCCAAAAAAATTGTTTTCAGAGTACCTCAAGGTAAGCTACTTGGTTGTGTAGTGTCAAAGGAGGGAATAGCAATAGACCCCAAAAGGATGATATCTATAATGGAGTTACTCGTACAAGTAAATCAGAAGGGACTACAATCTTTTTTGGGGAAGATGAACTTTGTCAGTAGGTTCATATCAGATTTGACAAGTATTGTGAGACTGATCACGCTAATGCTTAAGAGGAAATTGATTTTCAAATGGAACCCTGAGGGAAAGATAGCTTTTGAGTAGATAAATAAATCCATCTTCGTTGCTCCGGTATTGGCTAAGCCTAAATTTTCCAAAGATTTTCTACTCTATGTATACAATGGACAACATAGCATAGCTTTGGTGCTCAATCAAAAGGATGAGGGAAATAATGGAGAGCATCATATTGCATTTCACTTAAGGACACTTAAAGGATAAGAGGCTAGGTATAATTTTGTAGAAAACAAGGATCTTGTCATTTTTAAAAGCTTAAAGAAGTTCTGACACTTGGTGTCAGCCAATAAGATCACTATTCTCATTGTGCATCCTAGTGTGTGGGAGTATATCACAGAAGGTGAGATAAGAAAAAAGAGGGAAAATTGGATCACCAAGATCCTAGAGTATGATGTGAACATCAGACCAACCAAGGTGGTTCAAGGAAGAGGTCTTGCAAATACATTGCACATGAATCAAGTTTCATAGTTGAAAAGGAGACCGATTAGGTCTACTCAAACCAATTCGAGTCTGATGAATCTTGGGTAGTATATCATCTAGACATAGTATATGCAAGAGAGACATTACTCGACTAGCCTTTTGTACCATAAAAGGTGATACTACTGATTGCAAGGCACTAGGTATGTATTGATTGAAGGTGTATTATTAAAAGAAAATATGATGGTGTCCTGCTTCGATGTTTATAAAAAATGTAGGCAGAAAGAGTTCTTAATGAATTCCATCGCAGTCCTGAGGGTGGACATTTCTATTCCATGAAAACTACTTTGAAGATAATGTGAGCAGGATATTATTGGCCCTCTATATTTTCTAAAGCACATCATCTAGTGCAAAAGTGTACTCAGTTCCAATTCGTTGTTGGAAAGAGAAAGAATTTTGCTATGCCTTTAAGCCCAATTGTAATTAAAGAGCCCTTTGCTCAATGGGGTCTAGATTTCATCAGAATGATAAATCCTATTTCTAGCACTAGCCACAAGTGGATCCTTATAGCGATTGACTACTTTACAAGGTGGATGGAGGCTATAGCTCTAAAAAATACCATAGAGGGTGAGATTGTCAATTTCCTTGAAGAGGTGGTAGCAAGATTTGGCTCACCCAAAACTGTCATATCTGACAATGCTTGATATTTTGTAGGTTCGAGGATGTTGGATTTTTCTATCAAACATGGGGTTTACCTTAAAACTTCATCAAACTACTACCCATAAAGAAATTGGTTAGTAGAGTCGACCAACAAAAACTTAGTTAGGTTAATCAAGTACATTGGATCATAGCAACAAAGGGATTGGCACAAAAACCTATGAGTTGCTCTATTGGTAGACTGGATTAATCCCAAGCAGATCCTAAAGAACTCCCCTTATGAATTGGTGTATGAAAAAGAGGTAGTGTTACTTGTTTCCATAGAAATTCTTTCCTTGCAATTATTGAAAGTCTTGGAGATTGAAGAAAGTGGGGGAATGGAAGTACTCTTGGCGGAACTCCTCAAACTGGAGGAGGACAAAGAGAAAGCCTATGGATCCATGATTGACCACCAATAAATAGTAAAGTTATGGTTCAACAAAAAGACATCTAACCTAGAATTCAGAGAAGGGAGACTTGTGCTAAAGTACGATGAGCATACTCCAAAACCAGGGCAACACACAAAATTTGAAGTGCTATGGAAGGGATCCTTTCAAATTAGTGTGTGCAAGGAAAAGAACGTGTATGAAATTGAAGATATGGAAGGTAATTCTTTAGATATATTAGTGAATAGTATTTATCTAAAATTATTCAATTAAAATATGTAATTCTTTAAAAAAATTAACAATTATGTACCATATGTAAAAAAATTTAAATAAATTCTAAATTTTGAGAATAAGTCATTAAGAATAACACAAAAGAAGTGAAATTTTTTTATTATATTATATTCATTGAAGATTTGCAATGTAATACAAGCTCAAGGCTCATATTTAAAAGTAAGACTCTCTCAAACAAACCCAAAAAGAGTTACAAAGAAAAAAGAAGAAAAAAGGAGACAACATGCAAAAAACAATAAAGATAAGCCTCCAACAGTTGTCCAAAAAGATAAAACAACTCGTCATCAGGTTTTCTTCTTCTTCTTCTTCTTCTTATTAGCCAAGATGCAAAAGGGGAGTGAACTCACAACACATGTGGGCTCCACATAGTACATGATGCTAGCCCAATCACTACGGTTATGCACCAGAAACTTGAAGTGCTTCCTCCAAGAAAGCCCCAAAATTCACTCCATGTCATACACCCGTAGCAAGTAGATGGCCACTAGTTGAGAAGATGAGCGATGCGTCTCAAGGTACATGGTGTGTAAGTCAAAAAGGAATGAAAACTAGGGTATGTCTATACCATAGTCCACATGCCTACAGAGATCCATGGTGCTCAGAATGCCAATGCCAGGGATAGCCACTTGCACTATCTCGCCAATCCCTTCCATCAATGCAGCATCAAACATCTGGTGGCACAATTTGATTATCATGGGTTTGGCCACATTTGTGTCAAGCAAAGAGGCCAGAAAGTAGGAAAGAGCATTGCAGTTGCTCTAGAGCTAGTTCTCGTCATCAATATAGTCCTGGCCAACTACCCACCTAAATGCAACCAAGGAAAGGTGGTCACACTTCTTCACGAAGTGCTTAATTCTATCACTAGTGAACTCTCCCACAAAGTAGTATTGTGGCCTTGATGGGAGGACCCAAATAGGAGTGCCTAAGCTATTCAACATTCTGAGAAAGTAGCGAACTATGGCAGAATGGGAGAGAGCAAGAAAAGCTTGCTAAACTTAAAGGCTATAATTTTTTGAATGAATGTTGCAAAAGGTGGCATAGCTATATATAAAAAGGATAGGCTGCCAAATCCAACCAATAGAAGGTCAATTTTTGGATAGAAGGAAATGGAAAAATATCAAGGAAAAATGGAAAAAGGTAGAGAAATCATATAGAGAATTTGGCAGGAGGTCTCAACAAATAAATTTGGGCGTTGGGAGTAAATGCTCCCGTATATCGATGGTTGACATCTGTCCTTCTCCATCATCAACACCAGCTAGCTTACTTATGTGAAAAGACATGGATTAATGAGCTAAGTTCTAAAAAATTAATAGGCACATATTTTCAAAAGTAGCTTGCATTACTTCAACACATTTCTCATAGCTAAATGCACGTGTTCCAATGCAATGAGTTTATTTGTTAAAGAGGAGACAAGGAGAATGTACTAATTTCATTCTCGTGACATTTTTAGCATTCCCAAGGGGTACAAATTGCAAATAAACACATATCACCTCAATGACAACATTTAATGGACAGTTAGTAATGGCGTAGCCTTAACTGCATGTACACGTGAGGAAATTAATTGTACTCAAGTGATCCCACAATAGTGGTTTACACTTTTTGGGACATCCTGATTTTTGCTAAAACCACATATTTTTAGAAAATATAATGATTTATGCGTTGAAAAGTTCATTTAAAGGATTCCAATTCAAGAGGGTTTGATCAAACCACCTTAGATCAAACCCCCTTAGATAAAACCCTGCTAGTTTTTAACCATACCTATAACAGAGTCTCCTTTACACCTATCAAAATGCTAATAAAATACCACTTTTGATTTACCCCTTGGGATATCAAATGAATTTATTAATTTTATTTTTTTTGTAAGTATGTATTCCTTATTATAAGCTTCACAAAAATTATAATTTTAAATATATTTAATTTGATTATTATATTTATTTTTTATTTTTTGTGAATGTAGGTTTTTCACCAAAAATAAAGCTCTTTATTTTGCACATGTCGAAAAATAGTAGATTACAAAAAAAAAATCTGAAAAATATTCTATGATAGATATTGATGTCCTTGATCCAACAAAAAAATATAATTGAATTCCGATACATACAAAAAAATTGATGTTGAATATAGTTTGCCTATGTCTAAATTGTAATTGGTTTGAGTTCAAAACTTAATTAAAAAATATATATATCCAATAAAACAATATGAAACCAAATGAAAGTGCTAGATATCATATTTACAAATCTAAATTTGAAAAAATTAGAATTTTATCCTTCATAGGAAAAATGTTATGTTGTATATGGTTAACATCACTCTTTAAAAATGGTGTTTACTATTAAAAACTAGTTTCTGAAGGAGATAGAAAAATAAATGCAATCTAATTCCATTTTTTTTTTAAAATATATATTTAGAATCTATAGAAAAACTGTCACAAATCATTAGTTTTCATCATCTTCAAATTCCTCATGGTTTAGTAGCTATAGGTGCCTGAAAGTGGAGATTTAATTTAAAAAGTTTAGTTCAATGTCTAGTTTGGCCAAAAATTGTAAACCAATATTGTGGGATCACCTACTCAAAATTATATTTTTCTAAAGAAGCAAAAGGAAAGTGGTTGTTTTTGTTAAGGAAACTCTTTGCAACTTCCTGATAAAGCCATGGTGGAGCCATCAACATCTTCTAGAAAATTTGTAGCCTCAAGAAAAAGGCATGGTTACACCGATATGTTTGGGTGGAACTCATTTACCAATGCTCCAATGCCTGAGGAGCAACCATTTGAATATTTTCAAAAAGTGCATTCAAATAGATGCATCCCAAGGGAGGTGGTGTAGGATGTCACCGATAATGTTTTCAACCCCAGGTTGTCAGCTAACCCTAAAAGTTTTAGTGAAGGTACATTTCAAAGAATGATGAAGCACGAGCCATTTGAGGGTTTCACATTTTGGCTCTAGAATTGTCATTTTCCACAGTTCATACTACATACCTGTTGTGTGGTCTCACAACATGCCCCAAGAATGAAAAGACTTGGGGACCCAAGTGAAAAATATAACTCCTATGTCAAGAGCTAACAAATTGGAAGATCACCGGAAGTGAAAAGGAAGAAAGAGAATTCTTTGATAAAAGAAAGTACTTCATATGGTAAGTGTTTCGTGCATTGGGTACTAGGTACGACAAACACAAAAAAGGTGAAAGGTAATGTGAAGTTCAAGCGAATGACTCTAGTCTGGTAAGATGGAGTTCCAGGATTAACTGAGGTTTGGGAAAGTAAGTGGGTAAAGTTGAATACCAGATACCAGGTACTCGGTTGCAATGTGAAAAGAAATGCTAATTTTTTTAATTTGTATAATGATCCCAGTGATCCAGTATATATACAAGGATTTATAATATGCTTTTTAGAAGCAAATTTTTTATGGAATTTTGTACTAACATCTGAATAATGGTTTTATTTACATGAGATGTTGTGGCATATTTGTTTAAAAATAGATTTTAATATTTGGAATTTTGTGATTGCAGGAGATATCGATTGTAATGCAAAGCTTAGGTATGGATGGTTAGGAAAAATTGAGTCATGGATGGAATAAAACTCATTCTAATTCGATCACTCTAGGAGGTGATAATGTAGATGGATTTGAGTCCATTGAAATGCTAAGGATCTCAGTAGTTCACATGTGGTGTGAACAAATGCTAATCTTCAGGATAGCCCATTCCCGAGAGTGATAGAACCGGAGCCAAGTGAAGTGTAGGGTGGTCACGCCCACAAAAGGATATAAAAGTCATAGCAGAACTAAACCTGGGAATTGGACATTCCAATAGGCGACTAACATATTCTCATGGTCGTTCATTTACTTTGTCAAACCAAGGGACGTATACTTGAAATGGAGCAGCACGGTATGTGCACAAAGAACTAGTTTCCAATCACCATCTATAGAAAACAAATGCTTAAAAGTAATGCAACGTAAAGATTTTTAACTCAAACATAACTCAGCTAAAACATAAATCATAGCAGCTATTATTAAAGGACAAACTATGAACTGGCCTTATGCTGCAGGAACAGACATAGGGATGGATTCCCAATGCTGCAGGAACAATACAAGGCTAAGTTTGCGTTGAAATCTACAGAAATAGATTCTAACTAGTAATCAACATGAAATGAACAGTTAACTACAACAACTTGCTACAGAATACTTACTAAGTGGGCCCCCTTAGCAAGCATCAACTAGATTACACAAGAAGTTGACTCAAAGCTTCATCGAATTTTATTCATACTCAGAACCAGGATACATCGATTACTCTGTTTGAAAATAAAACTTAACACATAACTCTATTGCTTATTCAACTTAATTTTAACACATACTATTTTTATCCTCATTCACTTGCGCAGGAGGAACATTTATTTAAATGAAAAAGGAAACTAACTAACTAACAAAGGGAGTCGTGATCATAAATACATTCTAAATCTGCGGAACAAATATTCATAAATGAAAGTTTATCTACTCGACGTGATCCAGAGAGAATATAGCATTACACACTCCCTAGATCAAAGGACCGTTTAAGCTTCTTCCCAAAGATTCGGTCAAAGAGTTATTACTGGAACAACTTCTTCAATAGAGCCAAGATTCTTTGTGCTTGATCAGCTCCCACTCCCTCCAACAACCTGCAATAAGTGACAGAGGCGAAGGAAAGCATACACACAAGTGACACGACATCCATTCATTAATCACACGTTAATCCTATTCCATTATCCAAAATCATAAGCATACACCAGCCATGCGGGAGGTCAAAAAGGTAATTAATAAAGTTGTCAAGCTATAGGAATATGGAATTCGTTGCTACAGGATACCACCCGAAAAGTCTTTAATCAACAGGTTTAAACAACTATTAATAACAAAAGTAAGAGTATCAAAAGTTTCAAACTATGAGCATATTTAAGGCACATCATTTTGCCCCCTACTTATTGTAATGTTGGTCCTCCAGCATTGACTTTCCTTGTTATTTCCCTAAAATTTGTTGGAGCAACATGACACTGCAGTGAAGTTCCAAACTTGAAGTAAAAACCTCGGGTAAACTGCCATCTTTCAAATCTACGGTTTTCTATTTCTTCATTGATTTCCTTGGCTTGGTAGGGATAGAGTAGCCACATTAAAAATGGGGGTTGGAAGGTCAGTGGCATCCATAATTCAAATCTACTCTGCAAACCCAGTTGCATGTACCTTTCTGTTCTCCTGAGTGCTGTTGTGAAGTTCAAAGGGCTATGAGGCTCTATTTTTCTTAGACCAACCGTCAATCTCTCCCACCTTGTCTCAATCCTAGAAGAGGCGAGTTTCCAAAATGTATATTTCTACTCTTTGAACTTACTGTATACCTGTTGTCTGATGTCAAAAATTTTCTCTCTTCCCTCAGCGTGATTGCATCCATAAGTAACTTTAAACCAGGTTCTTAAAACTATGCGTGGGTCTGAACTCTCAGCTCTTAGAAGAATAGGTTCATCTCTTTCTGTTTCTTCATATGTTTCCAATTGTCTCCCATAATTGACCTCATTTGCAGCCAAAGACATAAGTGCTCTTAGATGGATATCACCTATATAAAGGAGTGGGTTCCATTTAGTTTTTGCAGGAATTAAATAATTATGTAAATAAAGTTCACACATGGAGTTTTTCAACCAATTAGGGGCCACTTCATAGGCATCATAGAATTCCTTGGCTGTTTCAATATCAAGATCCAAATTTCTGGAGATCCTCAATAGTTTGAACCAAAGAAACGGTTCCTTGAGGCACATTGCATATACTTTGGGTGGTGGCCTACACTCCATTA
>VDFB02256132.1:81055750-81108961 GCA_007258455.2 Sequoia sempervirens | reverse complement strand
AAACTTCATGCACAAACTATCATCTCCTCCAAAAATGATATCATTAACAAATACTTTAGCAACCAAATCTTTATCATGATCAATCTTGAAATATAGATTACTATTAGTAGTACCTTTATTAAATCCAAGCTTCAACAAATACTTGTCCAATCTAGCATACCATGCTCTTGGGGATTGCTTAAGTCCATACAATGCTTTCTTCAACTGAAAAACCATATCTCCCTAATTAGTTAATTGAAATCCATCAAGTTGTTCAACATACACCTCTTCTTCTAGTTTTCCATTTAGAAATGCTGACTTGACATCCATTTGATAAACCTTGTAATATTTGTAAGTAGCATAAGCAATAAATAGTCTCATAACTTGAATCCTAGCAACAAGGGGAAAAGTTTCTTGAAAATCAATTCCTTCTATCTGTGAATATCCTTTACACACCAATCTTGCTTTATTTTTAACAACTTCACCTTGCTCATTCAACTTGTTTCTAAAGACCCATTTAGTTCCAATTACATTTTTTTCCTTAGGTTTAGGAACAAGAATCCATGTATTATTCTTCTCAATTTGTTGTAGCTCTTCTTTCATTGCTTCCACCCAATGTTCATCTTTTCATGCTTCATTCACATTATTAGGCTGTCTTTGAAATCAAACAATATTCTTTTGCAATCTTTCTCCTAGTTTGAACACCTTTGTTCTTATCACCTATAATTTGATCTTCTGAATGATTTAGTCTTGCATACCTTGGAGTCTTAGGATGTTCTTGAACTTCTGGCTCTTGTCATCTCTCTTCTACACTTTCACTAGTTCCTTCCTCTTGATTTTCTTGATTAACCAGAATGATCTAAACTTGATTTTTAGTTTGTACATTCTTTCCTATTATTGGGTATGTGCAAGATCATCATGGAAAAAAAAACTCTTAAGTGGCAAAAAATTTAGAAAAATTAGAGTTAGGCAACTTGACGTAAAATTTTGAATAAGTTATCTATATTATTTCAGAAATATGTAAGAATAGAATTTGTAGCAAATTGAATGTAGTTTCTAAACTAATAGGTTTATTTTTTAAATCTATTTGGTGAAAATTTGAAATTTCAATGCAGTAGTACTTAAATTTCAGGGAAAAAATAAGAAGTAGGTGTCTATCTGACCACCCTAACCACAATAAAATGATAATATTTTTTTATAAGATTTTAGATATAAGTATATGAATCGTAAGAATGTGATGCATTTTTTTTTTGCAATTTTTCTCCAAGTAATAATCAATTATGATTTTTTTATTACAACTTTTAAAAAATATAAAAAACTCATATTTCTGACCACCTTAACTTGGTCAAAACTTCATGAAATTTAATTTTTCTTTTTTAATCCTATAGTATGCAAAGCATAGGGTGTTGTCATAATAGTGGTTTACAATTCCTGAGAGGAACAATTTTAGCTGAAATCACATATTTTTAGAAAATATAATGATTTAAGCCTTAAAAAGTTCCATTTTTAAGGATTCCAATTGAAGAGGGTTCATCAAATCACCTTAGATCAAACCCCCTTGGATAGAACCTCGCTAGTTTTAAACCATACTTATAAATGCGTCTCCTTTACACCTATCAAAATCTGATAAAAAATCACTTTTGATTTAGATTTTGGGGATCAAATGAATTCATTTAAAATTTATTTCAAATGATTATGGTATTCCTCAGAACAAGCTATCCAATGAATATAATTTTAATATGTTTTGGTTTTGTTATGTATTTGTTTTTAAGTTTTACTAAACATAGGTTTTTCATCGAAAATGAATTTCTTTTTCTTCACATGTGGAAAAATAAGAAGATTATCAAAAAAAAAATTAGAAAAATATGAGTGCACCAGATATTGAAGTCCTTGATCCAACAAAAAATTAAATTAAATTTTGACATATACAAAAAGTTCTGTGATCACGCTGTGTCCGAATTGTAATTCATTTGACTTTGAAACTTGATTAAGGAGAAAATATTCAATAAAAACTATCTAACCAAGTGAAAGCACTAGATATTAGAGTTACAAATCTAAATTTGAAAGAATTATAATTTTATCCTTCATGGAAAAAAAAGCATGTTATATAGGCGTCACTTTTTAAAAATGTTGTTTTCTGAAAAAACAATTTTAAAGGAGATAGAAAAAGAAGTGCAATTTGATTCCAAAAATTTTGAAAAAAATATTTTTAGAATCTACAGACAAAATTTGATGAGACTCTAGTTTGCACCATCTTCAAATTCCTCACAGTTTAGCCGCTATAGGTGCCCAGATGTGGATATTTAGTTAAAAATAATAATTTCAGTGTCTAGTTTGGCCAAAAATTGTAAACCACTATTATGGGATCACCTCATAGAATGTGACACATGTTTTGGATTCAAAAAATGTGATACCATTTGAAAGCTATAAATGTTTTTCAATCAGCCTATCAATCAAGAATTTAATCGTAATTAAAATAGAAAATGAATAATAATTATTTATTAAATTCAAAGTAAAGCATAATTTATATTGGTGGGAAGCTGAGAATCTCCTTTAAAAACCATTTTCATTTCATCAATTTTGGGTAAACAAAAAGTCGTCAGCCACATACTCATCATATTGCCACTTTTTGGCCCATCATGATCCTGCACATACCCTATCGAATTGTTATTCTAAACATTTGAATCATATCCACAAGTTCTGGATGGTCTAGCTATTTCTTCATCAACCTTGATATTTGAACTTTAAACTATTTTCCTCAATCTCTTATTGTAGCACCAGTAGGTATTGCTTTTAGTAGAATAACCCATAAATATTCATTCATCACTCCTAGCATCAAACTTTCCTATCTCTTCATTTCTTCTAATATAGCATTTATTCCCAACGATTTTGAAAGATTTAGTAGTAGGCTTATGACCATTCAATAACTCAAAAGGGGTCTTACTAGTATCACCTTTGACTTGTACCCGGTTGAGGATGTTAACAACAGTACTCACAACTTCTCTCCAATAGATATGAGGAACATTTCCTTCCAACATCATAGTCCTAGCAGCATCTTGAATTGTCTTGTTCTTCCTTTCTACAACTCCATTTTGTTGAGGGGTCCATGGGGAAGATAATTGTCTCTTTATCCCATGCACTTCACAAAAAAAATTAAACTCATGAGAAGTGAATTCACCACCTCTATCTAATCTCAGACATTTAATCTTCAGACCTATCTCTGTCTCAACCATAGCCTTAAAAATATTGAATTTCTCTAGAGCTTCAAATTTATCCCTTAAGAAAGTAACCCACATCAATCTAGAGTAATCATCAATAAGTAACATGAAGTAGCTATCTCCTTGTAAACTTATGATTCTAGAGGGACCGCAAAATCAGTATGAACAAGCTCCAACACTTCTTTTGAACAATGTTGTTTACTTTGAAATGAAATTCTAGTTTGCTTCCCTAACTGACATTCCTTGCATATAGTATTATTAGGCTTTACCAACATAGGAAGATCTCTCACTACATAAGTAGAACTTATCTTGATAATATTGTCAAAGTTTACATGACACATTCTCCTATGCCACAACCAACTTTCATCAACTTGAGCAATCAGACAACTTTTACTAGCAACATTTAGGTGAAAGATGTTACCTTTTGTTTTTTGTACCTAAAGCAATCACATTTCTAGAACTTCCCAATATTCTACACTTTCCATTCTTGAATTGAAGATTGTATCCCTTGTCAACCATCTATCCAGCACTTAAGATATTATGCTTCAAACCTTCCACATAAAAAACATCATCAATGTTATTCTTACCATCAAGATAAATGGATCCTCTGCCACAAATTACACCTACTTTGTCATCACCAAATCTTACAACACCACCATCATACTTTTCTAGGCTCACAAACTTCATTTTGTCACCTGTCATGTGATGAGAGCATCCATTCTCAATCACCCATTCATCTTTTTGTTCAACTTTGTCCACTAGAGATTTCTCCACACTTGAGCAACTAACAAATTCAATAGGGGATGGATCATTTTCCTTGATAGAAATAAATACCCACTTATCTTCACTTGCATTCCCTTTATCAGTTTCATCATTTGTCACACCTTCATCAATAACATAATAGCACTTTCTTTGAAATCTAGGCTTGTTAGGTTTTGGTTTAGGGACTCTTTCTAGACACCTTGATGCAAAATGACCTATCTTATTGCAAGAAAAACATTTAATAGGCAATTTCCCTTTATACTTACTTTCTCCTCTAGCTTCTCTCTTGACAATAAGTGCTTCAAGCTCCTCTAGATTATTCTCTTCTTCTTCAATCTCTCTCATTTCCTCCTCATACTTGAATACCTATCTAAATGAAATTTCTCCTAGATCATAATTTTTTTTATCTCTCTCATAGGTAGTGGATTTGAATGAAAATTCTATCTTAGGAAGAGCATCACCCAATTCACTCAACTCAAAAGTAGTAAGCTCACCAATCAACATGTCTTTGGTTACATTTGTTATAGTTTGGAGTTCTTCAATAGTAGTAGCTTTGACTTTGTATGCACCAGGAAAGGATCTAAGAACTTTAGCAACAATCTCTAATTCTTCCAACTATCCACCAACACATATGATACCACACACAATTTCATTCACTCTTTTCATGAAAGTAGTAATGTTATTATCATCACCCATTCTCAACATTTCATATTTCCCTTTCAGAATTTGTAACTTAGAAATCTTCACATTAGCATCACCTTCATACAAAGTTTCCAATTTTTTCTAGATATCATAAGCAGTCTTCAAATCCATAACATTTTTCATCTCAGAATCAATCAAAGTGCTCAACAATGCTTCCTCAGCCCTAATATTGTACTCAACATCCCTAATCTCAGCAGTAGTATAGGACCATTCTGAGAAATAAAATACCTATTGCATGCAATGCTCCGGTAGGCTTCACCAATGCATCTCATATGGCTCTCCATTTGAGTCTTCCATAGAGAATAATTTGTTCCATCAAATTTCAGACTATCCTTCTTGTATGTCGCCATCCTAGATCACCTCAAGCTTGTCAAATTCTTCCAAGGAACCTGCTCTAATACCAATTGTTGGCAACAGAAGGGAAGACAACTGAGAGGGGGGGAGAATCAATTGTCATAGAATTTCTAACTTTTTCAACTTATTATGCTTATTCTCAAATCTGATTAATAACCATGAAAGCATAAATCAACAACATATTAGAAACACACATAACACCAAGATTTTTTACGTGGAAACCCTGTTAGGGGAAAAACCATAGTGGAAGTCAGTCCACAATATTATACCATATTAAAAGTATAAAGAAATATGAATTGGGAATGCACATGCATTCAGGCACACTAGCTAGAGCTCACTACTCAATTACAAAAGGAAGACACACTATCTTACAAAATATTTGGATTACACCCACAAAAATTGAACTGAGAAAAATAGCATCTACTAATGCCTGATTACAGTTCCGATTAAGCACATAAACACTTATTCACACTTAGCTTCTACCTTCGAAATATATAAACATTATTTGCACATAGGAATCACACAATTCAAATACTCATGCCTTCAAATGATAATATAGTCACTCTTATATATCCGCAACAAGAAATTACATCGCTACATGTTGGCCTCAATAAAATAATAAAATGAATGCAAACTGTCGGCCCAAAACATAAAATATTATTAATGTGAATCAACCAAGGTTGGCCACAACATAGTGAAGACGAAAAATAAAATTCTCAAAAATGGAAACACCTCCAAAGATTACTCCTCGAAGATCCATGACATGCTTCAACACCCTGTTAGCCAAGAACATGAAAAACATGAACATGCAAGAGAAAATCTCCAATCATGAACACCATGATAAATGTGGAAATGCAACATAGATATAGAACGATCTAGAAATATCCACAAACATCATGAATCACTAGAGAAGCATCTGCAACAACTAAACTAACTAAAATCACATCATCTTCATTCAGGAACATCAACTGAAGCAACATAAAAATTGTCAGAATAAAAATCTTCATAACTCGATCAAATCTTCACATGGATCTCTAAAACTCAATGTGGATAAACTATATATACTCGACAAGAAACCCTTTAATCCACAACCTCTTATCAACAACGTAGTGAACTTAGTGATAGATTGAACTTCACTTCACAACTAACAACCTACAACTTACTTCATTACAATTTTTGCAATATCATCGACATATACAGCCTGTAAGACATTAATGCCAATAGTGTTGACATCAATGAAAGCCACATATTAGCAACACAACCACAACATCCAACAATGACTCCATCATGTGGTCAAAGCAGAGACAAAGGATCTACGTTGAACCCTCAGGCTTTGAAAGAAGCTACTTATGTAGACGACATGGACAATACAAAAGAGAAAGAGGTAAGCAAGCCAAAGCCCACACCTTTCTTTTTAAAACTTATTGTGGGAGATAATATTTTGCATAATAGCATGATTGATTCAGGGGCTAGCACAATAGTCATGCCAAATCATGTAGTTAGACAGGAAGAAGGTTCTGACCATTGGTCAGATAAAATATCTACCTCTAACACTCTTCTCATGTCCAAGCCAAATAGTTACAAAAGAAAGAGTAGTGATAAACATTCCCCTAGTCTTCAGGATATGTCTTTCAAGAGATTTCACCATGAAGCTTGGTAGATACTTAGTGCTTGATTGGTCCCACCTGATATTGAGGACCAAGCATGGGTGAAGATGAAGATTCTATCTAAATATTTGCATCTCAAACACATAGAATAAAATGTAGTCAGACTATGTTTTGAAGTTACACATACCTATTTCTTGTTGTAGGAGAGATACTATGTAGAGATGATAGAAGATGAAGAAGACACAAGTGATTAGACTCTTGAAGAAGAGGTGCAACTCAACCAATTCATTGACTTTGACTTGTTTGATAAATTTCATGCAACAGGGATAGGCACCTATGTTATTTTTGATGATGATCAAGTATTTCCAAAATTGATGAAGGATCATGAGGAATATGATGATCTAAAAAAAATTGTCTATGGGCTTTATATTTTGATGGTGCCAAATGCAAATTTTTCTATGGAGTGGGTGTCTGAATAGTGTCCCTGATAAAATCAGAGACCCTCAAGGCTTACCATTTTTAATTTTCATGCTCAAATAATGACATAAAATATGAGGCCTTGGTTTATAGTCTGATCCTTGTAGAGTAGATGGGCTTAAAGAGAATACAAGATTTTTGGAGATTTAGAGTCAGTGGTGAGCTAGGTTCATTGGAAATTAGCTACATAGAATACAAGAATGAAGTCATATAGACATTGGATTTGGGACCTAATGTAGAGTTTTGAAGCATTCAATATGAAAGTAATTCCTTGATCTCAAAATAGTGTCATTGATCAGATAGCTTCTACTGGTTCACAATTTGAACTGGTTTCAGATTCAACCAAGTAGAATATAATGCAAGTCATCATCTGACTTGCAATCCCTGAAAATGATCAAAACTATCAAGTTTTTGAGGGTAACGTTCATATTGTTTCCTTTATACAAAAATTAGGAGCGATTTTTGACTATTCACAACTAGGAGTAAAACTTCCCAAAGAACATGTTATCCAGTTAAAAGGAAACAAGCTTACTTGGGGATTAATCTCCATTGAAAATCTCTTTGATTGTGAAGACACAAGAAACAAAAACTAGAGGTTCACCACAAATGCAAGGGACTATGAAGAGCTTGATGTTGGAAGTGGCTAAAAGTTAAAGGTCAGAAGGGAAGTTCCCCACAAAGACAAGAAAAGACTGAAGGATCTATGTTTCAAATATGATAGAGTCAGTGTTTGGAACTATGATGATTTTAGAGGGTATGACCCAAGCATAATTCAACATTCCATTGACTTGGCAAAGGGATCTAAGCCCATCTGACAAAAAAAGGGTACAATCAATCTAAAGGTCAAAGTGTTGATGGTGTAGAAGCTCATCAAATTGTTTGAGTCAAGGATCATGTATCTGATCAAGCATTCCACATCAAAATCAAATTAATATGGTCCTAGTTCAAATAAAGAATTTCAATAATAGGCTTTGTGTCAACTTCTAAGATATAAATAAATCCTTGCTAAAAGACCACTACCCTCTACTATCAATGGAGGAGATCCTACAGAATGTGGCTGGATTGGAGATGTTTTCATTACTAGATGGTTTCTCAGGCTATAAATGGGTATATGTAAAGGAAGGTAACCAACATAATACAATGTTTACCACTAAGTGGGGAACATTTGGATACTAAAAAATTTCATTCGGACTTTCAAATGCTGGTGTGACTTTTCATCGAGAAATGGATATTTCTTTCAAGGGTTTAATCAAACTAATTATCTTACTATATCTTGATGACCTGATGGTCTTTTCAAAGTCAAAAGATGATCATTTTGATCATCTAGAGGAGGTTTTAAAAAAAAATCAATAGTTTAGGTTTTCCTTGAATCCCAACTTTTTTTTTTCAAAGTACCTCAAGGTAAGCTACTTGGTTGTGTAGTGTCAAATGAGGGAATAGCAATAGACCCCAAAAGGGTGATATCTATAATGGATTTACTCGTACAAGTAAATCAGAAGGGACTATAGTATTTTCTAGGGAAGATGAACTTTGTCAACAGGTTCATATCAGATTTCACAAGTATTGTGAGACTGATCACGCTAATGCTTAAGAGGAAATTGATTTTCAAATGGACCCTTGAGGGAAAGATAGTTTTTGAGTAGATAAATAAATCCATCTTCATTGCTTTAGTATTGGCTAAGCCTAAATTTTCTAAATATTTTCTACTCTATGTATACAATGGACAACATAGCATAGCTTTGGTGCTTAATCAAAAGGATGAGGGAAATAATGGAGAGCATCATATTGCATTTCACTCAAGGAAAATTAAAGGATAAGAGGCTAGGTATAATTTTGCAGAAAACAAGGATTTTTTCATTTTTAAAAGCTTAAAGAAGTTCTAACACTTGGTGTCAGCCAATAAGATCACTATTCTCATTGTGCATCCTAGTGTGTGGGAGTATATCACAGAAGGTGAGATAAGAAAAAAGAGGGAAAATTGGATCACCAAGATCCTAGAGTATGATGTGAACATCAGACCAACCAAGGTGGTTCAAGGAAGAGGTATGTGCAAATACATTGCACATGAATCAAGTTTCATAGTTAAAAAGGAGGCTGATTAGGTCTACTCAAACCAATTTGAGTCCGATGAATCTTGGGTAGTAGATCATCTAGACATAGTATATGTAAGAGGGACATTACCTGACCAGCCTTTTGTACCATAAAAGGCGATACGACTGATTGCAAGGCACTAGGTATGTATTGATTGAAGGTGTATTATTAAAAGAGCTATGATGGTGTCCTACTTTGATGTTTAGAAAAAAAGTAGGCAGAAAGAGTTCTTAATGAATTCCATCGCAGTCCTGAGGGTGGACATTTCTATTCCATGAAAACGGCTTTGAAGATAATGTGAGCAGGATATTATTGGCCCTCTACATTTTCTAAAGCACATCATCTAGTGCAAAAGTGTACTCAGTTCCAATTCATTGTTGGCAAGAGAAATAATTTTTCTCTTCCTTTAAGCCCAATTGTAATTAAAGAGCCCTTTGCTCAATGGGGTCTAGATTTCATCAGAATGATAAATCCTATTTCTCGCACTAGCCACAAGTGGATCCTTATAGCGATTGACTACTTTACAAGGTGGATGGAGGCTATAGCTCTAAAAAATACCATAGAGGGTGAGATTGTCAATTTCCTTGAAGAGGTGGTAGCAAGATTTGGCTCACCCAAAACTGTCATATCTGACAATGCTTGATATTTTGTAGGTTCGAGGATGTTGGATTTTTCTATCAAACATGGGGTTTACCTTAAAACTTCATCAAACTACTACCCATAAAGAAATTGGTTAGTAGAGTCGACCAACAAAAACTTAGTTAGGTTAATCAAGTACATTGGATCATAGCAACAAAGGGATTGGCACAAAAACCTATGAGTTGCTCTATTGGTAGACTGGATTAATCCCAAGCAGATCCTAAAGAACTCCCCTTATGAATTGGTGTATGAAAAAGAGGTAGTGTTACTTGTTTCCATAGAAATTCTTTCCTTGCAATTATTGAAAGTCTTGGAGATTGAAGAAAGTGGGGGAATGGAAGTACTCTTGGCGGAACTCCTCAAACTGGAGGAGGACAAAGAGAAAGCCTATGGATCCATGATTGACCACCAATAAATAGTAAAGTTATGGTTCAACAAAAAGACATCTAACCTAGAATTCAGAGAAGGGAGACTTGTGCTAAAGTACGATGAGCATACTCCAAAACCAGGGCAACACACAAAATTTGAAGTGCTATGGAAGGGATCCTTTCAAATTAGTGTGTGCAAGGAAAAGAACGTGTATGAAATTGAAGATATGGAAGGTAATTCTTTAGATATATTAGTGAATAGTATTTATCTAAAATTATTCAATTAAAATATGTAATTCTTTAAAAAAATTAACAATTATGTACCATATGTAAAAAAATTTAAATAAATTCTAAATTTTGAGAATAAGTCATTAAGAATAACACAAAAGAAGTGAAATTTTTTTATTATATTATATTCATTGAAGATTTGCAATGTAATACAAGCTCAAGGCTCATATTTAAAAGTAAGACTCTCTCAAACAAACCCAAAAAGAGTTACAAAGAAAAAAGAAGAAAAAAGGAGACAACATGCAAAAAACAATAAAGATAAGCCTCCAACAGTTGTCCAAAAAGATAAAACAACTCGTCATCAGGTTTTCTTCTTCTTCTTCTTCTTCTTATTAGCCAAGATGCAAAAGGGGAGTGAACTCACAACACATGTGGGCTCCACATAGTACATGATGCTAGCCCAATCACTACGGTTATGCACCAGAAACTTGAAGTGCTTCCTCCAAGAAAGCCCCAAAATTCACTCCATGTCATACACCCGTAGCAAGTAGATGGCCACTAGTTGAGAAGATGAGCGATGCGTCTCAAGGTACATGGTGTGTAAGTCAAAAAGGAATGAAAACTAGGGTATGTCTATACCATAGTCCACATGCCTACAGAGATCCATGGTGCTCAGAATGCCAATGCCAGGGATAGCCACTTGCACTATCTCGCCAATCCCTTCCATCAATGCAGCATCAAACATCTGGTGGCACAATTTGATTATCATGGGTTTGGCCACATTTGTGTCAAGCAAAGAGGCCAGAAAGTAGGAAAGAGCATTGCAGTTGCTCTAGAGCTAGTTCTCGTCATCAATATAGTCCTGGCCAACTACCCACCTAAATGCAACCAAGGAAAGGTGGTCACACTTCTTCACGAAGTGCTTAATTCTATCACTAGTGAACTCTCCCACAAAGTAGTATTGTGGCCTTGATGGGAGGACCCAAATAGGAGTGCCTAAGCTATTCAACATTCTGAGAAAGTAGCGAACTATGGCAGAATGGGAGAGAGCAAGAAAAGCTTGCTAAACTTAAAGGCTATAATTTTTTGAATGAATGTTGCAAAAGGTGGCATAGCTATATATAAAAAGGATAGGCTGCCAAATCCAACCAATAGAAGGTCAATTTTTGGATAGAAGGAAATGGAAAAATATCAAGGAAAAATGGAAAAAGGTAGAGAAATCATATAGAGAATTTGGCAGGAGGTCTCAACAAATAAATTTGGGCGTTGGGAGTAAATGCTCCCGTATATCGATGGTTGACATCTGTCCTTCTCCATCATCAACACCAGCTAGCTTACTTATGTGAAAAGACATGGATTAATGAGCTAAGTTCTAAAAAATTAATAGGCACATATTTTCAAAAGTAGCTTGCATTACTTCAACACATTTCTCATAGCTAAATGCACGTGTTCCAATGCAATGAGTTTATTTGTTAAAGAGGAGACAAGGAGAATGTACTAATTTCATTCTCGTGACATTTTTAGCATTCCCAAGGGGTACAAATTGCAAATAAACACATATCACCTCAATGACAACATTTAATGGACAGTTAGTAATGGCGTAGCCTTAACTGCATGTACACGTGAGGAAATTAATTGTACTCAAGTGATCCCACAATAGTGGTTTACACTTTTTGGGACATCCTGATTTTTGCTAAAACCACATATTTTTAGAAAATATAATGATTTATGCGTTGAAAAGTTCATTTAAAGGATTCCAATTCAAGAGGGTTTGATCAAACCACCTTAGATCAAACCCCCTTAGATAAAACCCTGCTAGTTTTTAACCATACCTATAACAGAGTCTCCTTTACACCTATCAAAATGCTAATAAAATACCACTTTTGATTTACCCCTTGGGATATCAAATGAATTTATTAATTTTATTTTTTTTGTAAGTATGTATTCCTTATTATAAGCTTCACAAAAATTATAATTTTAAATATATTTAATTTGATTATTATATTTATTTTTTATTTTTTGTGAATGTAGGTTTTTCACCAAAAATAAAGCTCTTTATTTTGCACATGTCGAAAAATAGTAGATTACAAAAAAAAAATCTGAAAAATATTCTATGATAGATATTGATGTCCTTGATCCAACAAAAAAATATAATTGAATTCCGATACATACAAAAAAATTGATGTTGAATATAGTTTGCCTATGTCTAAATTGTAATTGGTTTGAGTTCAAAACTTAATTAAAAAATATATATATCCAATAAAACAATATGAAACCAAATGAAAGTGCTAGATATCATATTTACAAATCTAAATTTGAAAAAATTAGAATTTTATCCTTCATAGGAAAAATGTTATGTTGTATATGGTTAACATCACTCTTTAAAAATGGTGTTTACTATTAAAAACTAGTTTCTGAAGGAGATAGAAAAATAAATGCAATCTAATTCCATTTTTTTTTTAAAATATATATTTAGAATCTATAGAAAAACTGTCACAAATCATTAGTTTTCATCATCTTCAAATTCCTCATGGTTTAGTAGCTATAGGTGCCTGAAAGTGGAGATTTAATTTAAAAAGTTTAGTTCAATGTCTAGTTTGGCCAAAAATTGTAAACCAATATTGTGGGATCACCTACTCAAAATTATATTTTTCTAAAGAAGCAAAAGGAAAGTGGTTGTTTTTGTTAAGGAAACTCTTTGCAACTTCCTGATAAAGCCATGGTGGAGCCATCAACATCTTCTAGAAAATTTGTAGCCTCAAGAAAAAGGCATGGTTACACCGATATGTTTGGGTGGAACTCATTTACCAATGCTCCAATGCCTGAGGAGCAACCATTTGAATATTTTCAAAAAGTGCATTCAAATAGATGCATCCCAAGGGAGGTGGTGTAGGATGTCACCGATAATGTTTTCAACCCCAGGTTGTCAGCTAACCCTAAAAGTTTTAGTGAAGGTACATTTCAAAGAATGATGAAGCACGAGCCATTTGAGGGTTTCACATTTTGGCTCTAGAATTGTCATTTTCCACAGTTCATACTACATACCTGTTGTGTGGTCTCACAACATGCCCCAAGAATGAAAAGACTTGGGGACCCAAGTGAAAAATATAACTCCTATGTCAAGAGCTAACAAATTGGAAGATCACCGGAAGTGAAAAGGAAGAAAGAGAATTCTTTGATAAAAGAAAGTACTTCATATGGTAAGTGTTTCGTGCATTGGGTACTAGGTACGACAAACACAAAAAAGGTGAAAGGTAATGTGAAGTTCAAGCGAATGACTCTAGTCTGGTAAGATGGAGTTCCAGGATTAACTGAGGTTTGGGAAAGTAAGTGGGTAAAGTTGAATACCAGATACCAGGTACTCGGTTGCAATGTGAAAAGAAATGCTAATTTTTTTAATTTGTATAATGATCCCAGTGATCCAGTATATATACAAGGATTTATAATATGCTTTTTAGAAGCAAATTTTTTATGGAATTTTGTACTAACATCTGAATAATGGTTTTATTTACATGAGATGTTGTGGCATATTTGTTTAAAAATAGATTTTAATATTTGGAATTTTGTGATTGCAGGAGATATCGATTGTAATGCAAAGCTTAGGTATGGATGGTTAGGAAAAATTGAGTCATGGATGGAATAAAACTCATTCTAATTCGATCACTCTAGGAGGTGATAATGTAGATGGATTTGAGTCCATTGAAATGCTAAGGATCTCAGTAGTTCACATGTGGTGTGAACAAATGCTAATCTTCAGGATAGCCCATTCCCGAGAGTGATAGAACCGGAGCCAAGTGAAGTGTAGGGTGGTCACGCCCACAAAAGGATATAAAAGTCATAGCAGAACTAAACCTGGGAATTGGACATTCCAATAGGCGACTAACATATTCTCATGGTCGTTCATTTACTTTGTCAAACCAAGGGACGTATACTTGAAATGGAGCAGCACGGTATGTGCACAAAGAACTAGTTTCCAATCACCATCTATAGAAAACAAATGCTTAAAAGTAATGCAACGTAAAGATTTTTAACTCAAACATAACTCAGCTAAAACATAAATCATAGCAGCTATTATTAAAGGACAAACTATGAACTGGCCTTATGCTGCAGGAACAGACATAGGGATGGATTCCCAATGCTGCAGGAACAATACAAGGCTAAGTTTGCGTTGAAATCTACAGAAATAGATTCTAACTAGTAATCAACATGAAATGAACAGTTAACTACAACAACTTGCTACAGAATACTTACTAAGTGGGCCCCCTTAGCAAGCATCAACTAGATTACACAAGAAGTTGACTCAAAGCTTCATCGAATTTTATTCATACTCAGAACCAGGATACATCGATTACTCTGTTTGAAAATAAAACTTAACACATAACTCTATTGCTTATTCAACTTAATTTTAACACATACTATTTTTATCCTCATTCACTTGCGCAGGAGGAACATTTATTTAAATGAAAAAGGAAACTAACTAACTAACAAAGGGAGTCGTGATCATAAATACATTCTAAATCTGCGGAACAAATATTCATAAATGAAAGTTTATCTACTCGACGTGATCCAGAGAGAATATAGCATTACACACTCCCTAGATCAAAGGACCGTTTAAGCTTCTTCCCAAAGATTCGGTCAAAGAGTTATTACTGGAACAACTTCTTCAATAGAGCCAAGATTCTTTGTGCTTGATCAGCTCCCACTCCCTCCAACAACCTGCAATAAGTGACAGAGGCGAAGGAAAGCATACACACAAGTGACACGACATCCATTCATTAATCACACGTTAATCCTATTCCATTATCCAAAATCATAAGCATACACCAGCCATGCGGGAGGTCAAAAAGGTAATTAATAAAGTTGTCAAGCTATAGGAATATGGAATTCGTTGCTACAGGATACCACCCGAAAAGTCTTTAATCAACAGGTTTAAACAACTATTAATAACAAAAGTAAGAGTATCAAAAGTTTCAAACTATGAGCATATTTAAGGCACATCATTTTGCCCCCTACTTATTGTAATGTTGGTCCTCCAGCATTGACTTTCCTTGTTATTTCCCTAAAATTTGTTGGAGCAACATGACACTGCAGTGAAGTTCCAAACTTGAAGTAAAAACCTCGGGTAAACTGCCATCTTTCAAATCTACGGTTTTCTATTTCTTCATTGATTTCCTTGGCTTGGTAGGGATAGAGTAGCCACATTAAAAATGGGGGTTGGAAGGTCAGTGGCATCCATAATTCAAATCTACTCTGCAAACCCAGTTGCATGTACCTTTCTGTTCTCCTGAGTGCTGTTGTGAAGTTCAAAGGGCTATGAGGCTCTATTTTTCTTAGACCAACCGTCAATCTCTCCCACCTTGTCTCAATCCTAGAAGAGGCGAGTTTCCAAAATGTATATTTCTACTCTTTGAACTTACTGTATACCTGTTGTCTGATGTCAAAAATTTTCTCTCTTCCCTCAGCGTGATTGCATCCATAAGTAACTTTAAACCAGGTTCTTAAAACTATGCGTGGGTCTGAACTCTCAGCTCTTAGAAGAATAGGTTCATCTCTTTCTGTTTCTTCATATGTTTCCAATTGTCTCCCATAATTGACCTCATTTGCAGCCAAAGACATAAGTGCTCTTAGATGGATATCACCTATATAAAGGAGTGGGTTCCATTTAGTTTTTGCAGGAATTAAATAATTATGTAAATAAAGTTCACACATGGAGTTTTTCAACCAATTAGGGGCCACTTCATAGGCATCATAGAATTCCTTGGCTGTTTCAATATCAAGATCCAAATTTCTGGAGATCCTCAATAGTTTGAACCAAAGAAACGGTTCCTTGAGGCACATTGCATATACTTTGGGTGGTGGCCTACACTCCATTATCTTTCCAGTTATTTTCATCATTTTATCCATTTTCTTCTGCATATCTTGAATTTCTTGCTTTTGCCTTTCAATTTCTCTTTGCAGCTTTTTCTTTTCCTTTTCCCATAAACTTTGCTGGACTTCAGTTTTGGCAAGATGGCGAAAATATAAAGTCTGGAATGACACAGGCTTCCACTTAATTCTCAGAAATTCCAAGTATGCAATCAGTAGAGTCCTTTTATACACAACTAAATATGTGCAAACTTTAGTGGGCAATGGATTATCATAGGGTATTTGAGGCAGTTCAAGCACACCTTCTTCTTGCTGTAGGACAAAATCCTCTTGCTGCAGGATGAAGCCCTATTGCTGCATGGGAGAAGATTGTTCTTCCTCAGAAATTTTCTTAGCTGCACAAGCCAAGTCATCCAGACTCAACATTTTCCCCTTATCAACATTACTGGATTGTGCTTCCTTAGGAACAACAGAGGGGCTTTGTGGAACATTTGCAGACATATCCAGGGAGTTATCATGACCTGATTCAGCAGAATCCTCCAATATTATGACAGTTTCTATTTGAACAGAGGTTGTAGCAGGCTTAGACTGTTTTCTCAATGAACTCCTTCTTGGTAGTTTTGCAGAAGGAGCAGCAGCAAAGAATGCTTCCTTAGCAGTCCTCTTCCTAGCTGGTCTTGAAGATCCAGACTCGGCAGGGGAAGAAGATATTGAAATTGGAGTATTAACGGGTGTTGCTGCAGGAGAGATAGAGACAGGGGAAGACTCCGCAAGAGAGGATGAGGCAAAAAAGTTTTTGTCTTTGAGTATGTGGGTCCGACTCAGGAGTCTTCCCTACCCCAGATGACTCACCTACAATTGTCTTTCCTTTTTCTCTCCTAGAAGCTGCAGGATTGGGCGCTGCAGGGGCATCGGATTCTTGCTCTATTTATGTACTTGTGGACTCAATTCTCATTTTCTTTCTTCTAGGCTGCGCAGGTAGTTCCCTAGGGGGTTCAGGTGGTTGAAGACCTTTTTGGGCAACAAACTCATTCCAGGAAAGAGGTGAAACATCCCTTAAAGATCACTCAGTCAATTTTTTTATTAGGGCATGATGTGTGACAAAGTTTTCTTTACCCTTTTGGGTTTTGTGTGCACTACTTTGCAAAAGGTTTTAAAAAAATTCAGAACATTCACTACTAGTCCATGTCTCATATGACTTAACAATTTGAAATGATATGAATGTAGGTAAGAGAAGCACCCTTCACAAGTTAAATACCTGATAACAAAGATGGCGTATTCGGAGTATGGATAAGGCAGGGACATTTTTTTGCACCCTTGCTTTGAGATTTTCAAAGGCCCATCAGCTGGTAGGGTAAACTCTGCCCTAGCAGAGACAACATCCCTTCCAATAGGAAAATTTTCACCAACTGTCGGTAATCTAGTAACTTCTAAAATTCTTTCCTCTGTCATAGCCACTGCCAAGCCCCATACCATAGCCTCATTTTCTGAAAATGTTCTTAAGATTTCGCCTGCAGCCTCTTCATCAAAAGAATCAATTCTCAAGAAATAATTTAACCATCCACAATTGGTGAATGCTTGCATTAACTGAGGATCCTGTATCAACACCTCATGAGCCGTAGGCTCGTGCCTCACCAGTTGGCCACCCATGACCAAAAATCTTTAAAACAAAAACTCAGACTGATGCTGAAAACTTGAAAAAGACTCTTCTTCCTTACTGCACTTCCCTTTTTCTTACCAAGAATAACAACTAGACATTTGCATAAAATAATTTTAATAACTACTTAAACTAAGTAGTTAGCTTGTTCTTAGGATATGGCTTCGCAAGCATACTTTAGAAAGTACAAGAACATAACTATTTTGGCAAACACAAATTTGACACAGGAAATTTCAAATTAGAATACCCTCGCCCCCTACTTAACATTCGACATGTGTCCTCACATGTGCAGGGTGATAGGATTAAAGCATGCAATTACGGCTGATGTATACATTACAATTAATGAATAAACAAAAAGAATAAATTATGCGATAATGAAAAGATTTCGCTTACCTTGAATTCAGGTCTTGGGCATGCCGTAAAGGACAACAACATATCATGAAATGATAGCTGGGAGATTGAATGCATAAATGAGGCGGAGTGGTAATATGGATGACATGGCAGATAAAGGAATGAATGATGTGATAGATGAAAAAAAATGGAGAAAAGTGGTTTTATTTAGAAAAAGAAAACTTTATTATGGGTGGTCAACACAATACTTAAAGAGAAGCTATAGGAAAAGGCCTAAGCCTTTTGCTGCAGGAAGACCAGTCGAAACAAACTTTTTCAGGAACTCTTCCTTTGATGTCAGCTTATGATATAACTACAATCGGTGTCCATTAACTAGCAATTTGAAACAGACTGGATCAATTGTGGCCAGCTGTACTGATCCGTTGTCAAACACATTCTCAACTTCATAGGGACCGAGCCAGCGTATTGTGAGCTTACCTTTGTTTTCTTGATATCTAGAATCATATAGCAGAGCCCAATCACTAGCAGAGAATTGCTTGGTTTTGATGTGTTGATCATGCCATTTCTTCCTTTGCTGTTGGACAACTTCTGTATGCTGCAGGGCAACTTTTCTCATTTCGTCCAAGGCATTCAGCTACAGGAGACGTTCCTTCTGTGCTTCAGAAATATCTATATTGAGTTCGAGAGTTGTCCTCAAAGTTTTATGTTCAAATTCAATGGGCAACATGGTTGTTTTCCCATAAAGCAGTTCAAAAGGTGTAAACCCAGTTGTTGTCTTCCATGCAATTCTATAGGCCCAGACTGCTTCAAGAAGTCTACTGCTCCAATCTTTCCTATGGAGCTGCACTGTCTTTGTTAGGATTGCCTCAATTTCCCTATTTGTAACCTCCGCTGACCATTGGCTTGAGGGTGATAGGGGCTAGACTTTCTATGCTTGATTTTATAGTCATTCATTAGTACAGTGATCAAATTAGATGTGAACTAAGCTCCCTGATCAGTTACAAGCTCTCTGGGAACTCCAAATCTAGTGAAAATTTGTTCATACAGAAATTCAGCAACCTTGTTATCATGAGCATGAGTCATTGCCTTTACTTCAACCCACTTTGTTACATAATCCATGCAAACTAGAATGTATGACTTTCCATTTGATGGTGGATCAATTGGTCCAACAAAATCCATTCCCCATTTATCAAAGGGGGTGACTATTACCTATGGATATAGTGGCATTTCATCTGACCTAGTTGGTCTTCCCATACGTTGGCATCTTGGAGGTTTTTACTGATAAAATAGATAGCATGCTCAATTGAATTTTTGTTTTGGCTTAAGACTGCCCCTATGCTAAAATTAGAAGCATATGCATGTATGTGAAAAGGCAGAGTCCACTTTGGACCTTCAAGAATAGGGGCTTTAGTAAGCAAGTCCTTTAGCTGTAGGAAAGATTTTTCATAGGCCTCTGTCTAATTGAATTGAGAATCCTTAATTAATAAGGCATATAGTGGACTAACAATTTTGCTGTAATCTTTTATAAACCTTCTATAATACCCTACATGGCCAAAGAAGCTTCTGACATCTTTTTGTTTTGCAGGAGTTTGTAAATTTAGAATAACTTCAATTTTAGCAGGGTCAACCTGAATTCCATCCTTGGAGAGATGATGGCCTAGAACAATACCTTCTTGCATCATCATAAAACACTTTTCACTGTTCAAAGACAAATTTTTCTCTCTGCACCTTTTCAATACTTTTTCTAAATTCACCAGTGCTTCTTCAAATGTAACCCCATAGGTAGTGAAGTCATCCATATAAATTTTCATACAGTCATGAGATATATCAGCAAAAATACTAATTACTACTCTCTGAAATGTTGCTGGCGCATTAGATAGACCAAAAGGAAAGACTGAGTAAGAAAATTTTCCCCATGGATAGGTAAAAGTGGTCTTATCTTGATCTTCAGGGGAAATTTTTATCTGATTGTACCCACTGTAGCCATCCAAGAAGGAAAAATATCTTTTACCAGACAATGAGTGTAGCACTTGGTCTACAAACGTCAGTTGAAAGTGATCTTTTTTAGTGGCAGTGTTCAACTCTCTGTAATCTACACACACTCTCCATTTTCCACCTTTCTTAGGGACAATAACTAACGGAGAGACCCACTAACTATCAGAGATTGGGTAGATAAAACCAGCATCAAGCAACTTTTGAAGCTCATTCTTAACTATTTCTCTGAGTGCTGGATTTATTCTTCTTTGAGGCTGCCTAACTGGTAAGCAGTCTTCTTTGATATAGATCCTATGAGTATAGATTCGAGGATCTATTCCTTGCATGTCCCCATATTCCCATGCAAAAGCTTTATGTTGATCTTGTAGCATTTTGAGTAGAACAACTTGTTGTGGCTGTGACAACTTGCTATTGATATTCAAACAGTAACCTGGAGACAATTCTATCTGCTTAGTGAGATCACTCATAGAATCTATAGGTGATGTTTGTACCTCTTGTAGAAGCAAGTTATGAAAGATTGCAGGAAATTTAGGCAGTGAACTCTCAGAATTTAGTTGCTGCAGGAAACATTGTAGATTACTGTTATTTGGATCAGATGAACTACCCGTATCACAGTTAGACTGCAGAATTTGAAAAAGAAAGGCATCCTCATTCTGATGTTGAGAGAATGGATTAGTTTGAAGCATCATTAATTGAACCAATGAATTGGCTTCTTTAGTTTCTTCCCCCACATCTGGCCAAACAGGTTGGGACAAATCTGGTTGAGGTCTATCAGGCGGATACAAAGCCAATTTTTTTGTGGATTGTCCATCAGAAATAGTCATATCTCCATAACGACATCCTATAAAAGCATCAGCAGTTGCTAACCATGGTCTACCTAGAATAACGGGGTATCCTCCTAAAGTTTCCTTAATAGATAATATTGTAAAATTAGCTGGATACTCCCAAGATTCAAGAGTGACAATTATATCTTCCACCATTCCATCAGGTGTGAATGTGGAGCTATTAGCAAGCTGCAGGAGTGTAGGTGTAGACCGAATGTTTAGACTGTTCAAATAGTCCATAGTATATTTGGTCATGACATTGATGGTAGCACCAAGGTCAATCAAAACATTTTTTACAATTTGGCCATTTATATGTATTTGCACTACAGGACTTCCAGGGTCAATGTACTTTGGAATGACTACATTTCCCAACATTATATCATCCAATTTCCCTAAGACATGAATTGTTTGGGGATCTTTTTTCTTCCATCCAGGCTTCTTCAAACATGCCTCTTTAATGGCTTTTCCATAAATTGGAACATCTTTAATGGCCTGAAATAAAGGAATTTGAGTTTGTACATTCTTTAGCTGATCCAGAATGTCAAAAGTGGGTTCTTCCATGGATTTAGGTACGGTACTTTGTAACCTCTGAGGAAAAGGTGGTTTGTCTTGACTTTGCAAAATAGGATCCTTAGAAACTGTATCAGTTATAGGCATATGCTAAGTAGGAACTACAGGTGCAGCAGGTTCTTCAGGAGGAGAATCTGGTATCTCAGTAATTAGAGGCAGTTGTGGAGTAGGAAGAGTAGTTCCAGACCTCAAATGGATATCATTAATGTTTAAGTCATAAGTTGGATATTGATTGGCTTCAGCAAAATATATGGGCTGCTGTGGTTGCTGCTGTTGCTTGTTATTGGGATTTGGAAATGGCTGAGCAGGCATAGGCATTTGTTTTGGAGGGCCAGTATTTGTGGCAGTTGCTGCAGGAGGTGGCATGCAGGCCTGAGGTTGTGCCTGTGGAAGCTGCAGGAACCCAAGGGACTAGTTCTGCCATTGCTAAGAACCTCTCCATTGAGGATTATGTTGCCAATTACCTTGGGGTGGGGTCAATTGTCCTTGTGGCCGCTACCAACCTCCTTGAGGAGATTTCCATTGAGGGGTCTGATAGTTAGGACAAGGTGGTGGTGGTCCATATGTAGGTTGCCATTAGTTATTATAGCTAGAATAAGGATTATCAAAAGTCAAAGGGTCTTGAGGCATACCTTGTCTTTGAGCCCATGGTCTCCTTTATGCAACGAAGAACACTTGATCATCATCACCTTCTATTGGCTTAAAGTCAGCAGGTAATTGCTTAGCTTCCAGATTAGGCACCATCTTGCATCTACAGTCACGTTTCTTCTGTCTACAATGTGGACAGAACTCAGCCAAGATTGCTTCAGCTTCCTCATGTTTCTTCCGAACTTGCATAGTGTCTAGTTGTGTAGCCATATTGTTAATGATATCTTGCTTGAAATCAGACAGCAAATTTGTTATCTCCATCCAGGAAACTCCATTGGAAGAAGACTTGCCCACTGTAGCTTGATGACCTCTACCCTTCTTCACATTTGCTCGAGAGTAATTGAGACATATTTTCTTGATATCATCCCAAGGCAGCTGGGTTATATCACCTCCTCCCATCAGGTCCAGGGCGTCTATACAGGTATCACTGATTCCCCTTAGAAAAAGTAGTTTCTGAGATTCTTCGTTGAGAGTATGGTTTGAATTCTTTTTCAGGGAAAACAAGAATCTTGAGATATAATCCTCCAGACTTTCATCCTCCTTTTTTTGAATTCTGAATATATCATCTCCCTTACTGTCACTCTTACAATATTCCTTATATTTGTCAAGAAACTTTGTTTGCATGGCTGCCCAACTATCAACAACACCCCTTCCCAAACTCATGAACCATCTAAGGGATCCTTCCTTTAAGGTGGAAGAAAACAACTTCAGCTTGTGAGCATCTGAAGTTTAATCATAGTTGCGACAAAGGATATCAAACTCAAACAGGAAAGTTTTTGGGTCCTCCGTAACTAGGCCATAGAACTTGGGAAGTAATGAAGAAAGAATATTTTTAAGGTTATCAGTATCTCGCTGGGCAACAATGGGAAACTCAAAAGCAGGAGGTAGATTAGGTGGATTATTTGCCATATTTGCTTGCTGGAATATCAGAATAAATGGATTTTCCTGAGGTTCTTCGTCAACTGGGTTAAATGGCAATTCAACAAACAGGTTTTCAGGGAGGAACCTTCCCAGTGCGTCTCTTCTTCTATGCATGCAACAAAAGTGGATAGTATTTGAAAAGAATTTGAAAATACTTAAACAACTGACTAAACTACTGCTAACAATGACTATAGCAGGTTCTTAGATTGACACCATCCCCAACAACGATGCCAAAAATGGTCACGCCCACAAAAGGATATAAAAGTCACAACAGAACTAAACCTGGGAATTGGACATTCCAACAGGCGGCTAACATCTTCTCATGGTCGTTCATTTACTTTGTCAAACCAAGGGACATATACTTGAAATGGAGCAGCATGGTATGTGCACTAAGAACTAGTTTCCAGTCACCATCTATAGAAAACAAATGCTTAAAAGTAATGCAACGTAAAGATTTTTAACTCAAACATAACTCAGCTAAAACAAAAATCATAGCAGCTATTATTAAAGGACAAACTGTGAACTTACCTTATGCTACAGGAACAGACACAAGGATGGATTCCCAATGCAGGAGGAACAATACAAGGCTGAGTTTGTGTTGAAATATACAAAAATAGATTCTAACTAGTAATCAACATGAAATGAACAGTTAACTACAACAACTTGCTACAAAATACTTACTAAGTGGCCCCCCTTAGCAAGCATCAACTACATTACACAAGAAGTTGACTCAAAGCTTCATCGAATTTTATTCATACTCAGAACCAGGATACATCGATTACTTTGTTTGAAAATAAACTTAACACAAAACTCTATTGCTTATTCAACTTAATTTTAACACATACTATTTTTATCCTCGTTCACTCGCGCAGGAGGAATGGTTATTTAAATGAAAAAGGCAACTAATTAACTAACAAAGGGAGTCGTGATCATAAATACATTCTGAATCCGCAGAACAGATATTCATAAATGAAAGTCTATTTGCTCAACGCAATCCAAAGAGAATATAGCATTACACACTCCCTAGATCAAAGGACCGTTTAAGCTTCTTCCCAAAGATTCGGTCAAAGAGTTATTACTGGAACAATTTCTTCAATAGAGCCGAGATTCTTTGTGCTTGATTAGCTCCCGCTCCCTCTAACAACCTGCAATAAGTGACAGAGGCAAAGGAAAGCATACACACAAGTGACACGACATCCATTCATTAATCACATGTTAATCCTATTCCATTATCCAAAATCATAAGCATACATCGGCCATGCGGGAGGTCAAAAAGGTAATTAATAAAGTTGTCAAGCTATAGGAATATGGAATTCGTTGCTACAAGATACCACCCGAAAAGTCTTTAATCAACAGGTTTAAACAACTATTAATAACAAAAGTAAGAGTATCAAAAGTTTCAAACTATGAGCATATTTAAGGCTCATCATAGGGGACAAAAATTCCACCTTATCATTTTGAATATATGGGAACCCCTTCATATTATCATGATTTGAAGTATCATCCTGATGAAGATTCTAGATAAAAGTAGAACCCGAAGAGCTTCAATGAGTAATTGGAGTTGATTTCCATTGAATTCAATTGCAATTCTCCTATTGGTCACAATATTCCATGTACCTTGATGAGATTGGTCCCTTATATTTACTCCCATGTAGTTTTCTTATCCTATATGAGCCTTGTGTTCTATAAAAGGCTAGAGGATGCTTAATTTTCATTTAAGTTCAAAATTTGTGGATGTCAGAGGAGCAAAAGTTATTTTAAGTTTTGTTCTTTTTTCCTATTTTTTGAACCATTCCAACGTAAAACTTTGTATACATGTAGACATTAATTGATATCAGAGCTTTATGGATAGTTACATATCTAAGTATCTTTTGTAGTTGGTTTTGTAAGTCCGGTCAAACAAGACTGTGTGTTGCACCGTTTAAGGGTGCATACAAAACCTACTTGGTGTCCATAAACGAAACCTTCTCTCTTTAAAAGCTTGCACCATTTTATATATAGTTGTGAAGCAATCTAGTGAAATATAAAGTAGTTTTCTATGTTTCAATTAATTCTTTGGGGAATCCATGGAGAATAACCAACAGAAACTTTTCTTTTTCACTATTTTTATACTTTGTTTTAGAATAGATGTTTTATATTTTTTAAAATGTTCCAAAAAATATAAGTGAATGAAAATAATTTTGTTGAAAATATTTTATTTTCCATGAAATTGTTGAATGCTTAATGCTAAATCTACTTAAGTGATAGAAAAGAAATTGGTGATAGTCCATGAAATATTATATCAAATATTTTGCTTTGATGATGTCCAAGTTTATCATTTCAATTAAGAATGATGATCTAAAAATGTTCAAAGTAACATAGAGACATATGTGTATGTATGTAAATATGTCCCTTTGAGATTAAAAAAAATTATCACATCATTACCTGAGAGCAACCCTAGTTCAACCATGACCTAGTTATCAAAGACTTGGGATTAAATGAAAGTCAATCTTTGCTCTGTGAATGCATAATTTTTCCTTAGGTTGTCTTTGTTCCATATCTTTCAAGAATTATAGGCTCTTTGCAGTCTATTCTGTGGATATTTTATTCAATTTGTTTATTGCGAGTAAAATTGTTGTCAACAGAAACTGGCACTAGAAGGAGGCTAGTCACGAGCAACAAACACACATATATCTTTCTCTCTTGTTTCTTTGATATTTTTATGGTTTTATCCTTTGGGAGTGAAATTGTGCTTTGAAATATTATTCCTAAATTTTGCAAGAAGCTTGTAAATGAGGAATTGAATGCAAGCTAGTTTTCATGATGAAAATTGGAATACTTTGTAAAATATTTAATCAGAAACTCCATCCTTTGAATTTGTTTACTTTTGGTAGAGTCACCGAGTGTAGAATTCATGATACAACTTCTCACGGTGAACTTGAGTGTGAATTTTTTTTAACTATGGTAAGTTTAGCCATAAGTGAGCAATTCCATTAACGGAAGAAGTTTTAACTATTGAAAGAAAAAAATGTTAACGAGAGAAACGTTCTACCCTATTAGAGTCAAAAATATTAAAAAATCAACCAATGAACTGAAATAGTTAGGAAATTGTGATTATTTTAAAGAAAATCCTAACGTATTGCAGGGGAATAGGTGAGAATGTCGAGATTTAGAGATATTTCATCATAAATGAGGAAAAGATATGGACGAATCATCATTCCTTGTATACGTGGAAAACATAGATAATGACATAGAGCGGGAAAAATGTGTATTGTGCTTCAAGTAGGGAATTCATTAGCTATAAAAAAGACATTTTCCTGATTTTATACAAGATACAAAATATCAAGTTTTTACTTTTTCTCTTTCTAATAATAATATAAATAGTGATACATCTTGGTCTAATGCAATGCAAAGCAAAGACAAGGCCAAAGATATGAAGATTTTCAGAAGAGAAGGAAGTAGAGAAATGAATGCAGTCATTCATGGAAATGGACCAGGGCTGGGAGAAGGCACAATATTGCCACACCAGATGAAGTGTGTGTAATCGGTCTCTAATGAGATCATTTTCATACATTTAAACCATATTTTGGGTAAGTACATCTTCGAATTTACGATGTTTAAATTCAAAAAATTTAAGATGTTTCATTATTACAGTAGAATATTGAAAATGTTGATAAGAGAATTTAAATATAAATCTATTGTAATTCATACTAAGACTATAGAGGAAATATCCATATAAATTGAAATAAATTGCTTTATTAGAGTTAATCTTTTGTGATATTAGAGTTAGGGTAGTTAGGGTTAGTTTAGTTTAGTTTAGTGTTAGTTTAGTTGTTTTTAGGGTTTTCCTTTGTGTTTGCTTTCTTTTGCTATTGTTTTTTTTTTGCTTCATTTTGTTTTGTTCTTCTTTTTGCTCAACTTCTGTATTAGCAAATTATGCTTAAATGTATCTTAGACATGAGAGTGAAATTCAAAAACTTTACAAAACTGAACTGAAAATGAGACAATAAAGCCATACACATTGAAAAATTCTTTTAAAAAGGATACCAAAATATGTGTGTGTGTGTATCATGTGTATACATCAAATATCAAAATCCTTGTCAAAAAACCAAAATAAAAAAAGATTCAAAAAGAAAAGTGAGTAAAGTTGCGAACGATAGTAAGTATTTAGTCAATCTGGGACGCCTCTTCTATCAAGTCCAAATACCCTATGTAGGCGAGTTCTCGGTGAGTCTCAAAATATTGGATATGGAGATCAGTAAGAAAAGGCGAAGTGGAACCACTTCCCCATGTTCTAGGAACCGAGGAATATCATCCATGGAGGGAATCCCAATGGTCAGATGTTCAATAGCTAAAATGGTGTCTAGATTCTCTAAGAATTCAAGCTTCACTATTAGGTTGTTAGCTGCATGAACATCTTCAACAAGTAACCCAATGTCCAGAAGTGACGCTACAAAGTGAGAAGCTATGTCAGAGTAAAAATAGAAGTAGCGGATGGATGCAACATATGTTTCCCCAAGGACTAAGCGTAAATTTGGAATAGTGAAACTAGAAGTCCTAATAATAAAGACCTTTTCAAGCCTTTGTGGTGTGATGCTCCCCAGGAAAACATTCTTTCTACAAGAACAACCCAAGAAAATAGGAGTGTCCATGGCTAAGAAGAAAATGTAAAAACATAGAACAGAGAAAAATTATAGAAAATATATAAAAAAGAGAAAGAAAAGAGAAATATGAAGAATTCGATAAGAAATGTATGAATTTATAGAGAGTCATGAACAAAGTAGCAATACATAGTTGCCTTGAATAATTGTTTTTTTTTTTTGGAAATTGTATGTGAAGTGGCAATTGAATGATAATCTTCAAAATTAAAGGTTAAATAAAATAAATTCTTTACACATGTTTGGTGAAATTGCTTCAAAATTATGCAGTACGGAGATTGCGAATCAAACAAGTTGGAGATTTCAAAATTAAAAGGGGTCATTTCCAATTGTTTTAAAGAGCCCTAATGATTACGGAGGTGTTATGTGTGCAGATTATACAAGAGAATGAAGTTGGAAAGATGTTACAAGTCATCACCCAAAGAAGTTGAAGAGATAATATGTGTTGAGTAAGGCATGCAAATTTAATGTGAAATAGTGCGATTGTGTTTCAAGGTAATCGTGATATTTTGATCCATTAATGAAGTGCAACGCTGTCAAGTTGAGATAGTTAGGATAAGTTTTAGAAGTTTCCATAAATTTAATCAAAAGGGTGGTAACTAATGTTTCTAAATTTAGATTTAAATTTGGTGATTAAGTTGTCTATTGCTAAATTTTAGTTTATGCATATTTTTTAACATATAACATGTTACATTTAGTTAGGATTTGGCATAATTAGTGAAATTTAGCCAGAAACACACACTTACAGGGAATCATTAAATAATTTATTGGGAAGTAGTGAACTAATGAAGGGATTTACATTGAATGAAAAATAAAAAAGTAACCTTGACTACCACTGTAATTCCCAACCTAATAGCACTGCTTCAATGCTTGGAATTTGATAAAAGAGCTATTATTGCAATATCAAAAGTGAAAAATGAGCTATCATTTATATATTTTATGGATAAAAAAAAGTGATATCAACTCTTTAGGCCATCCAAATAACTCTACCGGGGCTATGGACACCTGACTGGTAGTAGAGCTATGTTTGGGGGAATTACAAAGATAACCTTGTTGGGGCTATGGACACTTGACTGGTAGCAAGGCTCTATCCCCGATTGGCTTAGGAGGATTATTATATTATGTAGTTCAATGTTAATGAACTAATTTTGTTTACTAAGTTCAAAAAACTAGAATTAATCAAGAGCACACACATATGTTTCCGGTGGAGTTTTACTTTTTATGCCAAAATCTAAGTAAAGGTAGAAAGTTATTGTTTTAAAATATGTATTTAAGTTTTAATTTACAACTGGTGATTTAATTTCAAGTTTAATTTTAAATTTGGTTTTATCAGTTGCAAGTTGTTGTGTGGTCTCACAACACACCCCAAGGCTGAAAATACTTGGGGACCCAAGTGAAAAATATAACTCCTATGGCAAGAGCTAACAAATTGGAAGATCATCGGTTCAAGTGAAAAGCAAGAAAGAGAAATATTTGATAAAAGAAAGTACTTCATATGGTAAGTGTTTCATGCACTGGGTACCAGGTACCAGAAACATAGAAAAGGTGGAAGGTAATGTGAACTTCAAGTGAATGACTCAGGTCCGTTAAGATGGAGTTCTGGTATTAACCGAGGTCTAGGAAAGTAAGTGGGTAAAGATGAATACCGGATACTAGGTATCGAGTTACAATGTGAAGAGAAATGCTATTTTTTTAAAAATTGTATAATGATCTTGGTGATTCAGTATATATACAAGGATTTATGATATGCTTTTTGGAAGCGAGTTTTTATGGAATTTTGTACTAACATTTGAATAATGGTTTTATTTACATGAGATGTTGTGACATATTTGTTTAAAAAGGTATTTAATATTTGGAATTTTGTGATTGCAGGAGATATTCATTGTAATGCAAAGCTCAGGTATGGACAGGGTATGTGCAAGATCATCATGGAAAAAACAGGCCCTTAAGTGGCAAAAAAATTAGAAAAATCAGAGTTAGGAAACTTGACGTAAAAATATGAATAAGTTATCTATATTATTTCAAAAATATGTAAGAATATAATTTGAATTAGATTGAATGAAGTTTCTAAACTACTAGGTTTTAAAAAAAAAATCTATTTGGTGAAAATTTGAAATTTCAATGCGTAGTACTTAAATTTCGGGAAAAAAGAAGAAGTTGGTGTCTGTCGACCGGCCTAACCACAATAAAATGATAATATTTTTTTATATTATTTTAGATATAAGTAGAGGACTCATGTCCCGATGTGATGCATATTTTTTTGTAATTTTTTTCCAAGTAAATAATTAATTATGAATTTTTTATTACAACTTTTAAAAAATATAAAAAACTTGTATGTTTGACCACCTTAACTTGGTCAAAACTTCATGAAATTCAATTTATCTTTTTTTAATCATATATTATGCAAAGAATAGAATGTGACGCATGTTTTGGATTCAAAAAATGTGATATTGTTTGAAAGCTATAGATGTTTTTCAATCAGTATATCAATCAGGACTTTAGTCGTAATTTGAATAGAAAATGAATAATAATTACTTATTAAATTCAAAGTAAAGCATAATTTATATTGGTGGAAAGTTGAGAATCTCCTTTATAAACCCTTTTCATTTCATCAATTTTGGGTAAAAAAAAAGTCATCAGCCACATACCCATCATATTGCTACTTTTTGGCCCAACATGATCCTGCACATACCCGACGGTCAGGAAAACTTGAGTCATGGATGGAATAAAATTTTGTCCAGTTCGATCACTCTAGGAGGTGATAATGTAGATTCCTTTGAGTCCACTAGGATGTTGAGGATCTCGGTATTTCACATGTGGTGGGAACAAATGCTAAAGTTTGGGATAGCCCATTCACGAGAGTGACAAAACCGGAGCCAAGCAAAGTGTAGGGGGAAAAAATTCCACCTTATCATTCTGAATATATGGGAACCCCCACATATTATCATGTTTCAAAGTATCATCCTAGCGAAGATTCTAGAGAAAAGTAGAACCCAAAGAGATTCAATAAGTAATTGGAGTTGATTTCCATTGACTTCAATTGCAATTCTCCTATTGGTCACAATATTCTACATGCCTTGATGAGATTGGTCCCTTATATTTCCTCTCATGTAGTTTTCTTATCCTATCTGAGCCTTGTGTTCTATAAAAGGCCAGAGGATGCTTAATTTTCATTTAAGTTTAGAATTTGTGGATGTCGGAGGAGCAGAAACTTCTTTTAAGTTTTGTTTTTTTTTCGTATTTTATGAACCATTCTGGCATAAAACTTTGTATGCACATAGACATTAATTGATATCAAAGATTTATGGATAGCTACCTATCTAAGTGTCATTTGTATCTAGTTTTGTAAATTCGGTTGAACAAGACTATATGCTACTCTATTTAAGGGTGCATACAAAACCTACTCGGTGTACATAAATGAAACTCTCTCTCTTTAAAAGCTTTCACTATTTTATACAAAGTTGTGAAGCAATCTAGTGAAATATAAAGTAGTTTTCTATGTTTCAATTAATTATTTGGGGAATCCATGGAGAATAACCAGGAGAAAATTTTATTTTTCAATATTTTAATTCTTTGTTTTAGAATAAATGTTTAATATTTTTGAAAATGTTCCAAAAAATATAAGTGAACGGAAATAATTTTGTTGAAAATATTTTATTTTCCATGAAATTGTTGAATGCTTAATGCTAAATCTACTTAAGTGATAGCAAAGAAATTTGTGATAGTCTATGAAATCTTATATCAAATATTTTTCTTTCATGATGTCTAAGTTTATCATTTCAATTAGGAATGTTGATATAAAAATGTTCGAAGAAATAACACAGAGACATATGTGTATGTATGTAAAAATTTCCTGGTGCAGGAGCACCTAGGCTAACCTCCATTTTGTTTGTCATCAATTTTGGCTTGTACCTGATCTTAGCCAAGTCACGGTATTAGTGTGTTTGCTTTGGACCTTAGATGGTCTTGTTTGTGTGTGATGAGTTAGTCACTAGGACTAAAGTCATCTTAATTAGTCATTGATGTTAAATGTTGCTTTAATTAGCCTTAGACAACTTATGTTGGAATGTAGGGTATTAAATGTGTTATAACCACATCCTTGTTGTTAGAAGATTCCAAGAGGTAGTTAGGGGAGTTGTTGGCTCGGAATCAAGGATATTGAGATCCTAAGATGTAGGATGATGGAAAGAATTGCAAGAATGTTGCAAAGTTGCATGACAACATTGTTAGGTTGCATGCAACTTAGTTATCATTGGATTCCCTAAAAATCAGGAGCATGGGATCGATCAACTTCCCTTGAAACATGGAAAAGTCATCTGAGTAGGTGTGGTGGCTCGTAGACAGCAGTTAGAAGGCATTGTAATCAAGTTTTGGTTTGAAGGAATAGAGAATTTCTGCATTTTCCTATGTATACCGTATGTTCTTAAGTGACAGTGATATCTAATGGTTTCTATGTACTGATTTGGCATTGGATCTGAGTTTATACAACATATTTAATCATTATTTCTTTCGTAAGTAAGTTCATTTGATTTAGTTTAAGTGACTTGTGTGAATAAATCAGAGTTTAGGGTGTTTACAGTCTTCTTCTGAACAATCAGTCTTCTCTATGGCTCCCCCATGAAGTCTAACCATGGGGTCTTCCTGAGGAGGGATGGATATGTTAGGGGAGCTAGTAGTTTGTATATATTTAGTAGTAGGAAGTATAGGGAATGGAGCAAGTAATATTAAACTCAAACCCTAGGCGAGCTAGGACAGTCCAGTTAGAGGTTTGAGAATGAGAATTTGAAGAACTTAGGCAAGGGAAGGAGTACAGTACGGACATAGTACGGTTCCAGGTGAGATTTTGTCATAGCTAAGTATGTTAGAAGGATTGAAACCTCAACCAATCCATTTGAGATAGATTTGAAAGAGAAAGTGTTAAAACCCTAGGAATTAGGCCTACTAGCCCTAATTGCCCCTGATTGTAGGAATCTATTGTACAGAGGAGATAGGAGTCTAAAACCCTGTGAATGTTTTAAAGGACTAAAAAGGGTGTCTAAAAGTGCCATTTATTTGCTAGGTTGTTTGAAGAGTTTGGACAGGAAAAGCAAAAAGGTGACTGGTAAGGGCTACAAGAATTAGGCCTTCTTCAAGGCAAAATCTTGAGATCGGTAGGATTGAAGATTGAAGACCCTCCAAGATGCATTCATTTGGATGTGAAATGCAAGAAATCAGTGTCTCTAGCTCCCTTGCAAGCAGTTCAAGTTTGATGATGAAGTTGGCACTTAGATCCTTCTAGGTGTTGGAAGAAGATTGCAAATTCAAATGGTGTTAAGTCCTCCAAGGTTAAGCACAAGGAGTGAGACTCTTGAAACAGAGTTGAAGAAAGGCTTAGTTAATGACCTAAGTCTAATCAGAGCCTAGAAGTTGTCAGGTTCTTGGGTGAAGGCAGAGAGAAGTCTTCTAGTAGGTTGGTGCAAGCAAACCCTGGAGCACATAATACACCATATTGGTATCAGAGCAACGTTTGATCAAGGCTTGTGATTGATGTTGCAACCCACTGAGTCAATAGGAGAGAACACACCAGAGGAAGAAAGAACCATGGTGACTAATGTTGAGTTAGCTATAAAGGTAGAAGAGCAAGAGGAGGATAACCAGAGGCTAAGAGAAAGGTTATCTCGAATGGAGAAGCTCTTGGATGAAGTCCAAGAAATAGCAGACAAAGTGAAGGATAAGATAGAATAGAAGGAAGAGCAGGAAGCAAAGGAAAAAGAAGAGGACTTGGAGGAGGAAGCTCCAAAGCTTGACCCTGTTCTTGCTGAAGAACCCTTCTTGAAGGCACTGCAGGCCTTAAGTGGAAAAGCCTTGGAAGGAGTGCCACTATTCAGTGGACAAATGGACCCTGATTCAGTTGTAGACTGGATTGAAAGCATAGAAAATCACTTTGAATGTGATGGTATAACAGAGGCCCAAAAGGTAAAGGTGGCCAAGTCAAGGTTGAGAGGAGCAGCTCTCACATGGTGGAAATTTGTACAAGTTGAAAGAGAGAAAGAAGGAAAAGGTCCCATAGTTACATGGAGAGGAATGGTAACTAAGATAAGGTAGACCTATCTACCTGATGATTATAAAGTTCACTTGCATAGGAGAAGACACAATCTTAGGAAAAAAGATATGGATGTCCAAACATACACTGAGGAGTTTCAAAAATTGTGCCTCAGATCAAAGGTGGTTGAAGATGAAAGCATCAAGCTAGCAAGGTATTTGAATGGGCTTAAGTGGTCTATCCAAGAAGACATGAGCCTAGTGAACTTCAAGACCATCCGCCAATGCTATCAAATGGCCTTAAAGATAGAGGAGAAGGGAAAAAAGAAGCAAGAGAAAAACCCCAAAAGTAGAAGTAAAGGGAAAGATAGCAGAGGACAAAGAGGAGGTTATGGTGGAAGAAGTTCAGAACCAAGGGCCCAAGGAGAAGTCAGATACTCTGAGCAGCAAGAAGGAAGCTCTAGTAGAGGTGGTAGAGGAAGAGGTTTCAGCTCTAGAGGAAGAAGTGGTGGACAAGGAAGAGGTAACTACTTCACCAATATGAAATGTTACCACTACAATCAATTGGGACACCCGGCCTATAGATGTCCAGAGAAAGGTAGTACTTCTCATGGAGGTGATAAGAGAACTAACCTGGTTCATGATGAGATATCTGCAACAGATAAACATCTTGAAGTACCATTGAATTCAGAGGAAGGTGAGAACCTCATGATGAGGAGAACTTTGATCAAGGAGCCAGTGAAAGAAGAACCAAGCCAAAGGAGGTCCCTATTTAGGATAAAGTGCAAGATGATGGGGAAAGTGTGTAGAGTTATCATTGACTCAGGGTCTACTGACAACATTGTGTCAGAGGAGACAGTCAGCAAGCTAAAGTTGGCAAGGATACCCCACAACAATCCTTACAAGGTCACATGGCTCAATAAAGGTCAACATGTCTTGGTAAATGAACAAGCATGGGTGGAGTTCTCAATTGGTAGGTACAAGGACAAAGTTTTGTGTGATGTGTTACCTATGGATGCATGTCACTTGCTCCTAGGTAGACCATGGCAATTTGATCACCAAGCTGTCCATGATGGAGCAAAGAACTCCTATACTTTCAAGAAAGATAAGGTAACCTTCAAAATTCAGTCTTTGCTAGAAGATACAGAGGTGCAGTCAGCAGGTCCTAAACTTCTCATGGTTGGAGAAAAAGAATTCCTAGAAGCCTTGGAAGAAGGAGAAGGAGTTGGTTATGCAGTGATGATCAAGCCAAGAGAGGTGAGCAAAGAGAAAGCAGCTAAAAAACCAGAGCTACCTAGGGAGATACAGAAATTGTTGCAGACCTATGAGGGCATTGTAAGTAGTGGTCAACCGGCAACATTACCCCCTAAGAGAGCCATAAGTCATAGGATAGACATGATACTAGGAGCTACCCTACCAAACAAAGCAGCTTACAAGATGACACCTCAAAAAAATGAGGAAATAGCTAGGCAGATTCAAGAACTTCTAAACCAAGGTCTCATTAGGAAAAGCATTAGTCCATGTGTAGTACCCACTGTCTTAGCACCTAAAAAGGGAGGAGAATGGAGGCTTTGTACTGATTCCAGGGAAATAAACAAGATAACCATCAGGTATAGGTTCCCTATCCCTAGGATTGAAGATCTCATGGATTGTCTAGGTGAAGCTAGGTACTATACCAAGATAGAATTAAAGAGTGGTTATCACCAAATTAGGATACATGAGGGAGATGAGTGGAAAACAACCTTCAAAACCAATGAGGGTCTCTATGAGTGGCTAGTAATGCCATTTGGACTGTCTAATGCCCCCTCCACATTCATGAGACTCATGAATGAAATCCTCAAAGACTACATTGGAAAATTTGTAGTAGTGTATCTTGATGATATACTGATCTATAGAAAAACAAGAGAATAGCACCTCCAACAGTTAGAGTTGATTTTCAAGAGGCTGCAGGAGGAGAAGTTGATGATCAATTTGGAAAAGTGTGAGTTCATCAAAACAGAGCTGGTGTACCTAGGATTTTGCTATCACATGGCAACTTGAAGATGGACAGTAGCAAAGTGGAAGCAATCCTCAATTGGCCTACTCCAAAGACAACAATAGAGGTAAGAAGCTTCCATGGTCTTGCTCAATACTATAGGAAGTTTATAAGACAGTTTAGTGCTATTTGTGCTCCTATGTTGGATACCATAAAAGGAGGAATGCAGACTAAGTTTGTATGGAATGAGCAAGCTAACAAAAGTTTTGAGTTGCTGAAGGAAAAGATAGCTACCCAACCTATTTTGGTGTTACCAAGCTTTGAGAAGCTATTCACCATTGAGTGTGATGCAAGCAATGTGGCTATTGGAGCTGTTCTCAGTCAAGAGGGTAGACCGGTGGCTTTTCATTCAGAGAAGTTAAGTGAAGCCAAGAAGAAGTATTCTTCTTATGACCTTGAAATGTATGCATTGGTCCAGGCTTTAAGAAAATGGAGGCACTACTTGCTTCCCAAGGAATTCATAGTGTATTCAGACAACCAAGCACTTAGTTTCTTGAATTCACAAGAGAAGTTGAGTCACAGACACATGAAATGGGTGGAGTACTTGCAAGCTTACACCTTCAATATCAAGCACAAGAAAGGAGATCTGAATAAGGTGGCAGATGCCTTGAGTAGAAGAGTCCTCACAATTTAGGAAATTTAGTTGAAAAGCATTGGGATAGATCATTTCAAGGATCTATATGCAGATGATGAAGATTTTGCAGACATCTATAAGGTATGTGTTGAATACAAGAATCATTTTCATAGCAAATATCTTGAATATACTTTGCAAAATGTTTTTTTTTTTTAAAGGGAATCAACTATGTGTTCCTAGAGGTTCTATTAGGGAAAACTTGATACAAGAAAAGCATAATGGTGCATTAAGTGGTCATTTTGGGATCACCAAGACTCAAGAACTTGTCCAAAGGTTTTACTATTGGCCAAGAATGAACCTAGATGTTAGGAGGTATGTGGAGAGTTGTGTGGTGTGTCAAAATTCCAAGGGTACTTCTTCAAATGCAGGCCTATACCAACCACTGCCTATCCCTACTAGGCCATGGGAATGCTTGAGTATGGACTTTATAGTTGTGTTACCCAAGACAAGGCAAGGCATGGACAGTGTTTATGTGGTTGTGGATAGATTCAGCAAAATGGCTCACTTTGTGCCATGTAAAACAACCAATGATGCCAGTCAAATAGCCTCCCTTTTCTTCAAGGAGATAGTAAGGATTCATGGATTACCAATCAGCATTGTATCAGACAGAGACACTAAGTTCATGAGTCATTTTTGGAAGACTCTTTGGCAAAGATTGGGCACTAATCTATCTTTTGGATCTGTATACCATCCCCAAACTGATGGTCAGACCGAAGTTGTAAATAGGACACTTGGAAATCTCTTAAGATGCTTGACCAAGGAGTATGGTCAACAATGGGATCAGATTATTGGGCAAGCTGAATATGCCTATAATGATACTATCAACAGAACAACAGGGAAGAGTCCCTTTGAAATTGTCTATGGACTACATCCTAGAGGAATCTATGAGCTAAGAGAGTTGAAGGATGGAGTCAAGGGAAGTGGATATGCTGATGATTTTGCCTATGCAATGCAGGAGATTCGTGATACAATCAGAAAGACATTGGCAAAAAACACCATGAAACATAAGACTAAGGTGGATGAGCATAGAAGAGAAGTGTAGTTCCATGTTGGAGATTTAGTAATGGTGCATTTAAACAAGTCTAGACTGCAAAAAGGAGTTCCTCATAAGTTGCAAATGAAGAGGATAGGTCCCTGTCCAATCCTAGCAAAATATGGAAACAATGCATTTAAGGTAAAGCTACCGGATGACAGTGGATTGTCCCCTATTTTCAATGTTGCAGATCTGGTGCATTATAAAGGACCACCACCAAATATGGATCAGACCCTCCATGAAGTCATCCAAGATGTGGAAGAACTCAAATTGCCTACTGTTACAGTCAAACAAGCTGACAAGATATTGGATACCAGGGTCTACAAGAAGACCAGGACCAAAGAATACAAAGAACATCTGATGAAAAGGCATGGTCAACCTGATGCTGATGCAGTGTGGATCAAGGAGTCAGAATTCAAGAAGTTGGGCATTGATCTCAACTTGCTCAATCCAAGGGTGGATTGAAATCTTTTGTTTTGGGGAGGATGGTGTAGGAGCACCTAGGCTAACCTCCATTTTGTTTGTCATCAATTTTGGCTTGTACCTGATCTTAGCCAAGTCAGGGTATTAGTGTGTTTGCTTTGGACCTTAGATGGTCTTGTTTGTGTGTGATGAGTTAGTCACTAGGACTAAAGTCATCTTAATTAGTCATTGATGTTAAATGTTGCTTTAATTAGCCTTAGACAACTTATGTTGGAAGGTAGGGTATTAAATGTGTTATAACCACATCCTTGTTGTTAGAAGATGCCAAGAGGTAGTTAGGGGAGTTGTTGGCTCAGAATCAAGGAGATTGAGATCCTAAGATGTAGGATGATGAAAAGAGTTGCAAAAATGTTGCAAAGTTGCATGACAACATTGTTAGGTTGCATGCAACTTAGTTATCATTGGATTCCCTAAAAATCAGGAGCATGGGATCGATCAACTTCCCTTGAAACATGGAAAAGACATCTAAGTAGGTGTGGTGGCTCGTAGACAGCAGTTAGAAGGCATTGTAATCAAGTTTTGGTTTGAATGAATAGGGAATTTCTGCATTTTCCTGTGTATACCGTATGTTCTTAAGTGACAGTGATATCTAATGGTTTCTATGTATTGATTTGGCATTGGATCTGAGTTTATACAACATATTTAAGCATTCTTTCTTTTGTAAGTAAGTTCATTTGATTTAGTTTAAGTGACTTGTGTGAATAAATCAGAGTTTAGGGTGTTTATTGTCTTCTTTTGAACAATCAGTCTTCTCTATGGCTCCCCCATGAAGTCTAACCACGGGGTCTTCCTGAGGAGGGATGGATATGTTAGGGGAGCCAGTAGTTTGTATATATTTAGCAGTAGGAAGCATAGGGAATGGATCAAGTAATATTAAACTCAAACCCTAGGCGAGCTAGGACAGTCTGGTTAGAGGTTTGAGAATGATAATTTGAAGAACTTAGGTAGGGGAAGGAGTACAGTATGGACATAGTACGGTTCGAGGTGAGATTTTTTCATAGCTAAGTATGTTAGAAGGATTGAAACCTCAACCAATCCATTTGAGATAGATTTGAAAGAGAAAGTGTTAAAACCCTAGGAATTAGGCCTACTAGCCCTAATTGCCCTTGATTGTAGGAATCTATTGTACGGAGGAGACAGGGGTCTAAAACCCTGTGAATGTTTTAAAGGACTGAAAAGGGTGTCTGAAAGTGCCATTTATTTGCTAGGTTGTTTGAAGAGTTTGGACAAGAAAAGAAAAAAGGTGACTGGTAAGGGCTACAAGAATTAGGCCTTCTTCAAGGAAAAATCTTGAGATCGATAGGATTGAAGATTGAAGACCCTCCAAGATGCATTCATTTGGATGTGAAATGCAAGAAATCAGTGTCTCTAGCTCCCCTGCAAGCAGTTCAAGTTTGATGATGAAGTTGGCACTTAGATCCTTCTAGGTGTTGGAAGAAGATTGCAAATTCAAATTGTGTTAAGTCCTCCAAGGTTAAGCACAAGGAGTGAGACTCTTGAAATAGAGTTGAAGCAAGACTTAGTTAATGACCTAAGTCTAATCAGAGCCTAGAAGTTGTCAGGTTCTTGGGTGAAGGCAGAGAGAAGTCTTGTAGTAGGTTGGTGCAAGCAAACCCTGGAGCACATAATACACCATTTCCCTTTGAGATTAACAACAATTATCACATCATTACCTGAGAGCGACCCTAGTGCAACCATGATCTAGTTATCAAAGACTTAGGATTGAACAAAAGTCAATCTTTGCTCTGTGAATGCAAAATTTTCCCTTAGGTTGTCTTTGTTCCATATCTTTCAAGAAGGATATACTCTTTGCGGTCTTGTCTGTGGAAATTTTATTCAATCTATTTACTATGAGTAAAACTATTGTCAACACTACCATACACCCATACCCGGAGCTGATCAATGCATGTGCCAGAAGATTTAACAAAAGGATAGAAGACATTGGGGGTAACATGATCAAAGTTACTCTTTCTACCAAAGCCATACGAGAGATGTTGTGTATCCCTATGACCTGGGGTGCTAAAAAAATTGATGAGGAAAAAATGGATATCTTCAGGGAAGAAATGGCCAACAAAACAATTTTTTATGAAGAGGAAGCACATGAAAGGCTAGAGAAGGGTTATCTTTCTTTTCCTCTTTCAGGCGGAAAATTCAAGAAAGACACACAGTCAGTATTTTCAATGTTGGCCTTGGTCTTCAACCTTGATAGTGATGAGGAAGTTCACCCTTTTCAGATGGGCCTGGCTTATGTGATGAAAAGAGAGAAGAACTAGAAATATTATGATTTTGCTGATGTAATAGCCAGAAACATGCTAGAGTAATTGAAGAATTACAACATTGAGTCTAAATTTAGGTATTCTTCTTTCTTGGACCACTTGATTTTGAATCAAAATTTTGAGTGGCTAGAGAAAAATATACTAGTTTCTAGATTAGATGTAAATAGCTATTTTCAACTAGTTTCTATATGAACTCATGTACTTTCAAGAACATGGGATTATTACTAGTTTTATAGATCATTTTGTAAGACCAGTGCTTCAAGATTTGTTGCTACACCCTCTGGGCTATTTCTCTCGTAAGGTCTCACAATGGATGGAAAACCCATCGAACTTGGTGGATTATTTCCTAGGAGAGTATTTTACATTCATTATATTTCATGGTTTCATTAGGGAACCTTTCTAACTCCTCAAATGTGTAATGAATAGATTTTTCACATTGGAGGCATTCCATCAAGAAACCCTGCTGACAATGTCTATGGAACCAAAAGAAACAAAAATATATATATTCGCTTCCCCTTATAATTTACAATAGTCAGGTAACACTAAATAAGTAGAAGGCCGAGGGTGAGCTCAAAAATCTACTAGTGGCTTTAGGATTAGTTCTCATATGTGATAAGTGGGACTACAACCTAATAAAGCACTTATCTCTAAAAGATGAGAGTCGAGAGTATTTTGAGAGGAGGAGGAATTCGACATAGGAAAGGTCAGAGGTATATATTGACTTGGCTCACATTCCACCCAAGAAACCAAAATGGTTGAATTTCTATGTGTCACGGGTGGATTATAAGAAGAACATCCTAATGGGAAAATATCTCAATGCACAATTGAAGCACAAAGGATAGTCAGAATGAAAGAAGGAAAACCTCTGGAGATCTTGATAAGAGATGAGATACCCTAATGCCCTATTCAGAGACTTTCAACCACATGACGAAAAGTTCAAGGACATTTATGATCAAGAGGCCAACTCCAACAATAGCAATCCAAAGACAAGTCATGAGATTGAAGAAGAGAAAATCCCCCTCCACACTTCTCATCCTCAAGAATCTGATAGTAAATGAGGCTTGAGGAAAAGGAACTCACAAGTCACATCCTTCGTCAGTGCCTAAAGCAAAGGAAAAAGGACCCGATGGTCCCCAAGAGGGTCCACTGTGGTTGTTGAAGGACAATTTTTGGAGGGATTAGCCACCAGAGGATTGGAACGTACCAGTTTTGGTCATGCAAAAAGAAGATGAATCCTAGATCTAGGTGTACCCGATGCGTTAGCCCAAGGGGAAGAAGAAGTGGAGTCTATCTTGCAAAATGCTCTAACTGTCGTAGCCTAGGTAATTTTTACTCCCTCTCTTCTTCCTATGTCTGCATCTTTGATTACTCCTCTGCCACCCTCCTATGGAAAGGAATCCTCCATCCTTAGACCCTAAGCTAGTAGTCTTGAATGCACCCCCTTCCATCTCTTATGAACTTTCGAAAGCTACCACATGCACTGAGTGAGCATCATCCACTTCGTCCGTTATTAATTCTTGGATCACCCTGTCAAAGGTGCCATTAAAAGAGCAAAAGCTTCCATGTTTCCCATCACTCCTGGTGCATCAAATTCTAAGAAGTAACACCTCCTTCTACCCATTTCTCTTTTTATCCCAATTGGTTTCTCCCTTACTCAATCTCAATTTGGCATCCTACCTTTTTCCATAATAACGCTCCCTTTTGCTTCCTTGCATGCTCATACATCTAAAGTTTCTCCTTCTTTCACTTTTTTTGGTGTCCCTCATGGTGCTTCTATTGTAGCACAAAGCATTGATACCGCTCAGAGTCTCCAAGAGAATTTTAATGCAACCAAGTAGGCCTGAAAAGTCAGAAAGCAAAAACTATTGTTAAATAATGTCGCATTGCGAACTACCAAAAAGATTGAAGCTTGCTTTAATGAAGAGTGGAACTCTTTGTTGATCACTACCATGAAGTTGCTCATGTCCAAGCCCAAGGGACAAATACAAATGGAGGACTATGACATCAAATCCATGGGCCTATATTTAAATGAAACTCTCCTACACGACAAAGTGGTATATGCAGACTATGAGAGCCTAGGCAGAAAGTTGAAGAAGCACGAGGCATAGACTGCAAATATGAAGGAAATAGTGAGAAAGTAGTAGAATGAGATCTGGGCCAAAGATATCGAGATGTCCTGAAGAAGGAAAATATAGAATCAATAAGGAGTGACATCAAAATTTCTCACAAAGGCCTAGGGTGAATAGGTTCAGCTTTATGCTGAAATGGAAAAATTGAAAATTGATTTAGCTACTGAATGCCAAATGAATGTAGAGTATCAACGCGCTCAGGAAAATATGAGAAGAGAGTTGGATGGTTTCCAATCTCAAACTTCTAAAAAAGAGATCAGAAGGATGAGCTTGGAATCGATAAATGCCCTCAAAGAAAGAAGTTAGATGGAGGAAAGTGCAAGAGCAAGAGAGGCTCAATTCAATCAAGAGCTAGCTGCTACATGAGGGTTTGGGACCCTCCCAATATTGAAGAAGCTAATATCTACACACTGGGAGAAGATCACAGTTGTTGTTTCCATTCTCAGGCTCGCCTTACAATTCTTAAGAGACATTCAGGAATTAAATGCGAAGGTTGGTCTAATGGCTAATCAATTTATGTAGTTATGTACTCCTCAAGTGGTAGAATCACAAGGTTTAATTTCCAGGTTATGTGTAGCCGCTAATGAGGCTCTAGAAATTGCAGGGATTCCCAATCAAAGAGTCACCTAAATCAAAGCAAATGAGATCATCCACTACCACAAGATCACATAAAGGTGTAAGTATTGTCAGACAGTGTTGAACAAGCAAGTCAATGAAATCAAGAAGGATTTTGGGATCCCTCCTCTTCTTCCTCCAAATGGAGATGTGCTAACAATTGAACAAGTCAATGATGTGATCTGACATAAGGTCTAGAATTTTATAGAACTCCTAGGTTCAAGCAAAATTCCCACAGCTAATGATATCGAGTGTGAGATATTCCCTCTTTCTAGACTCTATTATCACCTTGGGGTGATTTCTTTTAGATGGGGATTTGTTTCTTTCAAGGAATTTTTTGAGTTGGAGCAAGTATATAGGATCATCCGTACTCTCATCCAACCAACTGATGTAGATTGGGAGGCATTGCATTCTACTTTCCTCAAACTCTAAGAATTACTAGAGGCCTAGGTTCATGCCTCCACAAGTGAAGGCCCCCTGTGAGTCACCAAAATTGTGAAGAATTTTTTCCTTGATCATTTTTCATTTTCAGCTCAAATATGTTTTTGGCTTCAGATGTGTTCGTGCTCAAGAAAAGTCATTGGAAAGGTGCACAATGTGCCATGTGGTGATTGCACAACTTTTATTTTTCTCCTTCCTTTTGGGAGAGAGTTGGGACATGTGTCAGCTCATCGAAGATTTTCTCAAGGAAACATATTCATAAGCCTGAGAATTTCTGCTTGCTTGACACATCATCTCTTCACTACAAGAAGTTTGTGCTTTTATGAAGAAATCTCATTTGGAGTTTTTCAGAGCTTGTTGGTCTCTTTTCATTTTTTGATATGGAAGCTTTCAGTCGATGACATTGGGTTATGTCACTGGTCAACTAGACTTTTTCTAGGTTGCTTTCTAAGATTTTATTGTTTTCAAATAACTATCTTTGCTAAATATCTAAAGAGCATTAATGTGGTAGTTGGGAATTGATGAGAAAAGATTGTTGTGACCTAACTAAAATATCTACAATTAGATCATGTGTTATCAAATTCCAACATTTTGACAACAATTACTTATGTGTTGTGGTGGTGGTTTCTTCTTTTTGTAGCTATAAATGAGAGGTGGTGACTGAAGGGAAGGGTTGGTTTCAAGTTTCAGTTTCCTTTGCTAAGGAGAAGTTTCTTTAGTTTTCTTAGGTTATAGAAATATTTTTAGAAGTAGAGTTTTAGAACTACTTTTCTCTAGAATTTTATATCTTTTAAAGCTCAAACTATTATAGGATTGGAATCTGACCTTGGTTTTAAAGTTCATTTGATATTTAAGCACAAATTATTTAGGATAAATCTTTGAGACTATGCATGTATGGCCTCTATCAAGCTTTCCTTCTTTATGCTTTCGTTTTGAATAAAACAATGTTTCAAGATGAATTCAAATAGTTTAAGTTGTCTATTTCCATATTGTAGGCTTATATGGTAGGATAATAGCTTGTGAAAATTGGATTATCTCGGTGGACTTCTCTATTTTTCTGAAGGGTTGTTGTTTTGTTACATTGTGTTGTCTGAAGAGAGAGGGCTTATGTAATTTTTGAATTTTTTTCTGCTAACCTTGGAAATATTTATGTTTGATTAGACCTCAATGAACACTGTCTATGGGAAGATTTTAAAGACTGCACTATGCTTGTTCTTAGCCTTTATTGTTTGTTCTCTTCCCAATAATGAAGGGTTGTGGCATTTTGTGTCTAATTATATCACTCATAGGAAAGATTGGGTTTGAAATGTTGTAAAAGCTTTAGCATATCACCATTTTTATGTTTTATATTTACATTTCCTTCTACCCTTTTCTCCAAAACCTACAGAAGATTTGGCTTTCTATAAAAATCTTGGAGGTATTTAGTGAGGTGCAAATTAGTCCCCCACTCACTAAATTTCTCATAAGGCTGTCAAAGAGGTGCAAGCTTTGATGATCAACATAAAGTCTTCTAGGTTGGCCCTGAGATATGTGGGACCATTTAAAGTCTTGGAAGTGATTAACCCCATGGCTTATAGACTTGATCTACCACTTGATCTAGCTTGACTTCATAATGTATTTCATGTTTCTTTTCTTAAGCCATATCATCCTGATGCAGCTCATGTGCTTGATTGGAAATCCTTATAGGTACAAGATCCAGGAGTGGTGCTAGTGGATCCCATTAGAATCTTGGATAGACACAACGTTAAGATGCAAAGTAGAGATATTGCTTAGTTTAAGGTCCAATGAGACCAGTATTAAGAAGTCAATGGTACTTGGGAGGATGAAAAAGAAAAAGAATGCTCCTTCCCTCATTTGCTTTCTTACGAAGGAGACATTGATAATTTTGTTTAAAATTTTGGTTTGAAATATTATGATGTTTTGGTTTGGAACAATATGCTGTGATGTTGAAATAGACATATATGCTTGAATTTTGATTAAATAGACATTAGGACAGTGTCTCTTCCAAGAGGGGAAGGATGTCATAACCCAAATTTATTGTATTTTTAATTATAATATGATAAATTGAATTATTGAGGAAATTTAATATGTTGAATGGAAATTTTGATATTTTTGAAAATATTGAAAGAAGTTGACTATTTTTTACTATGTGATCTTTTTGAATTATCTTATATTTTATCATGAATTGAACATTACAGATGAATTTTGCAAGTGCAAGTGTGTGCAATTGTAGGGTGACAAGTTGAGGGACAAGAGCATAGTTGAAGTAGGATTGTTTACTCAGATCGAACAGTAAGCTTGATGGAACTTGGATGCACACACCACAAATAGCATGATAGCCACATTTAAAATTCATATAGGAGAATTATATTTATCTGACTTGAACTGAATCAATAATTGAAAATATGTACTTGTGAAAAGTAATACATGTGAATTTTTTTATTTAAATTGTTTATCTTAATCTTGTTTTCTGAGAGTTTGAAAGAAAACAAAAGTGTGACTTAACATGGAATGAATGTATGTATTTAAAAAAAAATCTTATGCATTTAAACATTATTGTTCAAAATGAAAATAAAAGTTCATTCTTATTTAATGTTGAATATGAACATGAAAGCATCTATATACAAACACATGTATATATATACACATGTAAATATATATATACATGTATATATATGAGTACATATATATATCAAAAAACGTACACATGTGAGTGAATGAATATGAATATCAACATATATATATATATATATATATATATATATATATATATATATATATATATATATATATATATATATGAGCAATTGAATTTGAAATTGATATTTTTGCATTATTGAATTGATAAGAAATTGAATGGAAATCATGAGAAGATTCCATAAGTCATGGCATCAATTCAAATTATGTCCAATTAATTAAAATGGATATAGTGGGCAGAAATAGAATTAATGCCATTATGGAGGAAATGGCTCAATTCTGTGCAAAATATTTCCATTTTGAAAGACATATCTCTGGAAAAAAAGAATGAATAGTATCAACTGGTATTCAAGAAAAAGGAAAGGGGAAAGAACTCAGTTGTGAGGGAAAAATTAGACAAAATGTTGGAAAAAGTTTGACTTGAGGTAACTGATATTTTTTCTTTGGAAATACGCATGATTTCTCTATGTTTTTATTCAAAAAATCTTGCAATATACTTTCTATGTGTCAAGTTTGATAGAATCAGTATTTCCAATCATTAAATGATTGTAATAGAAATCAACTTATAGCTAATAGCGATCAAATGAAAATTGATCGACTATGGGTCTAAGTAACCAAGACCTTACAACTGACTTTGAAGCTACTCATTATGCATATTTTGAATCCTTGGGCATGTTGGTCAATCTTGGTCATGTCAAGAATCAACATATATTATCATTGTTATCTATTTTTATATGAATGTAAGAGCCATTATATGGCTATCAGATTTAACCTTCAATTAGAAGTAATTTGCATCATTTGCAATCAAATGTATATTGATATATATGTTGATCATTCCCTTTATGGAAACAACTAGTTATCACTATCCTTATGGCTATCTCTCCCTTTTAGTATGATATTTGATGCTACATTTAGCTACATCATGCCATTTGCATGTCTAGTATACTTATAATCTTTGAGCCATATCTGAACTGTCATCAATGTTCTTGAGTTGGACTCATTCACCTCTAATGAGGGAGGAACAAATGTATTCTTTATATCTTAGCATTTTTTTTGAATTGATCTTCAAGATCGACTAGCCATAAGTGATTTAACACAGGTTAAGGCTTGCATGTCTAGTTTGTATATGCCATTGAAGGGCAGCGAAGTTGCTTAATGTAAAACTAAAACTTTTATTTATCTAAAACTCATTATTTGGAGTGACTAATGGTTTGATTATTTCTTCTATCTTACTGATAATATTAGGAATATGGGTTCTTTTCTAAAACCCTAGAAAATACTAAAAAATGTTCCTTGACTTGTATAATTATTTTTGCTTTTCACAACGACAAGCATGTCGTTCTACACTTAGTTTTGCACTAAGGTTATTAGTACCAATTATATGTTAAATACCTAAATCATGGTCATTCTGCTCTTGAAAATTTGTACTAATTAGCCTGAATCTAAATAGAAAACTTAAAGGGCACTGAGACTTGTAAGCCTTTGTGAATGACATCATTTTGTTATAAATTGTGATTGTAAACTATAAATAGAAAATGTTTTGTTATAAATAGTATGTGTTTATCTTTGAATCACATCGTTTCGATATAAACTATGATTGAAATATGTAAACAACAATCATTATGTTATAAACAATATGTGTTTATTTGAAAATAACATTGTTCTATAATTGTTTAGTTGAAATAGCATCGCTTTGTTATAAACAGTGAGTGTTTATTTGCAAACAATATTATTTTGTATTTGTTTAGCTAAAGTAACATTGTTTTGTTATAAACAGTGAATGTATATTTGTAAATAGCATTGTTCTATAATCATTTGGTTGTAAAAATCACCGTGTTGTTATAAACAGTGATTGTTTATTTGTAAAAAATATCATTTGAATATCACAACTTGGTTTTGATACAAATGACACAACATTATGTGAGAAACTGTTACAACAAACTTTTTCTAGTTCATTTATTTATTGAATCTCTAACAAATGAAACATCAAAATGGAACATCATTTAAATGATAGAAATTTGATTTAATGGTTTTTATTTCAGAATGTATGCACAAATCAATAACATAAGTTGGCACATATATGTGTATGCACATAGAACTTTGTCTCTATACATACACATACTTGTGGCATACCTTCTCTTGTTACTTATTTAATTCATTCTTAAATGAAGAATGATTTATGTTGAATGTAATAATTGGTCATGTGTATGATATGAGTGAATAATGTATTGAATAGTTCCAATTGAATCATGTATCTGATTATTTGCTTAATGAGGAAATAAGTAGACTGATTTACTTTTCCCTAGATATGTGTGTGAAGAATATTTTTTTATTTGAATAGAATGACACCTAAGTAGACTAGAGCAACTCAAAGTAGATGTTTCTAGAGGGTAGATAGTTGTTATGAAATAATTGTGTTATAGAAAGTTACCTTCTAGGATGGGTGCCAAGATGGAGTTCAGAGAGTATAGGCTTTTGCTTCTACCAAAACCTATTGTTTGTTGTTGCAACATTATTCTTATGCTTGGCCAAGAAATTTAGTTCATTATGTGTGTATGGACTTTGTGATAACATTCTCTGCCATTCCTAGCATAGATATTACATTTTCATTTCTAACTCGTAGATAGAAATGCATGTTGGTGTATGGGCACACACCAGATTCTACCTTGCAGATTTTTCTCTTGCTAAACTTTTTGTGCGAGATTGGGTATTCTTCAAGTTGGAAGAATTTTGGAGAAGCGTAAGCTTCGTGGTTGGGTGGTAAAGCGCTTTGATCATGTTCTCATCCACTAGTGGAGGTGAGCATCAAGATAAACCTTGTATGTTTACAATAATATCTTAGTCTATGATATAACCATGATGTAACCTTGATGTAAAATTATTACATTGTAATGATTATGTGGCCTATGAGACAAGTCAAACTTGGATATTGTAATTGACATTCAATTTGAATATGTATAATCTTTGAATCATTTTAATTAGACATGTGTTGCTCTGAATTTATATAGCTACTTAGTTATGTCTTTTTAAATTGAATGTTCATAATGTCATTACAGTAATATAAAAATTAAGTAATAATTTAGGATGGGTTATTACACTGTTAGTTGTTCTTGTATGTGGTCATTTGTACATTGGTATGTGTGCTTTGAGATGTGATTATGTATGATGTTTATAGTACCTAGGTAGTTGGTTACGGGGCTTGTAGCATGTGGTTTATCATGATTTCATGGATAGCTTGGTTACACTTTTTAGTGGGATATTTTGAAAGTGATGGATTGGCAGTGTTGGATATATTCATGATGCTTTGTTGGTGGTTGTATCTTCTTGGATTGGAGATATTGGTTTCACTTGATGTTATTGATATTTCATTTTTTTGTGTAGACTTGGATGATCTTCATGGAGGAGATGATAGTCACAATGGTATGTGTACCTCCATATCACTGTTCAGTGGGAGTTGTTGGAAGTGATGTGGATTCACCATTTGATGGTGGATGATATTTTGTAGTGTTTTTTGGTGTCATGGATGGAATTTTGGATTTTGTTTCTATGTGGTGAGGGTTCTTTGATATTTTAGGCTTCATTGATAGGAGGTGGTTATTTTCATGTTGATTAGAGATGTTGTTTCTTGGTTTAAAGTGTCATAGTTTACTCTTGGTACTAGTTTAGAGTTTTGGCATGATACATGTTCTCTTGAGACCAAGATGTATGTATTGTTGTATGTGTTCTCCTAGCAAGAGATGGTTATATCATGTTGTCATGTTTATGTTTCTAATTCATTATTGGATCTTTGACATTGATCTTGTGTGGTTCTCTTTGTATTGAGTACACGTGATCATTTTCTTGATTACTTCATGATTATGCTATGTTGCATTTGGTTTTCACATGTATTGATTGGTTATAAGTTCCCATGGATTCTTGTAGACTTAGGTGAGGCTATATTTCTCTTGTGGCTAGAGACATGTGTTGAGATGGTTACTCTTGATGAGATTTTAGTAGGAAGTCTGAGGAGCCTACACCTTGGTTGGACATGAGTTCAAAATGGACCTATGAGGAGAGTGTTCTTGAATGAGTCGTGATGACATGGGTATCTTGGAGGAGCATTCTCATTCCCACTCTTGGTCTTCTTGATGGTTTATTTGAGAGGTATTTCCCATTATTTCTTTTAGGTTCATTATGTTTATTTTTTGTCTTCTCACACATATAGATCTTGAGATATGGATATTTGGTTCTAGAGGGTTCATTTGAGGAGTGTTGGAATGTTTATTTCCTTATGCATTATGATTATATTCATTGATATTGAGTTTAGGAGATGTATTGGGCTGATTTCCAAATATGGGAATGGTTATGAGTTTGATCTTCTTGTTTTACGAGTCTTACATCCATGTTGGTTACATATGTATGTTATGTTTGATCTTGGTGATTGAAAAATTTAGTGTTATGTATTTTATATTGGGGTATTATGGAGGAAATCATACTTGACATGGTTTTCATTTAGAGTTGTATGTAGGAGGACTTTATATAGGTATATGGCATACAATGTTTTTATCTTTGGTCTTGGTTATCTTCTTGGATGTTTGGTTTCAAATTACTTTTGTTTTGAGGTTTGCTTGGAGCTATTGTGATCACTAGCTTGTGGTAATGTGTTTATTACTTATGTTCTTGAGTGATGACATGGATTTTCCATTATCTCTTTTCTTTGTTAGGTGTGGAGAACATGGGAGAGCTATAGAGACTTGTGGTGAGAAATGCTCTTACAGTTTTTTTCATACCATCATGGATGTTCCTTGGTACTACATGATGTTGTTTACACCTTCTATGTGATGATATTGATAGACTTGGTATGCCTTGATCATTTTTAGATTTGCATTACCCATGTAGTATGAGCTCTTAGATGTGTATATCATTCTTTGCACATGGAGTTTGTGATTGTGATTTATGGATGTATATGTTGATGGAATGAGTTTACTATGTTTCATATACCTTGGAGGTATGGATGGTTGGATGTGTTGGAAATTTATGTTAGTGCTATGTCAGCTATGGTTAGTGTATCTTGATAGCTATTAGTGCATATTGATACCTTTGGATTGAGTGTTTTTGTTTGGAATATTTGTTGAGGAAAGACTTATGCTTCATTGTGATAGATTATGTGGATTTTCTTTGGATGGATTCTTATCTTTGGGAATTGGGAATGATGAAGTATGAGAGCATTCATGTTTGTGATGGTGGTCACTTTGTTTCTTATTACAAGTATCTTGATGTGGCACATGGATCACTTTGATTCCTTGATGGTATATGTGGCTATATGGATTGTTCTCTTGATTCATGATTTGAGTTTAGTTGTTCTACCTTATGAAATGTGTACAAAAAGTGGGAGAATATTAGGAATTAGATGTTGTACACCTTGCATAATGTTATAATGTTTAATTTATTATTATGTGTGGCACACCTAGGGGATCTAGAAGTATGTGCATCACTAGGAGTTAATATTCCTGAACCAAAGCAAATAGGTGTGTCAAAATTTTAGGAGATAGAAAAATTTAGTGACCTACTTCGCACTTTAGTTCATTAGGAAACCAAGATCCTCCAACCAAGAGACTCAATTGAGGGAAAGGACCTTTTTCTAGGTGGTTTCCTTAGGTGTGATTAAAAAGGGGGTTCAGCACTAACAAAAGGATTAGAAAGAAAGAAATGAAAGTAATATGCAAATCTAACTATGTGAACTAGAAAAGGAAACTTAAAATTAGAGTCAGGATATGTGCAAGATCATGATGGGCCAAAAAGTGGCAATATGATGGGTATGTGGCTGACGACTTTTTTTAACCCAAAATTGATGAAACGAAAAGGGTTTTTAAAAGAGATTCTCAGCTTTCCACCAATATAAATTATGCTTTACTTTGAATTTAATAAGTAATTATTATTCACTTTCTATTCAAATTACGACAAAAGTCTTGATTGATAGACTGATTGAAAAACATCTATAGCTTTCAAACGGTATCACATTTTTTGAATCCAAAACATGGGTCACATTCTATGCTTCGCATACTATAGGATTAAAAAAAGAAAAATTGAATTTCATGAAGTTTTGACCAAGTTAAGGTGGTTAGACATACAAGTTTTTTATGGGTATGTGCAGGATCATCATGGAAAAAACAGGCTCTTAAGTGGCAAAAAAATTAGAAAAATCAAAATTAGGCAACTTGACGTAAAAATTTGAATAAGTTATCTATATTATTTCAAAAATATATAAGAATAGAATATATAGAAAATTGAATGTAGTTTGTAAACTACTAGGTTTGTTTAAAAAAATATATATATTTGGTGAAAATTTGAAATTTCAATGCAGTAGTACTTAAATTTCAGCGAAAAAATAAGAAGTAGGTGTCTGTCTGACCACCCTAACCACAATAAAATGATAATAATTTTTTATAAGATTTTAGATATAAGTAGAGGACTCACGTCCCAATGTGATGCATATTTTTTTGTAATTTGTTTCCATGTAAACAATTAATTATGATTTTTTTATTACAACTTTTAAAAAATATAAAAAACTCGTATGTCTAACCACCTTAACTTGGTCAAAACTTCATGAAATTCAAATTTTCTTTTTTTAATCCTATAGTATGTGAAGCATAGAATGTGATGCATGTTTTGAATTCAAAAAATGTGATACTGTTTGAAAGCTATAAATGTTTTTTAATCAAGCTATCAATCAGGACTTTAGTCATAATTTGAATAGAAAATGAATAATAATTACTTATCAAATTCAAAGTAAAGCATAATTTATATTGGTGGAAAGCTGTGAATCTCCTTTAAAAACCCTTTTCGTTTCATCAATTTTGGGTTAAAAAAAAGTCATCAGCCACATACCCATCATATTGCCACTTTTTGGCCCATCATGATCTTGCACATACCCTTATATTTTTTTTAAGTTGTAATAAAAAATTCATGATTAAT
>VDFB02256132.1:80700080-81055650 GCA_007258455.2 Sequoia sempervirens | reverse complement strand
AATGTAAGCACCAACAAAGAAAGAACTCTCATTTGGCTCCTCATTTGCATTTTTCATATCTGGTGGTCTCCCAGGAGGATAACCCATCACCTCATAAAGTGAACTCAGATCACTAGCAGGCTGAAAACCATACTCCAACTCAGATTCTGAATCTTCTCCCGGATCCCATACCTGACAATTTTCACTAAGTGCCAGACTGTCATCAATGACTCCAAAGCTGCCCCAAAGCACTTGTGCCTCTCCATTAACATTTTCAGTAGTAAACTGTGGGTCCAAATCATCAAAGAATCCATCACCAATAGCTGATTTGAAGTCACCAAACCTTTCCCCTAAAAGAGCATTAGTAAACTCATCACATGAAATATTATGGAAGTCAATAATCTTAGTAGCATCATTGGATAAATCTGAGAGTGGTTCCAATGCTGTTGTTATGTCCTTTCCTTCATGCTCCATTTCATCCTTAGTAGCTACATGTTTGACCCAAGAATCAGCCTGAAGCTCAGTCACATAATCCTCACGAGTCAAGACACTGTCTCCCTCTGAATGATTTGTCATGAAATTCTCTTCATCCACCTGCTCAATGATTTGATCAGACTCCTCTTTTTTTGTTAATAAGGATTCTTCACTTTTCCTGTCATTTGATAAGTTAGATTCTAACAGCTCAGGCAACTCAGGATGTTCCAACAATTTAGTTAGAGTCTTGTTATAATTTTCAAAGCTTTGCAACAATTTTGCCATGCACTCCTGAAAGGACTCCATCTCACTCACTGAAATATCTATCACTCTGCTACAACTGAAATTGAATCCAATACCCAAACAGGCTGGCAGGATGCTCTGAGCTCTGATACCACTGTAAAGTTCCCTTCCGATAAGAATGAAAATTTTCAATTTATGAGGTTTATCAGATGTTTCACTATGGTCTTCTACTCAATATTTAGCATGCAAGGTTAGAGTTTGGTAGACTAAGTGCCGATTTAGAACTGAGATACACAATTATATCATCATGTGAGATTTTGAGCAATCAATAGTATTATTGCTATGAAGAACATCAACCATCTACTGTTCCAGATTCAAGCCGACTGAAACTTAAATATATTATCACAACTGCCCATTCACTTCTCACTGATAGATATCAGGCTTACAAAGATTTCTGATTGCATTCATTAGCTACAGTACAACAGAAATAGCTATAGAATGGCTGAAACGTAGTGTTCCTTATATGATCGGTTTGGCATACAACTTTACATATGTTATAAGCAACATTAAGATACCAATCTACAAATATGATGCCCTCAGATACACAACAGATTATCTTGCATTTCACTAACAATATTACAATTAAGCATTGAGACTATAAACCAGTAGCTGTAACAATAGTAAAATGATAAACCCTTCTCAAAGACCAATTTGACTTTATGTGCACCACAAAGAAATGATAACCAAACTGAAACAACTGTTTGACATGTAATTTTCTGGGTAATACAAGGTCTGTAATTTCATAACAGCAACTCCTAATTTTAATAGCAGGTTCTTAGTTCTATTCCCTAGCTTAATACCTAACTTCAGACCTGATTGCTATTTGAAAATCATAATCAGATTGTACTCAGACCTGGAATTCATGCAGCCACATCACCAGAAATGAATATGTGAAGCCTCAAGTAAGTCACAGATGACTGGCAGCTACAGGAGTCAACCCCTCATTCGCCCAGCACTTTGAACATATCTGATTCGAGCCTTATAGAGGGATAATTCATTAAGGGCGAGCTAGAATAACCCCTCAGAACATGGTTCTTCAGTCTTGGGAAAATCACGTCCTTGTAACAGCTCAGATATAGGTTAAAACACCTCCCAAAATGCCAGATGTAGTCTACAATAAAAACAACGACCAAGCTGAGATGGAAAAGGCGTTTTTCCTTCTGCAGTCATGTTTTTCCTTTTACTCACCCAGATTACTCAAAACCACGACCTGAAACTGATTAAAATGCTTGCTTATACTGCGCCTAAAGTTCTTTCATGGACAGACGCCTTCAACTCAGAATATTCAACTCCAAAATATGATTTAAAGGGGGCTCAAAAACCCCAAAATAAGCCAGACGCGAAAAAACAAAAATGAGACGATTTCTTCTTCTTCAAACCTTCGAATCTCACAGCTAGGGGTGATAGTTTCACACCCGAAACTGGTCTGCAATGGCTTCAAACCCTGGCTAGGTAGCTTAAGCAATTCCCGTGAAAGTTATGCATTCAAGAAGTGCCGACCAAAATGTGTGTTTTTTTCTTTTGTATGCGTCCATTCAATAATAAAGTGACATTTTATAAAATAATGTCTTTTGCTCTTTTTCAATATTTCCATAGTCACTTTATGATTTCTCATATCATAATAAAATGACTTTCTATATAATCCCTTTTTGAAATAATGCCTTTAGTCATTTTTATAACACCAACTAAGTGACTTTATAACATTTCACTTGATTTAATTAAATTAATCGATTAAAGTCATCCTTTAGAACTTAAATTAATTTTTGGGACAACTTACTCAATTAAATTAATTTAAGTCACTTAACCATAATTTTGGGGACATTACAGTCCCCATAATTTAAGTCACTTATACCACTTAGGCCCAACCACTACACCAAAAGACCGGCTTGTTAGTAAGGGCGGCTACCCAGGATGTTAAGGGTGGCGGTACGCAGCCCCACCGGAGAATCTACGAGGATGCATGCTAATCCCACGGACATGTGGCCTTGTAACCTGCGCACAGGGGTCCCCACGGGGACATTACAGGCCCAACCACTACACCAAAAGACTGGCCTGTTAGTAAGGGTGGCTACCCAGGATGGTAAGGGTGGCGGCACGCAGCCCTACTGGAGAATCTACGAGGATGCACGCTAATCCCACGGACACGTGGCCTTGTAACCTGCACGCGGGGGTCCCCACGGGGACATTACAAAGATCGACCTAGACAAAATTCGGGTGATCATATAGGTGGAACCACCTCAAAACCTCACTAGAGTGAAGTCATTCTTGGTTCATGTTGGATACTACAAAAGGTTTATCAAAAACTTTGCTCAGATATCCTACTTGCTAGATGTGCTCACAAGGAAGGGTCAACCATTTATGTGGACATAAGACCAGGAGAAGGCCTTCAATGAACTAAGGTATGATTGATAAGCTTGCCAATCCTTGCATATTCAAACTGGAGTAAAGAATTTCAGATTCACATTGATGCTTGAAATTACACGATTGGAGCAACATTGGCACAAGCAGGACCACAAGGGTTAGACCACCCAGTATTCTTTGCCAGTCGGGTATTGTCAAAAACAAAAAACAATTATAATACGATAGAGAGGGAAGTGCTTGAAATGGCATATGCCGTATTGAAGTTCAGACACTACTTGTTGGCAACCCCCTTCACATTCTATGTTGACCACTAGCCCCTTATGTACCTTGTAAATAAACTGATAGTTCAAGAGAGAGTGAGAAAATGACTCTTGCTACTACAAGGGTTCACATTCACAATTATTGCCAAGCTGGGGAAGAGCCATGTCATCATCGACCAATTTTCAAGGATCAAGTCAGGTGAACCTCCAGAGGGAGTAAATGAAGATTTTCTAGATGCACACTTTTTTCAAATTGCAGCACTACCCCCATGGTATGTAAACATCGGAGAATACCTCTCTACTTCCATGTTTGCAAAGGAGATGCCACCAGGAGTGAAATATCCCACCCCTGATAGGATATTTGCTAACTGAATTCTGATTGCCTATTTGTCTTTTTTGGTTTTATTGTTTTTTTTGTGTTTTTTGATGAAATTGCTAGGAAAGCAAGAAATGCATATAATTTGCAAAGAAGAGAAAGACTAAAGCAAATACTCTTAATTATCAACTCAGATTTTTATTCAATGCTTGAGAAATACAAAGCATTCATACCCAGAAGAAAATAGCACAATATACAGGTCTGAAAATGCTTTGACCAGCAAACTGGTTATCATCTAGAAATGGACGCCTCCTCCAATAAACTGCCTTCTTCACCTTGAAAATGCTGCTCAAGTAATCGCTTTCCTTAGACGCCCAAGAAGGAACTGAGAGCACACCCAAATACTAGGCGTTTCTTCCTAGAAACCCCAGCCTCAATGTCACTTGTACGGACAGCCTTGAGAATGTACAACCAGCAAGAAGACTCACATGTGCCACTGCTGATAGGTACAAACAGCAATTAATGTGATCAGCAATATTTGTCCTTATATGAATTTTCTGATCTGCATCCTTCTATCAATTTTCTGATCTGCACCATAACCCTTGATAAACTTGAGATAATTAACTCCAATATGCACAAATGCAACTCTTGTATGAAGCCACCTGGAGAGCAATCCTTGGGTGTTATTTCACACCTGTAGATCACTGAATCCGAGAGAGTTTTTGTTCTCCAAGATTGAATTTCAGACTGAAACCGTTGTTTCTTCTCCACAACAAAAAAGCATCAAGTTTGTAAAGTTGAATGAATGAATAAATGTGCTTTTGTTGAATGCTTTTATACCTCCTTTAAAAAGAACGATTTCTTTAGGGATTTTTAACCATTTAATATTTATTAACATTTTCTTTTGTTGCACAAGTGATATGACCTTCATGTGGGTGCCACCTTTAATGACTTATTAATTGACCTTATGATATAATAAAACCATAAATTATAAAGGTCATTTAACTCCATTAACAATATTCACCTTAATTTAATTATTATTAAAGTTAGCACTTTAATAATAATTAATAAATCATAACTCCATTAAAATCCATTATATCCACGTTAAACTGATTCTGCCAACACCACGGGGTTACTCACTGCTTCCACTACTCATCTGAATGGCTTACTATAAATAGTAAGGTTGGACCCCAACATTCAAGTGACTTACTAAAAATAGTAAGTGAGTGTAAACGAAGCCTGAAACACCTCAGGAAGGTTATCCCTGAATATCACCAAACTCTGGAGAAGATAACTCCTAAATAAGGCTCTCTGAACATCAACATTAGCCTATGAGGACCCGTTGATAGGCTAATCCACCACACATCAGAACTGGCTAAGCAGGGGACATTACAAGGAGAGTGAAGGAAACTAATATTAAAGAGTAAAACATTCCAACTCATCAATGGACTATTATATAAGACGGGGTCAGACTAGGTACTTCAACAATGTGTCATGGAAGAGGAAATTCAAAGAGTACTTAACAAAGCACACAAAGGACTGGCTGGAGGACACATGGGGCTAGATGCTACAACACGCAAAATCCTGTTGGAAGGTCTATGGTGGCAGATGTTGCACATCAATGCTCGAGAGTGGGTGGTAAGATGCATTACTTGTCGGAGAGTGGGTGAACCGTTGAAAAGAGATTACATGCCACTCTTCCCATCTCAACCTCAAGAACTTTTCTAGCAATGGGGGTTGGACTTGATCGGTCCACTGAAAGTCGGCCAAATACATTAGTGTAGGTACAAATTCATTGCCATGGAGTACCTAACCAAATGGGCGGAGGCTCGGGCATTGCTAGACAACAATAGGTCGAGATTCATATACGAGTAGATTATCACAAGGTACAACATACCAATACATGTCACCAGCGATAGGGGAGGACATTTCGTCAACCATGCCATTTGCCTAATGATGATGGAGTTCTAAATTTTTCACAACTTGTCAAGTCCGTACTACTTGAGAGTGAACAGATAAGTAGAATCCACCAATAAAGTGCTCGTCTTGGTCATTCACAATTCATGTGGTATCGAAGAAGCTGCCAACCGTACAATGGGCTTACCGTACGACATATAAGGGGATGATAGGACACACCATTCCAATTGATGTACGGTCAAGAAGTTGTAGTTCTCGCTAAGTTTATGGTGTTGAGTCTAAGGATTGCTGTCGAGAATTGACTAGGTGACACAAAGAGCTTGAAGGAATGACTATTCCAATTAAACAAATTGTATGAACGAAGAGTACTCGTCCAATGGGAAACAAAGGTAATGTAGGAAAGAAGAAAATACTGGCAGGGCAAACACCTCTGATGAGCAAACTTCCAGCCAAGACAATTGGTTCTAAAATATAACAGCTATAACAAATTAAAACTTGGTAAGTTCAAGGTGAGATGGCTTGGTCCCTTTAAGGTTTTGAGCAGTTTAAGGTTTTTTAGATTATTTTTGGTTTTAAATTTTGAATTCTTGTTCCATCTGTCCAAATGATATAGTGTAGAAACGCATTGTCCATTACATTGTATCGAGTGAATTGGATGGCTCTGGAAGCTTCCCTAAGGGTAGAGTATGTTTTCCATTGTGAAGGAGTGATCTTGTATTCAGAACTCAGATCTAACCATGATTTTAGTTTATTATTACATATTATGTCCTTGAAGCATCTAATGCCTTTAAGTTCCAAGCTTTAGCTGAGCAACCTTGTAGTAGTGCAAGAGGTTTCCCTTTTTTTGAGAGGTTTCACCAAATTGACCTATCATTGTACACAATAACCTTACTAAGATTAAAAAATTCACAGTTCTTAAATTGTGTTTTAATGATTTCCCATGCTTTTCATAAACTCTTGAAGATGTTAGAACCAACAGACATTATTGAAAAGCTCCCAAATAACATGTCATTTAAGGGGAGTTGTTTCCAACTTTTTGCTTGCTTTGGCATAGCTGATTGGATATTGTTCAAAATCAGAGCCTTCCATGGTTCATTTCCATTTAAGGCATTCGGGATCCACTTACTAGCTAAGGATATGCCATGGTTTTTTAGATCTTTCAGGCCTAGTCCTCCCTCCATCTTGTTTACACAACACCATTCCCATTTAATGACATGCTTTTTCTTATTGCCTTTTCTTATTTGACCAAAGAAATTACCTAATATTTTTTTGGATTTCATTTACTTGGTAGCTATTAAATAGCCAGATTGAGGAGTAATACAAACTGTAAGAGGATAAGATTTTTACACACAATTGAAGCTGCCAGCCAGTGAAAGATATTGCTTGTTCCATTGGCAATGTTTCTTATCAATTTTAGTCTTAACCTAATCCCACATGTCTTTCAGACAAGGGTTAATAGCAAATGGGATATCAAAGTATCAAACTTGTTTATTAGGCCCTCCCCATTCAAATTTGAACTTACTAAACCAACTTGGGGGGCTCTTGTTCCAACTAAGCATTATAGACTTTGCCTTAGAAATTCTGGCTCTTGAAGCTTCACAAAATAAATTAAGTTTGTTCATAAGATATTCTACGTTTCATTCTTCCAGGTTAGGAAATATTGCAGTGTTATCTACAAATTGTATGTTTAAAAGTTCATCTCCATTGATGTAGACCTTTTACTTTAGGTGACACGCTAGTGTCTCTTAAAATGTAGAAGATAGCATCTAAGGCTATTACAAACAATGTAGGGGCAAGAGGACAGCTTGCCTAATTGACCTTTGAAGAGGCAATTGGTCAGATAGAGATCCATTAATGTCAATTTGAGCTACAACATCATTTAATAGAGTTCTCACCATTTGACAAAATCCACTTGGGAAGCCAAAAGCTTCAAGTGTCATCATCAAAAATGACCATTTAACCCAATCATAAGCTCTCTGAAAATCTAATAAGAGCATGCCTGAGTTTTGGTTAGACTTTCTAGCCCACTCCATGGCTTCCCAGTTGGTTATGAGATTTTCCTAAATGTATCTTCCCTCGATGAACCTAGTTTGTGGAGCTAATAAAGTTGGGGAGGATATCCACAAGTCTAAATGTCATGATTTTCGCCAAAATCTTATGAGACATTAAGACGGGTAATACATCTCCAGTTCTTGATTAACATCTAATCTCCCTCCTTAGGGAGAAGTTTAATGATTCCTTTACTAATGTTACTCCCTAATGTGCCTTTGTCAATGGCCTCTGTATAAACTTGTAGAAGATCATCTCCACTTCATTGTATGTTTTTTTAATAGAATTCAATTGGGAGCCCATCTACTCTAGGAGTCTTTTCATTATCCAAATTCTGAATAGCCTTTACAATTTATTCTTTGGATATTTTCCTATTAATATTTTCCGCAATATCCTCAATTATCTTCTTGGGAATTAAGTTTTTGCATTGGTTTCTAGCAATGTGGTTTTGAGGCTTGTTCCTTTCAGTTGAGAATGGAGTCTTATAAAAACTATGAAAAATCTTTTTTATCTCCTCAAGGTCACTTAGCAGTTTGTTATCATCCCATATATGATCCACTTGCTTTGTGGTAATTTTATCTTTTATGTATCTAAAGAAGAATTTGGACCCCTTAACCCCATTGTTCAACCAGTTCATTTTGGCTCTTATTTTTTAACTTTGAATTTTTTTTGTTTGCAAATTTATCAATCTATTTTTTACTACTATTAACTCATTCAATTCTAAGTTTTTGGGGTCCAATTGTATTTCCTTTTCCAATTTGACTAGACTATCTTGTAGTTTGTTTTCTAATTTCCTATTGCACATTGCTCTTTTTTTCCTATAGTTTGATGAATAGTTGCCCAACTTTTGACATTGTTGTCCCATCTTTCTGTGGCAGATTTATCCTTTATCAACCATTTGTTAATTTCTCTAAGAGTAAAGTGTTGATGTGATTTTTGTGACCGCACCAATCAGCAGAACAAAGTGTTCGAAGGCTACTCCATTCTCTCTTGATCAAAGTATTCCGTACGCTAAGATTGCGAGAGAGATCGTACGTTCAACTCCAAGGTTCCGATAATGAAATGGAATACCCTCAGTTGGTTTGTTGTGATTTGCTGTTTTCACGAGGGGACTTACATAGTTGTTCAGAAACTAGTAGCTGACAGCAGATTAATAATGAAAAGGGGTTTTCGTGCGTGATGCTAATGATTTAGCGATGACGTACATGTTTCCTATACTAACTAGAAATGTGCAGAAATTAAATGAGTGCAGGGTTTAGAAGACTTATGTCCTAGTCTAAGTGCAAGATGTGCAAAGCTTGACTTCAACAGACTTCAACCGGACTTTGCCTTGCCTCGCGTGGGACAATTTCAACAAAGTTGGTGCAATCTTCAAGGGAGCAGCGAAAGGTATTCAAATTACAACTCAACATGCAAATGCCATCAGGACGACGCATACAAACACATGAATTGCAATCGAAGTTATGTTTGAAAAGGATTCGAGTTGACCACACAAGGACAACTTACCGTCAGCAAGCTTACTAGTGGTATGGATTAAGCAAAGCTGCTTCAATCAAACACCACAATCCACAATTAACTACTCGCATGAAAATGAAAATCACTCTAACTTAAGTCCTACTTGAAGTAGAAGGTCGAATAAATCTTGCTAGCTGCTCATAACAAAAGACAAAATCATCATCAATGAAACTCTTTTTATTATGATAGTTTTTACAACAATTCTTTACAAAGTTCTCAAGGGAAAACTTTCCTTCTCCTTCAAACTATGCTATGCAATGAAACTATGCTAACTCTAAACTGCCCCTCTATGCTCTATTCTCTGATCTATAATCTCTAGTCTAATGATGTACAAATGAGGGGGAGTTCCCTTTATATAGCTGGCCAATCTCAATGGACGGTCCAGATTAAATTATAATGGACGGCTCAGATTGAGCCACATCAGCCCTAGACTAGATTCTGCCCTAAAAACCGCCAGAAGGTGGAGGAGTGGTGCAATTAATGAGCACAAAAATGGCAGATTCCTCCTTTGACCACTATGGGTAATTAATGCCCACTACCCTTCTAGAATATTCTCGTCCAGGATCTTGTTCCCATTGTTCTTCTCTCTGACCGCAAAAGCAACAAATCGGGCCAGCACCGCATCAACTTCCTGTTCAGAAATGGCCGGAGTAAGATTAAGCTGGTACTCGAGGATGGCAATTGTTTGCTCTTGCCGGATACAAGATTTACTCCAGGTCTTGATGGATTCCTGTGTGCTCTGAATAATAGCGGAGAACGTGGAGATATTCTCGAAGTCAACTTGAGCAAATACTCTCATCTCAAAGAAGAATGGCTGCAATCTTCCCTTCAATTCATCCATCGTGACCTCCTCGGGAGTTAGCCGTTTTGTGAACAATGCCTCCAGCGTGTTGAAGATGCCTTCCTGAATGTTTCCCATGGCCTTCCTGATCTTGACTAACTCTGTCCTTGCTGTGTCAAAGAAACCTCGGCCGGTGAATGCTGCGGAATACCAGCCTGGAAAATCATATCAATCTCTTGCCTGAATCACCCCTCCCTCAATCAAAGCCTGCACTGGCATATGCATCAGAGCAGCTAGGTGCAGAATAGTCTTATCTTGAAATATGTGAGTATCATTCCATGCCTACTCAATGTTCTCCAAATGAGAGAGGATGCTGAAAGCATGCTGGAAAGAGGAGACAAGATCTTCAATAAATTTCTCAGATTTAGCACGAACACCGCCAATCCACTTGTCTCCTTCCTGCATTGCCTTTTTCATCTCCTCGAGCCCGCTGATTGATTCCCATGGAAGCTCAGCTGGAAGTTCCACCGTTGGGTTCTCCTGAGCACATGGACGTGCTAGATGTTGTACATACCCAACTAATGGCTTATGCTCCCTGTTCAGCCTCTTATATTTTTCTCCCTTTCGAAGCAGTCTATCCTTCAATGCCTGGAAGGAGTTTTCAACTTCCTCAATAACTTGTGCTCCAGTAGGGCGCCCTAGTTCAATTGTAGTGATCGTGTAATTTTCAGGCATTGCTTCATCTAGGTCGCATTCTGCCCTCAGAACCGCAACATGAAGAGTGCGGGAACCGGACTCGTCTGTCTCCATCCGGGAGTACTTTCTGGCTCTCTTCCTCTTGGGTGACCTGCTTATTCTATTAAGGAGCTCTTCCATCTCTATTGTTGGGTCGGTGTCGTCCTCCTGATCTCTTCTTATTGCACTTGTGAGCCAATTTGGGACATCTTGTTGAGTGCTACAGACGACAAGCGGCTGCTCTTCCGTTGCTTCTACTTCATGAAGTTCCTCTTCAACAACATTCGGTTGAGACTCATCCATTTGCATGTGCTGACTATCCTCCTCAAGACCCCGAACTTCATGCTCCGTAATGTCCTCATCTTCAAAGGCTGCATCGATTGCACGATCCTAGCGAGTGTCTATTTCTGTTTCCTCATCTTCGTCTGGCTGGTTAGCACTCCTAGGAGCATTAGCGCTCTGACTATCGGGCTCTCTAGGTAATGGTTGGTTAACTTCTTCCATTTCTTGCTCTTCATTCACTCTAACCCTCTGATTTGCAAAGATCGAAGCTTCTTGGACGGTAGAAGAGTGAGCCAATAGCTGTGTAGGAGATGTTTCCTCCGTCCTCTGAGGCTCAGGCTGAATTGGTTCCTCCTCCTGTGGCTCCGTAGCTTGGGCAGTTTGTTTCCTCTTCTTTATTGATATCGGTGGCCTTCAATCACCCATGAGGTTGTATGTGAGGGCAATTGATTTTCTCTTGAGCCTGTGAACATGTCCATCCACCCAGTTCCTTGTGAATATTAAGACAGGCATAGACAAAGTGTCCAAGTCCGTGATCTCCGACTCTGCCCAATCAGGTGGTGGGATTGGCTTGTCCTTTATTGACTCATAATCTGAGTGAATAATGCTGGCATCCTCATCCACTTGGTCTGGAACTTGGACAACCTCACATTCTCTGATCAATTTCAAAGGTAATCTGGAGAACATCCTCCTTCTGATTTCGGCTTCATCTTCTACATTTGCCCAAAAATCTTCTACATGAGCCTTGTGCCTATATTCTTCACCTTGTATTACCCCAATCTTCCTTTGAGGATCAAAATCCTGTCAGCTGGTGTGTAGAGTGAGGTGATAGAATTGTAACTCCTCTGCTTCCTTGGCTGCCTGCAAAGAAGGGCACTCCTCAAGTGAATTTCCCATAACAATAAGGAAGTGCAATCCTCCTTTCTTCTTTTTCCTTATGATTTTGTCGTAGGCCATGAGTTGCCTAGACACTTCAAGCATTACCATCCTGTCAGTGGGGTACCTTGGCAATCTATAGGCATATGAATGGAACCCCGACAACCTTATGTAAGTGAACTTCGGGAATTGGATGAACCAATACCTGTACTCTTCAATCAACTTTTGTGCATCCTTGGATATTCTTTGTTGCGTTCTCCATTGAAGAGTCCTCGTGATGTGCATAGTGAAAGCATCGTTCACTCTCTTAAAGCTGGAGGTGTCAGTCAGGTGTAGCTGCCTACAAGCTTCATGGATTTTAAATTGACTGGTGTTGATGTGATTTTCGTGACCGCACCAATCAGCAGAACGAAGTTGTCCGAGGGCTACTCCATTCTCTCTTGATCAAAGTATTCCGTGCGCTAAGATTGCGAGATAGATCGCACGTTCAACTCCAAGGTTCCGAAATACTTGGAACACGCTCAGTTGGTTTGATGTGAATTGCTGTTTTCTTACGAGGGGACTTACACAATCGTTCAGAATACTTGCAGTAAACAACAGATATATGTTTTGAAGGGGATTTTCGTGTGAATGATTTAGCCTTGAAGTGCGAGTTTCCTAAAGCTAACCGAAAGTATGCGCAATTGAATGGCTGCAGAGATTTCGAAAATCTAAATTCTAACCTAAATGCAAGGGATGTTAAGCTTAATTTCAATGAACTTCAACCAAACGTTGTCTAGCCTCTTGTTGGACAGTTTCGACAAGGTTAGTGCAATCTTCAAAGGAGAAAAAGGATGTTCAAATCACAATTCAATAATGCAAGTACCATCATAACGATGCATAGCTACACATGAATCTTGATCAAAGTTAAGTATAAAGCATTCTAGTTGACCACGCAAGACAAGCTTACCATCAGTAAGATCGTTAGTGGTATGGACGAAAGAAGCTCACTTACATTAAACGTAAACATCCATAACTACCTATTAGCATGAAAATTAAATCCTACTTGAAGTCAAAGGAAGAAGAAACCTCACAAACTACTCACAACAAAAGTTGAATTTACCATCAATGAAATGCTTTTATTATGGTTAGCCTTCGTGACAATCTCTTACAAAAATTCTCAAAGGGAGAATTCCCCTTTTCCTTCAAATAATGCAATGAAAACTATTCTAACTCCAAAATGTCTACTTTCTATTCTGCTCTGATATCAACTAATTGCTAACTACTAGTGTACAAATGAGGGGACTCCCCTTTATATAGCTGGCCAACCTCAACGGATGGTCCAGATCAAATTACAATGGAGGGCTCAGATCGAGCCACCTCAGCCCTAGACAAGAATAACCCTAAAAACCGCTAGAACGTGGAGGAGTGGCGTCATTAATGATCCCAAAAATAGCAGATTCCTCCTTGACCACTATGGGCAATTAATGCCCACTATCCCTCTAGAAGATTCTCATCCATGACCGCGTTCCCATTGCTCTTTTCTCTGACCGTGTAAGCTATGAATCGGGCCAGCACTGAATCAACTTCCTCCTCAGAAATCGACGGAGTAAGATTGAGCTGATATTCAAGAATACCCAACATCTGATCCCACTGATCACAAGACTTTCTCCCAGTCTCAATAGACTCCTGTGTGCTTTGAATAATTGTTGAAAACGTAGAGATGTTTTCAAAGTCAAGCTGAGAAAACGTCCTCATCTCAGAGAAGAAAGGCTGCAACCTTGCCTTCAATCCATCCACTTCTACCTCCTCATGAGTTAGCCTCTTGGCGAACAATGCATCCAATGTGTTGAGGATGCCCTCGTGAATATTTCTCATCGCCTTCTTGATTTTGGAAGATTCTGTAGCCGCCATGTCAAAGAAGCCCTTCCCAGTGAATGCAGCGGAATGCCATCCAAGAAAATCATACCTATCCCCAGCCTGGATCACTCCTTCATTTACCAAAGTTTGCGTGGGCACATGCATCAGAACAGCAAGGCGAGGAATAGTCTTGTCCTGGAAAATATGGGTGTCACCCCAAGCTTGCTCGACACCATCCAACCGCGAAAGGATATGTCATGTCCCCTTCTCGTTGACATCTTTTCGAGCGCAGGATTAGCCTATCATGCGACCCTCGTAGGCTGATAGACTGGATAGAGGGTCATGTTGGAGCTTGGCTCAGCTTCAGTTGGCAGAGTTTGATCAGTTGGCTTTCGTGCGGACTCGTTCGGACACTTCTTGCATAAGTTGCTATTTTTAGCAGTTATTGGCAGTCAACGTGGGACCCCTGCTATTTTTAGTAGTATGGATGGATTATGTTCAAAATCACTTCCTCTTTCGTCAGCTTCAGACGGCTCGAGCATCGGGTGAATATTGAGCGAGATATTAATATTTAAGTGATTTAATTAAATATTAATTATTGGGGCATTATAATATAAAGTTATAATATTTTATTATAACTTAAGTGTTTTCTGTAAAGGGGGTCGCCATCATCAGGAAGGGGCCATTTTGATTATATTTTATAATCAAAAATTACATTGAGGACTATTGAAATATTAAAAAGAATAAGAAGTCGAATTTTAATGATCCCTATTATTGTGGAATTCGCACTTCTCAAGGATATAGTGCATTTGCCTTGGAATTCGAGCCATTATGTCTATTGTGAATTGAAAATTGATCAAGTCTTCGTCAGAGAATGAAAGCTTTAGGGTTTCAGTCTCGAATGCATTGGGGAACGAGCCATCTCCAGTGAGAGCGATTCAGAGGATGTGAAATATCATCCGATCTATTGCCAGCAGAGAGATTTCTTCATCCAGAAGAGATCATAGAACTACACAGATCATTCAGTATCAGAGGTTTTGTTGGGGTTTTAACCAGAGAACATTTATTCTTCAAGGCGCATCATTTCAGAGGGTTTGGACATTGATTTCAGGAAGGCCGTACCATTGTACTTGCTGCTGTTGACAGAGCCGTACTTTCCTGTACCTGGCCGTACCATATCTCAGGCCGTACTTCATCTCTTGAGAAAGGCGTTTCTTTATTTATCTTCCAGTCTTCACCAGTAGTGGCGCCCCTGCACCTGGCATCATTGTTGATCATCAGAAGGTGGGAGAAGAGGTCATTTAATGCAGTCGTACAGATCTAATTACTTTCAGCCTGCTGCTAATGTCAGGTTCCTTATTTAATTAAAGTCATTGCTTTTTATTTGCATGCTATTGGATCTCAGTTGTAATAAGTCCAGAAGTTTAAGTAATAGACTGGCATTGATATTTGCAATATTTTTTGCTATACCTGGAGCTATAAGATTTTAGTGTGAATTTATTATCATTTGTTTGCAAAATCGCACTTTTACATTTATGCTCAAAAACCCAAAAACGTCAAAAAAATCAAAACTTCAGAAAAACAACAAAAATCATCAGATTCACAGACAGGGGGAAACTAGGGTTTCTACAATGGTATCAGAGCTAAATCCTGTCATCCTAAGGGTTTAGCAGTCTTATGCAGCCAGAGCAGATTGGCTCTCATAGGTATTACACACGCAGACGTGCTCTGATTGACAGGCAACAGAGTTTGAGCTGGCAGCCAGGAAACATGGCTGACAGGAATGACAGGACTGACAGAACAGATAATCTTAGGGCAGAGATTCCTCCAAACCCTAGAGATCAGGATGATGCAGAGGTTTTGCATGCACTCAGAGATTTACGTGCAGGTCAACGGCAGTCGAATGATGTATTGCAGCAGTTGACAGTGGCACTCCAGAGATTGGGCACTCCGAGGAGACCGTCACCACATCGTGACGATGAGAGGAGTGAAGTAGGATCTCGCAGAGCACCGAGGACAGCCTCACGGACAGCAAATAGGCCCACTAGGCCTACTTTTGTGAGACAGGAGGCCGAGGAGGCTATTGCAGAGGAGGAGCATGAGGAGTTGTTCGCAGACACACTTATGGCAGCGAACGAGGAGTGGGAGTTAGTACTACCAGAGGTCAGAGAGAGGATTTCTTTTGACCGTTTTGTCACTCAGAGGCGAGAGCACCACAGAGGTCGACAGGATTGGAGACCTAGATACCAAAACAATGACCTAAAACATGCAACTAACAAGCTTAATCTAGCGATGTTCGATGGTAGTGGTAAGGTGATAGCTCAGGCATGGATTAGTAAGCTGGACACATTCCTTACATTACGCCCGATGGCTGAGAGAGATGCTATCAGATATGCTACATTGCATCTCGAGGGAGTGGCTTACGATTGGTGGCACCACGGTATGGTGACATTACAGCATGACAGGATCACATCATACCAGGAGTTTGTGGACAGATTGGTTGAGCGGTTTGACAGGAAGGATCCAGAATCCTACTTCCGAGACTTGGCTCAGTTGAGACAGAGTGGCAGTTTGGAGTCCTATATTGGTGACTTTCAGAAGTTATCAGTCATTGTTTCGAACATTTCAGAGAGGCGATTGGTAGTGCTCTTCATGGAGGGATTGACAGAGCCACTGAGAGGTTGGATCAAAGCCTTTGATCCTCCTTCGTTACAGGAAGTGATGAAGAAAGCACGGAGTATGGAGTTGGCAGCACCTTCTAGTAGATTCAACTCCAGGGATAACTCATCTTTCAGGGACAATAAGGGTTTTAACAGAAGCCGGGACAAATCTGATTTTAACAAAGAAAAATCAGATTTTAAAAACGATTCAAAAGGTAAATCAGCAGCTCCACCTTTGGATCGAGAGGCCCTTAATGATCTACGCAGGAAGAAGCTTTGCTTCTACTGCAAAGGTCCCTATGACGCCAATCACGATTGTCCTCTAAGACCTAAGGGCAAGGCAAATCGAGTGATGTGGGCGTACTATGAGGATTCGGAATCAGAAAATTCCGAACAGCAGGAGAGTTCTGAGGATTCAGAGGCAAAGGCTTCAGAGCCTAGAGCAGAGACAGGGCCAGAGCTTCAGTTACAGGAGGCCCGCTTATCTAGCATTCAGCAAGAGGGCTCATTCAGGATTCGTGGTGTGTTAGCAGGACAGAGGGTCATTACCCTTCTTGATACTGGAGCTACACACAACTTCATAGATGCTAGATTCGTTGAGAAATGCGGACTCATCACTGAGGAGTTCGAGGGCATTAGGGTTACGGTGGCCGATGGATACACCTTGAGGTGTGAACGCATGATAAAGGATCTCCCTTTACGCTTGAACAATTATGAGTTCAAGGCTGATTACTATGTTGTTAATATGGGAGATATTGATTTGGTCTTGGGAATGAAGTGGCTTCATTCATTGGAGGAAGTCACTCTTCGTCTCAAGGACATGGAGATCCGTTTTGATGTTGACGGGAAGACACACATACTAAAAGCAATTCGGGACAGCAACATCAAAACAATTTCTTTTCGTCGGATGGAAAGGCTCATGCGTCACGACATGGTTGAGTGGGCTGCCGAGTGCACTTTAGCACCTATACAGGAGGGACAGCAGAAGACTAAATATCATCCAGACATATAGCAGTTGAGAGTCAAGCATGATAAGGTATTCAGTGATATTCCACCAGGGAGACCTCCAGACAGGGGCATAGAGCACATTATAGAGATCAAGGAGGGCGCTAAGCCCGTTATGATAACTCCTTACAGGCATCCTAAGAGGTTGAAGGATGAGATAGAAAAGACAATAAAGGAGTTACTTGCTATGGGTCACATTCGGCCTAGCAAGTCACCATTCGCTTCTTCAGTTGTGTTGGTAAAGAAGAAGGATGGCACATTACGCATGTGTATCGACTACAGAGTCCTGAACAAGAGGACTATCAAAAACAGGTATCCGATACCGTGTATTGACGAGCTTATTGATGAGCTCCATGGAGCATATTACTTCACCAAAATCGATTTACGGTCGGGGTATCATCAGATCCGGGTCCGTGAGTAGGACATAGAGAAGACCGCTTTCCGATGTCATTGTGGGCACTTCGAGTTCGTAGTGATGCCATTTGGGCTCACTAATGCACCAGCTACATTTCAGTCTACGATGAACAGGGTTTTTCATTCACAGCTGAGGAGGTTCATATTGGTCTTCTTCGATGATATCCTTATATATAGCAGGACTTGGCAGGAGCATCTGGCTCACTTGGAGACCGTGTTGAGTATTTTGGAGAGGGAGTCCTTGTACGCCAAGGAATCCAAATGTGATTTGGGAATGACCGAATTGTTATATTTAGGTCATATCATTAGTGCAGGAGGAGTGCGGATGGATCCTGAAAAGATCCGCGCTATTATTGACTGGCCTACACCGGCAAACCTGACACAGTTGAGAGGGTTTCTTGGTTTGTGTGGATTCTACCGTAGATTCGTGAATGGTTATTCACGACATGCAGCCCCTATGACAGATTTACTGAAGAAGGGTGCATTTATTTGGACTCCTGAGGCACAAGAATGCTTTATGAAATTTAAGGAGTTGATGACCACATGCCCTGTTTTGGCACTACCTGACTTTACGAAGCCTTTTGAGCTTCAGTGCGATGCATCAGGTGAGGGCATTGGTGCGGTGCTTATGCAGGACAAGCACCCGATTGTGTACGAGAGCCGTAAGCTCAGAGGGCCAGAGAGAATTTATAGCATATATGATAAGGAGATGCTCGCTATCATGCATGCTTTAGCAAAATTCAGGTAGTATCTTGTTGGCAGCAAATTTTGCATAAAAACTGACCATAACAGTTTGAGACACTTCTTAGGGCAGCGAGATCTTAATGATCGTCAGCAGAAGTGGGTCAGTAAATTGCAGGCCTATGACTTTGATATTTCGTATATCAAAGGTACACAGAATGTAGTAGCTGATGCTCTTTCACGTAGGCCATATTTGAGCTCTATGGTTCAGATTACGGAGGACTGGAGGCATATGATTGTGGCAGAGTATGCCAAGGACACTTGGGCCTCCAGCATTGTTGAGGGATCGACAGTTGATACCAGGTATACACTTGTGAATGACTTGATCATTTACAAGAACAGGATATATTTGATCCCCGGTTCAGAGGTGAAGAACATCATCATGCGGGCCTTTCATGACGTGCCTACAGCAGGACATCCCGGGTACTTCAAGACCTACAGACAGATTCGGGAGAGATTCACCTGGAGAGGACTCAAGGCGATGTTCTTCAATACGTGCGTGAGTGCCCTGTTTGTCAGCAGAACAAGCAAGAGAACACGTACCCGACAGGTTTATTGCAGCCACTTCCGATTCCTGACAGGAAGTGGGAATGCCTGTCGATGGATTTTATTACGGGCTTGCCTAAAGCCCAAGCGCGAGACTGCATATATGTAGTTGTGGATCGGCTTACGAAGTATGCCCACTTCTTTCCGATCACCACAACCTACACAGCTACACAGGTAGCAGAGGTATTCTTTCGTGAGGTGTTCAGACTACATGGATTGCCTCGGAGTATTGTGAGCGACAGGGATAGTCGGTTCTTGAGTCACTTCTGGCAGGAGGTATTCAGACTTTGTGGGACCGAGCTCACTCCGAGCACTAGTTACCACCCGCAGACTGATGGGCAGACGGAGATTGTAAATAAGTGGGTGGAAGGTTACCTCCGAAATTATATCGCAGGGCAGCAGAAGGCATGGGTCAAGTGGATTCATTTGTGCGAGTATTGCTATAATACGACATTCCACATGACTATTCAGATGTCTCCTTTTATGGCATTGTATGGGTATGAGGCGCCGAGTTTTCTAGATTTGCTACTGAGCGATAGTAGAGTGCCGAGTGCTGGAGACTTGTTGCAGGAGAGTCAGGATACTATGAAGGCTCTCAAGGAGAATATCGCCAAGGCACAGAATCAGCAAAAGCAGTATGCAGATCAGAAGAGAACGGAGAGGCATTTCGAGGTGGGTGATATGGTTTACCTCATGCTGCAGCCCTACCGTCAGTCCACTCTTAGGAAGAGTGGGTCAGAGAAGCTTAAGCCACGTTATTACGGTCCTTTTAGGATCCTGAGGTGAGTTGGAGAGGTGGCGTATGAGCTTGAGCTTCCAGCAGAGAGCAGGGTACACAACGTTTTCATGTATCACGCCTCAAGAAGGCGTTGGGACACCGTGTGGTACCATCTGCAGTTCTACCTCCCTTAGATGATGAGGGAAAGTTGGTTTTAGTACCTGAGTCTATCCTGGAATACAGAGAGAGACAGTTGCGTAGGAGGACTATCAGGGAATATCTAGTGAAGTTGAGAGATTTGCCTGTTGAGGATGCTACATGGGAGAGCAAGGATATACTGCAGCATCCAGAGTTGAGATTGCTTGAGGACAAGCAATTTCAGGAGGGGCGGACTGTCATGTCCCCTTCTCGTTGACATCTTTCCGAGCACAGGATTAGCCTATCATGCGACCCTCGTAGGCTGATAGACTGGATAGAGGGTCATGTTGGAGCTTGGCTCAGCTTCAGTTGGCAGAGTTTGATCAGTTGGCTTTCGTTCGGACTCGTTCGGACACTTCTTGCATAAGTTGCTATTTTTAGCAGTTATTGGCAGTCAACGTGGGACCCCTGCTATTTTTAGCAGTATGGATGGATTATGTTCAGAATCACTTCCTCTTTCGTCAGCTTCAGACGGCTCGAGCATCGGGTGAATATTGAGCGAGATATTAATATTTAAGTGATTTAATTAAATATTAATTATTGGGGCATTATAATATAAAGTTATAATATTTTATTATAACTTAAGTGATTTCTGTAAAGGGGGTCGCCATCATCAGGAAGGGGCCATTTTGATTATATTTTATAATCAAAAATTACATTGAGGACTATTGAAATATTAAAAAGAATAAGAAGTCGAATTTTAATGATCCCTATTATTGTGGAATTCGCACTTCTCAAGGATATAGTGCATTTGCCTTGGAATTCGAGCCATTATGTCTATTGTGAATTGAAAATTGATCAAGTCTTCGTCAGAGAATGAAAGCTTTAGGGTTTCAGTCTCGAATGCATTGGGGAACGAGCCATCTCCAGTGAGAGCGATTCAGAGGATGTGAAATATCATCCGATCTATTGCCAGCAGAGAGATTTCTTCATCCAGAAGAGATCATAGAACTACACAGATCATTCAGTATCAGAGGTTTTGTTGGGGTTTTAACCAGAGAACATTTATTCTTCAAGGCGCATCATTTCAGAGGGTTTGGACATTGATTTCAGGAAGGCCGTACCATTGTACTTGCTACTGTTGACAGAGCCGTACTTTCCTGTACCTGGCCGTACCATATCTCAGGCCGTACTTCATCTCTTGAGAAAGGCGTTTCTTTATTTATCTTCCAGTCTTCACCAGTAGTGGCGCCCCTGCACCTGGCATCATTGTTGATCATCAGAAGGTGGGAGAAGAGGTCATTTAATGCAGTCGTACAGATTTGATTACTTTCAGCCTGCTGCTAATATCAGGTTCCTTATTTAATTAAAGTCATTGCTTTTTATTTGCATGCTATTGGATCTCAGTTGTAATAAGTCCAGAAGTTTAAGTAATAGATTGGCATTGATATTTGCAATATTTTTTGCTATACCTGGAGCTATAAGATTTTAGTGTGAATTTATTATCATTTGTTTGCAAAATCGCACTTTTACATTTATGCTCAAAAACCCAAAAACGTCAAAAAAATCAAAACTTCAGAAAAACAACAAAAATCATCAGATTCACAGACAGGGGGAAACTAGGGTTTCTACAGAATACCAGACGCACTCCGAAAAGAGGAGACAAGGTCGGCCATGAATTTCTCCGCCTCACTGCGAACACTGCTTATCCATTTATCTCCCTCTCGGACAACTCTCTTCACTTCTTCAAGCCCACTGATTGGTTCTCGTGGCAGCTCCGGTGGAAGCTCTACCGCTATGTTCTCTTGAGCACCCAGACATGCTAGATGTTGCACATATTCAACCAATGCCTTGTGCTCCTTCTTCAATCTCTTATACTTTCCCTCCTTTTTCACCAGCCTGTCCCTCAACGCTTGGAATGAACTTTCAGCTTCTTCAACCACTTGCACTCCAGAAGGACGTCCCAAATCAATTGTGGTGACGGTGTAATTCTCTGGCATTGTGTCACTTAAATCATGATCTTCCCTTGGAACGACAATATGGAGGGTGCGTGAACCGGCCTCATTAGTCTCCATTTTCGCATACTTTCTTTCCCTCTTCCTTTTTGGTGACTTACTTGTTCTATTTAGAAGCTCCTCCATTTCAATTGCCAGCTCAGCATCATCGTCCTGATCTCTCCTTATTGCATGTGAGAGCCAATTACGTTGAATGTCGTAAACAATAAGGGGCTGCTCTTCTGTTGCCTCCACTTCACGAACCTCCTCCCTAGCAATATTTTGTTGAGGCTCAATTATCTCCATGTGTTGATCACTCTCCTCATGAGCTCCAACCCTTGACTCTATGATGTCTTTCTCTTCGAAAGCTGTCTCAAGCGCATAATCAAAGTGGCTATCTGTTTCCGTCTCTTCCCCTTCATCTGGCTGATTGGCATCTTCAGGAGCATTAGCACTCTGACTGTCCATTTCTCTTGGCATTGGCTGGTTAACTTCTCCAACCTCTGGTGCTTCATCCATTCGAACCCTCTGATCTGCAGACACTGAGACTTCGCGCACGCTGGAGGAATGGGTCACCAACTGATTAGATGATGTATCCTCCGATCCCTGAGGTTCCGGCTGAATAGGTTCTTCCGGCTGTGGTGGCTCCATAGCCTGGACAATTTTCTTCTTCCTCTTTGCCAACACTGGTGGCCTTCTATCACCCATGAGGTTGTATGAGAGGGCAGCTGATCTTCTCCTCAATCTGCAGATGTGCTCCTCTACCCAAGTCCTTGTAAAAGTCAAGACGGGAATAGACAAAGTGTCTAAGTCCGTAATCTTCGGCTCAGCCCAATCTGGTGGTGGGATCGACGTGTTCTTTATCGATTCATAATCTGGATGAATAAGCCTGGCATCTTCTTCAACTTGATCCGGCACTGGGACCACTTCACATTCTCTGATTAATTTACGAGGCAACCTGGAAAACATTCTTTTTCTAATCTCAGCCTCGTCTCCAGCATTCGCCCAAAAATCTTCCAAGTGAGTCCTGTGCCTGTACTCCTCACCTTGCACTGTTCCAATCTTTCCTCAAGGATCAAAATCCTACTGGCTGGTATGTAGAGTTAATTGATAGAACCGCAACTCATCTTCTGCCTCCTTGGGCACTCCTCAAGCGAGTTTCCCAAAACAATGGGGAAGTGTAAACCTCCCTTCTTTTTCCTTCTTATAATTTTGTCGTAGGCCACAAGTTGCCTAGACAGCTCAAGCATTATCATTCTGTTTGTGGGGTACCTTGGTAGTCGGTAGACGTATGAACTGTACCCCGGCATCCTTAAATAGGTGAACTTTGGGAATTGGATGAACCAAAACCCATACTCTTCTATCAACATTTGCGCCTCTTCAGATATCCTCTATTGCAGTCTCCACTGAAGGGTCCTTGTGATGTACATGGTGAAGGCGTCATTCACCCTCTTGAAGTCAGCCGTGCGTGTGAGATGCAATTGCCTATAAGATTCATGAATCTTGAATTGATTAAAACCGCACCCAATCGGCTCTTGGTATGCCAACCCCCTGTATTTTGTCATCCGAGCAAGCATGTAGATGACATACGAACTCATGTAGAATGTTTTCGTTCTCCTTATATTCCGAAACTACTCATCAATGTTGTCGCTGATCATCTGAGCCCAATTTACTTCCACCTTTCCTTCGAGCACCACGCTGATGTAAAAGAACATCCATGGTTCAAACACATATGACTGTGGGCTGCCGTTAACTCGACTGAGCAACATGATCATATCATAGTATTCCTGCTTCAGCTCCTCTGAAATTATTTGCTTTGGCAGCCTAGCGGCAGGAGGCTCTGGCTTTCTCATCCAGGTGGTGTTGATTCTCTTCATGCATTTCTCGAAAGATGTGGCATACATCTTATCAGCTTTTGCCTTGGATTTGTATAACATTCTATCTGTGGGTAGAATCCCGAATGCCTCACCAATTGCATCAGGTGCGAGGTTGGCCAACAACACGCCATCCGGAGAAACAATTGTCCGATGGTTTGAATTGTAGAAGTTTGCACACTCCATAATCAGCTTTGGACATCGAACTGCTGGTTGGAACTCGGCTGCCGCATATAAACCGCTCCTCAGAATGTTCCATGACACTTCCGTCGGAGGATTGCCACCTTGCCCATATATCCTTCGCATGAAGGCCTCGAGGTTGTAAGACCCAAGGTTGGTATCAGTCACATTCCCGAACTTTGACACGATCTTAGACTCCGGAATGAAAGATTTCTTCAAGCTCTTGATGATCGCCTGCCTGGAGGCGTTTTCTTTGATAGCTTCATTATTTCCAACCTCAGCTCCAGCTTTGCTTGTCCCAGCAACATTAGCTTTTCGTCCCTCAGCCATCTGCAAAACGAGAAGCAAACATTACACTTCAAACTTTTAAAATATAAACTATGAGAGATGGCTGGCGAATGGAGTTGGCTGCAAAAATAAATATAAATTAATAGCTTAAGTAGTAAACTTCGACTTCAAACCTCAATAACTTTAAACTTCGAAATATGAAATTCTGAACTTCAACAATTTTGCAGCCAAAAGAATTTTCAGCTCTTCGGAAGAAATTAACTCCAGCAATCCCAACTTCGGAAAATGCTTCAAGTTTAGGCAACTTTCAACAATTTTAAATCAGCAACTTCGAAAGTTATAAATCAGCAACTTCAAAGATTTTAAATCAGCAACTTCGAAAGTTATAAATCAGCAACTTCGAAGATTTCAACAGTCTCTACTTCTGATTTGATTCTAAACATTTAGCAACTTCAAAAAACTTAAATCTCAACAACTCCAAGGAATTTCAACTTCTAGCATTTCGGAAAACACTTCAAATTTCAACAACTTTGAAAATATTAAATCTCAGCAACTTTAAATACTTACCTTCAGCAACTTGGAGAAATAAAATTCTCAACCTCGGCAGCTTATACTTCAGATTTTACTTCGAATCTCAGCAACTTCGCAACAATTTCGACTTCGGAGAAATAGATCAACTCTAGCAATTTCAACTTCTTCAGCAACTTCAAATCTCGAGAAATTCAAACTCCTTGAAAAATTGAATTCAATACTTCCTCTCACTTTCAGCAACTCTCAACTTCGAATTTACTCACAGCTCAACAATCACTCTCAACTCTTCAGCATAAATCTCAGCTTCGAATTTTGTGAGTAGAAATGGAAATCCTCGAGGTTTTTATAATTGAAAGTTGGTGCTTATTTTAGCAAATGCCATTAATGACTTAGCAATTTTCCAAATTTAAAAGAGAATATTCCAGCCATCTTACAGTCGTCATAGCAATTTGCTATTCCGGGAGATTCTTTCCTCATTTAAAAATTGAACTTTCCCTCCCGACTGCCAGTTACTTCCAGTTAACTGAAGTAATTTCGAGGAAAATCATTTCACTTCGATTTAAAACAATCTCACCGCTTTTAAAATGGCATATTTAAAATATAAAAATTTAATTTAAATGCCATTTAATTTATTCGTCAGCACATTTTTTTTAAAAAATGGCTAAGCATAATTTATTTTCCATCCATAACAAATCCAAAACAAATTCCCCGCAATTAAAATTGTCCGAATTTTAAAATTTCATGGGTCCAAATTAAAGGGGAACTTCTAATTTAATACTTTGGAAAATAATTAAATTAAATTTTAATTTCTCTGACTTAGACAAATTTCGAGTTAATTTCCTAGAGAAATTTTAATCTCTTCCAACGCCTTTAATTTTTTTATTTTTCACCTTGATTTTGGAAAAATTTAAACTCCTTCGAGTTTTATAGAAAATCATCATTTATTTTTTTCCGCATATCATGCCAAGAGGAATTTTTTTTATTTTAATATTCACTCATCACTTCTTTAATATTTGCCTTAGGAAAATTTAAATTCTCCCCTTTCAAGCCCAAGGCGCATTTATCAAGGTGAACTTTCAATTTTAACATTTAGAAATTTCGTCCCCCTCCTTTTATTTAATCAATACTTCCCCTCTTTATTCAAGGCGCAAATCCTCATAGCTTGGACGTCTTTAATTTCAACACTTAGGTTATTTCTGAGTTTTCATGAGTCCAGGCGCATATTGGAGTAGTATCTTCAAATTTCGAAACACTTGAAACATTGTGGAGTCTCCTCAAAGTTGGGCGCGTATTATAGCTTGAGCTTAAATTATAAACACCTAACAAATTTCGGCTTAACTTCAACCTCTTTGGGCGCAAATGGCAGGAAGAGCATTCATTTTAAGTGACTTAGACGTCTTTTACCCTTTCCACTTGCTTGGGCGCATATAAGACCTTGTACTTCCAGTTTATACGTTTGGAAAATTTCACTTTCCACCATCTTCAAGGCGCACCTGGAACCTCCTCCTTCGAATTTGGATGCCTTAGAATATTTTTCTGTTCTCCTTACTTCTTGGGTGCGTATTATAGCTTAGATCTATAGCGTTTAGATGATTTTCATATTCTCCAGGCAAGGCAAGGCGCATCAACAAGGGAGAGCTTCGAATTTTGGACACTTGAGCAGATTTCTGACTTCCATCCTAATGAAGGCGCATTTCAACCCCTATACTTTCATTCTATTGAACACTTGGAAAATTTTGAGTCACCTTCAGGCTTGGGCGCATTTAGGATACTAAGCTTTCAATTTTGAACTTGCAAACTTTTCAACACTTAATTTCCTCCAAGGGCGCATATCATGGGTCCTCCTTTTAATTGGGGGCGCATTTCACATGTAGAGCTTTTAATTTTCTCACTTAAACATTTTAATCTCCTTTCTCCTCTCCAGGCGTAAATGACCATTTGAGCATCAAATTCCCACGACTTAGAAAATTTCTCAAGCTTCTCAAGGTTAGGCGCGAATCCACCCTTGAGGTTCAAGTTTCTGACACTTAGAAAATTCCTTCAAGCTTAGGCGCATTTGCCAGGGGGAGCTTTTAATTTTTTGAACACTTGATAAAATTTTGTTCTCCAAGCTCTTAGGTGCAAATCAATGGTCTAGCTTCCAATTTGACCTTCTTATCTTTTGGGCGCATTTGGCAAGGGCTTCTTTTAATTGGGGGCGCATTTCATGTGTCAAGCTTTTAATTCTTGCAAGATGGGCGCATTTAGGGATGTCTGCTTTCATTTCCACGCCTTAGAAACTTTTAAGTTTCAACTTCTTCTTCCAGGCGCAAATGACTTATCCTCCTTCAAGTTTACACCTTGGGCGCATTTGATAGGTCAAGCTTTCATTTTCTACACCTTAGTCAAACACTTAGAAAAAATTTAAAACTCTTTCAAAGTGGGGCGCATTTCACATGTCCTCCTTCAAGCTTACATCTTGGGCGCATATAGTACCTTGAACTTTCAATTCACTGACACTTGGAAAATTTCTATTCTTCAATGCTCAGGGGCGCAAATGGAGGGTCATGCTTCAAGTTTGGAGACTTAGACAAATTCTTATCCTTAAAGCTCAAGGGTGCAAATAGCCTAGGGAGCATCAAATTCCAACGACTTAGAATATTTCTCAAGCCATTCTACCCAGGGGCGCATTTCACATGTAGAGCTTTCATTTTCTATAAAATTTTATTTCTTCATGCTCCTAGGCGCCTGTGGAAGGGTCAACTCCAGGCTTGACTTGCGAGTCCTCATTTTGCCTTGGTGGAATTTCCGCCTGTCTCTTGCCTTTTAAAACAAACTCTGGTGCCGGACTTGAAAATTTATTAGCTTTCTCAAATTTCATGCCCTTTGCCAAATTTAGGGTGATTTTCTCCTGCTAACCCTAATTCGCCCTGACTTTCTATTTTTAGAAAGTTCCTCAAATTTCGTGCTTTGAACTGTTTCCTGACTCTGAAAAGTCTGATTTTACTTTGCTTCGAACCTCGAGACGTGATTATGCCGCTAATACCTGATGCCAGCCTGTACCTGCTATTTTTAGCAACCTACTAAAAATAGCAATTGCTCAGAAAGTCTTCAAATTTCATGTACTAAATGCCTGAAGTGTAACGACCGTGGCTGGATGCTGCTTTTGCATGACTGTCCTATTCCGCCCTTGATTTTAGGAAACCCTAATTTCTCTGCCTCAGCCTGCTAAAAATAACAAGTGCCTGATTTTGAGACTTCCTTAGCTCCGTTCGAGTTGAAATTTGAATGCGGTGATCCTCATTGGTAAACTTGCCTGTCTGCGCTGGCGCCTGAGATTGACTTTCTATTTATAGCCTGCGTTAGGAACGCCTTACTAAAAATAGTAAGTGCTCCGATTGTCTTAAAATTTCACGTACCAAGTGCTCGAAGGATACTGATCATGGTGGATACTTCAGTTTTGGGCATTTTGACGCCTGATTCCTCATTTTTAGCCCTGAAGCTCGAAACCCTAATTTTCTTGCATGTTCTTCAAATGAACTCCATTTGACCTCATTTCTGCTGCATGTCGATCAGTTCACGATTCTGAAGTGTCGGGCAGCTGCCAGAGTGGTACCTGCTAAAAATAGAAAGTGGTTGAAAAAGTGACCAACTGGCTATCAGATGATTTTGCATGTCACACTACCCAAAAAATCTTGAAAAACCCAAAAAAACCCAGAAAAATCTTCAACATGCAAGCACTGGCTAAAAATAGCAAGTTTCTGAAAAGTGACCAATTTTGCTTGCATGTTACATCGTTGCGAAGCTCTTGGAAAACCCAGAAAGATTATGTTGACATGCGCTGAGAAAATCTACATGCAAACCCTAATATCAGCCTCTGAAGGCCAAATGCTAAAAGTCATTGTCCTGCTTTGCATGTCATATCACTGCGAAGGTCTCGAAAAACCCACAAAGAATCTCCGGACATGCATCAAAAAATGTAACATATAAACCCTGGAAATTGCCTTTGAAGGCAGAACTGCTAAAAATAGCAAGTCGTCGGTTTTTGCTCAAAATTGGCCAGTGATGAGTTCAAAGTATCCAGAATGTAGTGTCATTGTCGAACGTGAAAATCTCGAGAAAACAAACCCTAAATTGACACTTACTAAAAATAGAAATTTGACAAAATTCAGTGAAAATTCAGAGGGAGTCCACCTGAAGTGTTCTAACAGCAGTGGTAAGTTCAGAAGTTGATTATCCAATCGATTTGACCTCAAAGTAGTCTGAAAATTATAAACCCTAATTCTTTGAAAAACTCTTCAGACTTAGTCATAATTCAAATTCAGGTCAAATGGAGAGTACACTAGCAAATGGAAGGAACAGACCGAGAGAGACAGACCAAAAAGGCAAAGCCAAAAGACCCGAATGAAGCGAAAATTAGGGGGTCCCCATCTGTGATGGGGCGATGTGTGAAAAGGTCACAACAACTGGAACCACATCCAATTGGCTCCTAGTATGTCAGTCCCTTATACTTTGTCATTCGAGCTAGCATATAGACAACATACGAGCTCATATAAAATGTCTTCGTTCTCCTCAAACTTCTGAATTGCTCATCTATGTTGTCGCTGATCATCCTGGCCCAATCCACATACTCTTTTCCCTCCAACACCACACTGATGTAGAAGAACATCCAAGGCTCAAAAGTGTACACCTGTGGGCTGCCATTCACCTGGCTGCGCATCATGATTAAATCACAGTATTGTTGTTTCAACTCCTCTGAAATAATCTGCTTTGGCAACTTGGCGCTAGGAGGCTTTGGCTTCCTCATCCATGATGTGTTGATTCTCTTTCCACACCTATCGAAAGATGAGGCATACATTTTATCAGCCCTTTCTGTAGAATTGTACAACATCCTCTCCATAGCTTGAATCCCAAACGCCTCACTGATAGCCTCAAGTGTGAAGTTAGCGAGCAGCTTGCCCTCTAAAGAGAACGATATCGTTCGGTGGTCCGACCGATAATAGTTTGCACATTCCATTATCAGCTCAAGACATCGAATTGCTGGTGGAAAACCAGCAGCTGCATACAATCCACTCCTCACGATGTTGTGTGATGTCACTGATGGAGGATGACCACCATGCCCGTATATTCTTCTTTTGAATGCCTCGAGCTTGAATGAACCAAGGTTGGTATCAGTCAAACCTCCTAGCTTTGACATGAACTTCGGTTCAGGAAGAAAAGACTTCTTCAACTGCTTGATGATGGCCTGCCTGGAGGCATTCTCTTTGCCTGCTTTAGTATTTCCAGCTTTTCTTGTAGCCTTGCTTGTTCCGGTAGCATCTCCTCTTCGAACTTCAGCCATTTGCAAAATAAAATTCAAGCATTACAATTCTAACTTAGAAAATAAAATCACCACGAGATGGCTGGCATATGGAGTTAGCTTCGGAAATAAAAATCTTCAGCACTAAACTACCAACTCCAAACCTCGAGATTTCTGACTCCGAAATTCAAACTTCGAGCTTTAGCAACTTTCAGCAATATCACCTTCAACACTTAGAAAAATCCAACTCAACCTACTTACTTCAGAATTTTCTCCTTCTCAGCACTCACTTCAACTTCAGCACTTCAGCAATTAGAAAAATAATTTACTCAGCTCATAAATTTCTCACTCACTCAGCAGTCACTTACTTCAACTTCAGCACTTCAGCAATTCACAAGATCTCAACTCTGCAACTTGTGAATAAAAATGAATAGCTTCAGAGTTTATATAATTGAAAGATGGTGCCCAATTTAGTAGTTGCCATTAATTCATTCCCCCACTACTTAGAAATTTTGTAATTTAGGAGAGAGACTGGCGAGTTGTCGCAAAAGTTATGTTTAGTTGTCATAGAGTTGTAATAAAAAATTAGTATTGTTGGAGATTCTTTCCTCATTCAAAATTTAAAATTTCCCTCCTTGACTGCATGTTACTTTTAGTTGACTGAAGCATTTTTGGGAAATTGATTAAAATTACTCCAGCATAAAAATCTCACCCTTGAACAATGATGTACTTCTTACTGAAATTTAATCTCAACGCTTTAGGGAATTTTATTTCATTTGAGAAATTTTATTCACTTCATTCTTCAGCGCCTTAGAAAAAAATTATATTTCTTCTTGGAGAAATTTCATCAACCGTGAGCTTCAGTATTTTAAAATCACAAGGCAAAATTATTTTCTTTCCAGAACATTTTTCAAGACCTCCCAAAAATTTTCCCCCTTAGAAAAATATTTCTTAACTCGATTATTTCATGTGTCCAAACAAAGGGGGACATTTAATTTTTCAACCTTGGAAAATAATTTTAATCAAGTTTTATTCAACTTCAACCTTGGGTGGATTTCTCTAGGCCAACTATCATCTCCCACGCCTTAGGAATATTTCCTATCCATCTTCTTCAATTTGGGTGCATTCATCACAATGGACTTCAAGTTTCACACCCTTAGAAAATTTCAACTCTCCTCCTTTAAAGCTGGGCGCATTTCAAGGGTGTAGCTACTCCAAGTTTCATCACTTTGAACATTTTCCAACTCTTCCTACAAGTTGGGTGCATATCAAGGGTGTAGCTTTTAGTTTCCAACACTTAATCAAATCATAAGCCACTCCTCTTAGCTAAGGCGCATCAAAGGAGTTGTAGTTCAAGTTTAAATGCCTTAGAAAAATTTCTCATCCATCTCCAAGTGAAGGCACATTTCATCCTTCATACTTTGAGTTTATTTGCCTTAAAAAAAAAATTCATCTTCCAATATCCTCTTGGGCGCATATAGGGGCTTCTACTTTCAATTTACAACACTTAGAATATTTCCAAGTATCTTCCCCTTGGCAAAGGCGCATTCAACATAGTGAGCTTTCAATCTAAAGTACTTAGAAACTTTTCTAACTACTCCTCCAAGTCAAGGCACATTTGATATGGCTAGCTTTTAATTTCAATGCCTTGGAAAATTTCAAGGCTTCCTCCTTTTTGGGCGTATATAGGGTAGTGTTGTGACCTTTTCACACATCGCCCCATTCAAAATGGGGACCCCCTAATTTTTGCTCCATTCTGGTCTTTTGGCTTTGGTTTTGTCTCTCTCTCTCTCTTGCTGTCTCTTTTTGCTGTCTGCCTTTCCGGGGATGTGTCCGTCATCGAGCTTAAAACGTGAAATTTTGGCCAAGTCTGAGAACTAGGGTTTGTACTTTCATGGTCAATTTAAAGTCAAATGAAGTGAATAAATTGAAATCTGAGACTAACATTACAGTTAGTATGGTTCCAGGAAGCTCTCAGCTAAATTTCATCAAATTCTGACAACTTACTATTTTTAGTAAGTGTGCAAATCAGGGCGTTCTTTCAGCACTTTCGAGGTTTTGATCATTACATCATATCCAGAACACATCAAGCTGCTCACTGGCAAAATTTGAGTTGAAATAGACTACTTACTATTTTTAGCAGTTCAGCTTCTGAAGCAAATTTTAGGGTTTATATGCAAAGACTTCCTCTGCATGTCTGCATTTTCTTTCTGGGTTTTCTGAAACCTATGCAACGATATAACATGCAAAATGAGACGATGATTTTCAGAATTCAGCCTTCAAGGGCTATTTTTAGGGTTTGCATGTCAGGGTTTTCTTTGCATGTCAGGTGATTCCTTGTGGGTTTTTTGAGACCTATGCAGTGGTGTGACATGCAAATCAGGATGATTGGTTTTTAGTGACTTACTATTTTTAGTAGGTGCATTTCGACAGCTTTCTCCCAGCACATCAGAACCACAAACAGGGCGAAGTGCAACGAAACGAGGTCAAATGGAGGCCATTTGATATGCATGCAAGTCAGATTAGGGTTTCCGGCTTCGAGACCCAAAAAGAGGGATAAAAAGTAAGAATTTTCGAAAACCGGTGTATCCCACTGTGATCAGCATGTTTCAAGCTATCCACCGGTAAAATTTGAAGGCAATCAGAGCACTTACTATTTATAGTAAGGCATTCCAGAAACTGGCTAAAAATAGTAAATCAGCAGCAGGCGCCAGTGCCAACGGGCAGGTCACCCGATGAGGAGCACCTCATTCGAATTTCAAATCAAACGGAGTTGTGGAGGTCTCAGAAACAGGTAGTTACTATAAATAGTAAATCATCTTCAGAAATGGGCTAAAAATAGCAGGTCAGCTTTGGATGACAGTATGAACAGGCTGACAAGGTCATGAGGGTCTTATGCTTAAAATTTCAAAACAATCTGAGCTTCTGAGATTTGAAAATCAAGAGACTTACTATAAATAGTAGGACATAGAGAAGCTGGCAGAAGGTAAGAAAAAACACCTAAGTCTGGAACTTATATCCTCCTGCCTAGGCCAAATGCGCCCACTTCAGTTGGAGATGTTGAGAATTTTTCTAAGTGTTCGAATATCCTCCTACCACCTCCAAATGCGCCCTCATCATGCCAGGTTGATGGAAAATGTTTAAGTGTTGGAGTTTGTCCTGCTCATGCCTCCATATGCGCCCAACTTGCCTTGGGAATGTGAAGAAAATATTCTAAGTTAAAATTTCATCCACCTCCCTATGCCAAATGTGCCCATGCAAGGTGGTGGGGGTTGCTAAAATTTTCTAAGGCATAAAGTCTCGTCCTACAGGTACCCTCAAATGCGCCCAAAGAAGAATGAGGATGTTGAAAAAATTCTAAGTGTCAAACTTAATCCTCCACCCTATATGAAATGCGCCCATCCTTCATGACATGTGAAATGCGCCCATATCAAGCAAAGTCAAAGAGTCAAAGGTGTTTCATCCTCCACTACAAGCAAAATGCGCCCAAATAAAGGCATGTCAAGACAAAACGTGTGTTTGAAAGCTGGTCAAAGGAAAGTCAAGGCGTTGAAAGAGATTCATCCCTTTGCACATATGAAATGCGCCCATCCTGTTGGACATGTGATATGCGCCCAAATCAAGGCATGTGAGGACAAAATTACCATGGCGTTGAGGTCAATGAAGGTGAAGTTGGTAGAGGAAAGTTACTAAGGCGTGGAAATAAATATCCTCTTCAAGTGTGAAATGCGCCCAAGGGGAGTTGAATATGCTAGGCGTGGAAATGAAGTATCCTCATGGTGTTAAATGCGCCCAAAATGCATAAAGTTAGAAATGAAATAAAATTACCAAGGCATGGCTAATATCCTCTTCTGAGTGTGAAGTGTGCCTAGGGTGATGTGAATAAAATATGTTGGGCGTTGAAATTAAAATATTCTCCATGACATGACATGTGCTCTCAAGGCATTTAAAAGAAAAATTTTCTAAGTGAGTTGATAAAATTTCTTCGCAGGCAAAATGAATGATTGAAGTTGAATGAAATTTTTCTAAGGCAAAAATTCAAAATGTGCCTATGCTAGTGATTTTAAATTTTTCTAAGGCACAAAATTCCACCTCTCTAGAGGAAAATTACGCCTAGACTTGAAGTGATGAAATTTCTTGAAACATGAATAAAATTGCTAGAGAAGAAGTCAGAGGATGCCAACTTCACAGGATTGACAAAGAATTTTCAAGTCAGAGCAAGAAAATGCGCCCAGGGATGAAGAACCGGATTAAATTTGATGTGAAATTATTTTTCTAAGGTTCAAAATTCGAAAAATTAAATGAACCCGTTCGTTGTATACGCATGAATTCGATGCGTTCTGAAGGAAATTTTCTTCTGGGTATTGAATATTTTTGACAAGGAATAGATTTTAGTGTCTTCTGCACTTTGCCAAAGCTTTCGAGATGGAGAATTTGATCGACACTTGAATTATGGAATTTTCCTAAGGGAAATTTAAATTTTTCTAAGGCAAAGTGAATAAAATGTGTTTTTGAAAATAAAGTGCTTCAGATTATGAAATTGAAATGAATTGCCTAGATGAATTTGATCAAGTTCTCCGTGAGATGAGTTTTCCAGAGTTAGGGGTGAATAAAAATTTAAATGACAGAGCTTCAGCTGGTGAATTAAAATTCTTAAAGAGTGAATTTGAAGTGACTATTTTCAAAGTAAATTAAAAATGCTAAGTACTCCAGTCAAGATGAATCTTTTAAAGTTCTAGAAGAGCAAGATTCCCGACTCCGAGTGACAAGTGTTGCAATTCCCAGAGGAGGGAAATTCGAATTCCTGCTGTGAGGTAGTGGAGACTTAATGAACTGGTTAAAATTAGCATCCTTCTAGAATTCGATTTGGCTAGAAGAATTGAGAGTTTATTCATTCTTTTCACCAGCTGAAGAAATTTGAATTTGCTCTGAGATTGGAGTTGCAGTGCAAGTGAAATTTTGAGTTGAGTGTTGAAGAAGATTGCTGAGTATTGAAGAAGTGCGACTTGAAGTAGAAGAGTGTTGCTGAAGTGCGAATTTTAAAAAGTCTAATTGCTGAAGTAAAGTTGGACGATTTCTCAAGTGTGAAGTTGTTGCAGCCAACTTAGAAATTTGCTAAGTCTTTTTGAAGTTGCTGAGAGTGAAGTCAAAGTTGAAGTTGCTTACTTGCTGAAACTTTCTAAGTGATTGAAAGTTCGAAATTGTGAAGGAGAAGTTGAGGTTTGCAGATGAATAGAATGTTGCAACTTCTCAAGTTTTTAAAAGTCGACTGGCAGCCCCTGCATGATATTTTATTTATTTTCTAAGTTAATTGCTGATGGCTGTTTGTTATTTTGCAGGATGGCTGAAGTAAGAGCAATTGGCAGAGATAGCAATGGTGCATCCAGACAGGCTGTTATCAAGAAGTTGAGCAAGCCTTTCCTGCTGGAGTCAAAGTTCACTTCGAAGTTGAGCAAGCTGGCTGATACCAATTTGGGTTCTTTCAACTTGGAGACTTTCAAAAATCGGATTATGGGAGTTGGCAGTCACCGTCCTTCAATGACTTCGCACAATATTGTTCGAAGCGGATTGTATGCAGTTGCTAGTTTTCCACCAGCTATTCAGTGCTCGGAGCTGATGATGGAGTGTGCTAATTACTATGAGGCTGAGCACAGATCAATTGTCTCACCAGATGGCCAAGTATTCGCCAACCTCACTCCTGCAGCTATCAGCGAGGCTTTCGGAATTCCAGCACACGAGAGGATGATTTACAAAACAAGGGAGCGAGTTGAACAAATGTATGCTTCTACATTCGAGAGATGTGCGGAGGTGATTAATACTCGCTCGATGAACAAGCCCAAGCCCTCTCGTACAAAGTTGCCGAGGCAGATTATATCAGATGATTTGAAGCAGGAGTATTGTGACCTGATCATGATGTTGAGTAGAGTTGGAGGCTGCCCTCAAGCATTTATTTTCGAGCCATGGATGTTCTATTATATCAACCTTGTGCTAGAAGGAAAAGAGCACATCAACTGGGCTGTGATTATTAGCAACAATTTGCACGAGCAGCTCCTGAGCTTGAGAAGGACGAAGACATTCTACATGGGCTCTTACCTTATTTACTTGCTGGCTCATATGACGAAGTATAGAGGAATATCTTACAAGGAGCCAATCGGTTGTGGTTCTCATCAATTCAAAATTCATGAGGCTTGTCCACAGTTGCACCTGACAAGCACTACCCATTACAAGCGTGTCAATGATGCCTTTACCATGAATATAACGAGATCTCTTCAGGAGCGGACTCATCATAGGATCTCGAGGGAAGCTCAAGAGTTAATAGAAAGGTATGGGTGCTGGTTTATTCAGTTTCCGAAGTTTTCTTACATCAGGCTGCAAGGTTTTTCTTCATATCCATATAGGCTGCCTAAGTACCCAACCAATAGAATTTTGATGCTAGAGATATCTAGGCAACTTGTTGCCTATGATAAGATTCAGAAAAGAAAGAAGGGAGGAATTGACTTCCCGATTGTCATGGGTAATTCAGATAAATTGTGTCCTTCACTTCAGGCAGCTAGAGAAGCTGAAAATGAGCTTCAGTTCTTTCATTTTTCCTATCACACCAATAGACAGCATTATGATCCACATAGAAATATCAGATGGATACTGTCAGAAGAGTTCAAGCATAAGGCCAACATTGAGGATTACTGGGCTGGTACACCAAATGAGGCTAAAGTTAGGAAGAGAATGTTCTCCAGGTTGCCATTGAGTATGATCAGGGAGTGTGAAGTCATTCCAGTACTAGACCAGGTGGATAAGGACATGAACGTTCTCCATCTAGATTATGAGGCAATGAGAGACACGCCACTTCCACCACCAGATTGGTCGGAGCAAGAGATAGCCGATTTGGACACACTTTGTATTCCAGTCATGACTTTCACCAGAGCATGGGTTGAAAGGCATGTGAGCAGATTGAAGAGTAGGTCAATTCCTTTGACTTACAACTTGATGGGAGATCATAGGACACCCACTGCCAGCAGGAAGAAACAGATTACTCGAGGTCCAGAATCTCGAAGGAAAGAGCTAGTTCGGCCGGAGCTTGTTCAGCCGGAGCCTCCGAGAGTTGTGATTGAGTCACCCACGCCATTGGAGACACGTTCTCCAAGTATACAGGAGGTTTCTCTTTTTGCTGATTAGAAAAATGCATTGAATTAGGAGCAGGAAGTACATGAAGAAATCAGCCACCACGTAGAGAATCAGTTGGCCAGAGTGTTAATGCACTTGCTAGAGATGATCAGCTGGTGGAAGATGAGGAGACTACTACTGACGCTCACTTCCAGTGTAAGTTAGAGACGACTTTAGAGGATGGTGCAGTTTCAGGAGATACTCAGCCACTAGAGGCCGATGAGCCTCGCCATAATGATATTGAAGTTGAACAAGTCCGTGAAGTAGAGGAAAGAGAGGAGCAGCCATTTGATATTTAGCAGGTTGTACCTGATTGGCTTAGAGATAGAATGAGAAGGAGCCCCAGTGAAGAGATTGATCCGGCAGTAGAGATGGAAGAATTTTTGAATAGGATCAGCGTGCCTCCACCAAAGAAGAGGGCACAAAATTTTTCGAAGATTTCAACTGATGAGTGTGGTTCTCGCACCCTTCATGTTGCGGTGCCATGAGTTGATTGTGATCGGGATGAAGCAGTGCCGGAAAATTATGTGATCACAACTATGGAGTTAGGACGTCCCACAGGTGCACAGATTGTTGAGTGTGATAACTCCTATCAGGCGCTTAAGGATAGATTGTTCAGGACTGAAGGAAAGTATAAGAAATTGAAGCAAGAGCATAAGACATTGATAGGATACATGCAACATTTATCTCGTCCTTGTGGGCAAGAGAATCCAGCACTTGAGCTTCCAGCCGATTTATTCAGAGAATCAGTTAGTGGCTTGGAGGATTTGAGGAAGATGGCACAGGAGGCAGATAAATGGGTTACAGGAGTTCATGCCGAGACAAAGAAGTTCATGGAAGACCTTGCTCATGCTTACCAGTAGGCTTCCAACATTATGGCACGTATGGAGGCAGTTGATCAAGCTTGGGGTGATGCTTTTGTTTATCAGAAGAAAGTTATTCAGTGTCTGGAGGCATCGATGCATACTCCTTTGCAGATGTTGATTGATGGAGGAGTCATTCAGGAGGGTGATAGATACAATTTTGCTGGATGGTACTCTTCAGTAGTCACAAGACGTGGATTCTTTGATGCAGCACATGCGGATTCAACCAGGGTCAAGAAGGCTATGACAAACATTATTGATAGGGTCTTGAATACCTTGGAGGCAATCTTTGCTAGACGGCTGAATTCCGATGAGGTGACTACTGATGGATTGAGGAGTGGGCTTCTGCCTTTATTTTCAGAGGTGAAGACTTTCGTGCAGGATGACTTTGAAAACATTTCTACTTTCTCCAGCCTGATTCAGAATACACAGGATGCCCTAACTGCTTGGAGAAAATCTTGCACGAGGCACGGACAGGCGGTTACAGTATTGGAGTTTCAGTTGGATCATATTCTGCATATCTCAGTTCAGGAGGTCAAGGCTGTGATTACCAGGTTCATCGATTTTGCAGCTAGGGAGAAGGAGAATGGGAATGCACTACTAGATGATGACCTTCTAGGGGATTGATTATGGGCATTAATTTCCTTTACTATTTTGGGAGTGAGTGGAAATCTTTGATTCATTTATTGTACCACTCCCTATTTTGACAGTTTTTAGGGTTAGGGCTGAGGTGGCTTAATCTTAGCCATTCATTTGATTGTATTCCGAGCCGTCCATTGGACTGGGCCATCTATAAAAGGGGGAGTCCCCCTCATTTGTATTCATTAGAAATTAGAAGATTAGATTAGAGGAGACGTCAGAGAGTAGAGGAGAGAGATAGTTTGATAATTTAGCATAGTTTGGAGAAGAAGGAAAGTTTTCCTTTGAAAACTTTTGTAAGAGATTGTTGTGTAAAACTTTCATAATAGATCTTTTCATTGATGGTGAAATTCGTCTTTGTTATGGATAGCTAGCAAGGTTTCTTCGTCCCTTCTACTTCAAGTAGCGTAAAGTAGCTTAAAGTAGTGTAATTTTCATTTCATGCAAGTAGATTTTAGTTGTGGGTTTGTGGTGTTGATCGAGGCAACTTCGTTTCATTCCATACCACTAGCAGCTTGCTGACGGCAAGTTTGCCTTACGTGGTCAACTGGAGCATTTTATAAGCCTAACTTCAGTTATAATTCATGTCTTGGTATGTGTCGTCTTGATGGTATCTTGACGTCGGATTGTAATTTGAACATTTCTTGCCATCCCCTTGAAGATTGCACCAACTTTGTGTAAGCTGTCCGACGTGAGGTAGAACAGAGTTTGGTTGAAGTTTGCCAAAATCGATCCCGTATCCCGCCTTTAGATAGAACATAGATTTTCTAATCCCTGCAACCATTCAATTCAGTATTTTTCTGGTTAGTTTAGGAAAACGTACCTTATTGCTAAATCATCCGCATTGCGTAAATTCCCTTCCAATCATCCATCTATTGTCAACTACAAACCTCAAGAACAATTGTGTAAGTCCCCTCGTAAAAACAGCATATCACAACGAACCTACTGAGGGTATTCCAAAGCATTTCGGAACCTTGGAGTTGAACGTGCAATCTTTCTAGCAATCTTAGCTCACGAAATACTTTGATCAAGAGAGAATGGAGTAGCCTTCAGATTACTTTGTTTTGCTGATTGGTGCGGTCACAAAAATCACATCAACAGGCAGGAGCTTTCATTTTACCACACTTAGAAAATTTTCAACTAGCTTCAAGCTTGTAAGGGCGCATTTTAGAGGGTGGACTTCCAATTTTCAGCACTTAACCAAATTTTCACTCCCCTTTCTTTTCTAGGCGCATATAGGGGTATCTTCTTCAAGTTTGCATGCCTTAGAAACTTTTAATTACTCTCTCCTCTCCTTAGGCGCATATGGAGTGTCAAGCTTCAAATTTAAATGCCTTAGAATATTTTCAAGTCTCCCCTTCTTCTCAAGGCGCATTTTGATGCTGGAGCTTCCAATTTTAATGCCTTAGTCAAATTTTTGATGCCACCAACTTCTCTTTAACCTAGGCGCATATGAGGGGTTGAGCTTCAAGTTTGAAGTACTTAGAAAAATTTCCATGCCATCTCAAGGTTGGGCGCATTTAGGACCCTGAGCCTCCAATTTTCATAACTTAGAAAATTTTCTATCAATCTTCAGCTTCAAGGGCGCATTTCACCATGTCTACTTCCAATTTCAAGGACTTAGAAGAATTTTCATCAAACCCTAGTAGCCAAGGTGCATATGAGGGTTGGAGGTTCAAATTTTGAGCACTTAGTAAAATTTTTACCAACTCTCCTTCAAGTCAAGGCGCATCTACAGTGTCAAGCTTCAAATTTCTTAGACTTAACTAAATTTCTCATGCTATCTCCTTCCAAGGGTGCATTTTCATGGGTGAGCATCAAGTTTTGAGGACTTAGACAAATTTTCAATTCAGCCTCTCAAGCTAAGGCGCATTTGGCATGTTGGACCTCAAATTTCTCGGACTTAGTGAATTTTTCATGGCTCTTGGAGCTTCTATGGCGGATTTGGCATGCAGAGCTTCATTTTTATCAGACTTGGATGAATTTTCAAGATTTCGTCTGATTTAAAGTGGTTTGTTCACATTGCCCTTAGCTTGCCCTAACCTGCTATTTTTAGAAAGTTTTGCATTCTTTGTGTTTTAAGCTGATTTCTAGCTCCGGAAGGCTTGATTTTTGCTTTGCCTCGAACCTCGTGATGTGATTGAGTTGGTGCCTGATGCCTGCATGTACCTGCTATTTTTAGCAACTTACTAAAAATAGTAACTGTTCAGAATGGGCTCAAACTTTGTGAGTGGATTGCCTGAAGGATGTTGATCGTGACTAGATACTGCTTTTGTATGGCCCTCGTGCTCCGCCCTACTTTTTAGGAAACCCTAATTCCTCTGCATGGACCTACTAAAAATAGTAAGTGCTTGATTTTCGAATCTCTGCAACTCCGTTTGACCTGAAATTCGCTCCATGGGGTCCTCGTCACTTGCTTGACCTGCTCACACTGGTGTCTCGGGCTGACCTGCTATTTATAGCCCTATTTCAGAAGTGACTTACTATAAATAGTAAGTGCTCAGATCGCCCCCTCAAATTTTACTAGTGGACTCCTTGGAAGATACTGATCGCGATGGGATACCTTGGTTTTTGGAAATTCTGGCGTTTGTCCCCTCATTTTGGGTCCTGAATGTGGAAACCCTTATTTGACTTGCATGTTGCTCAAATGGTCTCCGTTTGACCTCGTTTTTGTTGCATGTCACTGCGTTCGTGATGTTGAAGTGCTGGGTAGCTGCCGGAGTGATCCTGCTAAAAATAGTAAGTGTCTGAAAAAGTGACCAATCAGCTGTCGGATGAGTTTGCATGTTACATTTCCCGAGAGATCTCAAAAAACCCAGAAAAACCCAGAAAAACCCAGAAAAATGACCAACATACGAGCACTAGCTAAAAATAGTAAGTCTCGGAAAAGTGATCAACTTTGCTTGCATGTTACCTCGTTGCGAAGCTCTCGGAAAACCCAAAAAGATTATGCAGACATGCGCTGAGAAATCTTGCATGCAAACCCTAAAAATAGCCTCTGAAGCCTGAATCATTGAAAGTCATCATCTCGTTTTGCATGTTATATCACCGCGAAGGTCTCGAAAAACCCACAAAGAATCTCCAGACATGCATCTAAAAGTCTAACATGCGAACTCTAAAAATGACCGTCAAAGGCAGAACTGCTAAAAATAGTAAGTTGTCTGTTTCAGCTCAAATTTTGCAAGCAGGCAGTTCACAGTGTTCTAAGTGCAGTGCAGTTGTCAGAATTTGAAAATCCCAAGAAAATAGGCCCCAAATTGGTACTTACTAAAAATAGCAAGTTATCAAAATTTAGTGAAAATTTAGTGGGAGCCTGTTTGAAGCATCCTTATAGCAGTGCTAAGCTCAGAATTTGATTAGCCAACTCAAATTTGACCTCAAAATTGTCTGAAGATTGTAAACCCTAATTCACCAGAAAGCTCTCCAGTCTTAGCCAGAATTCAAATCTAGGTCAAATGGCAAGTACACCATCAGACAGAAAGAACTGACAAAGAGAGACAGACCCAAAACCAAAGCCAAAAGACCCGAATGAAGCAAAAATTAGGGGGTCCCCATCTTAAATGGGGTGATGTGTGAAAAGGTCACAACATAAAGATTGCTTCACTACAATCTTCATCTTTTAGCATATTGGTGTTAAGCATGAATTTGCTTTGTTTTCAAGGACATGAATTCTCTCCTTGGAAAAGAGAAGAGGGGGCGACCTTGATTCTACACCCTTCATAAATTTGATCAAAGCTAAAAAAGTCTCTGTTTGCATAAAATCTATCTAATCTGTAATAAATCCTTCTACTTCCTTTTTGGCAGTTGCACCATGTATACCAAATATGTTGGTTTCCTTTCCTGTCTCCTTGAAGAGGATCAAAAAGGTTAAGCTTATTCTTCATTTTGAGCCAGAATAATTTTACATTACCCTTCCATTCCATTTCATTTCCTCTAGACTTTCCTTCCCTATTTTCAATCATGTTAAAATCACTTCTCACAATCCAAGGGATATTTGGAAGCCTGTATAACCATTTCCAAAGTTCAATTATTTTCCAATGATCATTGGGAGCATAGATTGAGCACAACCCAAACTTCCTTTTGTCCTTTTCAGTCACAATCCAGATTGCCCTGTTGCCTGGAGTGGTTCCATGTTCAATCACACATGATGCCCATTTATTTGAAACCAAGATGACAGTTCCCCCTCTGCCTTTGTCATGAGCAGTATGGAATTGTTTGGCATCTTTGCAAATGAATCTAAGATTGGTTTCTAAAGTAATTTTGATCGACTTTACCTCTTGCAGGAACACCACATCTTTGTTGCGGATTGGATTTAAATATCTTCTAATTACATATTTTCTATTAGGGGACTCCAGTCCCCTAACATTCCAGCTTGTACAATTAATTTCCATTTGCATTATATTTGAGTACCACTTTTGGAATTCTTAAACCTCTCAAAGCATTTAGGTATTCTTTCTTCTTTGTCTAATTTCTTTAGAACTGGTTCACTCTCATCTCCACTTCTTTCATTTCTCTTCTTTTTTGTTCTAACCCATCCCTTTGTTGAAGGATCTTTCCTTTCATCCATTTGAGATTTATTCTCATGGTTGATTGGATTTTCCTTAGGGCAAGAGACTGCATACATATCTCCAAATTTCATATTGGGAAAGCTTCCTATCTCAATTATCAAGCTTCCATTATTTAATTCATCTTAAAGGCTTTCCTTAAATTCCACCCTGTTTATTTCTCCTTCTTGTTCCACAGGATAATTAAAATTGTCCAGAGATAGCAACTTTGGGCTAAGCTCTTTATTACTTTCAAACAAATTTTTTAGGTCTAACATTTGTTTCCCTTTTAGATCTTGATTTGCAACTACCTTATTATCAATTTTGTTCTCAATTAACAATTCTTTACTATTGAAATCCTTTTTGTCACTGGTTTTTCTCCTACCTTGCCAGTCCACATTTGATTGCGAATTCATTTCATTAGATTTAGGTATGCATGATGAAGGCATTGAAGGGTAAAGACAAGGGCTGCTGCTTTCATCATTATTAACTTTTTGCAATCCTTAGCAGCTTATCCTAGTACTCTTTTGATTGTTTATGTTCAATGTTATCCCTAGGGGGTTGTAAACTTGTTCATTTTTTTCCTTGGGCAAAACAATCAAATTAGTATTTGGATTAGAGGCCTCATTTCCTTTTCCTTTTGGATATCCTTCATTATCGGGGGTAATTCCATTACTTGAAATCCCCTTTTTAGAGCTTTTAGTTATGCTTTTATTTGGACAACATTGACTAGTCTTCCTGTGATTAATCTTGTCCAATGCTAACTCATGAGAAGTGTAGGCCTGTCCATGTTTATCATTGGGCAATTCAATCGAGACGCAATTGCCTTCCAATTTGTTCTTAGAGATATTGGTTCTTTGATCCCCATTAGGATTAAGAGATTTTTCACTCTCTTGCTATTGTGTTGCTTTCAAAAAGAGTTTCAAACCTCCTTGATAGGATTTTTTGGAATCAATATTAGTATTTAGGCTAACTTGATCATTCATAGCTAAGGAAGATTCTTCTCTCTCTGTTTTGTTTTTCCTATATATGTTTTCCATCTTTGCCTTTGCTATCCTTGTTTGATTTCCTCTAAAATTATCTCTTGTGCATTTTTTCTTGCACCCAATGCCGGTCTAGTGGGGAGAGTTAGCTATATTTGTAGCAACAATGTCTTTCTGCAGAAACCTAATGCCTGAACCATTATCTGAGCTCATCCCATTAAATTTAATTGCATTTTTGGGAAGAGAAAAAATTGTCCCCACCAACAATGAGTTTGGATTTCTTGTCTCTCTAAATAGATGAATGTACCTCTTGATGTGATTTTTGTGACCGCACCAATCAGCAAAACAAAGTATCCAAAGGCTACTCCATTCTCTCTTGATCAAAGTATTCGGTACGCTAAGATTACAAGAAAGATCGTACGTTCAACTCCAAGGTTCCGATAATGCAATAGAATACCCTCAGTTCGTTCGTTGTGATTTGCTGTTTACACGAGGGTACTTACACAATTGTACAGGTTTGTAGCTGACAGCAGATTAATGATGGGAAGGGATATTTTTTGTGCGATACGAATGATTTGGCATTGAGGTATGTATTCCTATACTAACCGGAAATATACTGAATTGAAACGAGTGCAGGGTTTAGAAGATCTAAGTTCTATCCTAAGGCGGAATATGGGATCAATCTTAGCAAACCTTAACCAGACTTTGCTTCGCGTCACGTTGGACAACTTACACAAGGTCAGTGCAATCTTCAAAGGAGCGGCAAGAAATTTTCAAGTTACGATTCAGCATAAAGACACCATCAAGACGATGCATGCCAAGACATGAATTATAACCGAAGTTAAGTTTGTAAAGTTTTCCAGTTGACCACACAAGGAAAACTTGCCGTCAGCAAGTTGCTAGTGGTATGGATTAAAAGAGGCTCTTGGTTAAACACCACAATCCACGATTAACATCTATTTGCATGAAAATGAAAATTACTTTAATCTAAGCTACTTGAAGTAGAAAGGATGAAGAAATCTTGCTAGCTGCTCATAACAAAGACGAATTCACCATCAATGAAAGCTTCTTTTTATTATGATAGTTTTCACAACGATCTCTACAAAGTTTTCAAGGGAAAATTTTCCTTCTCCTCCAAACTATACTATGCTAACAAGCTATACTAAACTATTACAACTATCGGTCTCTCTGCTCTAGTCTCTGATCTCTAATCTAATCTAATCTAATCTAATCTAATCTCTAATGATGCAAATGAAGGGGGATGCCCCTTGTATAGATAGCCTAGTCCAATGGACGGCTCAGATTACAATCAAATAGAGGGCTCAGATTAAGCCACATCAACCCTAACCCTAAAAACTACCAGAATAGGGAGTGGTACAATAAATGAATCAAGAGATTCCCACTCACTCCCAAAATAGCAAAGGCAATTAATGCCCACTATCAATCCCCCAAAAGGTCATCATCTAGAAAGGCGCTTCCGTTCTCCTTCTCCTTGGCTACAAAATCCACGAACCTGGCTAGCACAGCTTCAACTTCCTGAACTGAGATCGGCGGAATGTGATCAAGTTGGAACTCTAACACCGTAACTGCCTGCCCATGCCATGTACAAGACTTTCTCCAAGAAACCAATGCATCCTGAGTGTTCTGAATAATGCTTGAGAAAGTTGAGGTGTTCTCAAAGTCATTCTGGACAAAAGTATTCACCTCTGGAAAGAAAGGTGGCAGCCTACTCCTCAAACTATCAGCAGTCACCTCATCAGAACTTAGCCTCCCAGCAAAGACAGCCTCTAAAGTGTTCAAGACTTCATCAATAATGTTCGTCATGGCCTTTCTGACCCTGGCTGAATCAACCTGTGCTGCATCAAAGAATCCTCGGCCTGTGATAACTGAAGAGTACCAACCAACAAAATCATACCTAGCACCTTCCTGAATTACTCCATCATTCAACATCTGTAAGGGAGTATGCATCAAAGCCTCCAAATGTTGAATAACCTTGCTCTGATAAACATGAGCATCACCCCAGGCATGATCAACTACATCCATTCGTGCCATAATGCTAGAAGCTTGTTGGTAAGCATGAGCAAGATCTTCCATAAACTTTTCCATCTCAACACAAACGCTGGCTACCCACTTATCTGCTTCTTGCGCCATCTTTCTCAAATCCTCCAGGCTACTAACTGATTCTCTAGACTACTCGGCTGGAAGTTCAATCGCTGGATTCTCCTGCCCACAAGGACGAGACAAATGTTGCACGTAGCCTATCAAAGTCTTGTGCTCTTTCTTCAATTTCTTGTATTTGCCTTCAGTCTTGAGCAATCTATCCTTGAGCGCCTGATAGGAGTTATCACACTCCTCAATTATCTGTGCTCCTGTGGTGCGACCTAACTCCAAGGTGGTGATCATATAATTTTCTGGCACAGCTTCATCTCGATCACACTCGACCCTTGGCACAGCCACATGAAGGGTGCGAGAGCCATCCTCATCTATTGAAATCTTCGAAAATTTCCTAGCTCTCTTCTTTGTTGGTGGTGCACTGATCCTACTCAAGAATTCTTCCATCTCTACTGCTGGATCAGCCTCTTCACTGGGGCTCCTCCTCATCCTATCTCTGAGCCAATCTGGTACCACCTACTGTACAACAAATGTCTGCTCATCCCTTGCTTCTTCTTCAAGAACTTCTTCTCTAACTTCATCCTGGCGAGGCTCATTGGCTTCTATGGGCTGAGTATCTCCTGAAACTTGGGCCTCCTGTCCTGTAACTATATCATCCTCTAGAGCAGCCTCAAGCTCACGTTGGAAGTGTGTATCTGTAGCAATTTCTTCATATTCTTCCTGCTGATTATCTCTAGTGGGTGCATTGACACTTTGGCCAACAGATTCTCTTCGTGGTGGTTGATTTTCCTCCTGTAACTCTTGTTCCTTATCCAATATATTTCTCTGTTCAACAAATAGTGAAACCTCTTGTATGCTTCGAGAACATGTCTCCAATGGCGTAGGTGACTCTACCACAATTCTTGGAGGCTCTGGCTAAACTGGCTCTTTCCTTTGAGACTCTGGAGCTCAAGCAACATGCTTCTTCTTGGTGGCAGTTGGCGTCCTATGATCTCCCATCAAATTGTAAGTCAAAGGAATTGACCTACTCTTCAGCCTATTCACACGCCTCTCAACCCATCCTCTGGTGAATGTCAAGACTGGTATGCAAAGTGTGTCCAAATCAGCAATCTCTGGCTCCGACCAATCTGGAAGTGGGAGCGGCGTATCCCTCACTGCCTCATAATTTGGATGAAGAACGTTCATGTCCTCATCCACCTGATCTAGTACTGGAATAATCTCACACTCCCTGATCATGCTCAAATATAGTCTTGAAAACATTCTCTTTCTAACTTCAGCCTCATCCCACGCACCAGCGTAGTAATCTTCAATATTTTCTTTGTGTCTGAACTCTTCTGACAGTATCCATTTGATATTGCTGTGGGGGTCATAATGCTGCCTGCTGGTGTGATAAGAAAAGTGGAAGACCTGAAGCTCATTCTCAGCTTCCCTGGCTGCCTGTAGTGAAGGACACACTTCGTCTGAATTTCCCATGATGATTGGGAAGTCAAGTCCTCCCTTCTTCTTTCTCTTCTGAATCTTATTATAGGCAACGAGTTGCCTAGATATCTCCAACATCAAAATCTTATTTGTAGGGTATTTGGGCAGTTTATACGGATATGAAGAAAACCCTTGCAGCCTAACATAAGTAAATTTCGGAAATTGGATGAACTAACATCCGTAGCTTTCTATCAATTCTTGAGCTTCCTTCGAGATCCTGTGATGAGTCCTTTGCTGAAGTGATCTCGTTATGTGCATAGTGAAGGCATCATTGACTCTCTTGTAATGAGATGTGCTTGTCAAGTGCAGCTACGGACAGGCCTCATGAATTTTGAGCTGATGAGAGCCACATCCAATTGGCTCCTTGTATGATATTCCCCTATACTTCGTCATACAAGCCGGCGTGTAGATGATGTATGAGCCCATGTAAAAGGTCTTCGTCCTTAAACTTCGGAGCTACTCGTGCAAATTATCACTAATCATCACCGCCCAGTTGATATGTTTTTTGCCTTCCAGCACGAGGTTGATATAATAAAACATCCAAGGCTCAAAGATAAATGCTTGAGGACAGCCTCCTACCCTGTTGAGCATCATGATCAGATCACAATACTCCTGCTTGAAATCATCTGAAATTATTTGCTTCGGCAACTTTGTGCGAGAGGGCTTGGGCTTGTTCATCTAGCAAGAGTTAATCATATCAGCACACCTTTCGAATGTTGAAGCATACATCCTCTCAGCACGTTCTCTCATCTTGTAAATCATCTTCTCATGTGATGGGATTCCAAATGCCTCGCCAATAGCTGCAGGTGTGAGGTTGGCAAACAATCTGCCATTAGGTGAGACAATAGATCTGTGATTAGAGTCGTAGCAGTTAGGACACTCCATAATCAGCTCCGGACACTGAATTGCTGGTGGAAAACCAGCAGCTGCATATAGTCCACTTCTGACGATATTGTGCGAAGTGATTGAAGGACGATGGCTTCCAACTCCCATCATTCGACTTTTGAAAGCCTCCATATTGAAAGAACCCAAGTTTGTGTCAACCAACTTGCCCAGCTTCGACAAGAATTTTGACCCCGACAGGAAAGGCTTGCTCAGCTTCTTGATCACCGCCTGCCGGGATGCATTTGCTTTGCTGGATTCAGCATTGTTTTCTCTGCCAGTCGCTCTTACTTCAGCCATTCTGCAAAAACAACAAATAGTCATTAGCAATTTAACTTAGAAAAATAAAATCACATTGGGGCTGCCAGCCGACTTTTGAAAATGAGAAGTTGCAACATTGTATTTCATCTTCAAACCTCAACACTTCCTGCAGCAACTTCGAACTCTCAGCACTTAGAAAATTTACCAAGCTAGCTTCAGCAACTCAGAGAAAACTCGACCAACTTCACTTCAGCAACTCCTCAGCACTTAGACTTATTCACTCTCAAAGTTCGACTTCATCTGCAACACTCTCACAACTAGAGCCCAAGTTCGCACTTCTTCACCAAGTTTTAGCTTGCACTGCAATCTTCTTCTGCTTCAAATCGAACTTCTTCAGCTGATGGAGAAAAATGAAACAACTTCACAGCTCATATAGCTAAGTCGAATTCTAGAAGGAGCCAATTTTAGCCAGTTCATTAAATTTCCACTACTTTACTGCAGGAATTCGAATTTCCCTCCTTTGGCAGCTGCAACACTTGTCATTCGGCATCTAGAATACTTTGACCTTCTAGAATTTCAAGAAGATTCACTTCACTGGTCAAGGCGTACTTAGCATTTTTAAATCATCTTTTGAAAGTGTTAACTTCAACTGCATCTTTAAGAAATTCACTTCATCAACTGAAGTGTTGACAACTTTGATTTTATTCATCTCTGGCTTAAGAAGATTATTTTGACGAAGAATTCGATCAAATTCACCTAGGCAATCAACTTCAAATTCACCATCCAAGGCATTTTATTTCAACATCTTTTATTCCTTGCCTTAGAAATTTTTTAAATTTTCCCCTTAGGAAATTCATCAATCAGGTGTCCATGAAAATTCTTCATCTTGAAGGCCTTGGCGAAGTGTGGAAGACTTTAAAATTAATTCTTTTTCGAAGATGTCTAGTACCCAGAAAAAATTTCCTTTAGAAAGCGTCGAATCCATGGGTCTACAAACGAAGGGGTACTTTTAATTTTTTGAATTTTAACCTTAGAAAAATATTTTGCCATCAAATTTATTCTCATTCTTCATGTCTGGGCATATTTTCTTGCTTGGCCTTGAAAATCTTCTTCGATCTTTTGAAGCTGGAGTATTCTGACTCATCAACTACCCATTTTATCCATGTCTCAAGAAAATTTCATCACTCCTTCAAGCCTAGGCGTATTTTCTCTAGAGGTGAAATTTTAATACTTAGAAAAATTCTTGACATATCACCACCAGCTTGGGTGCATTTGAGGGGTCTAGAGGGAAAACTTGAATTTTGTCTTAGAAATTTTTCCTCCATTCATCTTTCTCTAGTCATGGCGCATATAGCATATCACGCCTTAGCCACTTTTCCTTTTAGAAAACCATCACCTCCAACATCCTTGGGCACATTTCACATGTTTAGGAGGAATTACCCCTTAGAACTTATCTTTCCTCCACCTTAGACTTGGGCGCATTTGACATGCCTAGGAGGATTTAACCACGCCTTGGTAACCTTTTTACCCATCTTACCTTGCACTTTGGGCGCATTTTACATGTGGTGAAGGATTTAACTTCAACGCCTTTAGTCTTGTCTAGACTTCACTCCTAGCATGGGGCGCATTCAAAGGGTGGAGGAGGAAGTCAACACCTTTTGTCTTTTCCTAGCTCATTTGGGCGCATTTCACATGTCATGGAGGATTTAACTTTGACTTAGAAACTTTTATCACCCTACTTCTCCTTGAGGGCGCATTTGAGGGGTGGAGGTGGAATTAACTTCCAACGCATTGGTTACTTCTTCCATCTTCACCTTGCACTTGGGCGCATTTAGGGGTAGGAGGTGGAATTAACTCCAAACTTAGAATTTTTTTCCATCTGCTAGCTTCTCCTTGGGCGCATTTAGGGGGTCCTGCAGGATTTATCAAACACTTAGACAATTTTTTCATGGCTTCTACCAGCTTGGGGGCGCATTTTGTGGTAGGAGCAAGATTTAACTTCAGACTTAGAAAATTTCTCATCCTCCTGCCAACTTCTCCATGGGCACATTTAGGGGTAGGAGTGGGATTTAACTTCAGACTTAGGCATTTCTCAGCTTGCTCACCCCTGTTTACTATATTTAGTAAGCCCTCTGATTTTCATACTTCCGAAGTTTGGATTGATCTAGAATTCGCGCCACAAGATCTTCATGACTTCTTTGATCTGTTCACACTGCCATCCCGAGCTGACTTGCTATTTATAGCATGTTTCTGAAGGTGTTTTACTATTTATAGTAACTGCTAAGTTTCATGACTTCCCCAACTTTGTTTGACTTGAAATTTGAATGGCGTGCTCCTCATGGGGTGACCTACCTGTTCACACTGGCGCCTGCTGCTGACTTACTATTTATAGCCTGTTTCTGGAGTGACTTACTATAAATAGTAAGTGCTCAGATTGCCTTCAAATTTTACCAGTGGATAGCCTAAAAGATGTTGATCGCAGTGGGATACACTGGTTTTCAAAAATTCTGGCGTTTGACCCCTCATTTTGGGTCCCGAAGCTGGAAACCCTAATTTGACTTGCATGTCGATCAAATGACCTCTGTTTGACTCCGTTTCTGTTGCATGTTGGTCAGTTTGTAATACTAAAGTGCTGGGGGGGGCTGCCAGATTGGACCTGCTAAAAATAGTAAGTCTCTGAAAAGTGATCATCTTGCCTTGCATGTCACATTGCTGCGTAGCTCTTGAAAAACCCATAAAGAATAAGCTGACATGCGTTGAAAAGCTCTGCATGCAAACCCTAAAAATAGCCTCTGAAGACGACTCCTGAAAAAGTCCTGATCCTGGTTTGCATGTTACACCATTGCGAAGCTTTCGAAAAACCCACAAGGAATGTGCAGACATGCGAAGAAAATTTCAACATGCAAACCCTAAAAATAGCCTCCGAAGTCTGAATATTGAAAGTCATCATCTCATCTTGCATGTTATATCACCGCGTAGGTCTCGGAAAACCCAAAAATATTCTTCAGACATGCATTGAAAAACTTCGCATGCAAACCCTAAAATCTGCCTCTGAAGGTGAATTTGCTAAAAATAGAAAATTGTCAGATCTGGCTCAAAATTTGCAGAAAGGCAGTCTAAGATGTCCTGGATGCAGTGTGACGATCCTAACTTCAAAAGTGCTAAGAAAATGCCCCCAAATTAGGCACTTACTAAAAATAGTAAGTTGTCAGAATTTGATGAAACTTTGTTGGGGACCTGTTGGAAGCATGCTGACTACAGTGTCAAACTTAAATTTCAATTTGCTTACTCTATTTGATCTCAAACTGGGCGAAAGGAAGCAAAACCCTAATTCTCAGACTTAGCCGAAATTTCATGTTTAAGCTCCAAGACGGGCACACCCCAGAAAGACAGACAACAGAAAAGAGACAGAGAGAGAGAGAGAGAGAGACAAAACCAAAGCCAAAAAACCAGAATGGAGCAAAAAATTAGGGGGTCCCTATTTTGAATGGGGTGATGTGTGAAAAGGTCACAACAGTACCCACCATTTGCTTCTATCATCTGCTTCTAGATGAATGTCCATCCTCCCGTAGTTGTTTTCCTTCTTTTCATCATCATTTTTTTTGTTATCTTTAGGTTTCAAGCATGCGGGTTTTCTTTATCCTTTTTTGCAACATTAGGAACTAGATTATTCTGCGTTAAATTCTTTTGTCCTCCATTATTAGAGATTTTTTGATTGACTTTAGGGATTCAACTATTCTTTTTAATTATGGGGCAATTTTTCATGTGATGGCCTTTTTTACAAAGGAAACAAGCATTTAGGCCACCGAGTATTTCAATTCCACAGTTGAAATTTTTTACACCTAATTCAATATCAATTTCTTCTAGAATGTCAAGTCCAGGTATTAGCAAAACTAAAACCCTTGCGTCCATATGCAAAATAGTAGTATTGGTCTGCTCCACTCTCAATACTTTTCCCATCTGAGTGAGCAATCGAGGCAAGAAGCTCCACAATTGAGGCGGGATTGTTTTTAATTGTCAACCATCTCGGATACGAGAGGGCAAGAACTTCATTAATTGATTTTGGGGACCACATAATGGCCATAAAAACAACATTGCCTATAATCCAATACTATTTGGCCAAGATTTTTTTGGATTTCATGTTCTTTGGAGAAAATTAAAAAAAACCCTTTATGAATCATTCTATAGAAGGAAAAATGAAACACTAGTTTTTTTTGCCAAACATTTTTAAACCAATCATCGAGAAATTTCCTTGTTGGAATTTTCTCACAATCTACAACCACTAGAAAAATTGCAACACTTTTTAACCTATTTTCTTCATTGCTAATAGCACCCAACATTTTTGCGTTAGGGGAGATTATAATTTTTCTAGGACCGAGAGGGGAGTACTTCTCCAACATTTGGCCTCTCCTTGCAGCTTTCTCCATCGTTAACTGGTACAAATTTAGCCTCGTTTGGAATCTCCATTGCAAACCCAAGAAGAATATCACGAAATGATTTCTCTTTCTTGATATCATTTACAATCTTTGTACTTTTGGGGTTGTCTGGGGGCTCGCCCTTAGTTACCCCCCCAATCCATTACCCTTAGGGTTTTAAATTTTGAAATACGGTGGCGTCTCAAGGCCACAAGAAAGGATCGGTTAATGGCACTAATAAAAGCACACACAACATGCATTGAATAAACCCTCCTGAAATAACCACAACTAGCAGAGGATATTGATTAGGTGGTACTAGGAGAGTATCGAAAGGGAGTAAAAACTTCTAAGCTCACCCATTCAAGGGCTTCCTGGTGATGCAAACCCTTTCTCCCTTCTTCAATCGCTCCCACTTCTGCTCCACTGCTCCTCCGCCAGTCAATTTTGTTTCACCAATAGATCTTTTGCACATACATTTTACATATTGTGTGGCTTTTTATTCATTTTCATCAACATACAATTCATTAATGTTATTTCCTCCTTCCTCTTCGCGGCTCCTCTAAACTCAATTTGCATTGTTCCCTCTACTTTGGCGGCTTCTCCTTGGAATTGTATTGCCTCTTCATCTTCCACACACCCAATCTTTCATTACTCTCTCTATCTTACACACCCCTAGCAGCATGTGACTTTTGTTGTTTTCTTGTTTGGCATTTTCCTCCAGTGCAACCACCCCCCATCTCTCTGCTACCATGGTGTTTAATATTCAAATTTTTATCTCTTCTTCCTATGCACCTCTCTGCCTTCTGCACTCACCATGCGACCCTTCATTTTCTTGTTTTGGTGCTGACTCTCTTCATGATTTCTTTTCCATACATTACATATAATCTATATGTTGCACGACCTTTTGGTTTTCTTCTGTATATATGCCTTTTCATCTCATGCACGACCTCTCACATTTTGGAAAATAAAATTTTGTTTTTATTTCTTCTTGATAGCAAAACCAATGATCTACTTGACTTCATTGAAGTCAATTTGGCAATGAAACAATCAGAAGTCACGCTCCAACAGAATGAAGAATCAACATTTAGCTTACAGCAATAATCGACCCTCTGGAAACCAATTTAAATTCATCTCAATGAACAATCAAAGCTCGAAATATAAATTGAAACATGACAATTTTGTCAATGGAATGACAACAATGTCATCTTACTCTGCCACAACCGACCACAAATCCGAAATTAACTGCACTCCGGAAATGAAAACCAAAAACATAACAATCAAAACCAAACTGAAATATTTTTGGGTGATGGGGATCGTCCATTTGCTTGGATGCTCCTGCATTAGCTCGCCACCAAAACGAGTTTTTCTGGTGAGTAAATTGCTTGAAAACTCGGCTTACTCTGCTCTCGGCGAGTACTCGTAGACTTGGTGAGTTTCCGGTGGGTTTTCCATGTATGGGTTACACCATATAAGATTCCTTAAGGAAGCAATCATTCCAAGATATCCCCTACTTTAATATTCAAACTTGCTACACTATTCTATATTTCCTATGAAGAAGCAGTTCCCATTCAACGATTCATATTTACAAAGGTAGATGCCCCGAACCAGATATAACTTAATTCAAAAGTTATCTATTCAACCCATTACAAATGTAACCCATTGGGCCCATCTTATCTGAATATGGGTTACGTGCACCACAACTCAGCTGCTTCATAGGTTCATACATAATATACAACAATATCATGACCCTAGGTCTATAACATTCCACCTGGGCATTCTATTGTAGAAGAAAGTGTGTCGTTTGGTGGAATAAGCTTCAAATAAAAATATGTATCATAAACCACATAATTAGCTGGGGCTTAGTTGACTGTGAATACTGACCACTTCATTTAATTTGCAGTTGTACAATCAAAATAATCCAAGTCTAATCAAATACATATTCCAAATAACCAAAATAATTTTGGATGGCAAAATATGCTACAAATATGCTGATGCACTCTACCAAAGGGTGCCAATGTGCAGGGTGCTACGGGACAAGCAACCAGATTTGATTCTCTTCTTTTTCATTCTTTTGGCTATATAAGTAGAAGTTGACAGTATAGTGGAATATGAATTGCATATTTGAGCAACGTTTATTGACTGGTATCTTCTGCTTTCAGGTTGATGATGTACATGCTTTATTGGGTAAAGTTTTTGTTCTTAAAGGTTTGGATTTTAACATATTTGTCTTATAAATTGTTCTTTATGTTGCAGTATTTGACAATTTGGGGGTTTACCTTTCAGATGATAGCCCTTCTCATCAGCTTTGTTTCTGACCTGTTCCCACAGGTAATTTCATATATTTTGAACAGTTAATGGTTAAGGTATGGACTTAAAACAAGTTTGCAGAGCTTTACATTTTTTATCTGTTTCATGCACCTAATGATAATTCCTTCTTATTGTACCTGAAGGTACAGTGAAACCAAAGTGCTTCAATATTAGTCATTACATGCTCGAGATGTTATAAAGTCTCCACTTTCTCTTTATCAATGTTGAGAAACATTGCAGTCTTTATGCAAACACCTTTAATTTACGAAGCAAAATGGAAATAAAAGCAGAAAGCACAGTTATAAATAGTTGGTTTTTGGACAGGGACTCATCAGATTCCTCCTTTGGAACCACAACTCATGACTAACTGGAGACTCATAACATTTACATAACTAGTAGGTCACCTGGCTATGAAAACTGTTATTTACCAATAATTATGGAAACATGTTTGGGGACACAAGATATAAATATGCTCTTTAATTTCAGAGAGCTTTTGATATGAATGGACAGGTTGTACCATCAATCTTTAGAATTTTGTGCTAGAATAGTGTTGATCAAGATGTGCCGTCTTATTCTAGTCGATATGATCTTTGAAAAAACTCTGTAACATGTTTTTGTATAGTTGTAGATAAAAATAGAAATAGTATATTGAAGTTAGTTGATGACATAGTAGCCTTATATATACATGGAAAACTGAAAGTGTAAATGGAATTCAATCACATGGTTCAAAATGGAAAAAGCATGGCAAATTGAACCCTAAAATATGGCAGAGTATTTGAAAAAACATGAAAAAAATATGGGTTATTCAATAACCTGTATATTTTCATGTTTTCTCCAAAAAACACAAGTTTGACCTGGTCAAAGAAGTGGTGGTTTGACCCAGCATGCACTGATTGCCTGGTGCTGTTTGATTGCACTTACTTGCATGTTATTGCTGTTTTATGCTTCTATGGTTGAGAACACCAAAAATGCTGTAATTTTGGCTTTTGCAGTCTAAAATGGGATTGTATTACTATTTACTATTCTGAAATCTTACTACAAAGTTCTTCTATTTTAATGTATGTACCGACCCATCCCTTGCATAAATTAAATTTTTCCAAATCTCACTTTAAACATGTAAAGGTAATAAGTAACAAAGACAATACAATAAAATTTTTCCTTTCTTTATTGATAAATGTATACAAGTTACAATATATTTCCACATGAATTCCATTTTCATTGCAAATATAAATCAGGGTTCAAAAGTAACACAGTTACATACATAGCTCGTAAGCTTTTGCACAAATAGAAGTAAGAAGGTCCAGGAGTCCGTCCTTTCAAATCTTGGTACATCGACCGCTTGCTGTGGAGGAGAAACATCACTCGGGCGCTTTTCCGCCAACCACGGACTTATAATGCAGTCCCCCACACACTTATCGTTAGATAGATGTCCCTCCCTTTGAAGAAGAGATTGGTAGGGTATCCTTTAACGATTACCAACTGAGCATAGTGCTGTGTCCTACACAACTAGAACCTTGCTATTTCACAATCTCGAACTAGTACTCGGATCACAATGAACTGACAGTGTAGTCTCAACTATCTCACACCTAAGTGGATGTCGTACCTTTCACTACTTTGGCCAAAGTATTCTCATTCAATACTTCAAATGAAGGTCATCTATCATAAACACTACTTAGGGCCGATTTGCCTTAAGGCTTCCTTACTCTACGCATAGGTTTTTCCCTTCAATGGGTGAGTCCGTCACCCCAAAGATCCTACAATCATACTAACCTACTAGAAATGAAACAGTCTACAAGTGTCTTGTATCATTCCTCCTAATCAGGAAATCTTTATCCTAGGAGTACTTAGCTTGTCTCAGTTAACCTAATAACTTAAGCTAAAAGACTTTACTTGATTCTTCCTTCATTTTGATCCTATTAGATATTAACTATACCATCGTATTCTCCTTATATGGAGATCATACAAAACATGCAATTTTCATACTAATTGCATTTTAAATCTTCTCTCAAATTCCTTTAACATAATTTTTCCCTTTTATGCATAACAAATAAACATTTCCCTTGAAAGTTCTTTTCCCCTACAACTAAATTGCATTCAAGAATTAACTTTCAGACTTTGCACACACAACAAATACAAGGAAATATAAACACAATGATCGAATTCAAAGTTGTAAAATGATGAAGGTTTCATGCCTGTTAATAAGCTTCCTCTCCAAAGAAGACGTCTTTAGCACTTTTGAGTGATTGGCAATTCCTTCTCAAGATGCAAACTTCCTCTCATAGATTTACTTTCAGACACCTCTTCTCACTCTAATTATAACACTCAGAAATTGATACTCACAGCTTCTAGAAATTAAGATTGCTCTCAGGAAATTGTAAAGTTCTCAATATTTAGAATTAAAGATTGTTCACAGCATTAAGGCTGCTCTCAAAAAATGTGAAGACTCTCAGGAAATGTGAAATGCTCAGAAAATATGAACTCTTAGAAACAATTTCGAATTCCAAAGAAGCATAGAAATGCTCACTTGCAAAGAGATGGATTTCGAAATCCAAATTGGTGTATTGAAGAATGCACTGGGTGGCCCTTTTATAGTGTCTCAACCCCAACGTACCTCCTCTTCTCATGGCGTTCAAACTGCCAGGACTGCGAGTTGGGAAGTTTCCTAAGAGAAATGTGGCGAAAATCAGAGGGAAGTCGTCCTCTTTTGCTGAGAGCAAATCAAGAATAAATCGACTCTCACATGGCGGAATTCCTTAGTTCGACACCTACAGGAAACACGTTTTTTCCAGGCGTATAAAAATGAATAACTCACTTTGCTGCGTTTTTGGTCAAGTCTCAGCTTGTTACAGCACATAAACTTTGGTTGGCATTCCCTATTTTCCAGTTTTGAAAGCTTCCTCCTCCATTTTTGCTGCGTTGAAGCTTTCGTCATTTCCACGTGAAAACTCTTAGCTGAGTTTTATTTAATTTTCAAATGTTCTCATCAAATATTTGTCTCATAAAAAAGTTCGATACTTTTATGAAGTTCTATATTTTTCTTAAGATTAGCGGCTATCTTTTTAAATATTCCTCTCCAATAAACTTGCATATGTTAAAAGATTTAATTCTTTTAACTTTATTATTTGGAGTTCAATATTTATTCTTTTAAATATTTGCAAATATTTCCACTTTGAAGTTTTTAAATGTTTTCACTTTAAATATTTAATATTGTATATTTATATATTTTATAATATATGTATTTTATTAAGTATTAATATATTTATATATATAAATATATATATTTTTCCGACATTACCATAGTAATGTACATATATATATTTATATATATGCATATATTAACTTAACATTAATACATATATTCTATACTTTATAAAATATATAAATATATAAATATTTACACATTCATTTATGTATTTATGTATATATCATAAATTATAATCACATTATTGATATATACATTTATACATACATATATATGTAAATTCCCTAGACAATAATGTTAAAATATTATTCTCACCACAGATATTAGGCGGGGTGTGTATGTATATACACGTGTATAACCACATATACTCTTGTGTATACGTATGTATGCGTACATACATGTTGACACATGCGTATGAGCACATCCATCTGCTTAACGTACGTATGTATCGATATGTCTATACATATAGATACGTGTACACAATGTATGCATGTGTATACGTACCCACTCAACCTTTAACACATATCTATCACATCGTTCATACAAGGAGTCATAGTATAGTAAGTTTGACATTTAAACAATCATTACTCACAAAGCACAAAGAAGTAAACCAAACTCCTAAGCCTATGGATGACTTATCAAGACTAACTTATCTGACTAAGCTTACTTAGTCTAAGGTATGTGTGTGTATGCTCAGATGGTTCTCGTTACTGTTTACCCGACCAAGCTCCTCCCCGAGTGATATCTCTCTTCTGCCTGGAGGAATGATACTCTTTCCTGCACATCATGACACGACGATGGAAAGCATATGCTCAAAACAAAGCAGTTTACATAAAACATCTCAAAAGTTAGAATAAACATTATTTCATAACTTATATGCAACATTTATTCAAAATTACATCAATAAAAGTATCAGACAAATGAGACAATCATTTGATAACAAGAACAACATGTTTTATTCATCTAAAAGATTCAATCATTACAGTGCATTTCCCTATGCAGTAGTAGCTATACAATCGGGGTGTAACAATGTAAGTTGAATTTTCACAAGCATCTCATTTTTTTGAAATTTAGATTAGCATTCGAAGATCTACTTCAATTCTTTTAAAATTCTTAAAATTTTCCTTTTATATCAGCTTTGCAAGTTTTCAAAAAATTTACTTCTCATGCAAGTACAAGCCCAAGTTTTTTCAAATGAAATTGAATTAAAGGAATAAAATATGTTGAGGCTTAAAAGGTAAAAATCCTTTGTGGTTTTGTGATGATTCTAAGAGTTCTTTGTTGTTTCTGTTAGGCAAATTGGGCAAGCTGTCTTGCTGATGATTTATCATGTGCAAGTTTTGCCATGGCAAATATTATCACAGTCATGTTCTGGTGTCTTTTGGCTATAACCGAGAGCCCAGTGGATCAAAAGGTACAAGAAGGACAGGTCTTGTAAGTACCTACAATCTAGAGACTCGTATTTCATTTATGTTCAGCTGTATACTTGTTTTACATTTTTTCTCTAGAAATAATTTGTTTATTTAGTTTTAAACCCCACAAAATTACCTAGACAAAATACACACTAGAATGGCCTTTGGCAGTGCTTAGCTGCACCCTTCAATAATACTGGACTTGGTGTATATGAAGTATAAATGCTGCTTTTAATTGAGAAGGCAATAAAATATATTATTTATCATAAAGTAGAGATGCTACTTTAAAAGGATGCAATAGGACTACTCGGGAAGTTTTATGTACAGGATTATTTTGAGAGTCCACTTTACTATTTTAGATTATTTATAGTTTTATTTTACATCTCGATCTGCATTCTTCCCTGCAACTTCTTTTTGTCAGTTGAATGTTATATAATAAACTTAGCATGGAAGATGTCATACAAAAAGCTTTAATTTGTGAAAAAAGATCCTGCTGATGCTAATATAATCAGTGTTACGAGACTCAGACTGATTATACTCGACAAGCTGATTTTTGACTCAGTCTTGTACTCGACGCTTGGACTCAAGGCTTGGCAAATTGAAAAAAACATGAAATATAAAGATTTTTAAGGATTTAAAACTTTTATAATGCACCCTTCAATAAAGAAAGACACAATAAACTAATCAAACAGAAGCTACTTTGATTACATACACAAGTATACATTGATTACTACAAAATTGGATTTTAACTGAAGGAAACATTTTAAATATATAAATATTGTCAAGTGTTTTAGGTGTACAAAACTCATAGATTATGATATCCAAGGCATTCAAAACAAAAATCACAATATGGAGACATGAACTATGGTAGAGAGGAACTTGTGTCGCTCAACCTAGTATTAGTAGCTTTATGTGGAGTCATGCGCTTGTATCTCAAACAAGTATGCAATTGCTGCTACAGACATAGGAGCATTACTTAGAATAGGGAGTGAATTAAAGTATAAATGTAATTCAATTACTTGGGATTTAATTAGGAAAAAATTGAAAGAATAAAAAAATGTTGCTTTTCAGTCCAACATGGCCCAAAGTGATTTTTATTTTTTCTTTCTTAAAACTAGAGTAGGGGTCTAGGGACGGTAGCCCCTAGTGGGATTGAGGGTCAACCCTTGCTAGACTCTAGGGGTAGTGCATGTCATTTTTTATAACTTTATCATTTTTAACCAATCTCCAAGAGTCCTCCAAAACTTTCAAAAAACACTTGACTTTCATTCTTTTACATTTGAGTGTTTTAAATTTTTTATTCTTGTTTTAAAAATAAATTTCACTTGATTTTCAATTTTTCTTTTTTTACTTCATTGCAGTTGAGTCTTCCAAGTAGGACTTGTCAGGTCCGGTGAGTTTGAGTAGACTCACCGAGCACTTGAGTCATGAGTGTTTCTTGTAAATGCTAATTGACTGATTAACATAGAGTAAACAAGAATATATAACAGTAGTAATAAACATATCAATTACTCAACAATGCACATGCACAGAATATGTAGTGTATTCTTCATTCATCAGATAGGCAATAAGTACATCATACCAAATATGTGTGGTCCCTAACTACAAATGAAACATGAAATATATAGCTGGCCGATGTTGGTTGAGGACACCAACTATCGGCAACTACCTATTACAACTAATCATGGTCGGGGACTAATTCTTGATTACATGTATTCATTACTTTTTGTTGATTACAATATTATTTATTTATTTATTTTCCGACTACATCAGCTCTTCCAAAAAGGAAAGTCGTCTTCCAAACGACTGACAACCAAAATTGGAAGACAACCATACAGTATACTAGTTTTAGTGAGAAGATGGGTGAGAAGACGTCCTTGAGGAACATTTGAAGTTACGAGCAATGACGTTCGGGGAAGATCTTCAACAATGTTCTCATGAGGAGATAGTTGTCGTTCATCGTCATGCCCGAGTTCCTCCTTATCACCTCCTTTTTCACCTTCTTCTTCTTCGGACTCTTGTTCTTCTATAGAATCTTTTTCCTCTTCAGAGTCTTCTTTGTTAGAATCTTCTTCTTCGGCAGATTCCTTGCTTTCATTTCCTTCTTCTTCGGAATCTTCCTCTTCAGAAGCAGGCCCTTTTCCTTTTGTATGAGATAGTTCAGATTTCGTGGTCTTTGTTTCTTCAACTTCCCGTGTATCTTTTTTACCAACAGTGAACTTGATTCTAGAGCCTCTTCGGGAAGAAGAGGAAGTAGCCACATGCTTGTCTTTTGTGCAAAGTTCCTATTGTTGGCTGGCTCCAGCTCCAGGTACTTCTCCGTCTGACTCTGTCCTAAAGGCTTTCATCTGGAAACCATGTTTGTGCAACCATTCTGCTGTGTTGGACAATATGGAGGCAAGCCTTTCCCTGATGGAGACACTTTCCTTCTTAGACCATTGTACTGTAGGAAAAGGTCTCCTAGAAATTTCATTTTCTTTGTAGGCAGAGTTGAGGATGTCACTAGGATCCTTGAAATACTCTGGTAGATCGGCCACATCAAGATCTCTGTTCTACTCTACGGTTAGCCTGCAAAAGTCCATTTTGTGTACGTCTTCTTCATCTCTGCATTCAACCCATATGTCCTCGAAGCGGTACTTGTGTCGGTGACCTTTCTTCAATTTCCTATTCACATCTCGATAATCAAAGTCAAATCTGTATTTGTATGTCCTTATTGTCATGATCTGCATTTCTGCATAGACTTATTTGGCCTTTTGTACACTGTGAATGGTATATCTACCAATCGATAGTGGAAACTTGAAACCCGGTTTGTGAATTCTCATTCGTTCCTTGTGAATTGAGATAAGTTGTCTGCATAGCTCCATGAGTATCCACTTATCTGAGGCATATCTAGGCAACATGTAAGGATACCCAGTATAGCAACCTGCCCTCATGTAGGTGAAAGTTGGAAATTGCAAAAAGATACACCCGACTTTACTCACCACTTTGTAGGCCTCGTCAGATACTCTCTTCTTTTTGAGAGTTAGGTCAAAACTGAAAAGCAGAGGTGCAAAGAACACATTTGTAACCCTTCTGAAATGATGAAGTCTTTCCTTCAGTTCCAACTGGTAAAAATACTTATACACAGGTACGGAGTGCTGGTTCCCCTTTGTAGATAATCTTGGAAATTGCCACATCACAGCTGCGGCATACACCAAATAGGAAGTCATGTAGAACTTCAAAGTGGTTGGCACATTTATCAATTGCTCATGGATTTCATCACTGATTTGGGTCCCCCAATCAATGTGAGTTTTCTTTCTCCGTATGATCCAAACGTATTCATACATCTGGTCCTGAAAATGAGATAATTCTAGCAAGCCTTTCACCCTGCTCAGGAGGGTAATCATATTCTTGACATCCTCTTTGAAGTCACTTCGAGGAAGCCCCTTCGACCATCTTGAGATAGTGGGCCTAGGTGTTTTCAACCAATGGTTGTTAATCAAATTTTTAGCCTTATTGGAATCTAAATCATAGACTTCCTATGCCTGTTGGATTGAAATCTTTGTGTATTGTTCCATGTGTGGAACTCTGAAAACAATGTCAAAGAATTCAGGGTCTAATCTCATCATCACTTGTCCTGAAGAATCTATTACACTTTTTCTCTCTCGGATATAGTTTGATGCAACCTGGAGAACGAACTCTGTATGATTAGCAAATGTCGGGAATGTGGACACCAGATGCAAATTGCTATATACAATAGCTCTCAAGCTATCTTCCAAGGGCTTTTGCTCAGTTCTTTTCACAAAATCTTCAAGGTCCTGATGACCAACTTCGGTGTCCTTTGTTTCATCCACCTTTGAGATCACCACTGTAGGTGAAAAGACACCTTGGTATTTATATTTGATTTTGCCCTCTTTCTTAGAAGATGATGGAGGATTCTTTGCTGTCATCTAGAAGAACTAGGATCAAAAGATATCACCTTCGGGATCACTTGACGAGATCTGGAGAGAAATTGCAAGGATGGTGAATCAACAGGTATTAGACGAAACTGCAGCATTGGGAAGCGTGAGGCAAGCAAGCAATGTGGAACAAGTGGAAACAAGCAATTTGGTATGGAAAACGGAGCATGGGCGAAGAAACAAGGTTTGGAGCGCAAACGGAGCAATTTTGGAGCGTTAGAAGGAAAAACTATCAAAAGTGTAGGGGTGCTAAAAATTAGCACTCCTACACTTGGAGATGCTGATTTACATGTAGGGGCATTGATTTTCAACGCTCCTACATGTATGTGGCACTTTGAACAATCAAAGTGTTGGGGTGCTGAAAATCAGCGCCCCTGCATTTGGAGGAAGTTCATTTGGAAAAAGTCAAGGCGCTGATTTTCAGCTCCTTGACATTGTTCTTCTTGGAAGATCTCTCGCTTTTTGAGTTGGATGTCAAATCGGATAAAAACACAGCTATTGCATTTTTGCAAACAAGGTACTCCATGTAGGAGCGATGATTTTCACCGCTCCTACATGTGGAGTTGTGAAAATCTTCAAAGTGAACAGGCGGCAAGTTTCACCGCTTTGTCATGGAATGGCTTGGTAGACTTGGTGTTCGAGCGGTGAAAATCACCGCTTGAACAATTCGAGTGATGGTCTTTCAAAAACGATAAAGCTCTACCTTTTTTCGAACGGATGCACTCAAAATTTCACTGCTTGGTGAGTGAGACACTTGAAGGTCAAAAGAAACACAAGAAGGTGAAGAAAAAGTATGAAGAGAAAGACCCAAGACATTTTGAAAAATGAAAACAAAACCCTAACAAAAAATACAAAAAACAGGGCGCGATATGGAAAGAGGGATGATGAATTTGAAAGTGAAGAGAAGATTCAAAACCCTAATCAAGGAAAAACGTTTTGGACAAGACTAAATCGAAACCTGCAGAGATTCCTAAAATGAATGGAAGGAAGAAATGTAATGAAGAGAAAAAATGACATACTTGGTAAAAGACGCAAAACCCTAACTATGAAAGCTCGAAAATTTTTTTTGGAGATCACGAACTAGCTTCGAGTTGGTGTAGAGAGCAGCACGCAGGGAGAAGGAACGACGAGGAAATGTAATTATATTAGCTAAACAATTACTTAAAAGTCATTTTAAAAGAGTCATTAATGCAACTCCGCTTGTGCATTAATGAAGGCGCATCAAGTGGCGAGACATATATACAAGCGGTGTTTTTCACCGCTTGTGCATGTGGAAACATGACTCAAGAAAAATGCACTAGTGGTGAAAATCACCACTCGTGCAATTTTGACTAAGGGAACCAAGTGTAGGAGCGCTGATTTTCAGTGCTCCGACACTTGAAGCAAAAGTCACTAAGTCAACATGTAGTAGCGTTGATTTTCAGCGCTCTGACATGTTTGACAATTTTTACAACTCCCAAAGGTTGAGAGCTAACAAGGATGCTTGTTTTGAAGCTCTTCGAAAGACGAACGGGGGAAAACACTCAAACGGACTGTTTGAGATTTTGGACCGCGCATCGAGGTGAATTAAAATTTGCCTTGTTTTGTGTGCTTGAACATCACGAAACTACAAAAAGGACAAGTTTTGTAGGGAGGTTATCAGTGAATCAAGCGCTGCTAGATTCCATGATAATAGAGAGGTCTCCAAACGGCTCCTCACTCCTAACATCATCGCCATGACCCCAATGACGAAGCGATCCAAAGACAAGAGACAATCGATGCAAGATATGGCTCCTGTGAATTAAATCGTGGGCCTCAAGTCCGCCTATATGAACTGAAAATTATATTAGATTGGTGCCATATATCAAATCGCCTTCCATGAAGGAAATCGATGCAAGCCCAACCTAGAAATGATCTCCAATGATAGCACAAAAATCTTCAAACCCTTTCCAATCTTTGAATTCTTTCAACACTGAAGCTCTATTTTGACCACTCAGTGAAGCCAAACCTCACAAGCAATAATTCAGCTGATAGTTTCACAGCCTCAAAATTGCACAAACATTGAAGAGTTTTCGTTCTCCAATGTTGAATGCTGAAACCCTTGGTCTCAAGCTCAAATCCCAAGAAGTCACCAAAAAAAGTCAAATGCTCATAGATAGGTTTGACTTTCTTCACTGGCAGCTTATATATTTCTCATGAAGTTCGATTCCCTCCCTTTTTGCTTTTTGAATCACTTAAATTAATATTTAATTCACATTTGAAAATGTTTAAAATCTTCTTCCTAGGCGCACTTTCCAAGGTACACAATTTTTTTCCTTAATAATATTAAAGTGGCCCCATTGACATAAGTCAATTAAATTAATAATGTGTACTTTTTAATAATTTAATATTATTAAAGTCTTAACTTTAATAATATTTAAAAATGACATTACTCCTTCAATACACATCAAATTCTGATTCCTTCTGCGCCAGGTGATCAATAACTGAGGTAACCATGTGTCCAAGTGCCCTACTAAAGATAGTAACCCTAGACTCCATAACTAGGTGACTTACTATAAATAGTAAGTGTGTACAACTGATCCCAGAAATACCAAACGAAGGCCAAACCTGAACTACCCAAAGCTCTGGAGAAGAAAACACACTGATCACTGCCAAAAGGGAGCCTCTAACCATCTGTGTTAGCCCACGAGGGTTAGGAATAGGCTAAACCATCATAAAACAGGATCACGCTAAAAAGGGGACATTACAAATCCCCTCAAACAATTTGCAACAAAAATACTAAACAGGCAAGGGATAACATCTAGTGGCACAAGGAGGTGGAAGTGCAACTTTTGTGGTGAGGAGTGGTTTGGGAGCATCACTAGAGTTAATGCACACCTTCTTTTCATTAGAGGAAAAGGTGTGGAGATATGTGCTTTTTTTGCAAAACCGGAAAACATCAAATACAAAGTTGAAATAAATAAGTTATGGGGTGTTCTTGATGATACTCTAGTTGCACCTGTGCCTACTACTTTGCATCATAGGACACATCTTCAACATAGCCAACCATAGAGATCCAGCCATACTTTGCAGACAAGAGTGGGAGGGACACCAAGTTCTTCCAGTGCCTATGCTGGAGAGGGGAGGGGGAAACAGAAATTGCAAAGTCAAACTCAAAGTAACCCCATAGCAGATTTGTTTAATGCGCATCTCAAGGATGACATAGATGATGCCATTGGCAAGTTCTTCTTTGCCAATGGCATCCCATTTCATGTTGCCCGATCTCCTTATTATAAGGAGATGATATCGATGGTGGCAAGGGTAGGACCATCATATGTGCCACCAGGTGCAACGAAATTGAGGACCACAATTGTTACACCCCGATTGTATAGCTACTATTGCATAGGGTGATTGATTGTAATGATTGGATCAATGTGATGAATAAAACATGTTGTTTCTTGTTATCAATATGAATGTGTTCCATTTAATGCTTGTCTTATTTGATTGTTACTTCTATTGATGTAATCCTAGATGAATGTTGCATGTAAGTTGTTGAATAATGTTTATTCTAACTTTTGAGATGTTTCGTGTATACTGCTTTGTTGTGAACTGTAACAACCCGACCCTTCCGTAAAATAAAATTACATCCTAAAAGTAAGTAAACATGCTAACATGTCATTGCAATAGTATTTTTTTCTTTTCCTTTATTGATAAAACGTGAACAAATTGTCATGTTAGTTTACAATAAAGATTCCACTTCAATATAAAAACTTCACAATACATGAAACAAGAATACATACCTTAACTATCATAGCTCCAATGAGCTTTAAAACAAATAGTAGTAAGAAGGTCCAGGAGATCGTCCTTTCAAATCTTGGTACATCGGCCGCTTGCTGTGGAGGAGAAACATCACTCGGGCGCTTTTCCGCCAACCACGGACTTATAACGCGGTCCCCCGCACACCTATCGTTAGATAGATGGCCCTCCCTTCGAAGAAGAGATTGGTAGGGAATCCTTTAACGATTACCAACTGAGCATAGTGTTGTGTCCTACACAACTAGAACCTTGCTATTACACAATCTCGAACTAGTACTCGGATCACAATGAACTGACAGTGTAGTCTCAACTAACTCACATCTACGTGGCAGTCGTACGTTTCACTACTTTGGCCAAAGTATTATCATTCAGTACTTCGAACGAAGGTCATCTATCATAAACACTACTCAGGGCCGATTTGCATTAAGGCTTTCTTACACTATGCGTAGGTTAGTCCTTCCGGGGTAGTGCGTACCCTAGACCTCCTACATCACGCTAAACTACTAGAAATGAAAAGCATAACAAGTAACTCAAAGTCCTCTCCTTTCCTGGAAATCAATGCCTATGAGTTTACACAAGCTTCACTAAGTTAACCTTAATGACTTAAGCTGAAAATTGTTACTTGACTTGATGCTATCATTCCCGTCCTAGTATTTAGTACCTACTTAAACATATACTCTTCATATGGAGTTAATATTAAGCAAACACTTTATAATGTATCTAGGTTTCCAGTGTAGTTGTACACTAATGCAAGCATTGCATACAAAAGAAAACATACAATACTATTACTTAAATTCCACAGCCTTATCTTTGATTATGAATTCTAAGAGCAAATCCTAATCTTTGCAAGCATTAAAGAATAGAACAAAATATCACATTCTTATCCTTGTACATTCAGTAAACAGGAATTCAGCCCTTTATCAGAAACTCTTCTATAGTATGAACGAATAGAATGCCTATTGAACTTTTAGAAGTATATTAGAATGGAATAAGAAGGTGAATAGCTTGCCTGATATTTATAAAAATACTCTTATGCAGATGGTGATTTAGATTGAGTCTGAAGCTCCTTTTTCCTTCAGTCAAAAGATCTCCAGCCTTCTTGTTATTGACGGAGAACTTTCAAACCAGAATGATGGATAATCTCTATCCTTTAATGTTAAACTCAAAATTGATGACTGGCAGAAATGAATAATGCAATGATACTCTCAGATATGATGAATACTCTCACAGCTGAAATTACTCCCACACACAGTAAAATAATCAGAAAAGAAATGTTCTTCAGATGAATTCGCACACAAAAGCTCAACTCAGAATTTAGCAAAAGGCGTGATTTGAAGAATGAAGTAACGTCCTTTATATAGGGTCCCTGCTCAACTAATTTGCTATTAAGAAGGTAAGAAAAATGCCAGACATCTACAGAATATTTCAAACTTGCAATGTGGCGAATTAAGGAGGTGATTCGACCTTCTAAGATGACAGCAATTTGCAGAATAAATCAACTCATATGGCAGATTTTGACAGCTCAAGACGTTCTCTAGATTTTAGGTTAATTTGATATAAATGATTTGAAAAATTCGTTTCAAATGATAGGTCGAGCCTGCAACAATCCACGTTGCCATTTTAGACGCCTTAAGAAAAGTTTTTGGCCATTATTTATTGACCTATTCTCTGCCCGCGCGCTTCAGACGCGTTTTTCTTCATGCGCGCGACTTTCTCACGCGATTTCATGATTTAAAACGTATTTTCCTTTTTTTTCAAATGTTCAATATAGTTTAAGATGAGATATTTATTCATTGTAAGATTTTACAAAGTGGTGCGATTCAAAAAATGAATTCTTCAAATGTATTCGAAGAGTTTTCACGGGATTGTGTTTTATTTAAATTTATATAATTTACATTTCAATATCATACATTTATATATTTTATTATATATGTATTTCAATTAAGTGTAATATTTTTAAATATATAAATATATATAGTTTCCGACATTACATCGTGATATTTATATATATTTACATATATGTAAATATTACCTTAATATTAATACATATATTTTAAATATATAAATATATAATATATTTACATAGGTATTTATGTATTTATGTCAATATCCATAAATATTATCACATCCTTAATATATACATTTATACATAAATATATATGTAAATTTGCTAGGCAATAATATTAAATATTATTTTCACCACATATATCAAGTGGACTGTGTACATATATATATACCTGTGTATACGTATGTATGCGTACATACATGTCGACACATGTGTATGAGCATATCCGTCTGCTTAACGTACACATGTATTGATATGTCTATACATATAAATACGTGTTCACAATGTATAGATGTATGTGTGTTCCCAATCAATCATTAACACAACTTTCACATCATTCATACTTGGGTCATGGTATAGCAAGTCTGACGTTTAAATAATCACATCTCTTAAACATAAAGAAGTGAATTCAGAACCTTAAGGTCAATTAGACAAGTCTATGGATGACTTACCGTTATCTCGACAAATAGACTTGGCTTACTCAATCTATAGTATGTGTGTGTATGCTCAATTTGGTAATTGTTACTGTTTACCCGACCAAGTTCTTCCCCGAATGATGTCTCTCCTCTGTCCGGAGGAACAGTCTTCATACCTGCGCACCATGACATGACATCGGCGGTCATATGCTCATAAAAAGGTAAAAACATCTCACAAGTTAAAATAACATTATTCTATAATTCTATGCAACATTCATTCAAAATTACATCAATTGAAGTAACAATCAAATGAAACCATCATTCAAATAGAACGCCATTATTGATAATAAAAACATCATTGTTTTATTCACTATAAAGATTCAAACATTACAATTAATTGCCCTATGCAATAGTAGCTATAAAATCGGGATGTAACATGAACATATGACTCCCGTTAGTGTGTCATTGAATGCAGGTGTGCGAACCATTCCTCCATGCAGAGGAGAAATATCACTTGGGAGAGGAGCTTGGTCGGGTAAACAATAACGAGAACCATTTGAGCATATACACACATGTCCCTTAGACTGAGTAAGCTAAGTCAATTTGTTTGAGTTACGGGTAAGTCATCCGTAGGCTTGTATGTTGGCATTAGGAGTTGTGTCTACTTATGAATGCATGTATAAGTGATGTTTATTTGTGTATCTGACTTACTATACAATGATCATTGTGAGGATAACGTAAATGGTTGTATGTGAATATTAATAATATTATATTATTATTGCCTGATGACTTTTCATATATATATATATATATTTATATATTGGGTATATGCTGACTGGCTCACAATATAACTATATATTGGTTAAATATATATATATATATATGTAATTATATATTAAGGATTATATATAATAATATTATAGTTATATTAAAATATATATATATTTATATATTAATAATACTCGGGTATTTAAATATATATATATATATATATGTTTAATATATTTAAGACTATAATAATATTTATATAATAAAATATATAATGAAATTATATTTTATTTAATTTATCAATTTATGAAAATCGAATTATTTTCTAAATTGATCTCCACTTTGGAAATTAACTTATTTCCTAAGTTTAATATTTTAAATCTCTTAAAGTGGATAAAAGATTATATCTCACTTGGAGTAAATATTAAAGTTTAAACTATGAAAAATCAATGAATATCTTTCGGCCGAATATTTGTGAATCGGGCTATTCTCATTTGGATAAATTTAAATGATTAAAACAAGGGAAATCGAAATATTTCCCTATTACTTGGAAATGTAAATGTTTAAACTTTTGAAAAGCAAAATATTTGCTTTCAAACTATTGAAAGAGCTTCATACGTGAAAATGCATGGCGCTGGAAAAACACACCCCTGTGAAGTGCGCTTCGCCTGGGAGAAGAAATCAACACAGCTGAGGAATAGGGGCAACACAACTTGAGAAGGGATTAGGTGTTTTGAGTTTAGCCATGACCATTTCCAAAATTGATGAATCATTTCACAGTTTGCGCCATGTTTGGTAAATACCTGAAGATGTCGATTTCTTCTTTTAATCATGTGCAAGTTGAAATTTTCGTTGGTTTGCTGGCAAGTTCAGAGGTCGAATCACCTCTTGAAGTGCTGAGTATGGGAATAGAAATCCGCCACTTACCATTTGAATTATTCAAAAACACAGTTTTGTCATTCTACATGCCTGGAGAAGTGGAAGTCAATGGTTTCTGGTTCTATAAATAGCCGCCATTACATTCTTCATAACACACTTTGCAAAATCTGAATTCTCTGTCATTCTCTGAGTTTGTTCAATAATTTCTTTAATCTGAAAATCATACACATTTCTGAGAGATAAAAACAGAGGAAAACCAGTATATTATCATCACAATCTGAGTATATTTCCAATATAGCTGAGTATTCATCACTTGAGAGTCTATTTCTGGGAGATAAATCTGTCAACATTGAGGGTTTTTATTAAAAGAAGGACTGGAACTGCGTTATTGGAGAGAAAGCTCATAATCAGGCATGAAACCTTTATCATCTTTCAATTTTGAATCTGATTGTTATATATCTATTTCTTTGTGTTTGTTGTGTGTGCAAAGGCTAAAGGTTATTTCCTTAATGCAATTTAGTTTGTAGGGGAAAAAAACTTTTAAGAGAAATGTTTACTTATTATGCATAAAAAGGGAATTTATGTGAAGAATTAAAATGCTTTTTAGTGTGAAATTGCATATTTTGTATGGTCTCTGTTGTGACCTTTTCACACATCACCCCATTCAAAATGGGGACCCCCTAATTTTTGCTCCGTTCCTCGTCTTTTGGCTTTGGTTTTGTCTCTCTCTCTCTCTCTCTCTTTCTGCTATCTGCCTTTCCGGGGATGTGCCCGTCTTTGAACTTAAATGTGAGATTTTGGCTAGGTTTGAGAATTAGGGTTTTCTTTCTTCCAGTCAGTTTGAAGTTAAATTAAGTGAATTGAAATCTGAGTTTGGCAATACATTCAACATGCTTCCAACAGATTCCTAGCAAAATTTCATTGAATTCTGACAACTTACTATTTTTACTAAGTACCTAATTTGGGACATTTTCTCGGCACTTTTGAGATTTTAACCGTCACACTGCATCCAGGACACTTTAAACTGCTTGTTTACAAAATTTGAGCCAGATTTGACAACTTTCTATTTTTAGCAAGTATCACCCTCAGAAGCAGATTTTAGGGTTTGCCTGCGAAGTTTTTGAATGCATGTCTAGAGAATATTTTTGGGTTTTCTGAGACCTACGCAACGGTATAACATGCAAGGTGAAATGATAACTTTCCGCAGTCTTCACTTCAGAGGCTATTTTTAGGGTTTGCATGTTCGAGTCTTCAACGCATGTCTGGATATTCTTTGTGGGTTTTTCGAAAGCTTCACAATGATGTAACATGCAAACTAGGATCAGGACCTTTTTCGGGAGCTATCTTCAGAGGCTATTTTTAGGGTTTGCATGCAGGGCTTTTCAGTGCATGTCAGGTTATTCTTTATGGGTTTTTCAAGAGCGACGCATTGATGTGACATGCAAACAAAGTTGGTCACTTTTTCGGGGACTTACTATTTTTAGCAAATTTACTCTAGCAGGCCCCCCCAACACTTCAGTATCACAAACAGACCGACATGCAACAAAAACGGGGTCAAACGGAGATTGTTTGAGCAACATGCAAGTCAGATTAGGGTTTCCAGCTTCGGGACCTAAAATGAGGGGTCAAATGCCAGAATCTCCGAAAACTGAAGTATCCCACTGTGATCAGTATCTTTCAAGGATTCCACTGGTAAAATTTGAAGGCAATCTGAGCACTTACTATTTATGGTAAGGCACTCTAGAAACAGGCTATAAATAGCAAGTCAGCAGCAGGCGCCAATGTGAACAGGCAAGTCAACCCATGAGGATCACGTCAATCAAATTTCAAATTAAACGAAGTTGCAGAAGTCCTGAAACCAAGCAGTTACTATAAATAGTAAATCACCTTCGGAAACATGCTATAAATAGCAAGTCAGCACAAGATGGCAATGTGAACAGATTAACTAGGTCATGAGGATCCTGTGGTTAAAATTTCAGATCAATCCAAGCTTCAGAAGATCAAAAACCAGGGTACTTACTAATTATAGCAAACTAGGGCAAGCAAGCTAAAAAAATGTCTAAGTCTGTGATATTCCTGCTCACCCCCTGAAATGCGCCCTCAAGAGGATGAAGCTTGGAAAATTTTCAAGTCTGAGATAAACTTCCTTCACCCCCTGTGAAATGCGCCCAAGATGACACTGGCAGAAGGATGGAAAAAGTTTCAAATGTTAAAATTCCTACTCCCACCCTCAAATGCACCCTCAAGGAGAAGAGGATATGAAGAAAATTTGTCTAAGTATTGCTAATTCTTGCATGACCCCCTCAAATGCGCCCTGTCATGAAGGGAGGTGATGGAAAACGTTTAAGTCATGAAGATGTTCCTACTTGACCCATGAAATGTACCCTCAAGGAGAGAGATGGAGATAAAATTTTCTTAGGCAAGTGGAAATTCTTCCTTGACCCTCCAAATGCGCCCATCTCCAACATGCGTGAAGGAAAAGTAACCAAGGCGTTGGGTTGAATTCCTCCTTGACATGCCAAATGCGCCCAAGTGAGCTAGGAAAAGGACAAAAAGGGTTGAATTCCTCCTTGACCCCTTGAATGCGCCCATGTTAAAAGTAAAGTTAAAACATGTTTAAGGCGTTGAATTCCCCCTCAACATGTGAAATGCGCCCAACTTGCTAGATGGGTGAGAAAGTTTCTAAATGTGAATTCCTCCTCTATACCCCATATGCGCCCAAGTCACCTTGCCTTGGAGGATATTTAAAAATTTGCTAAGGCATTGCTAATTCCTCCTGAGGGTCCCAAATGCGCCCATATTCAAAGTGAAGCTAAGACATGTGCTAAGGCATGGTTAATTCCTCCTAGACATGCAAAATGCGCCCAAGTTCAAGATGATTCTAGGGAATATGCTAAGTGTTGTTGAAATTCCTCCTTGATGCATCAAATGCGCCCAAAGTTATTGAAGGTGGTGGCTTTTAAAATATATGCTAAGTGTTAGGAATTCTTCCTCACAACCCCAAATGTGCCATGACTGGAGATGAATGGGAGGAAAATATCCAAGGAAAAATTGAAAATCCTTCTAGACCTCCTATATGCACCCATGCTGGTGATGTTATTTGAAATTTTTGTAAGGCACAAAATTCCACCTTCCCTGGAGGAAAATACGCCTAAGCTTGAAGGAGAAGTTGATAAAATTTTCTGAGGCATGTATAAATTGACAAATTTTCTAGGTATTGGATATATTCAACAAGGAATTGATTTTAAAATTTTCCACACCTCGCCAAGGATTTTGAGATGAAGATTTTTGATGAGCACCTGGTTGATGAATTTCGTAAGTAAAAAAATTAAAATTTTCTCTAAGGCAAGGAATAAATGGTGTGGTTAGAAATAAATTGCCTTGGCTGGTGTAATTGAAATTAATTGCCTAGATGATTTTGATCAAATGTTTTGTGAGAATAATCTTTTTGAGCCAGAGATGGATGAAATCAAAATGTTAATACCTCAGTTGGTGAAATAAATTTCTTAAAGAGGGTGCAGTTGAAGTTAATATTTTTAAAAGATGATTTTAAAATGCTAAAGTAAAATACGTCTTGACCAGTGGAGATGAAGATTCTTGAAATTATGGAAGGTCAAAGTATTCTAGATGCCAAATGCCAAGTGTTATAGCTGCCTGAGGAGGGAAATTCGAATTCCTGCAGTGAAGTAGTGGAAATTTAATGAACTGGCTACAATAGGCTTCTTCTAGAATTCAACTTGGCTATATGAACTGTGAAGTTGTTTCATTTTTCTCCATCAGCTAGCAAGTACGACTGGAACTTTGAAGTGAAGATTGCAGTGTTAGAAAAAAATCTTGGTGTTGAGAGAAATTCGAAGTTGACTCTAATTGTGAAATAAATTTGAAGCTGAGAAGTGCTGAAGCAGGCTTGGGTCGAATTTTTCTAAGTGCTGAAGTTGTATTGCTGCAGGAAAATTTTCTATGTGTTTAAAGTTCGAAGTTGCTGTAGGAGGAGTTGAGAATGGCTGAAGTAAGAGCGACTAGCAGGGAAAATAATTCTGAATCCAGCAAGGCAAATGCGTCGAGACAAGCTGTGATCAAGAAGCTGAGCAAGTCTTTCCTGCCAGAGTCGAAGTTTTCTTCAAAGCTGGGCAAGTTGGCTGATACGAACTTGGGCTCTTTCACCATGGAAGCTTTCAAAAGTCTAATAATGGGAGTTGGAGGTCATCGTCCATCAATCACTTCACATAATATTGCCAGAAGTGGACTTTATGCAGCTGTTGGTTTTCCACCAGCAATTTAGTGTCCGAAGTTGATCATGGAGTGTGCTAACTGTTACAATCCAGAGCAAAGGTCTATTGTCTCACCTGATGGCAGATTGTTTGCCAACCTCACGCCTGCAGCTATTGGCGAAGCATTTGGAATTCCCTCACATGAGAAGATGATCTACAAAACGAGAGAACGTGTTGAATGTATGTATGCCTCTACATTTGACAGATGTGCTGATATGATAAACTCTCGTTGGATGAACAAGCCCAAGCCCACTTGCACGAAGTTTCCAAAGTAGATAATCTCAGATGATTTGAAGCAGGAATACTATGATTTGATCATGATGCTCAGCAGAGTTGGAGGATGCCCCCAGGCGTTCATCTTTGAACCTGGGATGTTTAATTACATCAATCTTGTGCTGGAAGGCAAGGAGTTTATTAATTGGGCGGTGATGATTAGTGATAATTTGCATGAGCAGCTCCAGAGTTTGAGGAGAACGAAGACATTTTATATGGGCTCATACATTATCTACATGTTGGCTAGTATGACGAAGTATAGAGGAATATCATACAAGAAGCCGATTGGATGTGGCTCTCAGCAGTTCAAGATTCATGAGGCTTGTCCGCAACTGCACTTGATGAGCACATCTCATTACAAGAGAGTCAATGATGCCTTCACCATGCACATAACAAGATCACTTCAGCAAAGAACTCATCACAGGATCTCCAAGGAGGCTCAAGAATTGATAGAAAGGTACGGTTGTTGGTTCATCCAATTTCCGAAGTTTACTTATATTAGTCTGCAAGGGTTCTCTTCATATCCATATAGGCTGCCCAGATACCCTACAAACAAAATGTTGATGTTAGAAATATCTAGGCAGCTGATTGCCTACGATAAGATTCAGAAGAAAAAGAAGAAGGGAGGACTTGACTTCCCGATCATCATGGGAAATTCACATGAAGTGTGTCATTCACTGCAGGCAGCCAAGGAAGCTGAAAATGAGCTTCAGTTTTTCCATCTTTCTTACCACACTAGCAGGCAGTATTATGATCCTCACAGGAATATCAGATGGATACTGTCAGAGGAGTTCAGGTATAAGGCAAATATTGAAGATTACTGGGCTGGTGCATTGGATGAAGCTGAGGTAAGAAAAAGGATGTTTTCAAGATTACCTTTGGGCATGATCAAGGAGTGCAAGATTATTCCAGTGCCGGACCAGGTAGATGAGGATATGAATGTTATTCATCCAGATTATGAGACAGTGAGGGATACGCCACTCCCACTTCCAGATTGGTCGAAGCCGGAGATTGCGGATTTGGATACACTTGGCATACCAGTCCTGACATTCACCAGGGGATGGGTTGAGAGGCATGTGAATAGGCTGAAGGGCAGGTCCATCCCTCTTACTTACAACTTGATGGGAGATCATAGGTCACCGACTGTTACGAAGAAGAAGCAGATTGCTCGAGCTCCAAAGTCACGAAGGAAAGAGCCAATCTAGCTAGAGCCTCCGAGAGTCGAGGTGGAATTACCTACACGATTGGAGACTCATTCTCCAAGTATACAAGAAGTTTCATTGTTTGTTGATCAGAGAAATATACTGAACAAGGAGCAGGGATTACAGGAGGCAAATCAGCCACCTCGAAGGGAGTCTGTTGGCCAGAGTGTCAACACACCTATCAGAGGTAACCAGTAGCAAGAAGATGAAGAAATGGCCACAGATACACACTTCCAGCATGAGATTGAGGCGGCATTGGAGGATGACACTGTTACAGGGCAGGAGGCCCAAGGTTTAGGAGATACTCAGCCCATGGAAGTTGGTGAGCCCTATCAGAATGAAGTTAGACAGGAGGTCCGTGAAGAGGAAGCAAGGAATGAGCAGTCACTTATTATTTTGGATTTATAGCAGGTGGTACCAGATTGGCTTAGGGATAGGATGAGGAGGAGCCCCGTTGAAGAAACTAATCCAGTAGTTGAGATGGAGGAATTCCTGAGGAGGCTCAGTGCGCCTCCAACAAAGAAGAGAGCTAGGAAATTTTCAAAGATTTCAACAAATGAGGATGGCTCTTGCACCCTTCATGTGGCTATTCCAAGGGTTGAGTGTGATCGAGATGATGCTGTTCCGAAAAATTATGTGATTACCACCATGGAGTTAGGTCGCCCCACGGGAGCACAGATAATTGAGTGTGATAACTCCTACCAGGCACTCAAGGACAAATTGCTCCAGACTGAAGGCAAATACAAGAAATTGAAGAGGGATCACAGGACTTTGATTGGTTACGTACAACATTTGTCTCGTCCTTGTGGACAGGAGAATCCGGCGATTGAACTTCCAGCCGAGTTTCCTAGAGAATCAGTTAGTGGCTTGGAAGATTTGAGAAAGATGGCACAAGAAGCAGATGAGTGGGTTGCTAGCGTTCGTGTTGAGAATAAAAAGTTTATGGAGGATTTTGCTCATGCTTATCACTAGGCTTCCAGCATTATGGCACGAATGGATGCGGTTGATCAAGCTTGGGGCGATGCTCATATCTATCAGAATAGGGTTGTTTAGCATCTAGAGGCTTTGATGCATACTCCCTTATATACTTTGATCAAGAGAGAATGGAGTAGCCGTTGGCAACTTTGTTCTGTGTTGGTGCGGTCACAAAAATCACATCAACAGTCTCCATATAAGGAGAATATGATTGTAATAGTTACAATATACCAGGATCGAAATGAGAACAGGAGTCAAGTATACTCAATCAGCTTAAAGTTATTAGGTTAATTGAGGTAAGCTTGAGAGACTCCTAGGATAAAGATTTCTAGTATAGGAGGGATTATGTGAATTATTTGTTATGCTAATTCATTTCTAGTAGACTAGATTGTCATAAGATAGTCTGGGATGATAGACAATCCAATGAAAGACTAAACCTATGTGTAGTGTAAGATAGTCTTAAGTCAAATCAGCCCTAAGTAGTGTTTATGATAGATGACCGTCATTCGAAGTACTGAATGAGAATACTTTGGCCAAAGTAGTGAAATGTACGACTTCCACATAGATGTGAGTTAGTTGAGACTACACTGTCAGTTCATTGTGATGCTTATACTAGTTCGAGATTGTGAAATAGCAAGGTTCTAGTTGTGTAGGACACAACATTATGCTTAGTTGGTAATCGTTAATAGATACCCTACCAATCTCTTCTTTCGAAGGGAGGGCCATCTATCAAATGATAGGTGTGCGGGGGACCGCATTATAAGTCTATGGTTGGCGGAAAAGCGTCCGAGTGATGTTTCTCCTCCACAGCAAGTGGTCGATGCACCAAGATTTGAAAGGAAAGGAACTTGGACCGTCTTACTACTATTTGTTCAAAAGCTCTCGAGCTATGTATGCAATTGTTTTACTTTTGTACTCTGATTTATATTTGCAATGAAAATGGAATTCATGTGGAAATATATTTTAACTTGTATGCATTTATCAATGAAGAAAGGAAAGATTTTGTTACTTGTTACCTTTATATGTTTGGAGTAAAATTGAAAAGAAAAAAAAAATTACGCAAAGGATAGGTCGTTACAACAATCTTGGATAAGAACTATTCCAAGATCAATTTGATGATGGAGAAGATGAAGGAGTGTTGGGTTAAGACAGGATGCAGCATAGTCATGGATGGGTGGACGGACATTAGCCATCATCCACTCATTAATATAATGGTTACATGTATTGAGGGCCCATATTTTCTTAAGGCAATTGATTGTTTAGGGCATCGCAAAGATGCTGATTTTCAGTTTGAGGTCCTCAAGGAGGCTATTGAGGAAGTTGGGCCACAAAATGTGGTCCAAGTAGCGACAAATGTTGCACATGTGTGCAAAGCTGCGGGGAGAGTTGTTGAGGCTGCTTATAGGCATATTTGGTGGACTCCATGTTGTGTGCATGCCTTGAACAATGCACTCAAGGACATGGGGAAGATTTATTGGATTAGAGCATTGGTAAATGATGTGAGAGATGTGCAGATGTTTATCTGCAACCACCACACATCACATGCACTCTTCAAGACCTTCACTAAGGAGTTCTTGAAACCTACTGATACGAGATATGCTTCCTATTTCATTCTCTTGGAGAGAATGATTGAGTTGCAAGAGGCACCGCAACTCATGGTTATGATAGTAGATTGGAATAGGTGGGCTGAGTCTAAGACAGAGTAGGGGAGGAAGGTGAAGAATACGGTGAAGAGTGATGTGTTTTGGGGTGATGCAAAATATATTGTCACCATCATTAAACCAGTTTTCCAGGTTATCAGGTATGGGGATGTGGATGCACCTAACCTTGGAGAGGTGTATGAGTACATCGATTTTATGTTTGATCAGATGAGGGTTGTTGTGCGAGAGAGGGACCTCACATTAGCGTTCTACCACGAGCACATTTAGCCAATCATTCATAGGAGATGGGAGAAGCTCAACACTCCCTTGCACATGGCAGCCTATCCACTTAATCCTAAGTGGTAATTGACTAGGCCTAGTAAAGTGACACCGATATAGGATGCGGATGTGAAGGCAGGGTTCTTTAGGTGCATTGAGAGGATGTATGATGTTGTAGATGCCAACACGATTCGCATTGAGTGGACCAAATTTGCCACTCTTAGGGGTTATTCAAATGCGGCCAAGATGGATATGCTAACTATGGCGCAGGAGGACCCAATTTTGTGTTGGACTTGCCATGGATCAAGATCTTTGACTACCACTCTAGCTATCTGATTCCAAACATACCTGGCTTAAGAAATTAATAACTCAGATTCAATTATGGCTTAAGAAATTGTGTTAGAATCATACTTGGATTACATAATATGCAATAATGCAGATCTGAAAGTGTTTGATCAACAACTAAGAACATCAACAATCTCTGGAACTCCACCCTGAATGTCTGATTTAAGTCAACTTTCTGAGTTCAATGTAGCTCAATAATAATGTCATGTCCCCGAATTGGAGGTATGGTGATTTAATTAAATTATTTAATTAAGTTGTCCAAATTATTGATAATTTATGAGGATAGCTTAATTGATGATTTAATTAAATCAAGAGATGTTATTAAATTAATTATTTATTAAGTTATTCCCATAAAATAAAATATCAAAAGGGATGACTTATTATTTAATTAATTTAATAATAAAAAGTGACTTAAGTGACTTAATAATAAAATAATAAAGTCACTTAAGGAATAATCAAGAATCTTCTAGAAGTCTCTTGGTGATGAGGTTGAAAAAGTATAAAAAGAGGCTTGGGCTATGCATTTGGACATCTTGAGTTGCAAACACTTTTCTACTACACTGCTGAAGCTGAATGCTTAGCTTATTGTTTTCCAGTCTTCGTTTGTGAAAGACCAAACCTAGCTGGTTAAGTGCCAATTTCGGTTGTGCAACACCAACCCTAGTTGGATAGTGGAGGAAGATACTTCAGTCTTTCTCATTGGACTTATTGCAATCATTGGAGGTCATTTTTGGAGAGATTTATGAGATATTTTGAGGTCTGTAATTTTGCTTCAATCTGCAGACCAGCCATGGAAGGATTAGCATTTTCATTCATTACTCTTCATTGAAGCTTCATCTCTTTGTGGGTATTGGAGGGATCACTTTCTCTTGCGAAGACAATCATTTCTATAACAATTTTGGAAGCCAATACTGCTGTATTTATTTTTCTAAAAAGTTGCCAGGCAAACCAAGGGCGACCTCTTGGCAAGGGGGCGATTTTAGTTTTGGAGGCACAATAAATTCCAATAAAATTTGTGTGGCATTGCTGGGCATAGAGAAGGGTTGACACACCTTCTTGAAGGAAAAATTCAGCTTCATCAAAGAGAAACGAGCTTATTTGTGGGTGCTGCTACAAAACCAGGTTCTTCATTTCTGAAGTTATTTTGCATTTAGTGTCTCATTTACATTAGGGATCATTTGCTGGTATAATCAGCATCACGACAATGTAATTACAGTCATATTATGAACAATCAAATTGCATATGTAAGGCTGTCATGAGTATGGTAGTTGGCATTGATAGTTTCAGTCATATCTATATTGTAATAAGTCTGATTGCACTTCATCTACAGCTTGTAATCACTTATATTTCATTGCAATATCATATTGGAGATATAAGGAGTTTGCTGGTCATTTATTTGACAAAATGTCTTTTACATGTAATTGCATTACTTTGTGTTAGTTTTCATGCCAAGTGTTTGTGAAAATTCCTCTTGGCTGTAGGTGTGCATTTGCATTTAGAAATTCATTTATATGCACTTGAAAACACATAAAGAGTTGCATCTTCATTTTAGATAATTGCATAGTCATCTTGGAAGATATTTACAAGCATTTATTCATCATTGCATCAAGACAAAAGAAAGCAAAGCAATCTGAAGCTTATTATCAGCAAGTTGGGTGTTGCAAGCAAAGTGTTTGACAAAATTACTAAGGCTGCAAATCAGTGTTTTTATATCAGATTTGGTCAGGCACTTTACAAATAACCTTTGAATGAGATTAGCTCCCTGATTGCCCTTGGGTGATCTTTCACACTTATAGACAATGTTCTCTCTGAGGGTTTTTGTCCTCAAAAAACTTGAATCTTCAAACCAGCAAACACTTGCTTAGTTTCTCCAATTTGCACAAGTTTCAAGAAAATAAACAATGATAATGAAAAAGCCAATGCTTTTTTGCTTTATATACTCCCCAAATCCTCACTTGGCCAAATAATTAAATATAATATTTACTTTTGATGCTTTTAATGCATTTGGATTTTCAAATATAATAAATTAATAAAACACAGTGTTACCCCAAGTTTTCGGGACGGGGACGGCATGGGACGGCAGGACGATTCCCCAAGTTTCCGATTTTTCAAGTCAAATTTGGGGATGGCGGGGGACGGCTATATAAAATATAGAAAAATTTAAAATATATAGGAAAACTTTAAATATTCATATGAAAACATGGATAAAGCATGCATATATACATTATAGAAACTTAGCATATAATATTTGTGTTAAGAATTCATTGTCAATACTCAATATGCATTCAAAGTTCATAATTCATTATGTGATATTAAACATAGTACACTGTTGTCGTCCCCTGGGCATCCCCTGTCCCCAGGACGTTTCCGCGACGAGGACAGGGGGTTTTAGACCTGGGGACGCATCCCTGGGTAACATTGATAAAACATCATTAAATATAACACTATTAATTTCCATTTAACCCCGTATATCACCTTTTAATAAAGTCATCATTAATTGATAATATTATTAAAGTCAATTAACTTTAATAATATAATTAAATAATTAATTCCCATTAATTAACCAACACTAGCTCAAAAGAGTGATCCAATCACATTTTCCGGATGTAGGCATGATGACGACTGATCTAGACATGACTTACCATAAATAGTAAGTAGACAATATGATCAAGTGACTTACTATAAATAGTAAGTGTGAGAGAAATTGACCAAGATGACCTTCAGAAGGCCCACCACCAAAACATTGAGACATTGAGCAAAAGAATACTGAGATAAGCATCAAAAACCTATTGAGGAACTACTAATTACCCTCAAAAGGGTCCCCTAATCATCCCATTAGCCTACGGGGACCATATAGTAAGCTAACCACTGCAAAGATACATATCCCAGAAAAGAGGGGACATTACAGTCCGCCCTCCCCAAGATTGCTTGTCTCCAAGCAATCCTCACCTGAACAACCAGGCCTGTCCTGAATGTCGGGATCTCAAACCAATTTGTGCAATGCTCTACCAAAACTCCACTGGAACCACCGAGAAAGATAGAGCTAAGCTTGGCAACCCTATCAATCGTTGTCTGCAGAAGAATTCAACTGCCAAGCATAGTAGATCTTAAAGCCCTTAACTCAACTGGAAGCTCACCATACTCATCCCCTACTGACTCCGTTGCGCAACTCTGATATAATCTTCACCAAGTTTAAGATGGTGAAGCAACACACTATAATTATCTCCAAGTATCATACCCCTCCATGGGTGTACACCACCTAGATCCCATGAAAAAATTGGAATTTGTCCTTCCTATCTCCTGATGGCTCCTACTGCACCATTTTAACTACACCAAGAATGCCAATCTGCTCAAAATCTGCTCCTATATCATGTATCCCAACAACATGATTATCCTATAGAAGCAACTCAGAATACCTGTAAGATTTGTCCCCTTCATCCATAGAAGGAAACACCTCATACCAACCATCCATCTCACACTTGCGTGTCTTTTGCAACATAGTCAAATCAAATGTGAGTAGGCTAAAAATAAAAATATATGCATACCACATAATGTACACATTGTGGAATGCATCAACAATCTCTGTTGGGAGTCTTGATCCAATACTAGGATCCCAAATCCTACAATTATCACCATACACACAAAAGTTGGAAGGAAGATCAAAACTTCTCAAATTACCATCAACAATCTCACATTCCCCTTTTAAGTGACTTATACAAATGATGACAGCAGTGATAAATCTGAAAATCAGATTCATAGCTATCTTTGGAATGCTTTCACTATCATAGACTGATAACACCTCCTTAATACCCAACCTCCAAGTGCTATAAAGGCAGTCCCGTGCACACAAATTCATGCAATCAGCTACAATCATCAATGTAACATCTGAAAATATGAAAGTTAGCAACATCAAATGATTGCAACAACCATTAATCACCAATGTGGAAGTTAGAAACAAATAAACCATGACTGGAAACTCTTCCATAATACGCTGCATACTTCTGAAATGATCCAACCCTTGAGAATCCCCCCATAAATAATCGGGAAACATCCTTCATGTTCCTGCTGCTATAAGGTTTCTTTGGAGTTGCTATCTAGTTGATTCCTCTCATACTAGATGCCATAAACAATTGGGAAACATCCTTCTTGTTCCTGCAGCTATAAGGTTTCTTTGGAGTTGCTATCCAGTTGATTCCTCTCATATTAGATGCCACATTACATATCATGCAAGGCTGACCCAAAGTGAACTCATTGCCACAAGATGAGAGATCTGCTGCTGTCATCACTTGGAAATTGTGATTCTTGTATGGAGGACAGCCCTTTATTCTTGATACCCAATATCTTAATGGAGCCCCCAGATCCCATACTCTTGTGTGTAGGCATGCATGGATTCCTTCACCTTTCTTATGATGCTTCCATTGATGAAAACAACTTTGTAATGACAAAGTACAAAACATCAATCCACTGAAATCATGATTACCTTCATGCATTGGGTTATGATCCAAAAGACAATCAAACTGCTTACCTTCAATTGTTGATTTGAGAATTGCAAGAAGCTCAAACCAAACATTTTGCTCAAGTGCATAATCCTCAACGAAAAATTTCTGTAAATCAAACCTGTATGTTTCATGAATTGAAACAATCTGCTCATAGACTACATTAACATCATCAGAATGATCAAAAAGCTTATCAATAGTTGCTGATTTGAAAATTTTAACATGCTCCAAACCATCATTCAAATCAAGTGGGGCATCTTTCTCATGCACATCCTGGAACTCCACCTCGTAAAGTGGGTTATCATAAGGTTTTTCTACTTTCATCTCAAAGAGTCAATTATCAAAAACTTGAAAGTTATTTTCAACATTTGGTTTAATCCAATCAACCACATGATCTAACCTTCCTTCACAAGGAGGCTCTATGTTATCTTCTTCAAGAGGACTCAAATACTCTTCCTCTACAACTGCTTTAGAAATTTCAACTTCATCATCATTTTTTTTTATTCTAGCATCTTCTTTTCTAACACTTCCTTTGTGCTAGTTTCTTCGTATATTGCAGTTTCAAGATCCACCTGAGTTCTTTGATGTGGAGTCTTCCGCTCATCTTCTTCCACAATTCGTTTTATATGTTTGGATTTTGCAACTATCTTAAGATACTCCCTTTTAATGTCTGGGTCCTTTATCAAATTAAACAATTCTTGCATCAACTCACATATAGACTTATCAACTGTAGTCATCTTTAACCCTGAAGCTGATCAATGAGTGTCCCACCTTGTTTGACTAATTTTTTTTTAAACGATATTCTTTGTTTGACAGATTGGCTGCAATATCCCACACCTCGGATAGGAATTTTTTTACGATTTATTTCGATTAGATTGACAATGCGAGCATGTTGTCAATCGTTGCCATATTCTTGTGCCAATACATAAATTCCAGCTGTCAAGTAAATGCATAGACTATTGCACATTAGGAATACTTAGTCTAAAATCACTGCAAACATCATACTCAATATTCCATTTAGAGGAAATAATATAAACTTCTTTCTAGATGCAACACCACACTCAGAGATCTGATTATATAGATATTTGTATTTATAAGTCTTAGAACAACTTGAATGTTCATGTGATTTCCCAAAATATTAAATACTTGGAATATACAACTTCAGAAATGACAACTGTAATACTCGAAATAACATTTCTATCATTTTCATTAATACAAAGATATTAAACAATGCACATCCATACCCTATTCTGAATAAATGGCGGCAGAACCCAACGAATCTCCAAGAAATGCTGCTACAGTAGATATAGGAATATATATTTCCTGAAAAGTGTGATTGAAGCCAAATAGAATCCTCAAGCAGCTATAGTGAAATAACATTTCATTAAGTCAATCTCATACGTTGACCTTAGTATGAGCAGTAGATATAAATTATGGCTGTGGCTCTCAACAACATACACGACTTGATAAATAAGCTATTGGTGACATGCTTGACACCATTCAAGCTTCTACGACAACCTAATATCTGTCGGCACCTTAGCAATCAAAAATAAACATTCCTCTCTTTTTGGTCTCCATCGATGCTTCCAAACTTCAGCGGTCAATACAGGAAGCAGGCAGCAAGGACCCAATACAACTCCAAAGATTAGTGTTGACTGTTTTAACACTTCCAAACTTCCTCGTAATCCCTCCAAATCACCTCCTGGCGGCAACGGATGGAAATATTATCTCCAGTTACCATGAAGAGATATGACCCCAAACTATCATCCATGACTGGATTAAAAAATGAGTAGCGACCCCTTTCAATGTTGATGGCTACTTATAAATATATTAAAATAGGCCGAATGAATCTGAATTTCATTTCCATGCAAGCACTCTAGCATAAAACTCCCAAATACTCCAGCCTCCTAGAATTGCACGACACTTTTGTCTTTTCTGAACTATGTGCTGGAATTATTTAGATTTTACGTCCATAGACTGTAGGTACTAGCATTAGTGAAATTGCCCTCATTAAATGATGAAAATGTACGATAGGATTTCCTTTGCTATAATATTTTTATGTATCCAAAAACCTCTGCAAATAATGGACCAAATATCTTGAAATTTGTCAAACCCTAGCAATTAGAAAATTTTCTCTTTGAAAACCCCTCGGGCTGGCAGGAAAATGTTGTGCTCTTATACCACTATAATAACCCCCTCTGATCTAGGGTTTTTACCAGGAAATACAGAAAATATAGATATTTGCAAAATAAACCAATCCCAAATAGTTGCATGAAATTAACAACTCAGATTCGATTATGACTTAAGAAATTGCATTAGAATCATACCTAGATTACATAATATGCAATAATGTAGATCTGAAAGTGTTTTATCAGCAAATAAGAACATCAACAATCTCCAAAACCCTATATGATTCCACCTTGAATGTCTGATTTAAGTCAACCTTCTGAATTCAATGTATCTCAATAATAACCTCTGAATGAGATTATATCTCTGAATACTCTTGGGTGATCATTCACACCTGTAAAGACTGTTCTCTCTGAGGGTTTTTGTCCTCAAAAAGCTTGAATCTTCAAAACCAGCAAGCCCTTGCTCAGTTTCTCCAATTTGCTCAAGTTTCAAGAAAATAAACAATGATAATGAAAAAGCCAATGCTTTTTTGCTTTATATACTTTCCAAATCCCCACTTGGCCAAATAATTAAATATAATATTTACTTTTGATGTTTTTAATGCATTTGGCTTTTTAAATATAATAAATTAATAAAGCATCATCAAATATAACACTTTATTAATTTCCATTTAACCCCTTAAATCACCTTTTAATAAAGTCATCATTAAATAATAATATTATTAAAGTCAATTAACTTTAATAATATCATTAAATTATTAATTCTCATTAATTAACCAACACTAGCTCAAAAGAGTGATCCAATCACATTTTCCGAATGTAGGCATGATGACGACTGATCAAGGCATGACTTACTATAAATAGTAAGTATAGGCAATATGACCAAGTGACTTACTATAAATAGTAAGTGTGGGAGAAATTGACCAAGATGACCTCCAAAAGGCCCACCACCAAAACATTGAGTCACTAAGCCAAAGAATACTGAGATAAACATCAAAAACTTGCTGAGGAACCACTAATTACTCTCAGAAGGGTCCTCCTAAACATCCCATTAGCCTACGGGGACTAGATAGTAGGCTAACCATTGCAAAGATACAGATCCTGAAAAAAGGGGACATTACAAAACATCTATTGTAATGATAGAAGTAGTCCTTGGGGGCTCATGTTGAGTCTTCCTTCCTTTTTTCACTTGTGCATGTTCATTCTATCTTTTATTTCTTTTGGAGAGGTCGTTTTTCCTATGGGTTTTCCTCCTTAACTTCAGTTGTGAGAGATTTGTTTATACATGGGTACCTAACATGGCCTTGTAGCTGGACCCACCCTTGAATGCTTGAATCTTTGCATGTTTTATCATTCTCCCTAAGTTGCACTTGGGGGGGTGTTGATGTGAATATGGTATATTGCTGAACTAGTTCCTCATTGTATATTGTATTAGTTTCACTTATGCATCTAATGAATTATTTTGGCTTCATAGCATTTTTTATTGCTTCTCTCTTGTGTGGAAGATTTTTTGAGTTGCAAGTGATCCTTGACTACTATGGGATTGATCAACAAGTCTTACATATTATTGTTTGGTTTCATACATGATTGGAAACCTACATATAGCTATAATAAGGAGGAAAAGAGCTATCTTATATATTCTATTTTTAATTGTCTCTCTCTACAAAAACACTATGGATAATGTTGTGATATTGTTCACTCTAACTTTTATAGATTTAATTTTCTTAATGCTTCTTGGAGCCAAACTTACTTGTTTCATGATAAGGTATGAAGTAATTGAACAATGTCTTTCTCATATGTAGGGTTTTGTTGCACCTGCAAAATTTCTCTGTTTTTTTATGTTTTAGCTTATTGAATTGAATGATTTTTAATTTTATATCATTGGAATTCATTTTATGATATGATGATGCAGTTTCCAAACACCGCCTTTATGGATATCATTATGTGTACATCTAGGGAATGCAATTGTGGCTTGGATTGACATACTTTTATCAAAACGTAGATTTAGGTAAGTCAATTACTTTCTCATTTTTAGTCCTTTTTAAATGTAAGATGTCTATTCTTGCTTTAGAGAAGACAATATTTCTTGACTGTTTGCATGTGGAAGGGAATCTAAGAGATCAAATTTCTAGGAGAAACTTGATAATGGTTAGTTGAAAAATAAAATTGGACTTTTTATAAATAGTAAATGGGTCTGTTCTATTCATACCAGGCCTTTATCTGCTTTAAAAATGATTGAGTGTGTCTTTTCCTTCAAAATCATCCAAGTCTTGCACCAACCCTGTACGATTGAAGTAGACCACAATTGAGTGTATTTATTCCCTTAAAATCACCCAAGTCTTGCACCAGCCTTCTACAATTCAAGTAGACCACAACCAGATTTGGATTTGTTATGTTAAATGACTGACATTTCAAATCGTCCATTTTTATCCATTTCCCTGGGATTTGAATATATTGTATTCATGAAACCGCAATGATTTACCACATGAGAACAGTAAATAGACACAAAGTTTTGAACTCACATATGTTTTTTCTAACAGAAAAGAGGTAGGATTTCTAGTCATTTAGATAAAGCTCTCATATGATAGTTGATAGGATTTATAGGTATATACCTACTTATATGCCATATTTGACTATATTCGCTGTCTATCAAGTGATTACACATTTACCTTTAAAATATTTAGATCAAAAACTATTTGTAGAACTGATATACTTGCCTTTATAATATCTGGTGTGAAAGAAACAAATACAGAAACAAAAGGCCAAGCTGAGATAATGATATATATTTGAATGTGAGTGTTTTTTAAGCATCAATTAAGCCTTTTTATGCATTAAGAACCTATTTACATAATAACTTATTTTGTTAAAGTTGTTAATCGATTGATATCTGAGTAATTAATTTATTTGATCTGTCATACAATACTGACTGGGTAATATTTGAATCTGCAGTAACCTCTCTTTACAACTGGCTTTGGTATTTGGTGTTTTGTACTGCATATGGATACAAATATGTGCAATAAAGAACAAGGTATTGTATTTTGTCAAATGATATGGAATTGTACTGTTACATTGTTCAAAACAATGTTGATCTATCAATATACAAATATGCTTCATTTTTTTTCAATAATGGTTGCATTGGGTACTAATTCCTTTCCATTGAGCTGGCCAATATACATGCATCAGAATACAGGAAAGTTGTAACTAAAGCCTCTCAAACAATAGAGAAAATCTTTGTAAAACTTCAATCTTATAGAAATTAAATATTAAATAGTACTTATATAAAGATACAAGATGAGCAATACAATATTCTGTCAGCTGCAACAAAAAATTTCCAGTATCATATCATTAAACGAATGATTCCATCAAAGAGGCAAATCTAGTTTGTCTTATAACTTATAAGTTGTTCTCACTATAAACTTAAGATTGGATGTTTTGAATAATTTGCTCAAACAGTCAGTTCCTCCTTGGACTAATGCCAAGGAAACAACATACATAAATTTCAAGACCGCACATAAGAGGTTTATATATTGAAAATTGGAGAAACAAAGATGGAGCTTTTGAGAACTAAGAACAGGGACACAAACTTGCTCAGGAAAGACAGCTGTATTTTCATCGACTTTAGAATCTGTTAGGCCCAAGAGGGGCTGAATAGAAATATATTTTATTGCATATCAAAAAATTACATATGTTTACATCTTTATTTTATAGGTAGAAGAACATAAAGTTTTGTTATTGTGACAAGTCTTAAATTTGTTTATGCTAATCCCCTTACCTTGATAGGCTTCAAACTTTGATATTGACCTTGTTACCTTGATAGGTCTCAAATTTGATAATGAAGTTGTTGCTTTGACAGGTCTCAAATTTTGATAATGAGCTTGTTACTTTGATAGGTCTCAACTTTTGACAATGAGCTTGTTGCTTTGATAGGTCTCAATTTTTTATAAGGAATCTGTTACTTTGATAGATCTCAAATTTGGAGAATGAGCTTGTTGCTTTGATAGGTGTTGGCGTTTCAATTAGCACCTCTGGAGTGCTTATTGGAAACAGACAGCTATGCATAGAATTAACTGCTCTTCAAATTAGGAGGGGAAGCTCCCTCTTTTTCTGATGGTTGCGTAAAAGTAAAATGGACTAAGTTCCTATCTTTTTTACTCAGCGGCAGGGCACAAGGGTGCATAAACACAATGCGTTGCAGCTAAGGTTTTCTCTAGTTTCTGCAGATCTTAACTACAACTAGGCTAACTTTTAATCTATCCTATTTCCTCTAGAAAAACAGAGCAAGAGGATTTAGGAGCGGGAATGGACTGGTTCAATCACTTGGACGAACTGTCTCTCAGAATGTATTTGAAGGCTCTGAACTTCCAAATTTATACCAAAATAGAACTCATGCAAGTAATCATCAAACGGTAGGCTAGATCTCAAGATTCCCAAGGAGGCGCAGTGCTCTTTCCAAGGTGTAGGCTGAAAGGTAGACTCCTAGAAACAACAAATGACGATAATCCTACTCTTTAAATTCCCAAGGAGGCGCAGTACTCTTTCCGAGGTGTAGATTGAAAGAAAGATTATTGGAAACAACATACAATGATAGATCTTGAGGCTTTTGGATCAAAGGCAAGGTAGCTCTCTTGATTTATTATCTCAACTTTGATCAAAGATTACACTTTGGGACAGCAACTTGTGTGAAAGAGACAATCACACAAGAAACGATCAACCAATAAAACATGAACATAGATTGAACACACCTATCTGAATAGAAAGAACGCAAGTTGTGCTCAACGTTTAGCTATAACAAATACAATCAAGAACATATACTAAGCGAACAAAGTTGAAGGCTTTTTAGCTCAATGTTTTGCTGCCATGAAGTAAAGTTAAAATACAATGAGCAAAGACTCTTATTTATAGAAGCTCAAAAGAGTAGGCAACCCTAAAATCTCCTTGAGTTAACACTTAGTTCTTGCCAATCTGCAAGATTTATTCCTATGTCTAAAAGTAGGTAACCTAACAGTTAATTGGAAAGTCTACTTTAATTAATTGATTCAAAACTAAAAGAGAACACTAATATACAAAAGTGCCTCCAAAATAGACATGCACAATTAGTGGGACAGTGAGTTAACTTGGAAAGAGGCATCAAGTTAACTCTCGTGTCATAAATGCTATTTTGGAGGAGTAGGATGTCCTAACTGAGAGTTCACACCTCATCAACTCGAGTCATCATTTCCTCTAACTATTCGTTGACTGTCTTTGCTTCTGGACAACTGATGCTTTGCAGGATGATGACGTGTTGTCGCAACATCTCCTCGCCACTCGCAATCTGCTCTTGATATCCAATCTTCTTTGTAGCTGCGTTGTCCAACCTTGTTGACATGACTGCAATCTGACTTACCCTGCAGTCAGCAAGATCACCGCAAAAACTACTACAGATGAGGTCCTAAAACTTCGTCTGCATGTCACCGAGACTCACATAGTCACCATCTTCACGTTTGATACTGGCAAGGAATTGATTGGTAACTTTGGCGGCTCTGTAACTGGAGTGATGACCTCTGTTTCTCCCGCAGCTTTGTGCTTCTGACGCTTTTCTTGATTCTTCTCAATGAAAGAGTGTTGTATGATGAAACAGCTAAGTTTGGCTACAAACACTCTGGCTATGAGAAATGCACACGAACTCGTTGCACACGCAGAGCTCCAACGATATTCAATCCTCTAAATTGGCCTTGGAAGGCTATCAGATATACGAGGTGAAACCATATGGAACCAATGGACTTTGAGTGTCTATGCCTGTCAATCTGTCCAGATCGACCTCTGGGTGTGCTCGATGTAGATCGGTCTCTATCGTTTTCATGAAGTCATGAACCAAGACCATTTTGGTCTTGTATTCGACCTGGGAGAACTGCATTCTGAAAACCTTGAAGATTAATTGGGCACATGATACTGTTCAGACAACTTTTCTGCAATTGCTAAAAATAGCCTCACCGAAGGGTAATTTTTATGAAAATTTATGAGACATGGGTTTTGTTGAGAATAATTTTCTGAATGGACCTAGAACGTTAGAAATTCCAAAAAGTTACTTTTCCTCGTACATGCAAGAGCCCTTCAGGGTAGAAGTTTTAGAGGTAGCAGAGGCTTATTTTTCCCGAAAAAATCTGACACATGGGTATTATAGGTGCTTCAAAGCTGAACAGACCCAATTTGTCTGATTTTTGAAATTATGACTTTTTCCGGAAACCCTAAACAAAGGATAGCAGGGCTACTTTTTCTGGAAGAATCTGACACATGGGTTTTTGTTAAAAATGTTGTGTTGATCATACCTAGAAGGTCAGATCTGTGAATAACTGCCATTTACTTGGACATGCAAGAAGATCTAAGACAAGAATAGAGGAAAAAAAGGGGACGAAGTTTGGAAGTTATAAACTGCCTCTCTAAATCTTCAAGAAAATCACGCCTGGAGATGTAAACCCTGATGTACTGCTCTTCTGTGCAACCTGTTCTTGAAAACATGAAGAATGTTGAGAACGCCCTCTGTCAGATCTTCAAACGACTTTGGAGAGGAAAACTACTTGTTCTTGAGCTTCAACCTGCAAAAAAAGATAATGAATAATGATGCCTAAGCTTGATAAATAGTGTTTGATGTTGAATCAATCATGTTTAGGCGCCAACACTTGATTGAGGAGTCAATTTGCCTGATCAGAAGTTCTTAGAGATGATTTCCACCAATTTGGGGACGTTTTAGACATGAAAAGGCTTTCAAAATAGACAACTTCAGTCAACTAAGCATATTTTGACTTTAAGCATCCAAGTTGAGGAGTTGAACATTTTTCATTCCTCTTCTATGACAAAGTGCCTCTATTCAATCCTTGATTCCGGTTGCTCGGTTGATCCTGAAGTGCTGCTAACAGATTCATTGCAGAGTTGAATCAACTCTGTAGAAGTGTGCTTGGGAGCTACAAAGCTCAAAACCTGAGTCTAATGCCTCAAATTCTTGGGTGCTTTTTCTATCAGACTTAGTGTAATGACCTATCCCTTGTGTAAATTATTTTTTTTCCAATTTTACTCCAAACATATAAAAATAACAAGTAACAAAGGCAATACAATAAAAAATTTCCTTTCTTCATTGATAAATGTATACAAGTTACAATATATTTCCACATGAATTCCATTTACATTGCAAATATAAATCAGAGTACAAAAGTAATACAATTACATACATAGCTCGAGAGCTTTTGAACAAATAGTAGTAAGAAGGTCCAAGTTCCTTTCCTTTGAAATCTTGGTACATCGGCCACTTACTATGGAGGAGAAACATCACTCGGGCGCTTTTCTGCCAACCACGGACTTATAATGCGGTCCCCCGCACATCCATTATTTAATAGATGGCCCTCCCTTCGTCGAAGAGATTGGTAGGGTATCCTTTCACGATTACCAACTGAGCATAGTGCTATGTCCTACACAACTAGAACCTTGCTATTTCACAATCTCGAACTAGTACATGGATCACAATGAACTGACAGTGTAGTCTCAACTATCTCACACCTAAATGAATGTTGTACATTTCACTACTTTGGCCAAAGTATTCTCATTCAATACTTCGAATGATGGTCATCTATCATAAACACTACTCAGGGCCGATTTGACTTAAGGCTATCTTACTCTACGCGTAGGCTATGTCCTTCAATGGGTATTCAGTCACCCCAGACATCCTACATCAAACTATTTACTTAGAAATGAAACAGTCTACAAATGTGTACTGTCCCCAATTTAGCCTATGCCCTTCATTTGGATTTATCCTATTTCCGGAAAGCCATAGGCTACTCAGATGTGCAAATTTAGGGTTTCCACTTTCAGTAAGTCTTGCTTCCAGCTCAGTACAACTTTCTGTTGGTTTTGAGGTGAACTTACTATTTTTGGCTTTGGCTATTTTTAGTAAGTCTAATTTTGGCAGTGGTCCAGTTGGCAGCACTTCAGTGAGTTCTTTTGTTGGAGCAGTTGAGTATTTTGGTTTTGGCTTTAGAAGAGTAATTTTTGGAGAAATAGTATATTTCAAGGCATTAATGTTTTAATTTCAAGTTGACCCTTTGGCCTAGTGCATTAACTTAAAGTTGTTTTAAAAGGTGGACATGAAGGGGGGACGCTTCATGAAGTAAATATTTAATATTTTCTAAAGTTATTTAATGCCTTGAAGTGGGACGCCATATTGAGGAGAAATAAAGTGTTTTTCAAAATTGAATTATTTCAAAAAGTGAATGGGCATCCCTTTTGGAGGGAAAAAAGATGGAAGCTGAAGAGCCAACAGTCATCTTCAATTCTATAAAAGCAGGCCATTGTCATTCATTTCTTATCTTTGGAAAATTATATCGAAATGTTGTTGGATTGAATTCAAAACCCAGCTAAGGGGAAGCTTAGCAATTCTACTCCATTCTTCAGGCCTGCAACTATGGTTCCCTAGATGGTGGATTGAGAGTGTGCTTCATTCAGAAGTGCATATTGTGCATCAACGTTGAAGAATTTGGTAATAATTTCTAGTTTTGTGTTTGTTGGTTATTTCATGGTTGTAGGAGATTTTCAAATACAACTCTTTGAGTGATTTTTATTTGGTTGTGGGTATTTGGCTAAACATTTTCTATGCTTATGGCGACCCTTTGGGTGAAGTTTCAAATTTTATACTTGAGTCTCCAATTTTTAAGAGAGGTCTCCCTCTTCCTAGGGCCATACCATCTCCATAGCTGCATTGGGATTCGAGCTCATTCATTTGTGGTTGCTTTGTATTGCTTAATTTATATTATTTGGTTGTCTTGCCTTTAGGAGGCATTGTGTTTCAGTTTTGGAGAGTTTTGTGGGAGTTTGTGAGAGAATTAAGCATATTGGTGGTTGTAATGCTTGCTGGTCTGTATTTTGGTTCACTGGAAATTTATATCAGACTTAGCACTTTCCAAGTTATGCTATATTTCATGGGTGTTTAAGCTTCTAGTTTCATGTGCACTCAATTTGGAAGTGATTGGAGCGTTTTGGATGAAGATAGAAGCAAATTGGTGAAAGTATTCTTGCTGGTCTGAACTAGAGTTTGTTGGAAATTTATATCAGACTTATTTCTTTCCATTTTGTGCAATCTTTCTTTGGCATCTATGCTGCTAACTTAATGTGCAGTCCATTTGAAGGAGATAGAAGCTCTTTGGGTGAAGATATGACAAATCTAATGATGATCCGCTGCTGTCTCATTGAAGTTTGGTGAAGATTTGTGGGAGTTATTAACATTTGGAAGTTTGCATAGCTGCTGGTTGAGAATCACAGTTTGCTGGTTTGAAAATCAGACCTGGTATGGTCTTTTCCATGCTATATTCCTCTGGGTTTTCAGTTCAACATTGTAATAAAAAATATAGTAAAGTTATTGCATCTGTTTTGGAGCAGATTTCTAATGATATTCATTGTAATAAGATCATTGTAAATGCTAGTAACAGTAGTACTGTCCAGTCATTCCTATTTCAGCATTTATTGTGTTTCATTCACAACATTGTAACCCCTGGATGGTTTACCGCCAGTGTGGAAAAAGAACTTGTTAATCTCTCTTTTGTACCCACTGAAAAGTGGTGAATTCCCACTCACGAGTGGATGCCTGCCGCAGCAGATGAATTAGTTTGTTTTGTAATCTCTTTCCCCCCACTGATTTAGTGGAAGTGCGGAATTCTGTCATGGCTGGTTCACCGCCTAGCTCCATTCAATTGTAATTATATTTCAGTTATTGCTTAGTTTTCTCCCCCATATGACAACACCTCTCCTTCATAGGGATTGAGTGTGCATTCTTGGCGTTGAGATCTTTTAAATTTGGATTCGTAATGTTGATTGTGTCATGAAAATTCCAAGAAAAAATTAAGGGGCATATTTCAAAATGTCGTATAACCTAACTCCTAATTAGGAAATCTTTATCCTAGGAGTGTTTAGCTTGTCACAGTTAACCTAATAACATAAGCTTAAGACCATACTTGGTTCTGTCTTCATTTTGATCCTAGTAGATAATAAATACTTCTACGTATTCTCCATATATGGAGATCATACACAACATGCAATAGTCATTCTAAATGCATTTAAATCTTTCCCTTTATCTTTTCACTTATTTTCCCTCTTATGTTAAATAAACTATTCCCTTAAGTTCTTTTCACATATATCCCCTTTTCACCCATTCCCTTTTTTCAATGATTACCTTACACAAATTCCCTATTATGCATTACTTGTAAATGTTCATCTTAATAGTTCTATCCTCTTAAAAGTATGGAAAACAAACAAACACAAGATAAAAGAAACCAGCTCTCAAATTAACGTTAAAAAATAAAGAAGATCCATGCCTGTATTAAAGCTTCTCCTTCCAAAATTGTTCTTCCAGTCCCTCTTTCAAGCAAGCTTCCAGAATAACAGAAACTTCTCACTAAGATTGGCTTCTCAATGATATTTTCTCACTCTATAACAAACTCCCTACAAATCTTCTCTTAATAATGAATCCACCACTAATTTCCTACTCAACTATATACTCACAATGACTTCACTCTCAACTTAATTTGGGATTTTCACTATTTATGGCAATTGCTAGTAAAATCACTGTATTTTTCTCTCAGCAATACAGAATATGCAAGCAGTATAATGAAATGGAGATGAGAGCTCAAGGAAAAGCAAAACTCGGATTGCACAAGTGATGAAACATTGAATGGCATGGCGTTTATATATAGGGCCCGAAATGCAACGATTTCCACTTATGGAGGCATGTAGATTGACAGCACAATGCCCAGAAACATTCAAAGTGAGACCTGGCGGGTTTCTAAACCCTTATTCACCAAAAATGAGTGTGTATTGACTTCATTTGAGCTAGCAAATCAAGACTTAATCAACTCAGAAAGGGAAAAACACCACCTACAGGAACTTACCAGCTATGGCGCCCAAGAAGAAATGATTCACCATTTTAGTGAATCGGTCAAGGTAAATTTTGCAACACTGTAGGCTGCGTCGCCCTCTTTCCAACTCTTGTTTGAAAATTTCTTCCAGCATTTCCTGCGTTTTCTTCCAACGCCATTTCACGGGAAAAAACCTTTTTCAGAATTTTTTTTCCTTTTTAAATATTCACCTCAAATATTTCTATTTCTCTATAGTTTTTGAACTCTTTTCAAATGAAAAGGCTCGATTCTCCCTTAGTTGAGATTTATTAATTCTCAATAGTTCAAGAGATTAATTTATTTCTCTATAGTTCATTCTTTAATATTTACTCCAAGTAAAAATTTAAATCTTTTAATTTTTTACTTTAGAGTTTTAAAATATTTCAAACTTTAATAATTACTGTAAGTGAAATATAACCTATTTACACTTTAGAGATTTATAATATTAAAATATAATTCCTTTATATATTTTATTAAATAAATATTATTATAGTCCTAAATATATTAAACATATATATATATATATATATATTTAAATACCCGAGTATTTATTTATATATTTATATTTTAATATAACCATAATAATATTATATATAATTACATATAAATATATCGTGAGCCAATTAGCAACCCGATATATATAAATAAATATATATATATTTTTACGTAAAGTCATCAAGCAATAATAATATTATATTAATATCCACAAATAACAGGTAGTGTGTGTATATATATATATATACATGTATATACTCATATATACCTCAGTGTACATACTATATATATATGTATATACACACCCACTTAACCTATTCACTTATGTCCATTCATGTTATCCTCACAATGATCATAATACTTTAAGTCTGATAAACAAACAATCATCACTCAGAAAGCACAAAGAAGTAACCCAGACTCCTAAAGCCTATGGATGACTTATCAAGACCAACTTATCTGACTTAGCTTACTTAGTCTAAGGAACATGTGTGTATGCTCAAATGGTTCTCGTTACTGTTTACCCGACCAAGCTCCTCTCCCGAGTGATATTTCTCCTCTGCTTGGAGGAATGGTCCTCATACCTGCATCCACTGTCATAAGCTCATGACAATCAAATGCTCACAACAATAGCAGTATACATAAACTTCACATGATTCATCATCCTCATAATGCATATTTTCACCATGAATAACATCAATTGAAACAACATAAAATGAGACAATCATTAATGTACAACACTCATATTGATAACAAGGTGCAACAAATCTTATTCATTCACAAAATTGTCTTTTACAATCACTTATTCCCTATGCAAAACTAATATCTTAGTAGGTATACAATCGGGGTGTAACATACTTCCCCCCTTATGAATCATCGTCCTTAATGACTTAAGGTATTATTCAAACATAAAATCCTAACTCTACATTTATTCTTCACTCTTGAAAGTTTCAAGAATGTTTGGCCGGTGTAATTTGGACGTCAGCTTGTCCATCATTTATGGCAGTGTGTTTCCTCTGCTGAAACATGGCCTTTTGAGTAGGTAGTGAGTTGCCATGTTGTTGGGTACCAGAAGTTTTGTTAGGGCATTCATTTGCATAATGATTACCTTTACAAATAAAGCATCCTGCTCTTGGCCATCTTTTCTCCATGATTTCCCCAGTCTTATTAACACCTTCACTAGCTCTGCTAGTGTCATCATACCTTGAGTTGTCTCTTTTCCAATCTCTTCTAAATTCCTTTTCATTGAAGCAAGATCTCTTCCCCTTTTTCTTTGTTGCATCTTGCACAAATTCTTCCTTCTTGGGGGCAATCTTGTCGGGGACCTCAGTATCCTTCTTTTCTTCTCCTTCACACTGGGTAGAGTCTGCCTTAAGCTTTTGTTCCTGCTTTATGGCTTTTTCATACACAAGGTCCATTGTGGTCGGACCATGCATATCGACTTCACCTCCAATATTTTTGTTGAGTCCTTGATGAATTTCCTGATCCGGAATCGTTCATCTTGATGATAGATAGGAACATATCGAGGAAGTCGAGTAAACTTCTCCCAGTACTCGTTGACTGACATGGTCCCTTGCCTCAATTCTTGAAAGTTAGAGAGTTTTTGGTCATAATAGAGCTGTGGCAACCAATGTTTGTGGAAGATTTCAACGAACTCTTCCCAAGTCAACTTTCAGGAACTTATGTCCAGTTCAAGCTTTTTGTTTATCCACCAATTAGAGGCTTCACCTGCTAATTGGTATGCTCCCCATGCTGCCTTAGTTACCTCATCGTAGTTCCTTATTTCAAAGTACTTCTCCATCTGGACTAGCCAAACTTCGGCTTCATCGCCTCCTGCACTGCCATCAAACTTTGGCGGTATTATTTTCTTCATATCACGAGATAGCTTAGTAGACACTATCTTCCTGTTCCTTTCAGCAGAGTTGGTTGGCGATTTTTCCTTCTTATGATTGTGGTTTTCACCATGTCCATGAGACGAACTTTCACCTTCCGTGTTGTTGATGGTTATTTCCTTCTTCAATTTGTCTTTCTCTCTTTCATTCTCCAAACTGGTTAACCTGGCCGAAATCAAGTTGAGCGTTGCTTCCATACCACTGGTTCTTTGTTCCTCTTCACGACTTGTATCGGGAATATTGTTAGAATCCAAGATCACCTGCATGCAAGATGGATACCTGTCACATGCAAAAGATATGAAGAACCGAAAAAGATGTTCTCTGTAAAACCTCTCAGTAAAAATGCATTAAGAGAATCGATTATTACAAAGTGATCAATCCTTATGAAGGAGATCAAGAAACCCTAAAAGGGAAACCCTAAATGAAACCCTAGTGTGCACACTTAATAATTAATAATTAATTATTAATGTGCCTAAGTTTAGCTTAAGTAATAAAGAGGAATAAGTGACTTAATTAATTAATCAATGTGATGTAATTAATTAAGTATAATAACTTATTACTCTAACACCCCCCCTTAAGATGAACTTAGGAAGAAGCTAAAACACTAGAATAAGATGCATGAAAGCAAAGATGGGTCCCGACAACTAGGCCTGATCAGGTACCCATTTACAAATGCAATAAGGAGTAAGAGAAGGAAAAACCCAGTGGGACAAAACCCCCTTACAATGAGATAACATGCTGCAAAGAAGCCTGGAAGAACTCTGAGAGTAACACTGGAACTTGATATAGGCAAGCAAGGAAATATTCTTCAGATACTACTGAAACCGGATGAGAGTCACTGATTGACTCAAGGAATCATGATAAAGCAACAGAAGACCCGATGCCACGGAACACTCGAAAACTCCAAACGGGAACAACTCTGGAATCTATGAAGTAGCAAACAATTATTGAATGATGTATTATTGAAAACGAAGTGCAAAGATGCAAGATGCACTCTCCCATCTGCCAAAATATCCAAGTAATCGCCAAACAACCCATCGGGCCAAATCTGGACTAACTGATAAACCTAGGACAGATACAGAAAAAGTGCATGGACAGCAACATAGAGCTCCTCAATACCTTTCCGACGCTTCAAACGAGGCGAAAAACGGAGATCGTGGCAAAAAGTTATGAGCTCGGAAGCATAAAAAGTACATCTGACTTCAAACAGAAATAAATGCAGGAAAACAGTAAAATACTGAAAAATAAACAGCACTATTGGAAAGTGCTCGGAACCAGCTTTCCGGCGATATCTTGTTTGCCCGATTTCGATACCGTATGCCCAAGTTATGACCAAAAGAAAAAAACTGCTTCTTTAGGGCAAATTGGGGTTAGGAGGGGCAAGGAGGGGCCATACGGCCGATGACGTCATGTTGACGTCAGCGAGTCACGGAAAAAAATTTGACGGCCATCTGGCCGTCGGCGCAAAAAACCAACCCCCCTGCAAAAAAATTTCGGCCCTTGGTCCTGCATATGACCGCGGGCTGGTGCTGGAAAGGTTTGGTCGCCAGGGGGCGAGCCCCTAGTCCCCATATGACCGCGCTGGAGGAGAAGAGGGCCCTCGGGGGCTGAGCGAGGGGTCCGGGCGGCGGTGGGCGTTGCTAGAGGGTGGCGCCGCGGGCAGAGCGGCCCTCCGGTGGCCGCTCGGTGGCCGATGGGCGGCGCTGCCCATTTACATTGGGAGCGCAGATTTTTCTGCAAAAATTCAATTTTTTGAATTTTTTTTTGAATTTTTTTTATAAAAAATGCATCGTAATGCGTGCTGGGGAGGCCGTACGACCCCCCAGACAAATTTTTTTTGCTTCCCGATCAACTGCACCAAAATGGACGATTTGACAGGCATTTCTAAGGTTTTGGGATGCGCGAACGCGATGGCGACGAGCCCATGTGAAATATGCTAACCAATTTTTTCGAAGAAGTAACACAAAATAACCAGCAATAGATGATTGGATTAGCGTTAGCCTCAAACTAAAATCTGAACTTGAATGGAAGATACTGAACTTGAATTGAAGAAACTGAATTTGAATGGAAGAACTACTCAACGTCAAGAATGTGCACTCAAGATCCCACTGAGGGCGAGGTGCTAACATATGACGGAGTCTAAGAAATTGAAATTATAAATGAATAGGCGGATAACCAGCCATGAGAAACAATTCCACACTACCACCAAACAGTGGGGGGGAAAAGATTACAATAGAAAGCAATTCATCCGCTGCGGCGGGCATCCACAATGCCGTGGGGATTCACCACTATGAAGTGGGTATAAGAGTGTTACAAATAGATTTTCCACACTGGCGGTAAACCATCCAGGGGTAATTTAATGATAAACAGAAAGTAAATTGCAGAAATGAAAGAATGGTTGGATTAGTAATGCTTAATCTCAACCTTACAAATAAAACTCTGCAAATTACTAAGTACAATTGATAAGGAATGAACCTTAGATACAAGTATGATCTTCTACAATGATATAACACTCAAATACTGAAGTATAAGCAAAGAAACTGGAAATTGCAACAGTCTGATATAAAAATCAGAATTCTGGAAATTATAACAGCAGACTGTGAAACAATAAAATATTCATAACTCACTCGTTTCAACTCCGAATTGGCTGAAATCTTTTGCAAATGTTTCTCAAGAGGTAGGCGCCCAAAAACCAAGCACCAAACAGCAGCAACTTCAACTTATTTTTTTACTTGCACAATTCCCAAAGCATATGAGATGGTACGGCCCTCTTGGGAGGGGCGATTTTTATTTAAAAATCAGAAACTTAAAAATAAATTCCCAAAACTTGCATGAATGGTCGCCCAAGGTCAGCAAACAGATTGGTTAAATACCCAGAACGAAATTCAAGCTGGAAAATAAGCCATGAATAAAAATCACTTTCAGCAGTTGATGAAACAGCAAACCAAAATTACCAAAATCTCCAAAATTCTTCAATCTTTGATGCTCAATCTGCTAGTCTGAAGTTGAGAAGCAGCAATGTAGCCAACTAGGTGTTATATTGCAAACACGAAATTGGATGAGAGGCTAGGAGGTAGACTTCCTCGAAGCAATATGTCAATTGTCATTTCGACAGCATAACTTTAGCATAATTTTCATGATCAAAAGCTGGAGCAAAAGCCTTCAATAAATAAGAGCTCACCAAAACTCTTCAATTGCCTGAGAAGCAGCTCAAAAGACACAAGAGACCTTTCCCATTCCCAAAGACCAATCAACTTCTCAAGTGGCGTCCCAAAAGCCTCCAAGAATTTCACTTTATTCAAATAATATAAAAGTGGCGTCCACTTTTGCTCAAGGAATAAAGTTCTTAATAAAATTAATAAAGCTCTTTATGAAGGCATACCCTTCATGGCCCCACTTTTAAAAACAACTTAAGTTATCTCCTTAGGCCAAGGGGGTGTCAACAGTGAATTAAAACATAATGCCTTTAATTAAATATTTTTCACCAAATAAAGCTCTCTGAAGACCAAGCCAATATAATAACAACTGCTCCAACTGAGAAGGACTAAGAATGGACAACTGCAACTGCCACAACTAGCATTTACTAAAAATAGTAAATAACATGAAATGCCACAAAACTCCAAGCCAAGAAACCCTAATTTCACCTCATTCCAGTCTACGGGTTCCGGAATAGACTGATGAATCAAAGAAGAGCGTATGGCCAAAATGGGGACATTACAGTCCGCCCTTCCCAAAATTGCTTGTCCTCAAGCAATGCCACAACACTCCAAACTGATCCCACCAAACATGTAGGATCCCGGGGTCCCAAGTCCATCTCGGAAAGGTTCCATCATGCTGATGCTGCTCTACTCTGATCACACAAATGAAATCACTGCACCAGAACTGCACAAACCATCCCTGCAACCTCAAGGAGATAACATGCCTAAAATTCAAACTGAAAAACATGGAAGGAATGGAATCAAAATGTAGCAGCATCTCCTGCCCAATAAACTCTAAGGAATTAACATCTGTAATGTTAATGTCAATCACCATCCTGAGAATAAAGAAGATTACTCTAAACAACTCAAATATATTCTCATCAACATCACTGCTCAAAGCGTCAAACCATATCACATCAACAAAGGTAACTCCATCATAGCTATTTGTAAAAGAATAAACAGCCCTTTGCATGTTCATAACAGCCGCATCATCAAAGCTCCTCAAGGATGTATAATGCCTCTTCTGAATAATTCTAATATATGCAAGAAAATTTATGAAAACTCCCACTAAAATCTCAAAAGTCTCAAATAGTTGAACCCAAACAAGCAAGGGTTCGCTGCCCCAAACACTAGTGCAAGAAATTGTATAGAGTAAATCACTGGAAAGGAACTTAAACACTATCCAAATCTGGTCCAAATCACTATGGAGCATCATTTCCCACTTTTGAGGCCATAAACCATTACTGAAAAAAAATTGAGAAGAGGAAGAATGAATGTACCAGCTGCCTATGAAAACTGAAATGAACCTCTCAAAATCTGATTTTAAGAAAATCATCATGCAATGAACTGAACAGTTGCTGCAATACTGAAAATCAGCGTCCATAATAGAACGATTGTTCATGACCAAGGCTGAAAACATCTTCTCAAGAGACTCCAAACCAACATTAAACCATCCTTTGTTCGAAATATCTCTCCAATTCACCAGTTGATGAGCAAATAGAACCTTCAAATGATTGGCGAAGATGAGGACATCATCGGAGGATCTGAAAATTAAATTCTTATCTCTCCAAAGATTTATCTTTCTAGTTGTAACAATCTCCATCAAGCCATATTGAGGATTCCAAACATGGATACTCGACTGAAAATGTTTTCCAATGCATCTGAAATAGTACACAACACTTCTCCAAGTACTAATCAAGGAAAAATGCAAACTCAAGAATTTAGAGTCTTCTTTGATAAACCCATGCAGCCCACTCATGAAAACATCAACATTAATGGAGCACAAAACAAAAGTTGTTCTTAATTCCCATTCCCTCAAAGGACTAGGATGGGCCAAAACATCACTCAACTCAAGAGATAGATTGTTAAGAAAGTAAATAATTTGTTTAGGTTCAACTTTCTCCCAAACTTTATGAGTAATAAGTCTAGAATCTTCGCTTGTTGCTGTTGCAATGGAGTGACCAGCAGCTACCACCAAATCAAGAATGAAAGACTCAACATTAGAGTTCAAAGAAATCTGCAAACAAGAGTAGGAACAACTGCTGCAATATTGAAAATCCACATTCATCTTGACCAAATTGCTCGAACACAAGGGTGGAAACACCCACTCTAAGAGTTCCATTACAGCAAAGAACCATTCTTTGCTCAAAATTTCTCTCCAATCCATTTGTTGATAAACAAATGGAATCATCAAGTGGCTGGTAAGAAAGGAAAAAACACCATTAATTTTGAAAGTTTGATCCTTATCCCTCCAATGAACCTTCCTACCATACCCCAAAAGATTTTTCACAACAAATTCCTGAGTGCCAATCAACTCCAATTGCACACCCAAAAAATTATTGACTTCTTTGGTAAACCATTGAAGTCTATCCAAGAAAGCTTCAAAAACAAGGGAGCCTGAAACAAACATCGTCTTCAAATCCTTCTCCCAAGACAGGATAGTGTGAGCATTACTCAATCCAAAGGATAAACTGTCAGGCATGTAAACAATATGTCTTACCAAAACTTGTTTTAACACCTTGGTGTCAAAGATGGGGAAGTCGTCATGAATCAATACTTCCCATATGGAAACTGAATTCTCTAAACCTCTTATGCATTCACTTACAAGCAAGCTTGGAGGATTATCAATCACAGAATATTTCTCATCCCTACATTCTCTGAGAAGTTTGAAATCAACTAGCTGGTCTCCTACCTCCATTATACCCAACTGAACATTCGCTAACATGCACTTTGTTGATTCAAGCTCATGGCTGCTAGCTATCACTTCTTGAGGCAAGTTCTCTTCCCAACTCAAAAGTTCACACTCTTGATTTACCTTCCAATTACCATCATCTTCATGAATCTCCTTAAAATTAAGCAAGGTTTCATCATTATGGAGTTCATTAATACCTTCAACTATTTGCTTGATCTCCATAATTCTTGTATCAGCTTCTTGTCCTTCAAGTGTGGCTGCAATAGGAGTTTGATTTTCTCCCTTGCATAAAGAGTGATGAGCTAAGGAAAGATCAAGGTAAAGATGATCAACCTCTTTCTCCCTCTCTTGGTAGGCATCATAGGTCTCTTCCGCAAACTTAATGGCATTATCCCTATCTGAGAGCAAATGCAAATAATCTATCTTTAATGATTCCAATGCTTCTTTGATAGTTTGCAACTTGGATAGGGTGACTCCTTTAACTCCATTTTGTCTCTCTTCAAACTGTGACTTCCAGTAGAGTTCTTCAACAAAATTGTGTGTGCTATCAAATCTTGATAATGCTTTAACAATTTTCTCTTCTGAAACCATTAAGTTATCCTTCAAAACTTGCAGCTCTTTAGGCCCATGATCAAAATCAGCAAAGAAGCTTTGCTCATCAAACATCAATTTTTCTGATTTATTTTCTTTGACTTGATTCTCAAAATCAGCTTCCTTCCTAACAGCAATATTTTCAAACAATGAATCATTATTGATTGATTCTCTTAAAGTCTTGGTAGCAACATACTCTGATTTAGTGGCTACTACTACCTCAAAGGAATCTTTATGGAGCTTTGCCAAACAAGCTTCTTCATCAAAGACAACGTCTTCTCCAATGACTTCATAGCTTGCAATACAAAATGAATTTTGAACTTTATCAGGATCAAAGGGAAATTTATCCCACTCAAGTTCTTTAACATACCTTGGTGCCATCTCACCAGGATCCCAAATGCAAAAGGGTTGATTGTAATGATCAACAGGAACAAGATATCCATGCTCCTCTTGGATTATTGACTCATTGAATGAGTCACTCTTCATTCCATTCAAACTGAAATCTTCATCAGTAACTTCCTCCAAGAGCTTAGTTTGATGATCAAGCTCAATACCGCCTTCACCACTATCATCATACTGGAAATAAGAGTCATCAAAGCTGGCTGCTTTGATTAATTTATCATTTTTATCTTCAACAAACCCATCATGAAAAGATGTGTTGCTGCTTTTATCATTAGCATCCACATACATACCAAAGAAATCTTCTTGGTCACTTGTCATAAGTTCTTCATATGTATTCAAAATTGATGTTGCCTCCCTGCACTCACCCTTAGCATGTGCGGACAACTGCATATCAATAGGTACTTCTTGAGAAACAGCCTTACAATCATTGAGAAACAACGTTTTATTTCTGACTTCTGCATTAATGACTACCTCATTTTTCTGCTCTATCTTCCTCAAGTGTGGCTTCAATTTTCTATCACACTGAATGAACAAATCTCTGATCAACATACCAGCAGTAGAGGAATTATTTCCTTCTTGTTCATGAATGTTTAATAGATAAGTTAAGACGGATTTTGGAATGTCATCCATCTCATTGATAGTTAAAATTAAAATGTTTCTCATTGCTGCAACTACATCCTCTTCTTGTTCACTCCAAGTTGAAATGAAGAGGTAATGGATCAAATAATATATTTGATCTTGCATACCCAATTCAACCAGCAAAATACTTGTTTTGAGTTCAGAAAACATCTTCAATATAGTAGCTCTTCTGGAGTACTGATTGCTATCAATTTCATCAAGGTCTTGAAAACTTTCCACTATCATATTTAATATGGTCTTCATAGTTTCGACATCATAGGGCAATTGGGGAATTACAATTCTTATTATCTCCATGAAACAGGAAGAAATCAGTAGCTTGGTTTCTTCATCAGGATGCCCCAACCAATAGGGCTGATTCAAAAAATTCACTGTAGGAGCTAGTGCCAACTCCATTTTCTCTGAAGGTGATTGCTTCACTTGTCTCAAACATTGTTCTAACAAATGAAGAATGTTTTGTTCATCTTCTCTTGACTGAAATTCTTTACCAAGTCTCTTTCCAGCCATAAAGAGAGTCTCTGCCAACTTCATCTCTTCTTCATTAGCCATGCCTAACTGCCAACTTCTGGATACCACAAGGAGCTGAACTAAAATCTGCTCTGACTATCGGTGTAGTACCGGAGATCTCTGTCACTCATCTGATACACAACTGCAAATTTGCCACAGGATGGCAGGGTCTTCTGCTCTGATACCACTGAAATATGCTAACCAATTTTTTCGAAGAAGTAACACAAAATAACCAGCAATAGATGATTGGATTAGCGTTAGCCTCAAACTAAAATCTGAACTTGAATGGAAGATACTGAACTTGAATTGAAGAAACTGAATTTGAATGGAAGAACTACTCAACGTCAAGAATGTGCACTCAAGATCCCACTGAGGGCGAGGTGCTAACATATGACGGAGTCTAAGAAATTGAAATTATAAATGAATAGGCGGATAACCAGCCATGAGAAACAATTCCACACTACCACCAAACAGTGGGGGGAAAAGATTACAATAGAAAGCAATTCATCCGCTGCGGCGGGCATCCACAATGCTGTGGGGATTCACCACTATGAAGTGGGTATAAGAGTGTTACAAATAGATTTTCCACACTGGCGGTAAACCATCCAGGGGTAATTTAATGATAAACAGAAAGTAAATTGCAGAAATGAAAGAATGGTTGGATTAGTAATGCTTAATCTCAACCTTACAAATAAAACTCTGCAAATTACTAAGTACAATTGATAAGGAATGAACCTTAGATACAAGTATGATCTTCTACAATGATATAACACTCAAATACTGAAGTATAAGCAAAGAAACTGGAAATTGCAACAGTCTGATATAAAAATCAGAATTCTGGAAATTATAACAGCAGACTGTGAAACAATAAAATATTCATAACTCACTCGTTTCAACTCCGAATTGGCTGAAATCTTTTGCAAATGTTTCTCAAGAGGTAGGCGCCCAAAAACCAAGCACCAAACAGCAGCAACTTCAACTTATTTTTTTACTTGCACAATTCCCAAAGCATATGAGATGGTACGGCCCTCTTGGGAGGGGCGATTTTTATTTAAAAATCAGAAACTTAAAAATAAATTCCCAAAACTTGCATGAATGGTCGCCCAAGGTCAGCAAACAGATTGGTTAAATACCCAGAACGAAATTCAAGCTGGAAAATAAGCCATGAATAAAAATCACTTTCAGCAGTTGATGAAACAGCAAACCAAAATTACCAAAATCTCCAAAATTCTTCAATCTTTGATGCTCAATCTGCTAGTCTGAAGTTGAGAAGCAGCAATGTAGCCAACTAGGTGTTATATTGCAAACACGAAATTGGATGAGAGGCTAGGAGGTAGACTTCCTCGAAGCAATATGTCAATTGTCATTTCGACAGCATAACTTTAGCATAATTTTCATGGATCAAATGCTGGAGCAAAAGCCTTCAATAAATAAGAGCTCACCAAAACTCTTCAATTGCCTGAGAAGCAGCTCAAAAGACACAAGAGACCTTTCCCATTCCCAAAGACCAATCAACTTCTCAAGTGGCGTCCCAAAAGCCTCCAAGAATTTCACTTTATTCAAATAATATAAAAGTGGCGTCCACTTTTGCTCAAGGAATAAAGTTCTTAATAAAATTAATAAAGCTCTTTATGAAGGCATACCCTTCATGGCCCCACTTTTAAAAACAACTTAAGTTATCTCCTTAGGCCAAGGGGGTGTCAACAGTGAATTAAAACATAATGCCTTTAATTAAATATTTTTCACCAAATAAAGCTCTCTGAAGACCAAGCCAATATAATAACAACTGCTCCAACTGAGAAGGACTAAGAATGGACAACTGCAACTGCCACAACTAGCATTTACTAAAAATAGTAAATAACATGAAATGCCACAAAACTCCAAGCCAAGAAACCCTAATTTCACCTCATTCCAGTCTACGGGTTCCAGAATAGACTGATGAATCAAAGAAGAGCGTATGGCCAAAATGGGGACATTACACCATGGTGTCCCGAAAAAATGGCTACCCCCACATCTTGCAGAAAAGATGCCTATGGAAACCCTTGCACTTGAAACTCACAGAGAGGCCTTATCTTCAGATCACGAACAAGCAGCTGCAGGTCTGGAGCTCTGATACCATGTTAGAATCCAAGATCACCTGCATGCAAGATGGATACCTGTCACATGCAAAAGATATGAAGAACCGAAAAAGATGTTCTCTCTGTAAACCTCTCAAGAAAAATGCATTAAGAGAATCGATTATTACAAAGTGATCAATCCTTATGAAGGAGATCAAGAAACCCTAAAAGGGAAACCCTAAATGAAACCCTAGTGTGCACACTTAATACACCATACCACTATTAATGTGCCTAAGCTTAGCTTAAGTAATAAAGAGGACAAGTGACTTAATTAATTAATCAATGTGATGTAATTAATAAGCATAATAACTTATGAAACCCTAAATGAAACTCTAGTGTGCACACTTAATAATTAATAATTAATTATTAATGTGCCTAAGTTTAGCTTAAGTAATAAAGAGGAATAAGTGACTTAATTAATTAATCAATGTGATGTAATTAATTAAGCATAATAACTTATTACTCTAACAAATATTTCTCGTTCTCTCATACACTTTCACCATGATTTAAAAGATTGACTTAAACCTGAATGTTTAATACAAGTTAGCCTAATTACGCTATGAATTTTCTTATGAAAGACATATAAGTAAACATTCACATACAAACAAGTATTCATTACTAGATTTAGGCACACACTTTTTTTGTTAATCTCACCGTACTAACTCTTTTCTGGTAAGACCCTATCCTTAGGTTTATGTCAAAAAGTCCTCCATCTTTGTGGATATTTCTTTTGTTGACTTTCTACTTTGATCTAATTAATGCTGACGTTGCATACTCATAGTTTAGTATTGTTTTCTCAGAATCCAAAAATTCTCGACTCTTTACAATTGTAGGTTGCTACAATTAAGGGGTTTTCTCATCCCTTCTTTAGAGTCATATAACTTTATTGTAGGGTAAGGTATATACTGGTTTATTCTTCCTAACCTTCCTACATAACCTGTTTGCTTAGTCTTCTACAATCGTAGTGTTGGGTGAAAATTATGTAATCAGCTTTTCGATAGATTACACAACTTGGACTTCAGCCACAGCTATGTGAGATGTAAATCTCTTCTCTCGGAAAGGGGAGGCGCCCTTCTTACTACTAACAGAAGCGATAGTAAAACAAACAAGTAATTACAAAATGTACACAAAACTTACGAAGTGGGGGGGGTGTGTTACATTCATCCTTCTTTCTTTTTTCAGAGAAGATGTTTACAATGCTTCACTGTTGGAAGTTCACAATTCTTAATAACTTTAAACAATCAACTAGCAGTAATACCAATACCTCTATCTTGTCAAAGCAAAGCGTAGAGATACCAGAAGTAATTAACAATAAACAAATAAAGTAAAAGGGAAAGCTCATGAAGGCACAAAGTCGTTCCGTAGCTTTTTCAATGGTGGATCTGTGAAGAGTGTACCGTTTGTCACGTTAGAAGCACAAAGTCTTCTTAGACGCAACAATTCCTCGAACAGCATGAACAATTACAAGCACAAAGTCTTGTAGATCATTCAACCGAATTATCAAAGAGCATGAATAATTACAAGCACAAAGTCTTGTAGATCATTCAACCGAAAGACAAACAAAAACACAAATGTAAATCCAAATAATAGATGCAACACAAAGTTTACATAAATCACTTGGAGTCCTTCAGATTTCTCAAGCTAATCACCACCAAATAAGATCAATTCATAAAAGTATCGAATTCAACACAAAGTCTGGTTTGCAATCCTCTTCTTTATTGATCAAATTTCATTCACAAAGTATGAACGCAAAGTTTCACAATTCTGCTTCAAAAAGGGCAGCACTTCGTTGCAAAATACTAAAGGATCCTTTTACAATGAAAATCCCTCACATTATATAGAAAGAGGGATGAGAGCAAAATTAGGAAACTAATTGAGGAATTTAAGGAAAGTTAGGTGAGCGATTTGTGGAGATCTCACCTAACTTTGACCAAAGTCAAAGTGTAATTTGTTTTCAAAATATTACATCTTTCAACTTGGTGTAATTACAATTTACAAAAAGACATTTAAGATGTCGAAATATTTACAAGATGCATAAAAGGGATGCACCTAAAATGCCTAACACCGGAGAACGTGAATCTTCATGGTTCCTGCGCGAAGTCTTCATTTCTCCTCGGCTCCTCGCCGCATCTAACTTCTTCATCCGACCAATGGTAATCCAATGGTGTGAATTCTCGATCAATCTCATGGCGTATGAGGAACCTTCTTGCAACTGCCAAGATGCTGCTGTGTTATCCAATGTGAGCCTTGTATCACAAATGACGCTCTCGCTGAGGCTTCAAAAGTCTCAACTTGTGAAACCCTAGTTTCCTCGACACTCTTCCGACCGAAGCTTTACGCTTTTCCGGCTGTTTTTGGTTTTTTTTTGCAATTTTGTGTTTTTGATGCAAAGGTTTTTGGTTTTTTTTTGCAAATTTTGTGTTTTTGATGCAATAAATGAAAGGTACGCTTTTTGCAATAAATTGAAATAAATTCAATAAAAATAAAATAACTCTGGAAACTGTAGAAAATGGATGCCAGTAACTTTATTTGATCTTCTCTACTGATTACAAAAATACCCAGATACATGCAATGAATAAAATGATGAATTTTCAATATTTTAAGAACCTGGTATTTGCTGCTACTGAAGTACAGAAATGTACGGCTGCAATAAATAAGCCTCTTCTCCTACTGCCTGATGTCTGCAGATGACTCCAGCAAGGTTGGCGCCTCCTTTGATGCAAGTTAGAAGCAAATAAGAGATGCGTTTCTCTCAAAAGTGGTAAGCACGTGTTTCTGAGAAGGTACGACCTGACAGGAAAGTACGGCCTGTCAGAAACAGCAATTAATGCTGTACGGCTTTCACCAAAACCAATGTTTGTGTCTCTGTATTGGGCGCCCAGGTGAATAGAAGGTTCTAGATGCAAAACACTGTAGAAAACTCTGTAACTAATCGATCCTCTGAAGTTCTGTGATTTCCTCTGTATGAGAAAACCTCTGCTGGCAATAGATCAAGTGATATTTCACACTCTCTGAATTGCTTTCCGCTGGAGATGGCTCGTTCCCCAAGGAAGTCGAGTTCAAACCCTAAAGTCTGTGCTCAGATCAATTTGATCAGTTCTCAAAATCCAATAATCTCATAATGGCTCAAAACCCAAGGCAAAATCCACTTTATGTTGAAAAGTGCGATTTCCTCAAGAATAGGGTTTTAATAAAATATTCACATTTTCATCATTTAATATTTCAATAGTCTCCGTGAAATATTTTATAATAATCAATAATTGCCAAACTGGCCCCTTTTGATGATGGGCGCACCCCTCAAGGCAAATCACTTAAGTTATAATATAACATTATAACTTTATATTATAAATCATTAAATAATTAATATTTAATCAATATAATTAAATATTAATATTTTCCTCAAGCATCTTCATCCGACACCGATCCGGTCTGACAGTCGATTTAACTCAAGTGATCTCGACGCTAAAGTCTCTACCGCTAAAAATAGCAAAATCCGCCACATCGCCTCGCCAGAACCGCTTAAAATAGTACCGCAAAAAGTCATCGGTTTAACGAAAGACCACTTATCAAACTTCCGCGACCGGCCGAGCCAAGTCTGCGACTCTATCCAATCAATAATCACAGGTCGCATAGCCAACTCGCCCTCGAGATGCTTCACCGGTATGACACGCATTAACCGGCTAATCAAATCTGCGATGGCTTCTTTGTAGATCCGGTGATATTTCGCGGGCCGCAGGAAGTATTACGATTTTCCCTGGCAGTTGATCAAATCCTCTTTGATACCTTTTCGTTATCAACACGATGTCCTTCGACATCTTCCTCGCGGTTCGTGGAGATCTTCCGTAAGATTGAATTACTTGAATTACGTTTCCAAAGATTCTCTTACCTCAACAAACTTTCTTTGTCGAATTACCCCAACTTCCACCAATTTACGGAGCTTTACCTGTTTCATCTCCGACCATGACAACGGCATTTCTCCATGTCTCTGCGCTCCTGGGAAAGTACACTTTTCTCTTTATCAAGCTCTGTGGTGAGCTTGGCTAACAAGGTAGTTTTCTCGTCTGCAGCAATTATAATCTGAGATCCGTGTTCAACGATCTTCTCAACAAAATCATACAACACTCTGCCTTTGGAGGCGAACTTCTCAGCTTTCTTGACAGCTGGGTCTTCAATACTTACCATTGTCAGCGGTTGTGCATTGCTTGGAGAACCTGCAAGTCTCTTTACAACAGTGGCATAATGCTCTGCCCTCTGTTTGTACATATTACGAGCTTGCTCTACTTTATCCAGTCTTCTAGCCAAGATATCCAATGTCACTTGCGCATCGGCCTTTGCACTTTCATTGGTAACCTTGCCAAGCTGGACCTTTGTCACCGTGTAGTCTTCCATATTGACATCACCTTCTTCATGTGGTGGTATGCCAATTTCTGCATACTTGTGGCCAGACTTATCAACGTTCAACCTTGAGTATACCTTTGCCTTTTTCTTCCCTTTAGCCTTTGGAAGGACTATCTCTTCGAGGTCGAGCTCTTCCGGAGAGATCATTTGCTTTTTACGCTTCGACACTTGAGATATTAGCCAAGGGGGAAGGAAGGAGGTGTGAGCTTCTGGATTCACTGTCAATTCAGTTGCCATTGCTACTTCTGAAGTTATTGTCACGTTTGAAGTTACCATGGGTATCGTGACAATAGGAGAAGTGTCTGTCATCATTGCTCCTGTAGTTTGCACATTGAGCTGATCATGCATTGACTCATTCATGAAACGATTGAATTCATTCTCAGAAGTGATATCATATGTTGGTGAAGACAGGCTAGGAATGGACGATGGAGGACTTGACAGTATCTCAACCGTATGAATGCTCGTCACTGAGGGAGTATCAAGCGGGGTTGATGCTGCAGGAATAGTGGATATCTCGACTGCAGGGATGCATGTAGTAGGAATAGGTGACGAGGGAATAGGAGGTGGAGGAGTTCTTGAATTTGGAGGGGTATGAGGAACATTGGAAGTCACAGGCGATGACGTTTTAAGAATTTCCTCAACTTCTTTCTCAGGAGGAGTAGTTCTTTCTTGATCATGCCCGGGTTCCTGTTGATCACCCTCTTGTCTCTCCGATTCTGGTTCACCTTCAAAATCACCTTCAGATCCTTCTTTAGAATCTTCTTCAGACTCTTGCCCGCTTTCAGAAACCTCTTCTGCATTGGAGTCTGCTTCTGCTGAATCTTCATCTTCAACGGATTGATCACTTGAAGTTCCTTCTTCATCGGAATCTACCTCCTCTAGAATAGACTTTTTACCTTTAGAGCGAGACAGATTGGATTCCGTGATTTCTGTCTCTGGGACAGACTGGGTATCTTTCTTGCCAACAGTGAACTTGATCCTGGGACCTCTTCGTGAAGAAGTGGGAACAGCCGCTGATTTATTTTTGTTGCGGAGTTCTTGCTGTTGGCGAGCTTCTGCTTCAAATTCTTCTCCCTCCGACTCTGTTCTGAAACTTTTCATTTCATAACCATGCTTATGTAACCATTCTGCAATGTTGGCTAGAATTGGCTTCAATCTCTCTCTCATGCTGGTAACTTCTTTCCTCGACCATTGAATTGCAGGCAATGGCCTTTTAGCAATTCCTTGTTCATCATAGACAACATTCATGATATCACCTGGATCTGTAAAATCCTTTGGTAGGTTAGCAATATCAAGATCTCTGATTTGTTGAATAGTCAACCTACAATAGTCCATTTTGCGAATGGCTTCTTCATCTCTACAATCAGCCCAGATGTCTTCAAAACGGTACTTGTGATGATGACCCTTTTGCAATCTTTTTCTGACATCTCGGTAATCAAAATCAAACCTATACCTGTAGGTCTTGATTGTCATGATCTGCATTTCAGCATAAATAGACTTAGCCTTTTGTGCAGTTTGGATAGTATATCGACCAATGGTCAGTGGGAACTTGAATCCACGCTTGTGGTTGCTTCTTCGTTCTTTTTGCACTGACATCAACTGTCTGCATGTTTCCATGAGAACCCACTTATCCGAAGGATAATGTGGCAGCATGTAGGGACAACCAGTGTAGCACCCTACTCTCAAGTAAGTAAACGTTGGGAATTGAAGAAATAGGCATCCAACTTTAGTTACCACCTTATACGCCTCATCAGATACTCTCCTTCTTTCAAGAGCTGGATCAAAATTGAAAAGCAAAGGCGCGAAGAAAGCATCTGTGACCCGCCTGAAGTGATGAAAGCTTTCCTTCAGTTCTAATTGATAGAAAAATCTGTACACAGGTACCATCATCCGATTCCCTTTTGTAGATAGACCCGAGAATTGCCTCATTACAGCCGCCGCATACACTAGGTAAGAAGTCATGTAGAATTTCAAAGTAGAAGGAGCATTGATCAACTGCTCATGTATTTCATCACTGATCTGTTTGCCCCAGACAATATGCACCTTCTGTCTCCTTATGATCTTGATGTATTCATAGATCCAATCATGAAAAGTGGATGATTCCGGCAAGCCTTTCACTCTGCTTAAAAATGTGATCATATCTTTGACGTCATCCTTGAAATCACTTCGCAGGAGTCCTTTTGGCCATCTGGAAACAGATGATCTAGGCTTCTTTAACCATTGAGTATTTATTAGGTGTTTAGCTTTATTGGGATCAGTGTCAAAAACCTCTTGTGCTTTTTGTATAGGAATATCAATGTATTTCTCCATATGAGGAACCTTGAAAACAATGTCAAAGAAATCAGGGTCGAGTCTTAGAATCTCGTGCCCGGAAGAATCGATCACACTTCTACTTTCTCTGATGTAGTGAGAGGCCACCTGAAGAACAAATTTTGTATTATGTGCAGCTGTAGGGAACATGGCTACCAAATGCAAGTTACTGTGTACAATTGCTCTCATTGGGTCAGGAAGAGGCTTCGTCTCTGTTTGCTTTGCAAAGTCAACCAAGTCTTGATGGCCAACCTCTGTATCCTTTATCTCTTCCACCTTGGAGACCACTACGGTTGGCGGATAGACACCATGATATTTGTACTTCATTTTGCTTTTTGCTCTCGAAGAAGACGGAGGTTTACTGGCAGTCATCAAAAACAACTGGAACTTTGATCACTCAGACTTTGAAGATCTTTGAAAAGAGACTGCAAGGTGTTGAGCCAGAACAAACATTAGTCGTTAGGTAGCTTGGAGATGCGCGAAACGAGCAACGATGATGGGAAAGCGTGGAGCGGATGACAAGGCACGCAAAACGATGCACAAAATGGAGGGAAAGAAGTTCAGGAGTAAATCAGGCGAGTTTGAAACTTATTTGGAAAAAATTGTAAAAAGTGTAAGGGTGCTAAAATTTAGCGCCCTTACATCTTTGGAGATTTCAGTTTTGATGCAGGGGCGCTAAATTTTAGCGCTCTTGCATCTCTCAGAGTTAGATTCTATTTCAACATGTTCAACATGTCAGGGTGCTAAATTTTAGCACTTTTGCATCTTTGGCATATTTTGGTAAAACAGATGTAATGGTGCATGAAAACGGCGCTTTGTCATTTTCCTGTAACATGGAACGCTTTGAAAACAAAATTTGTTTTCCTTTGGATAGAGCTGCAACTAAAATTCGTTTCATTGCCATCACAAACATCGCAAATGTGGATGAGAGCCAAGGATAACTTCCTTACAAAACAAGAGTTTCTTCAATGTGCTTGTGTTAAGACGTGATTGCAAGGGCGACAAAGAAGGAAGCCAACACAAAAAACGTTGGAGAGAAGTGCATAGAAAGAATGACGTGAGAGGAAGAATAGCTTGCAATTTGAAACGTTGTGAAGAAGAAACATGGATAGAGCATGCGAAACAAAGGCGCGAATGGAGAGAAAGAAAACGCGAAGAGAGAAAGAGAGAACGTGTGAGAAGAAAAAGAAATGCGTGGAAAGAAAATAAAAAGAAACGCATATGTAAAACCTAGGAATATACAAAAACGAAAGAAAAAGGAGAGCAAGAGTAATCGACTTACCAAGATGAAATGCAAAGATTGCTGGAGAGGAAAGTCGAAATTCTCAAAAACGTATTTGCAGTTTGAGAACTCGCCCAGCACGAAGAGAGGAAGAACAAAGATCAAAAACAATGAAAGTGGCGAACTAAAACATTTTAAGTGAAAGAGAAAATCGAAAACCTAACTCAAGTCGAGCAATAAATTTAGGCACGAAAAGTGGCACGATTGACGAAAAATGCGAAAATCATGAAGAAACGCGCCAGAGCCAGAAAAAGTTTAAGTGTCAGGAAAAAGTGTAATAGCGCTAAAATTCAGCACTATTACATTTTTGAGAAAGTTCACTTTCATGCAGGGGCGCTAAATTTTAGCGCCCCTGCACTTTTCATACTTAGCCAAATTTTGGCTTGAGAGTAGAAGCGCACTTTTTCAGTGCAACTGCATCTTTCCCAATTCGCTAAGTACGAACAGTGAGACTTCGTGAAGGGGCTCGTTTCGAAGGTCTTCGCGAGGCGAACATGGGGGGATGCTCGAATTGACTATTCGAGGCTTTGGAACGCATTTTGAGGTGGCTTGAAAATCACTTCGTTATGCATACTTGAACATCACAAATCCTAGGAAACGGACAAGTTTCGTAGGGGGGTTATCCGTGGAACGAGCGCTGCTAGATTCCGTGATAACACGTAGGTAATATCATAAGTTGTTGGTTTAGGAGTTCCTACTCCAAGGATAATTTTTTTTTAATTAGTCCCAATTTTCACAAGTTACTAGTCACTCACAAAGCACAAAGAAGTAACCCAGACTCCTAAAGCCTATGGATGACTTATCAAGACCAACTTATTTGACTTAGCTTACTCAGTCTAAGGAACGTATGTGTGTATACTCAAATGGTTCTCGTTACTGTTTACCCGACCAAGCTCCTCTCCCGAGTGATATTTCTCCTCTGCTTGGAGGAATGGTCCTCATACCTGCATCCACTATCATAAACTCACGGCAATCAAATGCTCATAACAATAACAGTATACATAAACTTCACATGATTCATCAACCTCATAATGCATATTTTCACCATGAATAACATCAATTGAAACAACATAAAATGAGACAATCATTAATGTACAACACTCATATTGATAACAAGGTGCAACATATCTTATTCATTCACAAAATTGGCTTTTACAATCACTTATTCCCTATGCAATACTAATATCTTAGTAGCTATACAATCGGGGTGTAACACTTAGTCAGTTTTCTCAGATGCTTTTCAATTTCTTCATTTTGACCTTCAATGCTTTGATTTGAGATCACTGATGATTGATGATCTCGATGAACGTGCTGAGACATGGAATGGATTACCAATTCAGATTCACAAAGAATGACTGGTCCTGCACGTCCTAAAGGTTGGTTTAGAGGTCCCAAAATCTTGGGCTCCCTTGGCCTACAGGGGCTTTTTTGACCTTTTGTGTACTCATTTTCAGTTTGCAACCTTTCACAAACAACCCCAATTTGATATCCATTATCAGATGTTTGATTCATCTGTTGAATTTGCTGACGGTGTCATTGTTGAGATGGATCAAATCGGAGGACTTCCTAGAGGTTATGGAGCTTGAAGACTGCATCTGATTGCTAAAAAAAAACTGGGCGCCTATTTCAAGGAAGGTGCAATTTCTTTAACATTTAGCCAATTCTTCGTGTGCTTCATTTTTACCCTTGCTTCCAGTGTTTTATTCTTGGTCTTTGTTTGTGAATGCTTGATAGGTCCTGTGAGCTTGCAACTGGATTGATCGCAAAGCTGAAAGGATGCTGAGCAGATGCCTTGTAGAAAGCAGTTGTTGAAAACCACAATATGTGGCCCAAAATGATGGGCGTCGTTGGCCTGCACAGGCACTTTTGCCTTGCTTGACTGCAATCTTTGATGATACATGCTTTCAACATCTTTTGTCTTCACCTTTGTTCACCAGTGATTGATGAATCAGGTGAACTTGCTTGGTGATGCGTCGGAAAGCCAACAGAATCATGAAGGAGATGACTGTCTTGGAAAAACTTGATGACTTCCCTTGACCTTTTAACTTCATGGGCACCCCTGGCCAGCAGAGGCGCTTTTGGCTGCAGTTTCATCATTTTCTTTGAAAATCCTCATCTCTTCACGCTTCGCGTTCGCCATGTAGCTTGACTAGTTTGAGCATTGTTGTCGACGACACGAACGCGTGCACCTTAGCAATCGCTTTCATCATGCTGCATGTACAGGTGCTTGAAAAATGACTAAGGCATTGACTGCGCAACATCTTTTCTTGTAGTAAAGCGTGCATTCTCCAAACTTACAATATTTTCAACATTTTTCACTTTTTAAAATCCCCTCCATCGTAGAGCATCTTTTCGAGCATCTTTTGCCATGGATTCTTCCTTGAAGCTTTTGAGGCTTTGATTTCGACATCTAGTACTGGCCATCTGCCATTAATGGTTGCGGAGGTCTTAGCTTTTCTCCTGGAAAAATGAAGTAGGCCCACCAGAGTAAAACAAACTCTTTGGTGATTTTGACTTGACCAGTGTGATTGTGAAGTCAAATTATCGTATCAAAATCATTTCCAACTAATTCTGGAAAGGTCCTATTTTTAGGGGTTTTCCTAAAATAGGGGTACGAAACCCTAATTTTCAAAATTTCAGAATTTTGCAAGTATCTTCCTTGACATAAACCCACAAAAAGCCTATGTTTTGTTTGACCTAAAACGGACTTTTGACAATAATTTTACATGATTTAGACCATTTTGATCAAAATGCCTTATTGAAGCAAAAAATTTATTTTGGGTACAACAATAGGTTTGAAATTTGGACTTGTTTTGTCCATGCTGCTATTTGGAAAAACAACCAAACTTAAATGGCTAATATGTTGTAATGTCCCCAATTTTTGCTATTTCAGCATTGTACTTAAATAATTAATTTTAGGTTGTCGAAAATGATTAAATTAAAAGAGAACTTAAATTAATTATTTTTAATGGTGTACAAAAGTGACTGAAGTTCTAGGAAAGTTAAAGTAAATTAATTCACTTTTGGGGTGTTCTTAAAAAAGAATAAAAATTGAAAAGGCAAATGTGAGAATTCAAGAAGGTGGTGCGAGGAGTTACGAAGGGGAGGATGAATAAAAAAAAATTGGAGTTTTTTGCGGGTATGTTGGTTTTGATTTTGAGAATAGGAAGTTATTGGTTGAACATAGTTCACCACAACCTTTTGGAGGGAGTTCGCCATAGCCTTTTGGAGGATGGAAATTCTCTGAAGGAAGATCAATTTTGGTGGTGAGATTTGTTAGTCGTATATCTTTACTTTGTTGTCGCCTGTAGTTGGCCTTGGTCGTAGTCGGCCAATTGTTAATAAAACTATAGATTAGTAAAGAATAATAATGTCATGTACTTTCGGGAAAACATGTTCAGATTAATGTTAATGTAATGTTGTTATGAAATGTCGTGTCGGTTGGTTATCTAACCACCGCCGAACGTTATATGTAGCCTGTTGGATAGCCGAGAAAGTATTGATGAGTTGTGTGCCGATGGTTATATTGTTAAGCATTGTGATACTCTGTGATTGTACATGATATTTCTGAAAATGAATAAAGTTTCTGGCATCCAAACATGATATCTTTCTGGTTACTGTTTTATTCTATGTTTTGCACATGACTAGTTTGCCAGTAGTACGTAAGATTTGAATTCCATTCCGTAGGAAAACATTTGGTTGAGCTTCTGGAAATTCCGTACGACTTTGCAAGGTTCTCAGGTCGTACGAAATTCGCAGAGTGTTCAAGCTGCAGGGTATTCACCAGGTCTTCAGGCCGTACAGATTTTACAGAGTTGCCAGATCGTACAAAATTGCCAGGTCGTACGGATTTCAAAGATCCTACAAAGCATACGGCAATTCTAGCCTTTACCAGATTTCGGCAGTTTTGATCAGTTCGGCAGTTTCTATAACTGTCTTGAGATTTATAAAATCGGCTGGAATCGCCGAACTGATAGAAAGATGGACAAGGGCAAGAAGGCTGCGCAGCACAAGCCAAAGGTAGCCTCAGTTGGAAAAAGAAAGAGGATGGACGCTGATAACGAGACGATGACATGGGAGAACCTGACTGGCAACGAGTGCAAACAGTGGTGGCGAAGCACTCCTGATGACCACTCCTTGAAGGTTGCGCTTCGACACGCTCGGGTAGACAAAGCTGTGATAGTGCCCTTCTTCAATTCTCGGGAGTTTGAGCCTTGGCTGAAGGCGATGGTGGACAACTATTGCAGGCATACGCACAAATCGGTGATTGATTACAGAGGTTGCCGAGTGACCATTTCATTTTGGCCGCAGGACTTCGAGAGAGTGTTTGGCGTACCAGCTTCGGGAATAGGGGTTAACAAACCCAAGAAGATGACATAGGAGCACAAGGAACTGTTGGTCAAACAGGTGTGTCGAAGTGATTTGACAGCGGAGGAACAGAATACCATATGGAGTGCTGGCAATCGAGGTCTCCGAAAACACTACTTGGCAACTGTGGAAAGGAAGTGCTTGCTCGACCTAATGAAATGCCGACTTACAGGTGCCAGCCGAGCGTTAGATATTGCTATTTGGATGGTGGACTACATGGTCAGACTCCGTGTCGGCCAAGTGTACAACTGGGCGAGGTTACTTACAGAGCGGATGAGAGATTTCTTGTCGCAGAGGCATAAGGCCTTCTACATGACCCAACATGCTATAGCCCTCTTTCTGGATGCCGTTCACACACAGGTGCCCGAAGGCAATTGGGGTCGATTGCAGCCACTTACTCACTTGGATCCTGGGTTGCCGACAGTATTTTACTGGTCTGAACTGGAAGCGAAGCAAGCTAGTGAGGGCACGGCTTCAGGAAAGAAGAGGAAACAGAAGGAGGCGTCGGTGGAAGAGGAAACATCAACTGAGGATACCTCTGAGCAGAGTGATGCATCAGACAGGGATGAGCCCATTGATCTATCTTTCTCACCCTCAGAGTCTAGTCCACCGGCCGATGAGGATGTGTCTGTCGCCATAGGGGGTCAGGAAGCAGGAGAGATCGACATACCATTGTTGCAGCCGGCAGGGTTTACTCTTCCTGCACCGCCAGCCAGGAAGAACACACACTCAGTGACATTCACTCTTTCTGTTTCGCCAGTTGGAGCTGGGCGAATGTTGAGGGTAGCTGCTTCACTACCAGGTGCATCGCCAGGATGGGCACCACTTGCCACCACGACATCACAGGGGGAAGTCACTATATCGGCAGGGTCCACTGCCTCGGTCGAGATATTGCCAGCGGCCTGTTCCCTTACACCACTGCCAGGATCGACAGCGTCAGGAGTGGCAACCTCAGTAGCAGGAACTGGGGGACCGATGGCGACCACTGAGGAGACTACTCCAACCCCAGGAGCACCCGAGGTAGCCTAGATTGATAGCTGGTTGGGATTGGTAGGCCTCACTTTGGAAGTGGTCGAGCAGCCAGAACAGCGGGAGAAGAGTCCCTCGGAGGGACTAGGGGATGAGGAAGGGCCAGTCGTTCACACTCAGCAAAGTGAGACAGCCTGACTTGGCGAGGATGCACTTGCACACCCTGAGGCTAGCATAGCAGAGGCACCAGAGACAGCCATACATGAGCCTCAGCAGATAGTCGGGGAACCACCCCAGGAGGAGACAGAACCTTGTACACCTCCCGACGATGAGGAGAACGAGGAGGGTGACTCCACGGAGGGATTTGTCGTAGAGATGTCACAACCAGACCCATCAGACCCACTGGGCACGGTGCAAAGATATCTACAGGAGCTAGAGCATATGGGCAGGTTGATGATCCGAGTGGGACAGGTTTCCAGAGACCTCAGGATTGGCCGATCTCCTCTAGTGGGCCAGGAAGTTCAGCGTATTCGAGGATTTGTACAGATGGGGTGTGAGGCTGAGTTCACACGGATATTTGGTGAGGGGTGGCTAGCAGGACAGACCCCTGCAATGATGAGAGCCTGGCGGGGTCGACCACCGAGACTAGTAGGGCGAGACGCCGGGGTTCTGGAGAGCTTATATTATATAGAGCTTGCCTTTCGGGATGTCTTTATTCTCATGAAACGCCAAGTATTTTCTACTGAGGTAGTCGTATCACGAAGAGTGGACGCCTATAGACTCCTGCAGAGGGTTAAGGACGAGTCCACTGCTACCATAAAGAGCATCCAGAATGACTTGGCCGAACAAACTCGGCTTGCCAGTGAGAGGGGAGCTTGATTGGAGGTCTTGAAGCCTCGGGTGGCCGTCTTGGAGGAGGAAGCACAACAGAAAGAGGCAGCATGGGAGCAGCGAGTAAAAGCTTTGGAAGATCAGTTGGCTGCAAAAGATGTTGATTTGGCGACCAAGAGTGCAGAGGCGGAGAAGGAAAAAAGCCAACTGATGGAGGCAGCCCATATGGTAAAGGCGGCGAGGGAGAGGGAGATACTGGCAGATTGGCAGCTTCGCACACGTACCGAGGAGGTGAGGCGACTGCGAGCGGAGCATTCTTCTACTACTCCGACGTCATCTGTGCATCCAGGGACGCACTCCCTTCCCCCTACTTCTCATTGATCTTGTCTTGCTATATGTATGTCGTCTGGAAGACGACTTCTTTTGTGGGGGGGATGATGTTAGTCGTATATCTTTACTTTGTTGTCGGCCGTAGTCGGCCTTGGTCGTAGTCGGCCAATTGTTAATAAAACTATAGATTAGTAAAGAATAATAATGTCATGTACTTTCGGGAAAACATGTTCAGATTAATGTTAATGTAATGTTGTTATGAAACGTCGTGTCGGTTGGTTATCTAACCACCGCCAAACGTTATATGTAGCCTGTTGGATAGTCGGGAAAGTATTGATGAGTTGTGTGCCGATGGTTATATTGTTAAGCATTGTGATACTCTGTGATTGTACATGATATTTCTGAAAATGAATAAAGTTTCTGGCATCCAAACATGATATCTTTCTGGTTACTGTTTTATTCTATGTTTTGCACATGACTAGTTTGCCAGTAGTACGTAAGATTTGAATTCCATTCCGTAGGCAAACAAGATTATCCACCTTCGTTGGTTGCAGGAGAAATCATTTAGGTTTCTCGCTTGGATTTAAAAGATTGGTGTTTTTGGAAATTTGTTAAGTCTTTCGAGAAAGACAAATTTCTAAATGTGAATTGAAGGATTGCAGAATTGAGGTCACAAGTTATTTTTAATGTTGTTTGGTAGTTGCAATATCCTTCCGTACCAATTTCATACATGACAAGTCCATGGCCATATAGTCTCTAGTATTGAGATTATCCATTTATTTTTATATATAAATTTGGGAAAGAATCACAACTTGGATTGTAACTAAACATGTCCCTTGCTGTTTACGAGACCTTTAAAGGATTTTTGTGCATGACATAAGCAGAGTCGTATGATTACGGGAGGAGAAACTTCATATTTTTTAATGAATGGAATTTACATATTATACATGTTGATTGAATTAATTATTGGCGGCACTATAAAATTTTAGTCTCAGGGACTGTTTATGGAATGAAATGATAGAGGGAATATTAAGAGTACAAACAGCTGTTGTCCTCAAAGTGTACCCTGAAAACTCTCTGACCAGAAAAGTAGGACAGCCATCAACCAACAATGTAAGAGGTAGAAAACAATGGGTTAGGGATGGAATACTTCTTCCCTCATGTGTAACTCCATACCATAGACCATAATTCACTGGAAATTCGAGCATATACCTCTCGAGATCAAGAACAATGCATCTTTCAACAAATGACTCCATGACATGAGTCACCCAATCTGAAATCAAGGAGGCCTCATGCAACTTATAGGAATCTTTAATAGAAGAAGACTCCTCGTGCTTGACAAACACAAGAGGCACCTCACTCACATCTTTAGTGTGAACGATGGAAGACTTCACACTACTCTCTTCATCATGTACTATGGCTGCCATAGATGTCTAAACTATTTCTATGGATGATGAAGATTGAGCTAAGCTTAACTCCAAGCAAAGCTCATCAACCTGGATCTCAGTTTCTTGAAGGGCCATTTGGGTGCTCTTCAAGGAATCCATGGTCACTTGAAGCTCATGGGCGAGCTTATCAACTTCCTTCTCTTTCCCTCTCAAAGCATCTAAATATATTTAAGTGAGGCTGAGAAGATGGTAATGATCTAAAAGAAGGTGCAGATAGTCTGATTTCATTCTCACCATACTCCCTTTGATTACTTGTAAACTATTGTGAGAAGATTCTTCTTCAATTCCTTTTTGTCTTCTCTCCAATTGAACCTTACAAAGGTGATTTTCAAACAGTTTGTGTACTCTTATCATAATGTGACAATGCTGCAACAATTTTATCTTCACTGACCTTCAAATGGTTCTCCAAATTGTGTGAACTATCAGCCTTATGAGCAATTTCCGCTTCACATGAAGAAGCATCAAATTGGTCTTGAAGCATTTGAGTCACACAATTGTTGTCTTCAATGTTATCATTCATACATCCTTGCTGATTTGGAACTAGGGCAGCGCTAGTCCCACATGTTGAATCATCATCAATACCCTCATTAGGTGTCATAACATATGAGGGCTCAGTTTTTTCTTTGAACTCATTATCCATCACAACTGTTTCACTAGATGAAGTTATGCTTTCTTCCTATAGAGAAAGTGGAACCTATATATTAACTAAGATTAGTTCTTCTGTAGTCAACTGTTCCTTAAACTTCTCAATTTTCTCCTCAACCAACCTTTTTGTGAAATCATATGCTGCGGTTGAGACATGTTGCTCATTTCTTCAAATGACCAACAAATCTGATTGCAACTGCTTGCAAACATCATCACCTTCATCTAGAATCAGGCACAAAATAGTTAGCATACTTGTTTTAACATTGTTTGAAGGACATTTCCTGATTCTGGTTATGGAGCAATGGAACATCTGAAGAATCAATTCATAACACCCCAGGTCCATCATAAAGAGGCATAACCTAACCTGTAATTTCCAGTATTTTAACTCTTTGACCAAAGGTAGGGCTTTTGACATCATGTAACACCTGAAAACGCTCAATCAGTTGAAGTACTTCCCTCATGATGTCATCATCATAAGGTGCGTTAGGAGCTGCAATTCTTGAAACTTCACTAATACAAGTGACAACTGCAAGTCTTACCTCTTCATCTTGATGTCTCATAAGCACTGGCTTAACCAAAGAGTGCACCAATGAAAACATAGCTTTACACATCGGCTGGGAAGGTAATTGACCAGCCTTGCATAGACTACATTCCGCTTCCTTCAACATGCTAAGAAGAACTATCTTTGACTCAGGTAAGTGTTTTAGCTTCTTACCTACATATTTTAGCTTCTCATGGAGGACTTTGACAGCCTCTTGTTCTTTATTCCATTTCCACTCAAAATCAAGTTGATCCTGCATCATAGATTGAAGCAACAAATCCATGTGATCACTAGAAGTAGCCATGATACCCAAACTGAAATTTTGATCTGTAGTTGATTAACTGAAGTTACCCCTTTACTGTTCACCCTCAGGCTGGCAGGATGCACAACTTTGATACCACTATAAAGTCCCCTTTCTGGCTTGAACTGAATTTCTCGATTGTTTTCAATTTGATAGATGTTCCATTTATCAAATTAAACACATAGCATTGCATGAAAACTAATCAACTTCACAATAAGGAATAAGCATGAAAATGATAGTCAAAGTCTGAGTTTCATTTCACTATTCTTGACTGAAATCAATCATCTTATGAGCAGATATACATTTCAAGCTTTAACAGAACTATACTATGTACTGTTTTTGGACTGTTTGAAGATGAACACACTCAGTGATTAATAGCAGCAGAAAATAACCATAATCTATGACTGATACAGTGCTGTTATAAGCTTGAGATAAGAAGTGACCCACTTAGAATAACTCTCAGAATAGTTCAAGCTTATCAAAGCATTTATATGAGCAAATTACATTAAGTGTATGCACCAATATGTCACAACAACAGTGTAGATGACTCTTTCATATGCACGGACCTTAGATATGCAACAAAAGACCCTTATTTACAGGTACATACTTAGTAACAGCAATAAACAAACAGTTATAAATAACTTAGACCCGGTTATGAGTCTACCTGGGTAGAATGGAGGTCGATTCTTGCACAAAATGGTCTTAGAAATGCTGCTGCAGCAAATGTCTCAGACCTGATATACCAGGCGCTCAAACTCAGACTGAAGCCTCCCTTAAATCTCCCACGTGGCCAGTGCAATAGGACCCACGTGTTAACTAGAGTTGCTTATTGCTTCCAAAAAAACCACGAATAGTTCTTACAGGTTGAAACGCCTCCAAACAACTAATTCTAGGTTGGTATGAGGCACATAGTATCATTCAATATGAATTGCTTCTCTCAAGGAATGAACACGCCTCTCTGAAATGACTTCCAGCACTCCTAGCAAACCATGTCCTTGCTCAAATAGGATACACAACCCATCACCTAGGGTTTTGTCATGTCCCCGAAATAGTAGCATTAAAAATAATAAGATATACAAGATACATATTGGAAACATTTTTAATTATCAAAGATAATAAATATTAAGTATAATATTATAATATAAGATTATGATTATGATCATCATAACACCAAATATGAGGAATTACAATTTAAATAAATAATAATCATTATAGATAATATTATAATTAAATATAATTTATAATGGTTGTCCATAATATATACTATAATATTAATAGATGAAGCTCTTATTAAATACTCTAAACTAATAGGAATAACTCTATAGCTCAAAATATAAAATATTCAAATATAAATATATAATCCAAATAAGGTTATCGAACATAAGAAAAAAGTGATTTATAATCGAGCAAGGAAAGAACCTTCGAATATGACCATGGACGGGTCAAATGAAGGAAGATGACTCTTGTGTTAGCGTTCAGGGAAGGACGCGACCAGTCCAAGATATGTAAGGGGATCATCACAGGAGTCATAGGAGAGGAAATCACCGTGGCATGGAGAAAGGAAACATAAAGTCTATAAAGGATTCTCATTGGGCAATGTCTTACTACCTATCGAAGATCCCAAGCACATAACAAAGCATGCTCGCCCTCAAAGCGATATCAACCTTCATAAACGTATTTGTGGTACAAGTGAGGAACGAGAGGAAAAAACGTAGTATACGCACAAGTGATCTGAAGGAATGAAGGCACGCGGGGTTCCATTTTAGAAACTTAGAGAGACTGTAGACTATGGCGGAATGGGAGGTGACAGTGATCATTACAAGAACTTGACTCTGTGAGCATCCGCGCCCAACATTTTGGTGTTTGAGTCCCCACAGCAATCGAAGGGCATATCCGCAATATACAGGAGCGACACACGTTGAGTGGTAGTTAGACTTGGAATACCTGTCGTGGTTTTAGGTGACAATGCCCTGCGTGGGTAGAGTGGCCGCTTCAAGGTCGCAAGTGGTATGCATAGTGGAGAGCTCTGGTCTTGTTTCCGTCACCCTCAATAACACTTTCACAAGCTGCTATGACCGATCAAGTTCCAACGGAAGAACTTATTCCGTATAAAAGAAGCATAAAGATAAACATGTGTCAGTCTTAGTTGGCAAACAGAAGGAGATCGGGGTAAGTAATAAATAAAGTGTGAGTTATCGATATAGGAAGGATATATGAATATACTCAAAGAGAGGAAATAGGGAATTACGGATAGAAGGTGCCTTTATGGCATATGCAAACGGAGGTATGTGATTCCAAAGCTGTTGAATTTATAATTACATAATTGGCTATTAACTTCATTGCTCTGTCAAGCTTGTGATTTATATTTATTAGCTTTTGTGACAAGCTTATCACAACATGGGTTTGTAGATTACATGTATACTATAGATGTGTGTACATACACTCGTGGTTACGTCATAAATGATGAATAGATACAATACATACAAATAATATAAAACAATATTTATGGTTATCCAATAATAATGCTTGCAGCAATTATTGGGGCTTATATTTAATAATGACTCTATTATGATAAAAGGTACAATAGGACCTCATCCTGAAATCTTAATAGACGCTTAATAGCTACCTGATGGTCTTATGAAATTATATAGAAGAGTCATTCATAAGAGTGATAGGGCATAAATGAATAATCCTTGGACAAGAATGTAATATTTATTCCATCTTCAACCGTATTAGATGTTATTACGAAATTTATTGATCTTTAATGTTTCTAATGTCTCTTTGAGAAATACTTTGAGTGCAAGATTTGGGTTTAAGTGCTTACGCCCAAAAAGGGGACATTACAGGTTTGGAGTGTTGCATGATTTCATTATAGCTGAGACCACCATAAACTGCAAATATTCGATGTTGCAAATGAAGCAACAGTGAGGGATATCGCCTAGACTGCAGAAAGAGATATTCGACCAAGCTCAAACCTTGCATAGGTTATACTAAATATATTCGCTTAACCCAATTTCTCCTACAAGAACAATCAATCCTCAAATGATTGATTATGCAACAGAAACTTAATACCCAACTGTGCCTGGAAGATAAATCGAAACCCTTCAATTTCTATCAGATAATTTGTCTTTCCTAGCAAGACTCACAAATTATAAAAATGAATCAATCTATCCATTGAAGTGCAACTACAAATTCTGAATGAATCCGCCAACACTAGCTAGGGAGGAATCTTTCACCACCGAAACTAGAACCCATAGGAATTCTCGCCTAGGATTTCGGATTCCGAAGAGCTCTACCAAAATACAAAACCCAAATAAAATAATAATCGAGAATATGCTGAGAGAATGAGCTCTCAAGTCCTTTTATAATGCCTTTTTGCCTTTTTAGGGTTTTCTCGCCAAAAATCACTTAACACATTATTATAAAGTGACTTTATTAATTTAACTTTTAAATATTCCTCAACGTCACTTTATAAACCCATATTATTTAATCATTTAATATCACCTTAATAATTGCACTTTTGCCAGTCGACATCAAATAATTAAAATAATATTAAATTATTTTGGCGTGCTGGAAAATGGGGGCATTACACAATATTATAAATTTAATTATAAGAACAGTAATACTCATAATTGCCAATAAATAGAATATTTAAATACCTCATATTCATAATTTGCAAAAATGAAAATACTCAAGTGTCAAAATGTCATCACACAACGAAAATTCAAATTACAATCAATATTTATTAATCTTTATATTCTTCTTTATCAAAATCATCAAGGTCAACACTTGGTTCAATTTCATTTGAACCACAATCAATTGGATTGCCACTCCCACTAGTTGTGTCAAGTGCAAAAGATGCCTCATCATAGAGATTTCAGCAAGTTGTGCAACTATAGTATCTAAATCGACACACTCAGGGGCTAGATCCCAATTCTTTGTCACATCCTCATTGTATTCAAGTTTCATATGTGACAAGAGATGAAGATTAGAGTGTATATAGACCAAATCCTCTACCTTTTTTGCACCTAAATGGTTGCACTTGACCAAGTGGATGAAGGAGCATGTACTCCAATTCTGCTCAGTTGAACAAGAACTTGCAAGCTGTTGAGTTTGCATATAAAGTTTAGTATTTAATTTTATAAATTCAAAACTTAAAACATAAATTATAAAATTATATTATTATAAAATAAAAATACAATATATAGCATAATAGCATCGAATGAAAAATGAGAAAATAAATAAATAAAAAGATAAATAAGTTTGGGGGAGTATTTTAATTGCAAGAGGTTGCAAGTAAATGGAGCCTTGACCATGTAGATACCACCACTCATTAGCACTTTTCCTATATTTGTCTAGAAGAGCGGAAACATCATGAGTTTTTGAAGATATGAAGTGGCCAAACTCGCTCAAGACAATACTTGGGATATCTTCATCTGAAAATATATTTCTAAATGCAGCCTTATAGCCAACAACAACCTCTCCATCCCTATATTGTTGGACCCTCCTCGGCAATGAAAGTACCTTTTTTCTATAATACTTTGACAACAAAGCAAATGCTAAGAGATGTAAGGGGATGGTAAAATCTCGTTCCAATGGTCAACAATAATCTTTCATACAATTTTGAAGAATGTTTCCATGAAAAAACATAAATAAAACTCTCTATCTCAAAAAAATTGTAGGGACTGCGAAGGGTGATGTAATGTCCCCTTCTCGAGCGTGATGAATTCAGTTGACCGTTGGCCTATTCCGGAGACCCGTAGGCTACTCGGAGGGTAAAATTAGGGTTTCCCTTTTCGGAGGTCGTTGTTGCTCGAAATTTGGGAATTGATTTGTGGATTCTTTCTGGGTTTTCAGAGAGCTTCGCAGTGGTGTGACTTGCAGTGCAATCTGAGCATCTTTTGGAATTTACTATTTTTAGTAAATTCTATTTTTGGCAGTGGTCTTGTGGTTTTCGGCACAGTTGGCTCGCTTCTTCAGCCGGTTCAGTTGGTTTATTCATTTATGGCCTTGGGATGCATTTTGGAGAGATAAGTCAAGTTGAATTAAATAATGTTATATTTTAATGTTGACCCCCTTGGCCTAGCTACATCACTTCAAGTTGTTTTAAAAAGGTGGTCTTCATGGGTGGACGCCTCATTGAGGTAATTTAATATTATCCAAAGGTCTATTATCATGCTTGAGTTGGACGCCAACTTTGATGAAGGGATTGATTTAAAATAAAGTCAAATATTGCTTGAAAGGTGGGACGCCATTCTTAGAGGGAAAAAGGTTATTTCAAATTTGAAAATTAGGGCGCCACTTCTAGAAACTTTTGGAGATTCCTAGTTGAGTTTATAAATTGAGACCTCTTCCCTTCATTGGATTATCTCATGTCTACAGAAAAGTTATGCTGCCGAAATGGTGATTGGATTGCTTCGAGGAATGAATGCCTCCTAGCCTTGGCTCGACTTCTTGCTTGAAAGATAGCAACTAGTGGAGATGTTAGCTTGTTGTTGAGTGGATTTTGTAGTGAGGTTTGCATTGTAGCTTGTGTTTTTCCTTTGTAGTTCAGTTTCTTGCATTTATATCAATTTCTGGAGTTGTTGATTCTCACAGCTGATTTGTAGTTTTCATTCATAAACCTCAAAATAAAAATATTATCATTCTGGGTGTTTCACTAATCTTCTTCTCAGGTCTAGGCGCCCCTTTGAGCTTATTTGCAGATTTTTTGGTGAAGGATTTGAATTTATAAAAGCAAATCGCCCCTCCTTGCAGGCCGCCCCTCTTTAGAGCTGCATTGGGATGTGTGCTAAATTATTTCTCAAGTTTGTGAGTGGTTTCTTGAATGTTACATGGTCGCCCTCTTCATAGGAAGTCATTGCATCTAATTTGAGGTCATTTGGTTGAGAATTGAGTGAGTTATGAGCATTTTAGTAGGGTTTTGTGTTGCTGGTTATGCATTTTAAGTTGCTGGTCTGTCATATCAGATTTAGGAAATTGCATTTTGGTGAAGGGTTGGTGATTAGAAAGTCTTATTAAGCTTTGAGGAGATCTTGTTCATTATTGCAGCATCTGGGAGCTTCTAATCTTTGTCATGGCAGGCACTTTCTATCTAATTGTACGCTGAATAGTAGTACTGTCAGCATTTTCACTCCTCTTTATTTCATTGTAATCCCCATTGAATAAGTGGAAGAGGCTGGCTTGCCGCCTATCTTACATTTTGAATATTGCATTGTAGCTCATAGAAATTCTCTGCCATATGGTAGCTCCATTCCCACCTTGGGTTGGAAAGCACATTCTTGGCGTCAAGTTTACATTTCAGCATTGTAGTTGGTAGGGACCCTCTGACCATATGCTCGTCGTCTTCGACGCATTCTTGGTTAGAGTTACTCAGTTCAGCATTGCATTGAGATCCTCTGACCATATGCTCACACCTTGCCCAACTCGGGATCCTGGTGTACATCCTTGGTTAGAGTTGAATTCCGCATCGTTTTGGTTTAAGTGCTAACCCTAACAGATGTGTGTTGCATTGCTTATTGTAATCAAAAATTGAAAAAAATTGGTTCAGAATACTTCAGGAGAGGATAGCGGCAAGGGTTCTTCAACTTGGTGTTGTGAGTGGGGGAAGGGAAGCCCTCCCCCACAAATGTTTTTGTCGACATGGGTGTCCCGTACACTGCTTTAAACTTCTACATTTATTGCCTTCTTTATGTGTTGGAATTTTTAGTCTTTTTGTTGTACTTGTGTGTGCCTTCTTTCATGTCGGGTTAATTTTATGTGCTTTTTCTTAACTTGGCATTTATGATCTGGGGTATGAGCCCCCCTAAAGCCCAGCCTAATGGAATGGAAAATGAAAACCCTAGTTCTGAAGTTGCCAAAATCTTTAGTGAAGTCGTGGCAAAGAAGGGCTTTGTAATTCCAGTAGGCACAAAGTTTCAAGTGGTGCCTGAGGGAGATAATGGCGGCTTCAAATCCAATGGCGGAGGGTAAGGTAAGCGCTCCTACAAGGCCCGAAAAAACTTGTCATTTCTCCAAAGTCCAAACTCAAAAATGAAAGGAGCAATTCTTAAGGAAAAGAATAGGCTTAGAGATATAGTAGTGTTGTTCGCTGCAACTGACACTGCTAAGTTCCTGACTAGGAAATACCTATGGTTGGTTTATTAATGTTTGGACAAATAAATTAGGAATCCAATTAACTTTTTGTCATATGATTCAACACAAACTTTTCATTGTTTTTTTGAGAGACCATATTATGTAGGATAAGGTTTTTAAGAAACCCTATTGGAATGTTGGCAGCTGCACATTTTGCACCGTGGCATGGTCTCCAAAGGCAATAGGAGAAGAAATTTTGGCACTTTCGTGCCCTAGGTGGGTTATTCTGAGGGGTGTGCCCCCCAAATTTTGGGCATTCATCCCTCAGATGTTTTCTCTGTTGGGAAATGTCGTCAGGTTAGAGGAGGAAAAGGCCTCCCTTCCTCACTTGGATGCTCGAGCTATTGTATCTCTAAGCCTTGGTGTGGAAATTCTCAATGCCATTGAGTTCAAAGATGGCAACACCATCTATAAGTGTGGGTTAGAAATTGTTAGAGGCATCAACACATGTTTCTTGTGTAGAAAGGAAGGGCATATCCGAAAGAATTTCCCAATTATTTGTAGAAACCCTAGGAAGAATGAAGAAAATGTGCCTAACCACTTGGGATCTGAGGCAAGAATTAAGGAAATTGGGATTGATGAAGAAATTTCATCTTCTCGTATGGAGCTTGAAAGAAACCCTAACCCTGAAAGGGGGCTTTCCAAGGAAAATGACTCAACCTTGGGAAGCAATTCTCCCCGTATGGAAGAAACCGAAATAAAAGTTGGGAGTGCCCTTGAGGAGGGATTGAGGGTAACCTCCCCCCCCCCAAGAGAAGCCAACAAAATGGAAATATCAAATCTAGTTAACATTCTTGCAGAGTTTGAGAATGTTGTACAAGATGTGGTAGAGGCCCCCCAAAACTCGTTGATTGATGTCCCAAATGTAGTCTCAGATATTCCCTATTCATCCTCCTCCCCAGTTGATGATGGTGGGTGGGAAAAAGGAAAAATGAACACTTAACAGATTGTCATGGAAAAAACTAGGAAAAGTATTAAAGAAAATAAACTGCAAAGTGAAATTAATTGTAATAAAAAGGACCCTGAAGAGACTTAATTCTACTGTAAAGACTTAAACATTTGCAAAGAAAATGTTGAAAGCAAGTTGGTAATGAATGAGGATGAGATTGCTAAATCCAAGGGGCTAGTAGGATTTCCTCCTTGGTGAAAGACCTCATAGCCGAGATTGAGGCTAAACACCAGATCATTACTAACCACCAAGGCATTGGTAAACAACTAGAAATACACAGTACAATTTAGGAGCATAAACAAGATAGCCATTCCCAAATGACACTTAACCAAAATGCTACTAATGCATTGGGTGTGAGTGATAATATGGTGGATAGCTAGTCTAAGGCAAGTAGGAGGATGGAGGGTAGCCAAGATGGTTATCAAGGAGAACTAGCCTTGGAAATTAAGAATGATGAAAATTTGAGCCAAATAAACTTGAAACTAATAGTATCAAAAGGGATGTTTTCCATCCCAACTTTGGTGAACCCTCCCCTAGAAATGAGGGCAAGAACACCGATGATATGATTTCAAAATTCATGCTGAATTATAGGGGCCCATTTAAGTCAAAACCCAAAACTAGCCAAGATCCTACACCAGATGTTGTGTGCTTGGAAAATGAGAAGATTACTGAATTGCAAGAAGCTCCCATCCCCAAGGTTTGACTTGGCCAAGGGAGGCCTAGGAAGAATGGAAAAAACATCCTAGTTGGTAGGGGAAGTTTGCAAATTGCCAAAAGTAAAAGGAAAAAGATGAGCATTGTAATTTAGATGCCCACCATTAAAAGATTGGAAACTGAGGAAAAGATGCCCAAATGCTTTGAGCACTTTAAGGGGGATAAAGATGTCTCTCCAAATAGTAATGACAATGAATCTTAATTGGATCTCCTGGAATGTCAGGGGAATTGAATCCCCTGACAGAAAGTATATCATCAAAAGGTTTCTAAACCTTGAAAAACAAAAGGATGTGATACTTCTACAAGAAACTAAGACTATTGGTTTCACTCTTAACACCAATTTGAGATTTATATGGATAACTCCTCATACTTCACCAACCATGATAAAGGAAGAGGAGGAGCGGAAATCCTCATTTCTAAGACATGGGAACAACATGTAGCCAACTTTGGTACTTCCCTTTGTAACAGGGTTGTGTGGATTATACTTGAAAGGGGTGAGGACAGAGTTGGGATATGTTCTATTTATGCCTCCAATGACCATAAGGAAAGGATTGAATTATGGCAATGGCTGCTTAGCATAACTGAAGTGCCATGGATTCTTGGAGGTGATTTCAACATGATTGAGCGCAGTGAAGATAAGTGGGGAGGGCTAGACATGGATTGGAAAGGAAATGAATTTTTTTTGGCATAGAATGAAGTCTATGTTGAACCTATTCGAGTCCTTGGAAGGTATGAAAAATGATATCAAAGGGTTTTGGTTTACATGATGTAATGCTCAAAAAGGTGGGAAAAGAATCTATTGCAGGCTAGATAGGTTTTATGCCAACAATGACTTCTTTAGTTTTGTACCCAATGATGAGGGACACAAAGTGTCAGTCTATCCATATACTCTCTCAGATCACCACCCTATTAAAGCTAGGATTTCTCTAAACAGTGGTAGAACTAATGAGAATAAGAAGAAAGAGGGCTTTATGCTCAATACTTGCCTCCTAAAAGACAGTGATTGCAAAAATGCAATCATTACTCTCAAAGAAATAAACAAATGGATGTTGAAGGATGAAAGTGTCATTGAGAGATGGAAGCATAATGTAAGTGGGTGGAAAAGCTATTCCAAACCATAGGAAAAAAAAGAGCTATGGACAAAACAAGGTTGGAAAATGAACTCCAAGAAAAACTCTTATTAGTAGAAGCCAATGTCCAAGAGGATCCAAAGAATGAAGATTTATGTGAATAGCTAAGTGTAGCAAAGAACAATTTGAGAAAACTCCAAGTAAATAAAATCCAAGGTCTAAAAGTGAGGGCCAAACTAAATTGGTTGAATTGTGGAGATAAAGGCACCAAATTTTTATTTAGATATATCAAGGATAAAGCTGTGAAAGAACAAATTGACCAAATGTGGAATGAAGGTACCTTGCACACAAATCAAGAAGATATCTTACTCCAACTCTCTCATTTATATAAGGCTCTCTTTTCATCTGAAGGCAATAACGAGAACAACAACAATTCCAGGTCATATATCAAACAGATTATCCCTAAAAAGATTCTAAAGAGGATGCAAAGTAATTGTTTGAAGGGATCTCCAAAGAAGAGATTAGGAAAGCTATTCAAACTATGAGCAATGACAAATCACCAGGTAGTAACGAGCTTCCAATGGAGTTCTACAAAACTTTTATAGACTGCATCTGTTATGAATTGTACCAAGTTTTCATGGAAGGCCTCAATAGAGGGTCTCTTGGTAAGAATATTAATAAAGGAATTATAAAATTGTTACCAAAGAAGGGAGACAAAACAATGATAAAAAATTGGAGACTGATAACATTATTGAATGTGTCATACTAAATCTTGGCTAAAATATTAGCCATGAGATTGATTAACATCCGTCCCAAATTTATAACTAGCACTCAAACCGGCTTCATCAAGGGGAGGTGCATACTTGAAAACCTGATCACAAGTTGGGAGGCCATGGAATGGGCAAGGCACTCTAGGCAAAATTGGGCAATGCTTCTCTTGGATTTCAAGAAGACCTATGACAAGGTAGAATGGAACTTCTTAAGAACAACTCTTGACCCTTTTGGATTCCCTAGTGTCTTCTGTAGCATGATTGACACTCTATTGAGAGATGCAGTTGCTCAAGTGGAGGTGAATGCATCCCTCTCTGAGGAATTTAGTTTAGAAAGATTTATCAAACAAGGTTGCCCCCTTGCTCCATCCCTATTTGTCATTGCTTCTGATGCGGTTCATTATCTGCCAAGGGAATCCACCCTTTCGCCAAGAGTCAGGGGACTAAAGCTCCTAGATCAAAATGAGCTTTTGAACATCCAATTCGCATATGACACTACAATTTTTTGTGGAACTGGATGAAAACAACATGGATTGCCTAATGCATAAGCTAAACTTCTTCTACAAAGCATCTAGTGCAAAATTCTCAAATGCTAAATCAATTATCCTTGGATGGGAAGAAACACCACAGGGCTGAATGGATTGAGAAGTTTGACTTCCAATGGGGAGGTCTCCATAAACAAGTTAGATACTTAGGGATACCATTTGCAATTAGCCCTAACCTAAAAGAGATGTGGTTGTGGATTAAAGAAAAAATTGAAAAAAAGACTGATCGATGGAATAAACAATACCTTCCCTAGCAGGTACAATTCAAATATGTCAAGAGATTTTATCCTCATATAGCTTATATTTTGCATCAATTTGGTTCTTCAGCAGCTACCAAGTCAATGAAATACAGAAAAAGATAAGAAGATTTTTGTAGTTAGGTGGAAAAGGTAAAAGGAAGAAACATGTGGTTAAATGGGATTGGTGTTGCCTTGATAAAATGCATGGAGGGATTGGGCTAAAAGACTTAAAGTTGCATGGCATTGCACTAGCTGCAAAATGGGTCATCAAGGCCCAGCCTGGAGAAGAACCTTGGAAGGTCCTGGTCGGAAAGAACATTTAGTTGGTTGTCCCCAACCAAGCAAAATCTTGGAAATTGCTGCCATTCAGTGATCTCTTAAACAAGTACTCAATGTCCCTTGCAGTATCTCTGGTCTTCAAAAGCCTTTGGAAGGCGTAGGAGATGATAAAACAAAATGTGGGCTTTAAACCTAGCAAAAATCAAAATAGCAATACCCCTATTTTACAGACCAGTAGCTCCATTTGGTGGAACCTAGAGCATAATGGAAAACCCCTTGCCCTCCTTCAAGGGTGTTCTGCCAAAAAATGGGCACAAAAAGGGATTCAAACATTTAAGGATGTCCTATCCAATGGATAGTTAAAAGATTGAGACTCCTTAAGGGAAAAGTATAACATACCCTAGTCAAACTGGATAATATACTCAATCTTAAGGGAGGCCTATAAAGATATGCAATTCCTTGATGACAACAATCAAATTTTAAACCTTATATGGCATGATCGTACTTCTCTTTGATGTAAAAGCTAAAATGATTTACAAATCCTTAACTAATTTTGCCTTCCTAACTAAGGACCTCAACAAGTCTTGGGGGACCAATCTAATTGATAAGAAATGGTTTGTTGTTTTCAATGATGTTTGGCATAATGTGAATGAGCCTAAAGAGGCGTGCTTTAGATGGTTAATTTTATTACAAAAAGTTTCTTTTAAAATTAATCATGGTGATGTTGATATCTATAGCATCTGTAGAGTGCTTGAATCTATAAATCATACTTTTTTTTATTGTTTTTATGCTAAAGAGACCTGGAAAATATTTTGTAATGATCAAGAGATTTGGAGGGACAACGGGAAAATTAATTGGGAGGATATTCTTTTATTAAATGAGAAAATGCTAGATAAGGAATGCAAACTATTTTGGCTTTGTTTGTCAACTAAAATACTCTAACACATATGGAAGGCAAGGAATGATGATAAATTTAAAGGGTGTAGGATGACACTTAGTGCTCGTCTTCAAAAAGACTCACTATTTTTAATATTGCCTTGTAGGTGACTGTCACAATGGAGATATCTATGCTCAAACTCATGAAGCTAGTAGGAGAAGGAACTGTTAGGGTCCACAAGGAAGAAGTCAAGTATGGCTATACTTGGCACCATAATCATGAGGATACAACTTTCTTGGATGTACTAAAAGAGTTTCAAAGGATATTCAATAAGACTGTAGTTGGGAAATCCAACAAGAGGAGGGAAGCACGAGGAAAAAGGCTACATGTCAATGAAGGCAACAACCCAGTTATTGAAGAAGTAAGATCTAATGGTGAGCTCTTAGACATGGAGTCAGGTTGGGAGGACTTGGAAGACTACAACCAAAGAAAAAACCTATAACCTGATAGGATGGAGGACTATGCTTGAACACTAGCTTATATGTTATGATAAAGATTGCTTGGAATTTTGTATATGCCAATCATGATATGTAAACCTTGTATATGATACTCATGACTTAGCAACAAATATATATATATATGTGTGTGTGTGTGTATGTATATATATATATATGTATATATGTATATATACATATGTACATATATTATACATACATACATATATACATATATATATATATGTACATGTACATATATATATATGTATACATACATACATACATACATATGTATATATATATATATATATATATATGTATACATATGTATATGTATGTATGTATGTATCTTTATATATACATATATATGTATATATGTATGTATATCATATATATATATATATATACATATGTATATTAATAATACATATGTATACATATATACATATATACATATGTATATATATATGTATTTATACATATATATATATATATCTGAGATGTATGTATACATATATACATATATACATATGTATATATATATTTATATATGTATGTGTATATGTATACATATATATATATATATATATCTGAGATGTATGTATGTATGTACATATGTATATATATACATATACATACATACATCATATATATATTTATACATATACATGCGTATGTGTATGTAATATATATATATACATATGCGTATGTATATATCATTGATTCAGACTTCCGGACTCGGCTCGGTTCGGCTAGAATTTGACTCGACTCGGCGACTCGGCGACTCGGACTCGGACTCGGCGCAGACTCGGCAAAATGAAAAAAGTTGAAAAAACCTTAGAAAATTAGAGATTTTTAAAGATTTAAAACTTGTTTCAAGCACCCTTTATTGAATACAACACAAATAAAAGCAAATTTGATCACATACACAAATATACAATGATCACATAAGTATAAAGTACACAAATTGTAGTTGCGCTGCTGAAGGAAATAACATACTTTGATATATAAAATTAGTCAAATGTATACAAAACTCATGGAAAATGAAATCCATGACATCAAATGTTCCATACAAATATGAAATATCAAAAGATTCAAAACAATAGCTATAAGTCTATCACTCTATGCCTATGGCACAGTGGAGCCAACATCCTTCCTACGAAGGTGTCTAAAGGTCCTGGATGATGTTGCAGTTGCAGCCATAGTCTCTGCCTGTGTCTGAGTCCCCATACCACTCTCTCCACCAGTAGCTATGTCTCCTCGTGCTCTAGCCTCCTCCTCAGCCATGGCTACAACCTCAGCCTCTCTCTCTGCCTGGTCCACCCAATCAAGGTCCTCGTCACTAAAGACTGCGTCTGTAGCCTCAGTGATCCACTCAGACTGTGGATCAACCTCCTCTAAACAGATCGGGGTGTTGTCGTGGTCAAAAGCCTTCCTGTATCTGAGCCGAAGGTTGTAATGAACATATACCAGGTCATTCATCCTCTCCACTGTCAATCTATTGCGCTTCTTGGAGTGTATGTGCTCAAACATACTCCAATTGCGCTCACAACCGGATGAACTGCATGGCTGGCTCAATATTCGTATGGCAACATTTTGCAGGTTCGGTGTATCAGAACCAAACATCTCCCACCATCCATCTGAGATGAGAAAAAGAAACAAAATCAATCTCATTTCAAGTTTCAAGTTCAAGTTCAACATTTAATAATAAATTATAATATAAAAAGATGAAAATTATTGCCTTAAATATATTTTTACCTGGCATTAATTTTGTCCTACTATCTTTGCACATTTGACGTGCAAAGAAGTCTCCTCGTGCCTTAGTGAAGGCATCTATCTCCTGCACTATCTGTGTAGTAACAGAGGGCAACATTCTCTCTATCGTCGAGTAGAGCCCACTAAGAATTTCTCTATCTGCACGGAGATCACGGCGGAAGTGGAAGGCCGGATTTAGGAAACATGCGGCTGCATGGATGGGCCTATGGAGTTGGTTTTGCCATCTCCTATCAATGATCTCCCAAATGGGACGATACTTATCATCAACTCCACCATAGACTGATCTAATGGCCTCTTTGGCCCTATCCATGCCCTCATATATGTAGCCCATTGCGGGCTTCTCCCCATCTGCAACTCGTAGGAGAACTAGCAAGGGCTCAATAAACTACAAAGTGCAAACATGTTTCACAAATAAGTAAGTGTGACTGTGAACGAAAATGAACAAATAAAAGTAAGATATGATTAACAATTAAAACATAATAAAGAATTAAATGTTACCTTCACAATCTCATCTGCTGGTGTCCAAAACCCTGCCTCATCAAATATGCAATCAGCCACAGCAATCCCTGCAGTGCTTGTAGAAAGGGATGAGGAAGACCACTCCTCACTAGCAAACATGCGCCTCAAAGGTGCCCTTGACCGAATCAAGGATTGCAACATGATAAAATTTGATGCAAACCGAGTGATGCCAGGACGAGACAACTCCCTCAACCCCGTGTATTGCCTCATAAGGTTAAGCACCCATGCATGATTGTAAACAAATTTGCAAATGTTTCTTGCTGATTCCATACATGTTTTTATCCATGGGAGCTTGCCAAGATCCTCCATCATGAGGTCAATGCAATGGGCGGCACATGCAGTCCAAAATATAGTTGGGTGCCTCTCCATCAATAATCTACCAGCAGCAACATAATTTGCTGCATTATTTGTCACCACTTGCACTACATTTTCTTCCCCCACATCGGCTATCACCTCCTCTATAGCCTCACATAGGTATGTGGCATTTTTGAATTGGGCGGAAGCATCAATGGACTTTATGAAGACATGTCACCTGAAAAAATAAGCAAAACCAAATTACCAATTATTCAATAAATTAAAAACATAAATCAGCCTTATTAAATTATTAATCACTAAATCAAATTCAAATATCAATGTATTAAGGTAAGTACAATTACCTCCAGAGGAAACTAGAAAGTTCAGCAGCGTCCTATTTCTCCTATCGGTCCAACCATCAGTCATGATGGTGCAACCAATCCTCCTCCATTGCACACGCTGCTCCTCTAATTGTGCTTTCACATCCGCCACCTTTTGAGTCAAAAGTGGGCCCTTTAATTGATCTTCGCTGGGGGCTTTGAACCCCGCCCCACATATGGTTATTGCATCAACCATGTTTTGCCAAAAAGGAGACCTAAAACATGTCATAAAATGAAAAGATTTAAGTTTTTAACTTTAAATTTGAATTCGATAGTGAGATACATATAAATTCTAAAACAATAAAATTTAAATATAAATTTTAAAACAATTCATGAAAAAGAATTACACATTACATGGAAGGGAATGGGTGCGATGGTACCAAAGTCACCGCAATTGACTTTTTTGCTACATCATGTGCATCCTTGTTCCAACCCATGCTCTCAAGTGACGGTTGGGAACCATGAGTAGTGCGTGGTACAAAATATGAGTCCACCCTAGATTTACGAACTCTAGGGCCAATACTATCGCCGCTACCCACTAGCGGTGGCGCCACTAGCACTAGGAGTGATACGCATGGGAATAGATGTAGTGCGAGCACAAAACACTAGCACTAAGTGGGGCCGGTGGCAGCGGAGACATGGAAGAGCACCTCCAAGCGGCCACCAGGGTCATCCAGCTCCAACACCAGCCAACTCCTCCCTACGTCTCTTTCCTTCTTTTTGCATTTCAAAATTTTTCTAGTACTGCACTTCACGGATGACCTCAATATTAAGTTGTGGATGGGCCATCGTCCAATGTGGTATTCAATCTATTTATGCCTCCATGATATATTGTTTCAATTATTCACATTTGTTTCTCTCTTTTCATTTGGGGAAAAATTTTCACAAATGTTTCGCCGAGTCTTTTCACAGCTGGGGTTTGAGACATTGTGAAAATAATAATATGGTTTGATTTGCAAATGAATGTGGCTGCAATAACAAGTAGGGTTTGTAAAATTATTTAAGTTGCAAGTAGGGTTTGTAAAAAAAAAATGCAAACTATAAAAATTTAAAAACAATGATTTGACAAATTACAATGAATTATTTGTTAAAAAAACACAAAAAAAACCGTTAAAATCAAACTTACCTCTAAGATTTGGCTTGGAATGCAATGCAAACTCCTCCCAATCACTAGCAATGAACTTTCAATGCACCTCCTTAGCAATATGAAGCTTCCCAAATGATATATGACCTTGCTTTTGTTTTAAACAATTTGCTGGTTGCCCTCTCTTCTCCTCCTATTTTTCTTCACAACTCTCTCTTCTCCTATTTTGCCAAAAGAGTGAAATGAGGTTGCTTTAGGGTTGGAGAGAACATATAGAACAAAAAAAAAACTAACTTAAACTTTTAATTTTATGTTTTTTTAGTGTCTTAAGTGCTTGCTGCCGCGGCCGGGTCCCAAGCTCGGGACTCTCAGTTAGGTGGTGGCAGTGGCGAAGGAATCCCGGCTACAGACTCGTGAGTCCAGTCCAGGAAACTGAGACTCAACCAGACTAGCTCGGCCCGGAACTCACCAAGTCTGGGCTAGTCTGGGTGAGTCTCGTTACAATGGTTTGAACAAAAAGATGTTGCTAGAATTATTTTTCTCAAGGAACAACTTTAAAATATAAAGATGAAAGAAAGTGATAAAGTCAACAAAATGAAGGAAACATGGGAAAGTTTAGCAGTTGCAAGTCCTCCGTCAAATAAGGAGCTTGTTCAACTTGCTCTTAGTAAAGTTCATTATCTTATTAAACATTAGCAAAAATGGCATTTGAAGAACTTTGTGGAAATCTTCTTCATCATGGCCAAAAGAGGGAAAATTTTGAAGGGGAATCAGATCTAGAAAATGCATTGATCTCTAGAATTAAAATTAGAGGCAGGGATCATTCAAGAGGCAGAAAAGGAGGCAGAGACTTCTCTCGATGAATAGAACAAGAAGAATATGGAAGAGGAAACAAAGGCCACTCATGAGAGATCCACAACCCACAAGAAAGCCAAGATTTTGGAAGAATAATAGAATATTCTATTACTACTGTGGCATAAACTGCAGGATGAAGGCTGATATTGCACAAGGAAAGACACCAAGTGGAAATTATGATAAAGAAAATTCTGAGGAATAAAAACCAAATGAAAGCACTGAAGGTACAGCTTTTGTAGCAGCTCTCTCTACTAAACTTATATCCAAGGATGTATGGTTCGTTGACTCGGAAGCATCACAACACATGACCTCTAAAAAAGACTAATTTGAATCACTCAGAAAAAAAAATTCTGGAACTGCTGTGGAATTAGGTGATAATACTACACACCCAATCAAAAGACAAGGGATCATTCCAATGTTAATGACAAATGATGAAATAAACAAATTAGGAAATGTTCTTATGTTCCTAGACTTACAAAGAATCTTTTGTCTATATCTCAAATAACTAAAAAGCATCTAAATGTTGAATTTGATGAAGGCAAATGGTTTATTAGAACTAAAAAGCAGGATTGCAAAATTGTAGGAGTAAAATAGGAGAGGATGACATGTATAATTCCTGGCTACTCCTGCTCTGCAATCTCTTTTTGTATTTCAATCCATTGATATCAATAAAATGTGGCATTTAAGGTATGGACATTTGTCTGAAGATAGCTTGATTGTCTTGAAAAAATCTAATATGGTGATTGGTCTTTCCAAACATGGAAGAACCAATGCTATTTATGAAGATTGTATGCTTGGAAAGCAAAATTGATATCAACTTTGTGGGCGGTGGGGTGGGTGCCACTTCACCATAGAGGGGTGAAGTGGCAAACACATCGGAGCGGCCAGGTGAAGGATTTATTTATCCCCAATTTCTCTTGAATAACGTTGTGGGATGGCTGAGTGGTATTTCATAAGGCGAGGTGGCAGCATTGGCATAGGAGTATGCACGAGTTCTTTAGGAAACATCTAGATGGTGTTAATATCATCATTGTCCGCCGGCTTGGTGAAGCATGTGACGTCCTTTCGAGGACATTTTGCCAACTACTATGGTATTATTACAGAGCACAGCCTTTGTTTCTTTTAACCGGTTGGAAGTCTTCTCTTGTTCTAAGTCTGCATTCTCGCATAAGATATGAGCCAATTCATTCTGTTGGTTTCGGCCAAGGAACTTGAGATGGGCGAAATGGTCACACCAGTGCAGCTTAAGGGCTCGAAGAGGAAAATTGCGTTTGAAGGAAAGATAACAACTCTACATCTTCAACGTCTTATACGCCATCCCGATTATCTGGTCTTTACAGCCATCAAATGTCTAGCGGGGAAGGGTTTTATGGAGGAAGCCAAAGGATATAGGTTGGATTCAGACATCTCCTCACGGGTTTTGGCGGGATTGTTGGATGTCGGGGTCTCCAAAGTTGAAGCGAGGGTAATTATGCGACGTTTGTTCCGGAAGGACATGCTGGTTGGGTTAGACAGGGCTCTGGCTGCAGCGCGCTTGGGGAAGGGCATTTCGCACCTGCAGGATCTCCATCTTCTCAACGACCCGGAGGCACTGGTAAATTATTATCCATTTCTACTGGATGTGAATAGGCTAGAACTGATGGACCATAGGAGATTGGCTAGTGCTAGCGCGGACTTTCTGAGGAAGAAATTTCGTTTGGCTCAAGTTGCAGACTAGGCCTGGAAGCGGGAATTCCAGGTTTTCGCTCAGTAGAATGTATGGTGATCAGGGCTATGGAGACGGGTGTATCTTCTCCTTTTGTTGTCTTTTATGAAAAGTAGTTTTTGTGTTGGGTCTGTTTTAAGCTAGGCCGATGAATGGCATTATCCATGTATCTCTCGATATAATGTTTGATGGTCTATAAATGTAGAAGGTTGGTAGCACTGTGTAGGGTGTCGCCTGAGTCAAGGCTTTTTGGTGCGTTTTGGGAGGAACGGTGTTTCAGATCGCCCAGGTTGGGCTCGAGCATTGTAATTTTCTTCCATATCAATATAAAATCTCTTACTTACCGATAAAAAAAAAAAATTGATATCAACTTCAGAAATCCTCATAGCTGAAACTAAATAAGAACTTGTGAATATTGATATTTGTAGCTCGATAACACCCTTGTCTATTGGAGCTGCAAAGTATTTGTAGATAATTATAGCAGAAAAACGTGAGCATATTTTTAAAAATAAATATGATGCTTTTGAAGTCTTTTAAGAATTTCAGAGTACAGGTGGAAAAGGAGAGTGAACAGAAAATTAGAATTCTTTGAACCAACAATAGAAGAGAATTTAGTTCCAAGAATTTCTACAAATAGTGTAAAGCTCATAGGATAAAAAGACAGCTTACTACAGCTTATACACCTCAATCAAATGGTGTTGCAGAAGGAAAGAAATAGAGCACTACCAAAAAGGGTATAAGTCTACTAAAAGAAAAAAGTCTTTCTAATGGTTGTTAGGCTGAAGCTTTAAATACTACAGTATATTTATTGAATATAAGTCCAACCAAAGCTCTGGAAGATATAACTTCAAAAGAAGCTTAACTGTCAAAAAACCTGACATAAGCCAGTTTTAAAAATTTGGTTCTATAGCCTATATTCATATTCCTGAAGAAAAACAAAAGAAGCTCAATTATATAAGTCTTAAATGCATTTTTGTTGAATATTCAAAAGGACATAGATACTTAGATCTGAAAACAAATAAAATCATTGATGTACCCCAAAATTAAAATTTTTGTTACACTTAGATATTTTGAAGAAATGAGTAAAAGTCTTGTTAAATCAGTCAAAAAGGTCAAAATTTGGGTGTACATGTCTTGCATGAGGGGTCAAAACACAAAATTTTCAATTTCTGACGATCTAGGTCTGCTCAGAGCAGCTTAACCTACAAAACCCAGATCTTAGTTTTTCATCCCTAAATTTTAGGAAAACTGCTATTTTTAGAAATTTTTTAAAAATAGTAATGTTTTTTGGGTTTTTCTAGAAAGTTTCTAAAAATAGAATTTTGGTCCGATAGGGCCCGAACTGATTTTGATTGGTTCAAAATACATCCACATCAGGCTAGTTCATTCAGAATCTCAAAATAATCAGTTTTGCCCTACTGGGTCTATTCTGCTTTTTTAGAAGCATATCAGGAGCTCTGAGGTCATCAATGGAGGTCAGTCGGCTGCCAGGCGTCAGATTCAACATTCAAAGCATTCAACAGAAGGCGAGATGATGAACTAGCACGAAGAACGAAGAAGATTTTTAAAAAATGATGAAAATTTTCTAACACTGCCAAACTTGGGCGCCCCAGGTAAGAAAGGGCGCCCACCTTTTTAGGGCATCAGATGACAGAATTAGGGTTTATGCCCCCAGTCAAACTTGCTCAATTCTTGTCAGCTTCGCAGTGAATCCAACGGCGCAGTCAACGGATCGTCCAGTCATCTAGAATTCAACGCCAAACACGAGGTATTCAAACTAAAGCCAGAGTGGAAAGAAGTGAAATTTATCAAGAATTGACTAAGTGTTGATGAAGTGGGCACCCCTGGTGAAGAAGGGCGCCCAAGTTTTTAGGGTATCAAACAGAGGAATTGACAGACGAAGCTCTAACATGATCTCTTCACAATCAATCCAGCTTTCCAACAAGATTCAGCACGTTGATCGGAGGTCGCAGTCATCGGATATGAAGCACCGAACAAAGGGTCTGACGAGGGCTGAGAACCAAGATTCAAAAGCAAACACAAAAAGGTGGAAAATAAGCTAAGTCTGGGGAACATGGGCGCCCCCAGCCAAGATGGGCGCCCAAACTTTTGAGGGCATAAAATTCATTGTTTGGCAAAATCTCTTCCAGAAGACCCCTCCTTATTCTTTGTCAGCTCCGTGATGAGCATAACCATCAGTCAATCCGACGCCCGAAGATCCAGATTCGACAAGATCATCTGTAGAAGAGGAGTCAATGAAGAAATTTGAAGATCATGAAAATGGCTAACTCTGGGTAAAATGGGCACCCCTGGAGGGAAAAGGCTCCCATGAATTCAGAGGTCAAGATGAAGTCTTTCGACAGAGGTGCCTCCAGAACATCTTTCTCAGAATCGCTCTGGCTCCGCGATGAAACCATCAGCTCGCCTGTCGAATCAATCTGCAAAAGGAAATCAAAGGCAAAGTGGGAGGTCAAAATGAAGAAAAGTTGAAAATGTCAAAATTTTGGCTAACATTGGATGAAGTAGGCGCCCCTGGTGAAGAAGGGCGCCCAACTTCTCATGCCTTAGAAGATTTTTTAAGATTTTCAAAATTTTCAAAATCACAAGGAAAAAGAGGCGTCCAAGTTCAATGAAGCTGAGGTTTAGGGTTTTGAAAAATAAAAGCAAAAGAAAGCAAAACAAAAACAAAACCCTAAGTCTATTTAACACCTCTCTTTCATATTATTTTCTTTATTTTTGCAGGTAGCATTCAAAGGAGAAAGTTGGAGCAGCAAGTTTGAAGAATTTTTATGATTCAAGAATCTATAGTTGCTGGTTTTGCATCAGATTTTTCAAATCAGCAGGCATAAACCCTTGCTTTTTCAAGCTTTGTCATCCAGAAGATCGAATTTTTCAAGGAGAAGGTCAAGGCATTCCATTTTTTAGTCATCTGGGTCTTTTTGTCTCAATCTTCTAAAGAATTTTTCAAGAACTTCATCAAGTTGCAGCAAGTGCTTTTATTTTGCATGTCAGTGAAATCATCAGTGCATTCAGTTTTCAACCATCTGGGTCCTCTCCAATCAATCTTCTGAAGAAAACCCATATCACAGCTTTTTCAAGAAAATTTCAAAACCTAGGGTTGGCTGCTTTTTCAATCAGCCATCAGGGTTTTGCAAATCTAATCAACTGGGTCCATTTCTAATTTTGTTTTGAACAAAACTTAGGTGTCAGCTTTTTCGGTGAAAATTTGAAGAAATTAGAGTTTGCTGCTTTTTCAGGGAAAATTCAAAATTTTCAAAAACGGATGATCTGGATTTGTCTTGCATCGAAATTCTGAGCAAAACCCATATCTCAGAAAATTTTCTCAAAAATTTGTCCGTTGGAGCAAGAAAATCAGCATTCTAAAAATAGAAATCGCTCAAAACTTGTCAAAACCAAGGCAAATTTATAGTCATTCTTCAAGTTTTATGAAATGGAGTACACTCCCAATGTTTTCAAGACCGAATCAGCTCTTTATCATGATTACATCAAAACCGCTGAGACAGATTTGCATCATATCAAGTCGGTGTTTGATCTACACGCCTTTGAGAGAGCGGGCAACACCTCAATCAAGAACCTAGGACATTCTGGACTCCTCGCAGCAGCATCCATTCGTATATCAGTTCAGAGCCTTGAGTTTGTAATCGCTTGCATTAAGCATTACAACCCGGCTACTAGGGAGATCCAGTCAGCAGATGGCAGATTGATTTGCAGTCTAAAGCCTGATATGATCGAGAAGTGTTTTTCCATTCCCCCATGGCCTGAAAGCGTTACTCTCTCAAAGGGTGAATGTGAAAGGATATGGAATATGCATAAAGATAAATATAGTAAGAAGATTGCACAAAGGTGGATGAAAGAAAAACACAAGACCTTGCCAAAGAACGTTGGGCGAGGAGAGTTTAAGGACTAGATTGCCATCATTATTACCTTGCTCAACAGGGTCACTGGCTCAGAAGATGCCACCAAGTTTCAACCTTGGATGTTTTACTCGGGCTTGAGGAAGTGCAAAGTCAATTTCAAAGTGTTGTTCACAGTTGCAGTCCAGTTGGCGAAAGGATAGGTCATATTTTGATGATGTCAGCAAAGTTCGACAAAGCGGCCAATGAGGTCGAAGATTTCCTGAGATCTATTGCAGATGCTGAAGATATCCTTGAAAAGCGGTGTTTTGCTGTTGATGGCATAGATGCACTGAACCGGGACACAATCTCCAACTTCCTAGAGGATGTGATCGAGCTTTAAAACAGCTTTCTTCTAGAAGTTTTCTTTCCCGCTTTCTTTCTATTCTTGGAATAAACCTTATCCATTCTTTGAGGATAGAAAGAGGATAAAATGTAATAGTTGGCATTTCCTGCTTTTTATGCTTTCTAGGGTTTTAGATGTTATCTTCTTTCTAGATTTAGTAATAAAGCTTGCTTGCTGAGCAAGCCCTAGATTGTGAAAGCAAGGAGATTTTAGGGTTCTCTACTCCTCTGCTTCTCTATAAATAAGAGTCTTTGCTCATTAGTTTCTTTTAACCGTGCTAGTGAGAACAAAACGCTGAGCCTATTGTGCCTTCTATTTGTTCCTCAAGTATTGTTCAATTGTGTTGTGATAAGCAAATTGTTGAGCCTCTTTAGCCAACAAGGAGTTAGTGTGATTGTTGTTTCTAGTGTGTAAGAGCAAGATTGCAAGCCTCTTTAGCTGCAATTTCTTGTTCTAGGCATGTTAGAAGTGAGTTATGTTCCAGAGATTTGAGTAATAAAATCATGAGCCTCCTTTGCCTTGGTCCAAAATCTCAGATTTCCGTTATTTATGTTCTACTTTTATGATCTTGATTTCAACTTACAGTGAAGTGTGTAGGTGTTTGTTGAGAGAGAGGTTATTGAAGTATTTTGTCAGAAAATCTACCTTGTTCATTTCTAGTTTCTCTTGCTCTGCTTATTACTTGAGAAGTTAGAAACGTCTTTAGTTTAAGTTCGTCATAGTTGAAGTTCTTTAATCAGAAAATCTCAGCTGCGGCGTTTGTGTTTAATAAACCTTGTGCTTTAAGCTGATCAAAAAGATAGGCAACTTAGTTTTAGTTTACTTTCTTTCAACGCTATCAACAAGAGGGAGCTTCCCCTCCTAATTTGAAGAGCAGTTTATCTGTGCATAGCTGTCCATTTCAAATACGCATACTAGAGGTGCGAATTTAAACGCCAACAATCATCATAAACAAAGATATTGTTTTTGACAAAGGTAGCATAAAAGAATCTCCTAGTGTAGACTCTGCTCACCAGGAATCAAAGCAAATTGAGACTGAGATCTGAAAGTTTTCCAGAATCGGATGAAAGACAGGAAGAAGAGGCAGCTTCTTCAAATCAGTCAAAAACAGATAATGCAGATGAAGAGGAGGTCAGCCCTACACCAGAAGCTGAAGAAGAATCAAGATCACCAGCTACATCAGAAGAAGAAGAACTGAATCCACTAACTAGAAAAATAACAAAATGGTATTTTAAAACAATTCATGAATCTGGCATTCATTCCTCAGATCAGCTCAAAAGTGGACGAAGAACAAAGTTCCAAAAATACCCAAATTTAAGTTGTAATATCAGCCTTATTGAGCCTAAAAATTATGAAGAGGCTGGTAAAAATGAATACTGGAGAAATGCAATGAAAGAAGAAATGTCAGAATACAGAAAGATTATAAATGAGATCCAGTAGAGATTTCCATAAGATAAACCTATAGTGGCTTTTAAATGGGTGAATATATTTAAGGAAAATTCAGATGAGATGATCTTTAAATATAAAGTTTATCTGGTTGCAAAAGGTTTTACTCAAACTGTGGGGATTGATTATGAAGAAACCTTTGCACTAGTTGCAAATATGATTGCAGTAATAACAATTATTGCACTTGCAGCATGGTACATTTGGAAAATATATATATTAGATGTAAAGAGTGCTTTCGTAAATGGAAATCTTTTTTGAATAAGTTGACATGGAGCAACCACCCGGTTTTGATAAATAAGGCATCATTTGGTGTGTAAACTAAAGAAAGCCATATATGGTTTGATGCAAGCACCTAGAGCCTGTAAGTGTCACCAATGGACTCAAACTCCTAGGATCACCTGCAAAACCAAAGATTATCTTCCACAAGAGAGCAGCAAGAAAAATAATTGTTTGATTATGGTGCAAAATGAATTATGATATATCCCCCAAAATGTACAATGAAAGACCTTGCTTATATAGGCAAGGTTAAGAGAAAGGACAGGACAAGATTTTGACAAGTGTCTAAATCCCCAGATAGGAAATACCCCTGTTCACACCAACAGAGCCTAGAATGACATATTGGCTTTACTCAAAGCAAATCTGACCCAAGTCAGTGTATTAATTTGAAAAATAGGGTATAGTTACAATTATATTATTATATGTTGATGACCTTACTAGGAATGATCAACATAATATAACTAATATCAAATAACAGTTGAAAAAAACATTAGAGATGACTAACATGGGACTTCTTCATTATTATCGTGGAGTTGAGATTATCCTCAAGGAAGATTGGAACTTGATCTCTCAAACAAAGTATGCCAAGAAACTCTTAAGAAAGTTCAATATGGCAGATTGTAAACCCGTTCCAACTCCTATGAAAACAAGTTGTAAGTCAGTTGTGGACAAAACAGGTAAATCTGGGAATGAAACTTTATAATGCTGTGATAATCAAAGTGAAATAAAATTGGCAAAGAACCCTCTATTTCATGCAAGAACACACTGAAATCCACCATCATTTTATCAGGGAGGAGAGTGAAGCCAAAGAAATCAAGTTGCAATATTGTCCCAGCTCACAACAAACAACTGACATCTTCACCAAGCTGCTGAGTCCAGACAAGTTTTGCTTCTTTATAGGGCTTCTCAGCATATGTGCCAGAAAACATACATTAAGGGGGTTAGAATGTGATGTCCCTGTTTTAATAAGGCTTTAAAAAGATCTGATTAATTATTTAAATATTAAATTGTCTTTATTCTTTAAAAAAAAAAGACTTTTTATTATTTAATTAATTAATTATAAAATGTGCCTTTATTAAATATTATTGACTAAACTATTGCTTTTATTAAGTCAAGAGTTCCACGAAATATTTGAAGTATTATGGCTTTCCAAAGTCTGAAAAATGAATCAGTTATGAAAACTGAATACGGCGAAGTTATATGGGCTTGAGAGCCAACAGAAGTTTATATGGGCTTGAGAGCCAACAGAAGTTTATATGGGAGATTTGATTCTGTTTGGATTTGCCATAGGAAAGCCTGAGAACGAAAACTCTCAACATTGGAAGATCATGCTCAGACGAAACCCCTGGCATGGCCATTCTCTATAAATTTGTGATTGCTTCCGCTTAGGAGACAGGCAGAAGCAACAAGCAACAAGTATTGGAAAAACAAAATAAATTCGGGCTAGAGCCTCAGGGATATTATTCTATGGGTCAGAGCAGTGCGTAGACATTGCTATGAAGGCAAAGAAGATTTTCGAAACAAGGAGCATTATTCAGTCATATTTGGTGATATCGCATACATTGGTATTATTGCGGGAAACGACCAGCATAGATTTTCATAGTGGTATGGATTTGATTATTATTTTGGCACCGTTTCAAGCTCAGAGCAATCCATGTATTGGCGTCATGAAGAATCTCATCACCAGCCACGTAGAAATGATTGAATGATTTCAAGAAGAGGTTCACGGGAAAATTACTATCATTAAACGAGAGTATTACTGATGATGCCGTTACAAATGGAGATAGACGGAATTAAGAGGGCAATGATTATGTAACGGAATGATTGGAGGCATCCGGGAACCCATCATATGTAATGAAACAATAGTCTATGCATTAATGAGTTGAATGTTGCGGAAAACAGAGGACGGGAATCATGATCGTGACTCCTATCCTGGGGGCGCATTGACATTCATTGTCGTAAGAATCTGCTGATAATCCATATTAGTGGCAAACGCTTCTTTCTGAGTATGTCAATGACTCGGCTAGCATGTCTTGACTCCCTAATGCTGAAGACGTGAATGGTGAATACGGGCCACTTGATAGAGCCAGGACATTGGAAACGGGAGTATTGTTGAGGCACGGCTTCATATCATTGTTGTTTCCGATGGTGTTATATCGCTGGCAATGCTTTGTCTAAGTGTTGAAGTAGCCGACAATACAAGGACATTACTTAATTGGGAATATGAACACTCCAGGTCAGAACCTGAGTCTTTCGTTTATTAATATTAATCAGATTATATCATGATTTCTGATGGTGAATATTGCGTATTTGGAAAGAATCCTTGATATTTAAGTTTGCTTCACATTTCTTGGTCTATGTGAAATCTGAATATAGTTTTGCAAACTGTTTGTCCTTATGTCTATGAGGTTGTGTGGTAATCTTTCCTTGTGACTGGGATGTTCATTTCCAAAGCACTCATTTCCAGAATATAGAGCAACGTATCTGAAGTCACATTTGTAAGCAAAACTTATACCCATCTGAGTTTAAATAAACAGAAATATCTATATCTGATTGTGAGTGAATTGTTTGATAAAATGCAAACTCTGAATCATAATTAAGTTCTGTATTGTGCATTGGATTACCAAAGTAATCTGGAACAAGAAATTATGGACAGTCGTGGTAAGTCTGCTTGAGAATTGTCTGAAATAATCAGAGTTGATTGAGTGAACGGTATTGTGATAATTCCTTATTTGCAAGTAGTTTGACAAATAATATTGTCAAACTAGGATAATCGTGAATAATCCTTACTCCAAGGGGTTGGGGTTATTACAGTGGTATCAGAGCCACTATCCTGCCAGCCTGAGGGTTTTCATCTACAGATACATCAATGGAAAGAGTTCAGAACAGAAGATTGATTCCTGCCTTCCTTCCTGTCTCACCAACAAAGGAAAAGAAGTTTAGTTTGGAGAAACAATTGGAAGACCTTGCTCAATTGCAACAAAAGATGGCTTGTGGTTTTGCTCAATCACAACAAAAATTTAACCGGAATTTGCAGCATTTTGCTAATTCGTTGTCAAAAGAATCTCAGCATACTAATGACTCTTCCACACCTACAAGTAAAGGAATTCATGATTTTTTTGGACAAGGAGAGTATAGAGAGATTTGCAAAAATCTTCATGAAGATTTTGAGATACATGCTAAGGTATATGAAGATAAAAGGGAAGGCTCTTGTAATGATGAACACTTGTTTGATCACAGCTCTATCCAGTCATTCCTGAGTGCAGATTGTAATGCATCCTCAAGTGAAAAGGAAAATTCTAATGTTGATAAATCTTCTACACATGAAGACAAATCAGAAAAGTTAGTCCATGGCAGCCTTGAACAAAAGTCTCTTATAGTGGAAGCTTTGGAAGATCATTTTATGGTGAAGGAAGAAAAGATTGTGAAAGTATTATCTAGGATGGATGATACTCATAAGCATGTGGAAGACCTCATTAGGACAGCCCAAGTTGAGGAAAGACGAAAAGGAAAGATAACTGGTATTTCTCATTCACATTTGCAACCCATCGAAGAAGCGTTGGAATTCATAAAAGGGGATTACTTGCAATTACCGAGAGATAGAGACATGGCTGTCAAATTGGTGGAGGACAAAGATAGGGAGATTGTTGATCTTCGCCTTCAGTTGAGTAAGGCTCATAATTCAGTGCGCAAAGTAGAAAATCAGTTGTGTGTAGCAGCCACTTTGCAAGGGAAAGAAGTCAATGCCAGAGACATGGACTGTGAACAATTAGATGAAGATGGTTTGGAACAAGGAAAAAAAGTAGATATGATGGCTACAGGTGAGGGTTGTAAAAATCCCAATGAAGAATTTGATAGGCAGGCAGATTCGGGTCATGAAGGCAAAACGATAGAATCAGGAGTAATCTTACTAGAGGAACCGCATGTAGCATCTGCGAAAGAATACAAAAGTTTTATGGTGGGTGGCATAAAGATTTCGACTGATAAATCTTATGAAGGCATGGGTTTTATCGGTGCTCCTTTGGTTGATCACAATGCTGTCCCATCATTCATGGTGGAAGATGTGAAGGAAGAGTTTGTAGCCTCAAGCAATAGGCAGTGTACGGTAGCTCACGGAGAGATTATTGATGAGCCTAATTCTGATTTCTTGAGTTTGGCCAGCAGTTCTTTGTCATCACATGAACCTTACAGTGAAGTCATCCATGAGAAGCTTGATGAGTATTCAGATTGCTCAAAGTCTGATTTTGTATCAGCAATTGATGAAGAGCATGAGGTTGATTTGGATAGTGATAGTTTGGACTCCAAAAGCAATTGTATGGATGCATCTTCAAGTGTGATCATTGACTCTCAAAGTGTCATCACTCCTACGCATGTTGAAAAATCAGAAGTGGGCGTACAAGACTGGGAAATTGTGGATCTTCATCTTCAGTTGAATATGTCTCATCATTCATTGCATAAATATGAAAATGCATCTTCTATAGCAGCCTCTACTAGGGTGCAAAATGCAAGTTACATGGAATGTGAACAAATTGATGGAAGAATTGAGGAGCTTCATGAGGAAACACCTTGCAGCTTGATGACTTCATTTGATATTGAGTTAGGTGAGACACTACCATTTCTCTCTTGGAAGGACCAGGAGGAAGATCAAGATTTGGAGGTGTTTAGTGACTCCAAAGAAAGCATGGAGGAATCCCAAATGCTGGTTTGGGACAACAGCAGTTTACTTTCCCATCCTCACGAGTATGTTGCTTATGGTCATGAAAAAGTTAATAATATATATTCAACCATTGTTGACAACCCTCTTTTTGAGTTGAGTGCTGATTTGACTTTAGATAATCCACTCTTTGAGTTGGATGATGAGGAGGCTCTTGATCCTGACGATGCAAATGATATGTGGGTTTCAGGTGTGGGATGTGATTGTAAAATTGAGCATACAATTAGTGGACCAGCCACTAATATCTTGTCTTCATATGCACATATTGATTTCCATAAGGCAGATTTGGTTGAGCCATTGATTTTTCATGGTGAGTTTGAGGAGTTATCTTTTTTAGAGGCTCGCATGGTAGAGTTTACATCTTTTAGACCAGCTTATGAAGGAGTATGTAGGAATGGTGGCCTTGCTGGTTCATATCTATTTGAGCATGTAAACACTCTTGGAAATGATTCACTACTCTCTTATAATGCATATGGAGCTAATGGGGCATGCATGATCATAGTTCCTTCTGCTGAATGGAATTTTCTTTTAGCAGTTGATTGGAGAAGTCGAAGGGATTTGCATCATCCTTTCCATGACAGGGGTAGACATAGTGATGAGCTTCTATCATCTTCTAACATTAGAGGTATTTGTGGCTTCTTCTGGAGTGAGATTCTCAGTTGGATGTATGATGTTTGGGTTTATAACAACAGCACATGGCAGATCGGCATGATTGATTATGCACCAAGGATAATTTGGGGTCCTGGCCTTGACATGATTGATGCTTTGTTTCTTCTGGATCTTATCGCGTTGCTTCACAACTTTGGGCATGACGAGATTATCACAATGTGGGATCCAAGAATTTGTTTGGAAAGCAGAGTGCTTCACAGGTTGGCATGCTATGCCAGAGTTATTACAGTATGGGATCCAGGGATCTGCTGGTTGGATCGAGTGCTTCACAGGTTGTTGCAGCATAATAGGGTGACTAATAACATATTGGTGCAGCAAACTGGCAGAGCAGTGGTTTTAAGATTAGTTTGGAATCCGGGTATTGTCATAGTTGATTACATGGACCGCATGGATCTTGGTGAGTTGCTTTGTATCTGGCGGCTTAATGGCATTCATGTTAGAGTGGAGCAGCAGATTGGTATATGATTGCTTGGGACAAGCAATCTTCGGGAAGGGAGGACTGTGATGTCCCTATTTTAATAAGGCTTTAAAAAGATCTGATTAATTATTTAAATATTAAATAGTCTTTATTCTTTAAAAAAAAAAGACTTTTTATTATTTAATTAATTAATTATAAAATGTGACTTTATTAAATATTATTGACTAAACTATTGCTTTTATTAAGTCAAGAGTTCCACGAAATATTTGAAGTATTATGGCTTTCCAAAGTCCGAAAAATGAATCAATTACGAAAACTAAATACGGCGAAGTTATATGGGCTTGAGAGCCGACAGAAGTTTATATGAGAGATTTGATTCTGTTTGGATTTGCCATAGGAAAGCCTGAGAACGAAAACTCTCAGCATTGGAAGGTCATGCTCGGACGAAACCCCTGGCATGGCCATTCTCTGTAAATTTGTGATTGCTTCCGCTTAGGAGACAGGCAGAAGCAAGAAGCGACAAGTATTGGAAAAACAAAATAAATTCGGGCTGGAGCCTAAGGGATATTATTCTATGGGTCAGAGCAATGCGTAGACATTGCTATGAAGGCAAAGAAGATTTTCGAAACAAGGAGCATTATTCAGTCATATTTGGTGATATCGCATACATTGGTATTATTGCGGGAAACGACCAGCATAGATTTTCATAGTGGTATGGATTTGATTATTATTTTGACACCGTTTCAGGCTCAGAGCAATCCATGTATTGGCGTCATGAAGAATCTCATCACCAACCACGTAGAAATGATTGAAAGATTTCAGGAAGAGGTTCACGGGAAAATTACTATCATTAAACGAGAGTATTACTGATGATGTCGTTATAAATAGAGATAGATGGAATTAAGAGGGCAATGATTATGTAACGGAATGATTGGAGGCATCCGGGAACCCATCATATGTAATGAAACAATAGTCTATGCATTAATGAGTTGAATGTTGCGGAAAACAGAGGAGGACGGGAATCATGATCGTGACTCCTATCCTGGAGGCGCATTGACATTCATTGTCGTAAGAATCTGCTGATAATCCATATTAGTGGCAGACGCCTCTTTCTGAGTATGTCAATGACTCGGCTAGCATGTCTTGACTCCCTAATGCTGAAGACGTGAATGGTGAATACGGGCCACTTGATGGAGCCAGGACATTGGAAACGGGAGTATTGTTGAGGCACGGCTTCATATCATTGTTGTTTTCGATGGTGTTATATCGCTGGCAATGCTTTGTCTAAGTGTTGAAGTAGCCGACAATACAAGGACATTACTTAATTGGGAATATGAACACTCCAGGTCAGAACCTGAGTCTTTCGTTTATTAATATTAATCAGATTATATCATGATTTCTGATGGTGAATATTGCGTATTTGGAAAGAATCCTTGATATTTAAGTTTGCTTCACATTTCTTGGTCTATGTGAAATCTGAATATAGTTTTGCAAACTGTTTGTCCTTATGTCTATGAGGTTGTGTGGTAATCTTTCCTTGTGACTGGGATGTTCATTTCCAGAGCACTCATTTCCAGAATATAGAGCAACATATCTGAAGTCACATTTGTAAGCAAAACATATACCCATCTGAGTTTAAATAAACGGAAATATCTATATCTGATTGTGAGTGAATTGTTTGATAAAATGCAAACTCTGAATCATAATTAAGTTCTGTATTGTGCATTGGATTACCAAAGTAATCTGGAACAAGAAATTATGGACAGTCGTGGTAAGTCTGCTTGAGAATTGTCTGAAATAATCAGAGTTGATTGAGTGAACGGTATTGTGATAATTCCTTATTTGCAAGTAGTTTGACAAATAATATTGTCAAACTAGGATAATCGTGAATAATCCTTACTCCAAGGGGTCGGGGTTATTACATAGAATATAATGTTTACTTCATGTAATGTAAGATGGGACCTTCAAAGGTTATATGTCATATTCCCCCTTCATGTTGATGTGCAACACTTGTCACCTTTAGATCAAGTGACTTGTGTCTTGACACTTGGCACACATGCAAGGGGTGCACATTATGTATAAATATGTAAGTTTCTCTCATATTTGAGTAATGAAAAGTAAAACAATCTGTGTTCTCTGCTTTCTTTCTAAAACCTGGGTCTGATTTTTTTCAACATACGTAACAGATGCAGACTTTGGGCAGATGTACCTGCAACTGAAGTCAAGAAAATCAGATTTTGAAGACAAGGCTGGTTTCTACCTCAAAAATGGACTGATCTACAAGTTAGAGAAGTGTATACCAAAGAAGGAGAGACTTCTACTTGTAAGTGAGACACATTCAGATTAATTTGGAGTTACCAAAACAGTGGCAAACTGCAAAGGTATCTATATGGACTAAAATGCAAAATGAAGTCTCCAAATTCATTAAAAAAAATGTTATGCCGTACAAGTAAGATTAAAGGTAGGAAAGAAGGATCGTATGTGCCACTACTTGTTCCTACTAGGCCATGGGAGAGCATTCATATGGATTTTGTGGAGGGTTTCCCAATATCAAAGCACAAATATGATATTCTCTAAAAAATGGTAGATATATTCACAAAATGTGTGTTGATTCCATGTTAAAATAATAAAATACCATCAAGGAACATGAAGTAGCTGAATAATTCTTCACTAATATTCAGGTGCATTTTGATTTGCTCAAGTCTATTGTTTGAGAAAGGAATTCCAGGTTTTTGAGTTGAAGATAAACACAACCTACCATCCTTAAACAAAAGTGGACAATAGAACCTTGGTACAACTCATAGAAGGGTATAACAACTGCATCCAAGAAAAATGGATCAATCTTTAAATTATATTCAGCATTCATACAATATGGCAGTTCATATATCCACAAATAGCTCACTTATAAAAGCAAGTTTGCATTATTTACCTACAAATCCTATTACACCCCATTGTTAATCTACCCAATTACTTTAACCTATATGTTCATATGTGGATTAATGCATGAATTATGTCATTATGGTATTTGACGGCTAAATGAAATGAATGAATATGCAATATGATGAAACTACTTTTAAATGCTTATATGATGCTTAAGCTATATTGTGAATATGATTTACATGTTATCAACTAACCACGAACATGTTGCTCTAAGTTGGATGTAGGAAAGTTTGAACCCTCTAGAGGGGGAGGGAGAGTATCACCTAGGAGAAGAGTTGGTATTTGGAACGTTGGGTATTGCTATCTGAGTAGACGCACACACTCACTCACTTAGGTTAGTTGGAACCTCGTCAAGTCAGTTTGAGTTTCGTATTGGTAAGTCCTAAACCCAAGTTGATAGGATTATGAGTCGTTAGGGTTTGGTCATACTTATTTATTAATGTTTTAATCATTAATTATTATTCTTATCAATTAATTTGGTAATCAATCTCGTCTCTACGATATATGAATATAGAGGCATATGCTTATGTATTACGATATATGTAAATGTATTAAGATTAAATTGTTTTAATGTTTTAATATATATGTATATAAGGAGGTATGTATGTAAGTATTTATATACGTACATGAATATATACAATATATATAAATGGATATGTTAAATAATTACTATTGATCATATCCAATAAATATTGTGAAGAAAAAGATAGTTTAATTTAACGTTCTTAAGGTTTAAAATATTGGTTTATTTGTTTGGCTTAAAAGCCATAGCAAAAACCTCTTATAGAGGCCGCCAAACTAGGCTATATGATAACTATTTTAATTTCCATAAAAGGCAAGCAAAATCTTAGAAATAAAGCCACGAAGTGGCTGTGTTAAAAGCCTTAAGTAAGGTGTGGAATATGTCTTTCCACTCAGACAAAATAGGAGGCGTTGGACTTAGTAAATCAGCCACTATAAAGGTCTTTAATATCTGCACTTAAATATCAAACATGAGCATGACTTTTTCCAAGCTCATGTGCCTATTCAAAGGCATTATAATCAGCAATTATTAATAAATGTAAACAGCCATAGGGGGGCATGAGAATAGCTCTCATAAAGGCTTTTTAAAATCTGCATTTAAATGTTCATACATGAAAGACTATTTCAAAGGTTCACATGCCTATTTAAGGGCATAAAAATCTGCAAATGTTAACAATTTCAAACAGCCACAAAGTGGCGTGAGAGCCACAATTATAAAGTCTTTGAAACAGCAATTTAAAGATGGTAAAAACTCTTGCAAACCGTGGCAATATAAGGAAGAGTTCGATTAGTTTTTGAAGACTACTTCAAACAAAAATTTAAAAACCTTGTAACTGCATTTTCAGTGGTGGTTTGTGAATGGTATCAACTGAGTCAAATGCCACTGGTGGCAACAGTATGTGCAGCATAGAAATTTATTTTGTTTGGTCTTTTCCCATGCCTGGCAACATAGGCAAATCATGGCATTTGGAGAGCTATTTGAGCCTCCAAGTAAAACTGATTTCTATCTTTAGTAAACCATTTTTATCATAAATAGAGATCAGCTGCTCATTCTTGAGGTTGTTCATTAGTTTTGTAATCTTGGAGATAGTTGCATAAGTGAGATTTGAGGAAAGAATTAAGCATAGTGAGAAGATCATTTGAAATATACATATCAATATGCCATATATTGGGATTAGTTTGACTGTATCAGAATTTGATTGTTCAATAGTTTCAGACTGTTTGTAATAGAATCAAAATAACGGTGTAAGGATAGTGCTAAGCGCAAGAGTTGATAGGACAACAAGTTCAAGTCTGAGTTTAAAGTGCAGAATTGAAGCAAGCAATAACAAAATCAAAGCTAGACTATTTTAATTCCAAGCATGATTTAAATAATTCTTCTTCTTTCTCTTTTAAAATTTGATAAAAAGCTCTTTCATTATTCTGAGTTTTCTTAAGCCATTGCTATGTGCAAAGTGTGGCTGTTTGGGAAAGTATATGAATGCATGTAAGAAAAGCTTAGGTTATTTATGCAAAAACGTTAGTAAGAACTAGAGTAACTAGTTGGTTAGATCAAAGTAGCTTTCTTTTATAAACATTGTTAGAATCATGTTTGATTTACGTAATACTGAGTTAAGAATCTCTCTAAGCTTTGTTTAACCAAAACAACCAGCTTGTTAAACCAAAGTAGTGAAGAAAAGCTAAGTATGAAGATATGATATTTATCCCAATGAGACAGTGTCTTATATATTGTTATCAAACAAGTTTATATTATATTTCAGAGATAAGGTCTGACAACGTAATAGAAGCGGAAATTTTTCTATTATCATTTGAAAGTTATTATTACTATATAGACCAGTAGTCAATATAACTATCTACTGATTGTATTCATGAATCTTGAATAGAGGACATAATGTTCTCATTGTAAGCCAAGGGCCATAATGCTAGGAGATTTTGAGGTGCAGAGGCACCGATATCCCTCAAGTAGACAATATTCTCCAGCTTGGATATAAACTTATCATACATTTAAATATGAGAATATAGGTGTCATAGGGAAGGATAAATATATGAATATCTATATGCATACAAACAAAGGTACCTTATATAAATATGCAAGCGTAACTTGGAAGGAACCAGTGAAGAATCTGGAGATTAGTCGGATGGTTCTCAGCTAACTTATCAAAAGTGAACAGATTAATATGCTGAATTATTAATGGACATTACTATAAATATAAGATTTTATATTGAATCAAACTAAATGATATTTAATATCATGAATAACCAGATCGTAAGGAGTGCTAAAAAGTATGGAACCATATTTGGTACAACAATGAAGAGTTTGAGCCATTATTTAAGAAGAAGACGGTTGTCTATTTATGTTCACTTCAAGATTATTTGTATTCAGTATGAAGTTCTTCAGGAACAGAACCATAAAAATAAACGTTGGACATCTAAAGCTTTAATATGAAGAAGTAATCCTCAATTTAAGTTTAATAACAGATTATTAAACATATCGACATATTGTCAATACTTTAGATTGAGACCAGGTGTGTCTATTCAATGACATTGTGTCATCGGTATTAACTAATTGTGCATAAAATAGGAGAGCAGTTACTCCCATGGTTAAAACTAAGGACTCGAATAAGAGGCAGTTTCCTAGACCCAAATGTTGCAAGAACATAACTTGGGTATTCTAGTCAGAAGAAAATAACCAATCGGGTCGTTTACCGACTTAGAAGAAAGGACTTGAATAAGTGACAGTAGCCAAGGCCCAAGATGTTACGTGAATATAACATGGGTGGTCAAAGTCAAGAGTACGTAACCAACTTAGTCGAATAATCGACACTAGTGAAGTCATCACTATTGAAAGAGATTCTATTTGAGTTAGTTAACCTTTGGGCCAAACCAAAAGTAAAGTTAACCATAGGTCAGTAAGATTTCCAAGTCGAGTTAGAGATGGATGAACTTACGACATTGCTTCCTTAGAAAGTGGATGATTATATTTATCAAAAATTTGCCCAAAGTAAGTGTAAAATTCGTTGCTTGCACTTGTCGGTTCACTATGCTCCAAGTTTGCATAACTTGTCAGTAGTGTCATGCATAGTTGGAAGGTATCCATAGTTGTATGACTGTACTTATTATGTAGGACACAACACTAGATACTCATATGGCAATACTAGGGGTTCCTATACTATGCTCTCTGTCGAAGGGCAAGGCCACTTCCAATAGGAAGGTGCGTGGGGGACCACCGGTCCATGGTTGGAGGTAAAGCGCTTGGGTGATGCTCTCCCTCTTGCAGACAACATGCCGAGACTTGTGAAATAGAAGAGTAATCCAAATAAGGATACCTTGACCTTGTTCTCTTGTAAATTATGAAATTGTTTATATGATCATGAATTCTATTTATAAACTGTATTTGAAAAGATGAGTTTCATTTACATGAAGTTTAAGTTATGTTATTTCGATTATGCAATGTTATATGAAATTCTTTATTCAACATTCAAATTATGTTACTAGAAAAGAAAAAATTTATATTCCTATTTTTGGAAACATTGAATTATTTACTTCATGAGTTAAATCCTAGGTGAAAACTTTAGAGTAAGGATAGAGTTGTTACAAATCCACTTGATGTAGCAATGATCTGTGTGCTACCACACAAGTGCATGTGTCGATAGGCCTTAATGCCACAATGTGAAACCTTGTGCACAACTCCTTTCTTCATGTGCCACCCACACAGCACTTAGAAGTTGGAACCATGTCATGTAATTCAAAATTCACTTCCCAATCCATGCATAGCCCTTTGCATCATGTGTAGGGGTCATGTTGCACAACATTGCCAACAACTTTGTCTATGTTTTGCACCACACTTACATTCCTACACGCTAGCACACATAAGGAAGGTAGTTCAAAACATTGTGCAAAATCTCAAAGCATCATACAACAAACTTGTGCACCTTCTAGAGCCATTTCATGACATGCCACTTGTCAACACTATGCAAGAGACCAGAATCCTTACCATTGGAAGATGGTGTCATAGATGGGAGGCCAATTGGCTTAACTTCCATAACGACCTTTATCTTCAATTTCACAATCACCTATATTATAAATGTACATTTGTAGCATACCAAATAGGCAAGACATTGCATAGGATACATAGGAATAAATACACAACCATAAATCTCCTCAAGCGTATCCCATGTACACAATGCACAATTTAATATAACAATATGTTCCAATTCTCATATTCTTCTTTGTCTAATCTTCTTGTCTTCGTATTGCTTGTACACACTTACTAAACATCTAGGTCCTAATCTAGAGCATTGTCCCTAGAACCACTTGAGATCTAGATCATTGGTATCAAAGCGATTCATATTGCGTGTTCTACCAAACAAGATTTGAGTATCCAAGCCTTTAGACCAGAAGATCCATTAAATTACTTTTCAAGTTGTTTCAAAGAACTTTGAATGGTGAAGGAGCAAGATGCAATCCAAGTAATGATCAAATGTGATGTCCCCATCCTAGTCAGCGCAGCTAGTGACGAGGTTAGCCTATTATTTCGATCCTCGTAGGCTGACAGGAGTGTGCAGACGATCATCTGGGGCAGTTACTCAGTGTTTGGTAGCTCCAGTATTGCAGTTGTTTCAGGTTGGGCCTTCGCAGAATCTTCCATAGTGCATTTTCAGGAACTTTCTATTTTTAGAAAGTTAGGTCAGGCGGAAGCTGCTATTTTTGGCAGGGGACCTGGTTCAACTATTCAGCTCAAAGTCAACCCAGTTCTTCAGTTTGATGATCAGACGGAGAAATAAGGAGTATTTTGGTGATTAATGAATATTTAATAATTTGACTTTATATTAAAGTCACTTTATTAAAATATTTAATTAATTGGCCTATTCTAAAGTATTTATTATACTTTATAATAAAGTATTAATTTATGACATAATGAATATTTATTATTCATTAAAATAAGACGCCAATTATTAAATGATATTCTCCTAAGTATTAAAGGCGAATTAAATCATTTTATTAAATGATTATTTTAAAAAGAGCTTTGGGTTGAATTTTCTCAAGGGAGTATATATATTTTCAAGAAAGACAAAATCGAACCATTCATGTTATGCTATTCAACTTTTGTCTTTTTGTTCTGAGCATTGGAGTTTGCAAACCCTAGGGTTTCTGGCAGACGAAGCGTTTCTGAAGAACGATACCTCTTCAGGAATTAGGCAGACTGAGACTTTGAAATACCAGTTTAAGCTTGCATCTGGGTGACTTCATTCAGGAGTTACAGTTGATCTTATTGAGTCAATTTCAGAAGGAGATTCAGAGTTTATTCATTAAGCAAGTGAGGCGAATCTTTCAGAGGTTATTTATCAGAGATCTGGCAACCTTTCATTGAGCCGTACTTTATCATTTATTACTGCTGGTACAGGCCGTACCACTACAGAAAGCCGTACTTTTTCATTAGAAGAGACAACGCCTCAGAGTCTTGGCTTCTGACAGTTGCAATTGGTGCGCTTGGGGTTTCTGAAGATTCTTCTAGTGCCTGTGCTGAGAGATTTACACTAGCCGTACACTTTCTTCTTTTCTTCAGGCGGCTGCAAGGAGAATCAGGTTTTCATGTAATAAATTCATATTTATTTCATACGCCATATATTGATATTGTAACTGCTCTAAATATTCAATAATGATATGCGCCTATCTTCTCTGAGCAAGATCATAGCTTTCCTGTTGCATTTAGATTTAATTTGGATTTTTAAGCATTTATTTAGTCAAAATCGCAGCTCTTGTATTTCCTTTTAAAAACCCTCAAAACACAAAAAAAATACAAAATACACAAAAACTATCAAAACTCAGCATTTCAGTCAAGTATCAGGGTTGAGAACCACCAGGGTTCTTACAGTGGTATCAGAGCACAGATCTCCTGCCATCCTATGCTTTTTCAGTTGCTTTTTCAGAATACAGTGTGCTTTTTAGTTGCTTTTTCATGAGCAGAGATACTATTCATTATATTAAGGGCGAAGGGACAGGCAGAGCCGAAGATTGGACAGGTCCACCGATTCCAGAAGGTGAGACAGTGTCAGGTATATTAGGCATTCACAGATCCAGCTCTAACAGCAATGAAAACAGTGTTGCAACTCTAATGGCAGATCGCGAGATTCCTACAGAGACAGTTAGGGATACAGGGAAGGCACATGCAAAGGGTGATATTACAGAGGAGTTTAGACGCAGGCATGATAACATGATGGACATGATGTCCCAGTTGATGGGCACTATCAGACAGTATACGCCCACACAGCCTCATTATATACAGATTGGACAGACGAGCGGGACTGCACCAGTAGATCAGCCTTTGGCATCAGTACCACGTCAGCGTCACCGATCTATCAGGAGCGTAGGCCAGGTCAGCCTACTTTCTTACCTAGAGAGACTCCACCTCAGACTCCGGGGGCAGAGCAGCAGGGGCAGCATCAGGAGTTTCAGCCACATAATGGCATGTCAGTGGCAGATGTGACGAGGTTTCATGGTGAGTACATGTCACTAGCACCTGAGATCCGGCAGGCACTTACGTTTCATGAGTTTATGGATGTTTATAAACCCAGAGGAGGAGGCAGATTTGACCGTAGACCCCCTCAGCATCACCAGCCACAGCCACAGGTGAACAGGGATTTGCAGTATGCGGTTAGCAAGATTACCTTGCCATACTTTGATGGGTCCGATAAGACATCAGCAAGGTCGTGGGTCCAGAAATTGGACAACTACCTTTCATTGAGACCGATGCAGGAGGACGAGGCCATCAAGTTTGCTACGTTGCATCTAGATGGGATTGCGCATGATTGGTGGCATCACGGCATGTATACGCTTGGCCATCATGCGGTCAATACTTACCAGGAGTTCACTAGCAGGCTCATAGAGCGATTTGATAAGAAGGATCCGGAACTCTACTTCAGAGAGTTAGCACAGCTTAGACAGACAGGTAGTCTGGATTCATACATTGGGGAGTTTCAGAGAGTTGCAGTCATGGTGACAGGGATTTCAGAACGGAGACTCATTATACTCTTCGTTGAGGGTTTGACAGAACCTATGAGAGGTTGGGTTAAGGCTTTTGACCCTCCTACCCTTCAGGAGGCCATGAGGAAGGCGCGTAACATGGAGCTTGCAGCACCTCGCAGCAAGTTCAATTCAGGGTCAACACCATACACTAGGCCCAATAGGCCTTTCGATAGAAATAATGACAGGAATAAGCCTTTTGACCGAAGGAAGGATCAACAGGATCCTAAGAGACCGAATGCACCACCCTTTGACCGAGAAACATTGAACGAATTGAGAAAGAAAAAGTTGTGTTTCTAGTGCAAGGCACCCTACGATGAAAACCATATATGCCCACTTCGTCCTAAGGTCAAAAATAATCAGATGGAATGGTTTTATGAGGGCGAAGAGCAATCTGATCTGTCAGACCAGCAAGCTGATTCCGAGCCTTCAGATGATGACAGGTCCGAAAATGAGGGTGAACACGAAGGTGGAAGGAAGCTACAGGAAGCCCATTTGACTAGCCTTCAGAGAGATGGTTCGTTTAGACTTCGTGGGCTCTTGGCAGGTCAAAAGGTGATCACATTGTTGGATACTGGTGCTACACACAATTTCATTGATGCACGTTTGGTGGAGAGGCGTGGCATCCAGACAGAGGCTTTCAAGGGTATTCGGGTCAAGGTGGCTGATGGATATACTCTCAGATGTGACCGAAAGATTACTGATCTTCCGATGAGACTGAACAACTATGAATTCAAGACTGAATTCTATGTTGTTAATATGGGAGATACTGATGTGGTGTTAGGGATGGCATGGTTGCACGATTTGGGTGAGTTCACACTCAATTTGCGTGACATGGAGATGAAGTTCAAGGTTGATGGGAGACCACATGTCATCAAGGCGATTCGAGACAGTAATCTGAGGATGGTTTCATTCAGAGGATGGAGAGGCTCATTCGTCATGATATGGTTGACTGGGCAGCAGAGTGCATGTTGATGCCAGCCCAGCAGGAGCAGCAGAAGGGTGAGTACCACCCTGACATTCAGATCTTGAGGACTAAACACTCCAAAGTGTTTAGTGACATTCCACCTGGTAGACCTCCAGACAGAGGCACGGAGCATATCATTGAGTTGGAGGAGGGCGCAAAGCCCGTTATGATCACTCCCTACAGACATCCGAAACGACTCAAGGATGAGATAGAGAAGACCATCAACGAGTTGTTAGCTATGGGGCATATCAGACCTAGCAAGTCACCTTTTGCTTCATCAGTTGTATTGGTGAAGAAGAAGGATGGATCCCTTCGGATGTGCATTGACTACCGACAGCTCAACAAAAGAACAATTAAGAACAGGTACCCTATTCCACGCATTGATGAGCTGATTGATGAGTTGCACGGAGCTGTCTTCTTTACGAAGATTGATTTGAGATCAGGGTACCATCAGATTCAGATGAGGGAGCAGGATATTGAGAAAACCGCTTTCAGGTGTCACTGCGGTCACTTCGAGTTCTTGGTTATGCCCTTCGGGTTAATCAATGCACCTGCCACCTTTCAGGCGACTATGAACAGGGTTTTCAGTTCTCAGTTGAGGAGATTTGTGTTAGTCTTCTTCGACGACATTTTGGTTTATAGCAGGTCATGGGATGAGCATCTGGCTCACTTAGATGCAGTCTTGGGTATCTTGGCAGACGAGTCTTTCTATGCTAAGGAATCCAAGTGCGAGCTCGGTATGGAGGAGTTGTTATATCTGGGGCACATCATCAGTGCCAAGGGAGTGAGTATGGACCCTGAAAAGGTCCGAGCGATAGTTGAGTGGCCGGTACCTGAGAACCTTACGCAGCTCAGAGGTTTCATTGGGTTGTGTGCATTTTACAGGAGATTTGTTAGTGGGTTCTCACGTCACGCCGCACCCCTTACTGATCTGACCAAGAAGGGGGCTTTTACCTGGTCTCCACAGGCGCAGGAGTGCTTTGACAGGTTCAAGGTGATCATGACTTCATGTCCGGTGCTAGCATTGCCTGACTTTACGAAGTCATTTGATTTATTCTGTGATGCTTCAGGAGAGGGCATTGGTGCCGTTTTGATGCAGGAGCGACATCCTATTGCATTCGAGAGCAGGAAGCTCAGGGGTCCTGAGAGATTCTATAGTATTTACGACAAGGAGATGTTAGCCATTATGCATGCATTGGCTAAGTTCAGGCAGTACCTGGTAGGCAGCAAATTCAGTGTTCGCACAGATCATAACAGCCTGAAACACTTCCTTGGACAGCGAGACCTGAATGAGAGGCAGCAAAAATGGGTCAGTAAACTGCAGTCGTATGACTTTGATATCACCTTCATTAAGGGGAAGCAGAATGTCGTAGCTGACGCCTTGTCTCGCAGACCTCAGTTGAATGCTTTGGCACAGATCACAGAGGATTGGAGGCACCGGATTATTGCTGAGTATGCTAAGAACCCATGGGCTTCTAGCATTATTGACAGGACAGAGCAGACGACAGGTATACTATTGTAGATGACTTGATCATTTACAAGGGGCGGATTTTGCTAGTACCTGACTCTGAGGTGAGGATTACAGTTTTGAGAGCCTTTCATAATCTTCCTATGGCAGGTCATCCCGGATACCATAAGACATACAAAATGGTTCGGGAACGGTTTACTTGGAAAGGGCTGAAAACTGATGTATTACAGTATGTCCGTGAGTGTTCTGTGTGCCAGCAGAACAAGCAGGAGCACACTTATCCTGCTGGATTACTCCAGCCACTTCCGATACCTGATAGGAAGTGGGAGTGTTTATCGATGGACTTTATCACGGGTTTGCCGAAAGCCCAAGGTAAAGATTGCATCTACGTAGTGGTTGATCGGTTGACTAAATACGCACACTTCTTCCCGATTACTACTACTTTCACAGCATCGCAGACTGCAGAGCTATTTTTCAGAGAGGTATTCCGGCTGCATGGGTTGCCTCGGACGATAGTCAGCGATAGAGACAGTCGATTCATGAGCAACTTTTGGCAGGAGTTGTTCAGGCTTTGTGGGACCGAACTGACGCCGAGTACCAGCTACCATCCGCAGACAGATGGGCAGACAGAGATTGTCAATAAGTGGGTGGAAGGTTATTTGCGTAATTACATAGCTGGACAGCAGAGAGCTTGGGTGAGGTGGATTTACTTATGCGAGTATTGTTATAACTCGACTCACCACATGACGATACAGATGACACCCTTTATGGCTTTGTATGGGTATGAGGCGCCCAACCTTATGGATTTGATTTTGAGCGATAGCAGAGTGCCGAGTGCAGGGGATATGATGCAGAGTCAGCAGGACATTTTGAGGTCTCTCCGAGACAATATCCAACGGGCACAGAATCAGCAGAAGCAGTATGCTGATCAGAAGAGGGTTGAGCGTACTTTTGAGGTGGGTGATATGGTGTACCTCATGTTGCAGCCGTATCGTCAGTCTACTCTGCGGAAGAGTGGGGCAAGAAGCTGAAGCCTCGCTACTATGGTCCATTTCGTGTTGTCAGACGAGTGGGCGAGGTTGCTTATGAGTTGGACTTGCCAGCTGGATAGCAAGGTCCATAATGTGTTTCACGTTTCTCGCCTGAAAAAGGCATTAGGTCAGCATGTGATACCCTCTCCAATTTTGCCACCCCTTGATGACGAAGGGAAACCGATACTTGTACCTGAGGCCATCCTCGAGATGAGAGAGAGACACCTTCGAGGCGTGTGATCAGGGAATATCTGGTTAAGTGGAGAGATTTGCCAGTTGAGGATGCTACATGGGAGTCAGAGGAGATCTTACAGCATCCAGAGTTGAGATTGCTTGAGGACAAGCAATTTCAGGGAGGGCGGACTGTGATGTCCCCATCCTAGTCAACTCAGCTGGTGACGAGGTTAGCCTATTATTTCGATCCTCGAGGGTCTGACAGAGTGTGCAGAGGATCATCTGGGGCAGTTACTCAGTGTTTGGTAGCTCCAGTATTGCAGTTGTTTCAGGTTGGGCCTTCGCAGAATCTTCCAGAGTGCATTTTCAGGAACTTTCTATTTTTAGAAAGTTAGGTCAGGCGGAAGCTGCTATTTTTGGCAGGGCACCTGGTTCAACTATTCAGCTCAGAGTCGACCCAGTTCTTCAGTTTGATGATCAGACGGAGAAATAAGGAGTATTTTGGTGATTAATGAATATTTAATATTTTGACTTTATATTAAAGTCACTTTATTAAAATATTTAAATATTTAATTAATTGGCCTATTATAAAGTATTTATTATACTTTATAATAAAGTATTAATTTATGACATAATGAATATTTATTATTCATTAAAATAAGACGCCAATTATTAAATGATATTCTCCTAAGTATTAAAGGCGAATTAAATCATTTTATTAAATGATTATTTTAAAAGAGCTTTGGGTCGAATTTTCTCAAGGGAGTATATATTTTCAAGAAAGACAAAATCGAACCATTCATGTTATGCTATTCAACTTTTGTCTTTTTGCTCTGAGCATTGGAGTTTGCAAACCCTAGGGTTTCTGGTAGACGAAGCGTTTCTGAAGAACGATACCTCTTCAGGAATTAGGCAAACTGAGACTATGAAATACCAGTTTAAGCTTGCATCTGGGTGACTTCATTCAGGAGTTACAGTTGATCTTATTGAGTCGATTTCAGAAGGAGATTCAGAGTTTATTCATCAAGCAAGTGAGGCGAATCTTTCAGAGGTTATTTATCAGAGATCTGGCAACCTTTCATTGAGCCGTACTTTATCATTTATTACTGCTGGTACAGGCCGTACCACTACAGAAAGCCGTACTTTTTCATTAGAAGAGACAACGCCTCAGAGTCTTGGCTTCTGACAGTTGCAATTGGTGCGCTTGGGGTTTCTGAAGATTCTTCTGGTGCCTGTGCTGAGAGATTTACACTAGCCGTACACTTTCTTCTTTTCTTCAGGCGGCTGCAAGGAGAATCAGGTTTTCATGTAATAAATTCATATTTATTTCATACGCCATATATTGATATTGTAACTACTCTAAATATTCAATAATGATATGCGCCTATCTTCTCTGAGCAAGATCATAGCTTTCCTGTTGCATTTAGATTTAATTTGGATTTTTAAGCATTTATTTAGTCAAAATCGCAGCTCTTGTATTTCCTTTTAAAAACCCTCAAAACACAAAAAAAATACAAAATACACAAAAACTATCAAAACTCAGCATTTCAGTCAAGTATTAGGGTTGAGAACCACCAGGGTTCTTACATCAAATATGAAATTGCAAAGGATCTTCGAGAACAATAGACATTTATGCTTAACTAGTTCACACAAGTCCTCAAACAACTGGTCCTATCAACATAATCATCAAGTAAATATTTTTGTAGTCAAGATCTCCCCCCCTAGATTTCAAGTTAATTTAGACCATGTAATAAGATTCACCCATACTTAATGAGTCCCACGGTGAGCAAGCCTAGGCATGTCCCAAAGACCTAGACTTGACAAAGACTCAGCCGTCTAATTGCATGACCTAAAAACTATAAAAATTTCACCCATGTCTATAGAAAAACCTAAAAAAATTGACTACTGCAATTCCTTCATCCCATGATTGGAAATGATGCCCTTCCCATTCAAACATGCCAAACACAACTATAAAAACACCAAATGATTGGCATTTTGCATGCTCTATCTAATATTTTAGTGCAAAGTGCATGCATCTCTACTTGCATTTCCTTCCCACATACGACATACTCACATTTCCTACACAATTTAGGTCTTAGGAAAGACAAAGCCCAACACAATAAGAGATGCACAAAATGGAAGGGATACATAAGATACAAACCATATATATTATTCCATACTCAAGAAAATAAAGTACATGTCAAAGATGAATATCTATTAGAGTTGAATCTAATTTATTATCAAACAGTAGATCTAAATGGAGTTTTTCCACAAAAATTATGTATTTTTCCATTTAGAACTCATCAATGCAAATGATACAAACAAGAATTATATGTCCATGTCTTATTTATCATTTTACCTAGTTAAAAATTCCTAAGACCTTAGCTATATCCTTTAAATCCTTAGGAAATCCTTATATTTTGTGGGTTTTTTATTTTATAATTTGCCAAGTCTTAGCCAAGTTTGAGTGTCAAGTCCAAGCCCAATTCTGAATTTCAAATCAGCCTACCAAGTCTGAGTCTTGTAACTATGATTTAGATATTCCTCTGTTTGAGGGTAAAATATGTGCAAATGCTATAAACAATTGGTTAGATTAGTTAGAGTCATATTTCTCTATGATTGACCTTTTTGATGAAGAAAAGATCAAGATTGCAACTTTGAAAGTCTCTTCACTTGTCAAGAAGTGGTGGTAAGCCCATGCCCTTTGGGAGGAAGGCAAGACAAGAGGAAAATCTAAACCTACCAAGGAAAATTTCTTGTAAGCCTTCAAGGATGAATACTATCTTGAAAATGTTTATGATGATCACTACATTTAATGGCAACAATTGCGCTAAGGATTTGATAGTCAGTTTGTGCCTACATTGATGCCTTCCACAACCTCCATGCAAAGTTGGGTACATTTGAGTCGGAGCAACATAGAGTCCTCACACATTGCCACAACCTACAACCATTCATTCAATCCAAAGTCCAAACTGAAGGTACCAAGCTCAAAATGAGAGGAGAAGCCTATTGCTACATGACTGTCATTAAGGAGTCAAGACTAAAGGACAAACAAGACAAATCCCCCACAGCAAAGAACATGCCTTCTTTAGACAACAACAAAACATCCAAGATAGGTAAATGGTACAACAAACACAAATCTAGCAACCATTCCAATGCAAAGTGTAATGCGCAAAATAACATGTTCACACAAGCAAAAGTAGAGGTTTCCCACAAGCCAAATATGGAGAAAATGGACCAAAAAGTTGCCTATCTCCCCACAACATCCACACCAAATGCAAAAGCAAAGCACCTATTCCATACACAAATGTGGGTGCAAGGGTGACCATTGATTTTCTAGTCAACAGCAGTAGCATGACGAATCTTTCCCAAAACTACTATCACACACTTGAATTTGCCAACCATGCCTCATCCATAGCCTTATAGTTTGGGATGGATCAATTCCTATAGCACCAAAGGTATACATGTCATGTGCCAATGCCATTTCTCATTCGCTATTTATCCTTTGTACAAGGAACTAGTATGTGATGCCATGCCAATTGATTCCAATAATAGAATATTTGGGCATTGCAACCTACATTGTCACTAAGGTATTTACACAACCAATCCTCAAAAGCATCACCATATCAATGGGTAGTAAGAGATATTGGAGTCTAGAAATGATTCCAAGAGTCAAACATGTTGCACAATCTCTGCATCGGATTGCACAAGTGTCCTTTAGTACAATTGGGATGATTGTCGTTAAAGGAGCAAATGATCCACAAGCATCACTAGACAACAGTGCACAACCCTACACGCAACTCCTTGCTTCGTGTGCCACCTACGTAGTGCATGGGACCATGCCACATAATTCAAAAGTCACTTCCTAGTTTGGATGCCATTCTTTGCATCATGTGCCATTTACGCAATGTCAAGGATCATGCCACATAGCATCATTGACAACTCTATTTGCATTCCACACCACACTTGCAATACCACGCATTAGCACACACAAGGCACACAATTCAAAACTCAGCACAAAACATCATGTAACATCTCTGAGCACCACACAACAAACACCTTCGAGAGCCATTTCATAAATTGTCACTTGTCAGCTTAGTACACAACTAGATTCCATACTTTTAGAATGAAGTGTCTTACATGAGAGGCCAACCAGCTCAACTTCCATGACAGCCTTTATCTCCATGATCATGTCAATTATAAATGTACGTCTGTAGCAAAACAATTAGGCAAACATGGCATAGGATAGATAGAAGCAAATACACAACCATACATCTCCTTGAGAGTGTGCCACATACAAAACATGCAGATTTATAAAACATTACATGCCAATTCTCATGTTCTTATATGTCTAATCCCCATCTCAATATTGCTTCCATGCACTTACAGCACATCTAGGTCGAATTGCAGGCAAGCAGCAATCCCTCAAAATACTTACTTAGCCTATCAATATGAACATAATTAGTTTCCAGGTAGTCAGTGGACCACAATTGCAATGGTATTAAAGGGATCAATACATCCTAAATGCATAATGTTGGCAAAAGCTAATTAAGCTAGCAACCACTCATCACTGACTAAAATAATAAAAAGAACTAGTTATTCCCTCTCACCAAGTAGTTCCATGGAAGGGAACACACAAATTTCTCAACTATCATTCCTCAAGGTATATAGGAGCTAAAATGGTCTCATGTAAAGAAAAAAAATTACTAACACATTTGAAAAAAAACCATGAATTCTGCAAATCTTAAAGTAAATGGAGGAATTACCTGTACAATAATAGGATTGCTGGGAATACATATAGTCATGCATATAACAATGACAATTCTACACAAGGGGCAGTTGCATACGTGACAGTGACAAGTCTGAATGTGATATGACAGTTGCACATGTAACATTAGTGGTCTTGCCTTACAGTGTTGTGGTCCTAATAAAGGTGACAAAACAAGCAAAGTGATTTAAAAATGATGTATCTTTCAATTTTTGATGGTTGGGTGTCATTTAATGCACAAAGGGACAACCTCAATAGTTGTAAAAGTGAAGCCCAATTGTAACAAAGGTGACAAAACAAGCAAAGTGATTAATAAATGATGTCTCTTTCAATTTTCGATGGTTGGGTGTCATTTAATGCACAAAGGGACAACCTCAACAATTGTAAAAGTTGTTGGCGTTTAAATTCGCACCTTTGGAATGCGTATTTGAAACGGACAACTATGCACAGATAAACTGCTCTTCAAATTAGGAGGGGAAGCTCCCTCTTGCTGATGATGTTGAAAGAAAGTAAACTAAGAACTAAGTTGCCTATCTTTTTGATCAGCTTAGAGCACAAGGTTTATTAAACACAAACGCCACAGCTGATATTTTTTGTTTCGAGAACTTCAACTACGACTAACTTAAACTAAAGACGTTTCTAACTTCTCAAGTAATACGCAGAGCAAGAGAAACTAGAAATGAACAAGGTTGATTCTTTGACAAAATACTTCAATAAACTCTTTTTCAACAAACATCTACACACTTCAATGTAAGCTGAAATCAAGATCATAAAAGTAGAACACAAATAACGGAAATCTGAGATGTTATATCAAGGCAAAGGAGGCTCATAATTTTATTAATCAAACTTCTGGAACAAAACTTACTTCTAACATGCCTGGAACAAGATATTGCAGCTAAAGAGGCTTGCAATCTTGTTCTTACACAATACAAACAGCAATTACAATAACTTCTTGTTGGCTAAAAGAGACTCAACAATTGGCTATCATAAAACAATTGAACAACACTTGAATAACAAATAGAAGGTACAATAGGCTCAGCGTTTTGTTATCACTAGCATGGTTAAAAGAAACTAATGAGCAAAGGCTCTTATTTATAGACAAGCAGAGGAGTAGGGAACCCTAAAATCTCCTTGCTTTCACAATCTAGGGCTTGCTCAGCAAGCAAGCTTTATTTCTAAATCTAGAAAGAAGATAACATCTAACACCTAAGAAAGCAGAAAAAGCGGGAAACACCAACTATTACATTTATCTTCTTTCTCTTCTCAAAGAATGGATAAGAATTATTCCAAGAATAGAAAGAAAGCGGGAAGAAAGCTTCTAGAAGAAAGCTGCTTTAAAGCTCGATCACATCTGCTAGAAAATTAGAAATTGTGTCCCAGTTCGGTGCATCTATGCCCTCAATAGCAAAAACCGCTTTTCTAGAATATCTTCAGCATCTGCAACAGATCTCAGGAAATCTTCGACCTCATTGGCCGCTTTCTCAAACTTTGTTGACATCATCGAAATATGACTCATCCTTCCGCCAACTGGATTGCCACTGCGAACAACACTCTGAAATTGAGTTTGCACCTCATCAAGCCCGACGTAGGAACCATCTTCAAGATTGTATCTAGAAGGAATCTCTGTGACAAACTCACAGATGAAAAGAAGAGCTTCGATCACCCTTTGTCTGTAGGCAATAAACTCTGCAGATGTCCTCTCGTAAGTTTTAACTTTGAAAACATGACGCTCTCCAAAGCATGTAGATCGAACACCGGCTTAATGTGATGCAAATCTGTCTCAGCGGTTTTGATGTAATCATGATAAAGAGCTGATCCAGTCTTGAAAACATTGGGAGTGTACTCCATTTCGGAAAACTTGAAGAATGACTGTAAACTCGCCTTGGTTCATACAAGTTTTGAGCAACTTACTATTTTTAGAATGCTGATTTTCTTGCTCCAATGGACAAATTTTTTGAAATTTTTTCTGAGATATGGGTTTTGCTCATAATTTCGTTGCAAGACAACCCAGATCGTCCGTTTTCGAAAATTTTGAATTTATACTGAAAAAGCAGCAAACCCTAACTTCTTCAATTTTTCACGAAAAAAAGCTGGCACCTGGGTTTTGTTCAGAATATGATTAGAAATGACCCCAGTTGATTAGATTTGCAAAACCCTGATGGCTGATCGAAAAAGCAGCCAACCCTAGAATTTGAAACTTGAAAAAAGTTGTGATATGGGTTTTCTTCAAAAGACTGATTTGAGAGGACCCAGATGGTTGAAAACTGAATGCACTGAGGATTTCACTGACATGCAAATAAAAAGCAGCTGCTGCAACTTGATGAAGTTCTTGAAAATTTTCTTCTGAAGACTGAGGTGATAAGACCCAGATGGCTGTAAATTTGAAAACCTTGGCCTTCTTCTTGAAAGATTTGATCTTCTGGATGAAAAAACATGAAAAAGTAAGGGTTTATGTTGCTCATCTAAAAAATTTGATGAATAACCAGCAAACTGAGCTCTTGAATCTTGAAAAATTCCTTCAAACTTGCTGCTCCAACTTTCTCCTTTGAATGCTACCTGGAAAAATAATGAAAATTACATTGAAGAGAGGTTTTAAATAGACTTAGGGTTTGAATTAGGTTTGCTTTCTTTTGCTTTTATTTTCAAAACCCTTAAAATCTCAGATCATTGAACTTGGACGCCTTCTTCCTCTTTGCAATTTTGAAAATTTTGAAAATCTTGAAAATTCTACTAAGGCATGAGAAGTTGGGCGCCCTTCTTGGTTAGGGGCGCCCACTTCAAGCAGTGTTAGTCATTTTTTGATATTTTCAACTTTTCACCATTTTGACCCCCTAATTCGCCTTCGATTTTCAGCTTGCAGACTAATCTGATGAGCGAGCTGAATGATCCATCGTGGAGCCTAACCCGTTATGAGAAGATTGTTCTGGAGGTGCCTCTGACTAAAAACTTCATTTCGACCTTCGAATTCATGGGAGCCTTTCTTCTACAGGGGCGGCCAAGATTCCCAGACTTAGTCAAATTTTGATAATCTTCATGTTTTCCATTCTGACTTCAGTTTGGACCTCCCCTGTTCGGCCTCGAATCCTAGATAACTAGATGATCTGTTGACTGCACCGTCGGACTCACTGTGGAACTAGAAAAGAACTGAGCAACTTTGGTTGGAGGCGTAAACCCTAATTTCATCATTTAATGCCCTAAAAAGATGGGCACCTATTCTCACCTGGGGCACCCAAGTCAACCAGTGTTAGAAAATTTTCACAATTTTCACCTTTTCCTTCGTTCTTCGTGCTTGCTCACCGACTCGCCTTCTGTTGAATGCTTTGAATGTTGAATCTGACGCCTGGCAGCCAACTGACCTCCATTGATGACCTCGAAGCTCTTGATATGCTTCTGAAAAAGCAGAATAGACCCAGTAGGGCAAAACTGATTATTTTGAAATTCTGACTGCACCAGCCTGATACGGAAGTATTTTGAGCCAATCAAAATCAGTTTGAACCTTATCGGACCAACTTTCTATTTTTAGAAAGTTTTGCCAGTATCTGTTTCCAAAGAAACCCAGAAAAAGTTACTATTTTTAGAAAATTTCTAAAAATAGCAATTTTCCTAAAAAGTAGGGATGAAAAACTGAGATCTAGGTTTTGTAGGTTGAGCTGCTCTGAGTAGACCCAAATTGTTAGATTTTGAAAATTTTGCGTTTTAACCCCTCATGCAAGACATGCACACCCAAATTTTGACCTTTTTGACTGATTTAACAAGACTTTTACTCATTTCTTCAAAATGTCTAAGTGTAACAAAAATTTTAATTTTGGGGTACAACAAAAGTGAAGACCAATTGTATAGGATGAGTGTAGGAAGAGTGAGTAATGGATTCATTTGTTTGTAAACAGAGGAAGCATAAAATATTCTATAGTTAAGAGAATTGTAGTAGTGTTGAATAACTGCAACAAAAATCTAATTGTGCTCTTTGTAAATTGCCCAAGTTGAGGGAAGGAAAGGTGGTCATCAGATGACACTACCAAGATGGTTTTCTTCACATTGGGGGCTCTAAAGCAAAATCCCTTTGTGTTATGATGTTCTTCTTGTTTGAATTCTGTTTTTTTTCCATTTCCAGCAACCAATTCACACTAATCCGAGGATATCATTTGAAGCTTGATTCAAGTAGTAGCAGGCAGTAGCAACTTGCATTTACAAAACTGCATTTCATGTCTAACAAGTACAAACTTATGAAATTACTAATAAAAAGTAAGAATCATGTTCAATTCAATTCAAATATAGGTGAACATTAAATATAAGTCATTGTTGAGGAAGAAAAGACCCTTCCAACCTCACATAGGGCTGAAGGGCGTCTACTTCAACTAAAGTTTCTGTAGAAACTCAGCTGACCTATGAATGCAGCTTTACAAGTAAGGATGCATTCTGCAAGAATAAACTAGACCAGAACTTCTAGAATGAGCAAATATTGATGGAGATGGAGAGAATTAGAGTATGGAAAAAGACAAATAATCAACATTATGCTTAATATTCCACCCTATAAAATATTCATCTGGTGTCTCCTACAATTTCTGAGAGCAAAAAGATGAAAACACAAAATGATTTGGACACATCTGTCATTATTTTCACTTCAGATGCAGTAAAAAAAATGCAAATTCTACAAGCATGTATCCTCCTTATAATTCTAATCTAGAATAAACACAGTAAAATGAAGCATCTGACAAACATGCAATCTATTACTAGAATCTCCAAGACAAGGTACATGAAATGAGTCCAATTGTAGTACAAAGTACACCCATGACTAAGAATAACCAGCAAGATTGATTTCATAAACCCAAAGCAACTTCAAAAGTATGCAATTTCTCATCTTTTGCACAAAAAATCTAGCAGCAGCCATCTTCCCTCTCTTGCTAAATGCAAAGACTACTAACAGAATGATGTGCAGAAAAGACAAGATCCAATTTAATTGATTCAAGTATTCCTACATTTGGTCTGGTATGGATCGCATTATCATCCAACCCAGTATTCACCTATCCCGTTCACTCTGCATTCTCCAAGATTCCAGCTCCTTATCCATGCTTTTGTTATCCTTGTTTTCGTTGTTCAAGCTGTTAGGTGAAAATTATGTAATCAACTTTTCGATAGATTACACAACTAGGACTTCAGCCATAGCTATGTGAGATATAAATCTCTCCTCTCAGAAAGGGGAGGCGCCCTTCTTACTGCTGACAGAAGCTATAGTAAAACAAATAAAGTAATTACAAAATGTACATGATACTTACAAAGTGGGGGGGTTATGTCACATTCATCTTTCTCTCTTTTTTCAGAGAAGATGTTTACAATGCTTCACCGTTGGAAGTTCTCAATTCACAATAACATAAAACGATCAACAAGCAGTAATGCCAATACCTCTATCCTGTCAAACCAAAGCGTAGAGATACCAGAAGTGATTAATGATAAACTAGTAAAATAAAAGGGAAAGCTCACAAAGGCACAAAGTCATTTCGTAGCTTTTTCAATGGTAGATCTGTGAAAGACGTATCGTTTGTTGCATTAGAAGCACAAAGTCTTCTTAGATACAGCAATCCCTCAAACAATATGAACAATTACAAGCGCAAAGTCTTGTAGATCATTCAACAATAGTTAACCAAAACACAAATGTAAATCCAAGTAAAGGATGTAACACAAAGTTTACATGAATTGCTTAGAGTCTTTCAGATATCACTTACTAATTACCACCAAAAGAGATCAATTCACAAGACTATCGAATCCAACACAAAGTCTGGTCTGCAATCTTCTTCTTTATTGATCAAATTTCGTTCGCAAAGCATGAACACAAAGTTTCACAATTTGTTTCAAAAAGGGCAGCACTTCGTTGCAAAATACTAACAGATCCTTAATACAAAGGAAATCCCTCATATATATAGAAAGAGGGAAGAGCAAAATTAGGAAACTAATTGAGAAAATCAAGGAAAGTTGGGTGAGTGATTCAAGGAGATCTCACCTAACTTTGACCAAAGTCAAAGTGTAATTTTTCTTAATGAAATTACATCTCGAACTTGGTGCAATTACAATTTACAAAAAGACATATAAAATGTCAGGAAATATTTACAAGATGCATAATGGGAAGCATCAAAAATGTCTAACACTGGAGATCAGGAACCTTCATGTTTCCTTGCTTTGGGCGCGGAAGTCTTCGTATTTCTTCCTAGTCTCCTGCACGAACTTCTCATCCGGACCAACAGTGTAATCCACAATGGTGTGAATTCTCGTGATCGATCTCATAGCAGATGAGTGAACCTTCTTGCACCTGTCAAGATGCGTTTTTAGGTTATCCAATGTGAGCCTTGTATCACAAATGACGTTCAGAGAGCTTCTGAAAAGTCAGCGCTGTCAATCAACTTCATGATGGCTTCTTTGAAAATCTGGGATATTTCTATGGCTAGCAAGAAGATACGATTTTCCTCAAGAAGTTGTCCTGGTAACTCCTTGATACCTTTTTCAATAATCACACGATGCCCTTCAACATCTTCCTGCACTTGGTGGAGATCCTCCGTAAGAGATTGAATTACTTGAATTCGATGTTTCAAGGATTCTCTTACCTCAATGAACTTTTCTTTATCGGGAATTACCCCAGCTTCCACCAATTTACTGAGCCTTACCTGCTTCATCTATGACCATGACAGCAGGCATTTTTCCATATCTCTACGCTCCTAGGAAAGTACACTTTTCTCCTTATCAAGCTTTGTGGTGAGCTTGGCCAGCAGAGTAGTTTTCTCCTCCGCAGCAATTATAATCTGAGATCCGTGTTCTATGATCTTCTCAACGAAATCATACAACACCCTGCCTTTGGAGGCGAACTTCTCAGCTTTCTTGACAGCTGGGTCCTCAATACTCACCATCGCTAGCGGTTGTGCATTAGTTGAAGATCCTGCAAGTCTCTTTACAACAGTGGCATAAAACTCTACCCTCTGTTTGTACATATTGCAAGCTTAATCCATTTTATCGAGTCTTCCAGCCAAGATGTCCAATGTCACTTGCGCATCTGCTTTTGCACTTTCATTGGTAACTTTGCCAAGCTAGACTCTTGTTACTGTGTAGTCCTCCATATTGACACCTCCTTCTTGCGGTGGTATGCCAATCTCCACATACTTGTGGCCAATCTTGTCAACATTTAGCCTTGAGTATACTTTCGCCTTTTTCTTCCCTTTAGCCTTTGGAGGGACTATCTCTTTGAGGTCGAGCTCCACTGGAGAAATCATTTGTTTCTTCCGCTTCGATACTTGAGATATCAGCCAAGGGGGAAGAAAGGAGGTAGGAACTTCTGGATTCACTGTCAACTCTGTCGTCATTGTCACTTCTGAAGTCATTGTCACTTCTGAAGTTACCATGGGTATTGTGACAATGGGCGAAGTGTCTGTCATCATTGCTCCTGTAGACTGAACATTGAGTTGATCACGTATTGATTCATTCATGAACCGATTGAACTCAGTTTCAGAAGTGATATCCTATGTTGGTGAAGACAGGCTAGGAATGGATGATGGAGGACTTGACAGAATATCAACCGTGTGACTGTTTGTTACCGAGGGAGTATCAAGCAAGGTTGATGCTGCAAGAATAGTGGATACCTCTACTGCAGGAATGCCCGTGGTAGGAATAGGTGATGAAGGAACAGGAGGTGGAGGAATACTCGAATTTGGAGGAGTATGAGGAACACTGGAAATCACAGGCGATGACGTTCTGGGAATTTCCTCAACTACATTCTCAGGTGGAGACATAGTTCTTTCTTGATCATGCCTGGGTTCCTGTTGATCACCTTCAGATTCTTCTTCATAATCTTCTTCAGACTCTTGTTCGCTTTCAGAAACTTCTTCTGCATCGGAGTCTGCTTCCTCTGAGTCTTCATCTTCAGCGGATTGGTCACTGGAAATACCTTCTTCATCGGAATCTATCTCCTCTAAAACAACCCTTTTACCTTTAGGGTGAGATGGTTCAGATTCTGTGGTTTCTCCTTCTGGGACAACCTGGGTATCTTTCTTGCCAACAGTAAACTTGATTTTGGGACCTCTTCATGAAGAAGTGGGAACAGCCGTTGATTTATTTTTCATGCGGAGTTCTTGTTGTCGGCAAGCTTCTACTTCGGATTCTTCTCCTTCTGAATCTACTCTGAAACTTTTCATTTCAAAACCATGCTTGTGTAACCATTCCACAGTGTTGGATAAGATTGGTGCCAATCTCTCTCTGATGCTAGTGCTTTCTTTTCTAGACCATTGGATTGCAGGCAATAGCTTCTTCGAAATTTCTTGTTCATCATAGACAGCATTCATGAAATTGCCAGGATCTGTAAAATCCTCTGGTAGGTCAGCAATATCAAGGTCTCTGATTTGCTGTAGGGTCAACCTGCAATAATCCATTTTGCGAATGGCTTCTTCATCTCTGCAATCAACCCAAATGTCCTCAAAACGGTACTTGTGATGATGACCCTTTTGCAATTGCCTTCTGACATCCCGGTAATCAAAATCAAACATATATCTGTAGGTCCTGATTGTCATGATTTGCATCTCAGCATAAACAGATTTGGCTTTTTGTACAGTCAGGATAGTATATCTACCAATTGTCAGTGGGAACTTGAATCCACGCTTGTGAATATTTTTTCGTTCTTTGTGCACTGAAATCAGTTGTCTACACATCTCCATGAGAACCCACTTGTCTGAAAGATATCGTGGCAGCATGTAAGGGCAGCCAGTGTAGCACCCTACTCTCAAATAAGTAAATGTTGGGAATTGTAGAAATATGCATCCAACTTTACTTACTGCCTTATAGGCCTCATCAGATACCCTTCTCCTCTCGAGAGTTTGATCAAAATTGAAAACCAAAGGCACAAAGAAAGCATCAGTAACCCTCCTGAAATGATGGAAGCTTTCCTTCAACTCCAGTTGATAGAAAAATTTATACACAGGTACTAGCATCCGATTCCCTTTCGTGGATAGACTTGGAAATTGCCTCATTACAGCTGCTGCATACACCAGATAAGAAGTCATATAGAATTTTAATGTAGAAGGCACATTGATCAGTTGCTCATGTATTTCATCGTTGATCTATTTGCCCCAGTCAATGTGAACCTTTTGTCTTCTTATGATCCTGATGTATTCATACATCCAATCATGAAAAGTGGATGATTCAGGCAAACCCTTCACTCTGCTCAAGAACGTGATCATATCTTTGACATCATCTTTGAAATCACTTTGTAGGAGTCCCTTTGGCCATCTGGAAACAGTTTGCCTAGGCTTCTTCAACCATTGGCTATTTATCAAGTTTTTAGCCTTATTGGGATCAGCGTCATAGACTTCTTGTGCTTTTTGTATCGACATATCAATGTATTTTTCCATCTGTGGAACTTTAAACACAATATCAAAGAAGTCAAGGTTGAGTCTCAAAATCTCGTGCCCAGAAGATTCAATCACACTTCTGCTCTCCTTGATGTAGTGGGATGCAACTTGAAGGACAAATTTTGTATTGTGCACAGCAGTAGGGAACATAGATACCAAATGCAGGTTACTGTGTACAATTGCTCTCATAGAATCAGGAAGAGGCTTCTTCTCAGTTTTCTCTGCAAAATCAACCAAGTCTTGATGACCAACCTCTGTGTCTTTTATTTCTTCCACCTTGGAGACCACTATAGTCGGCGGATAGACACCTTGATATTTATACTTCATTTTGTCTTTAGCTTTTGAAGATGACGGAGGTTTTCTGGCAATCATCAGAGAACAACTGAATCTCTGATTAACAACTTTGACGATTTTGAAAAGAGACTGCAAGATGTGGAGTCAGAGAAAACGTTAGTCAAAAAACAGCATGGGGATGCGTGAAGCGAGCAACGATGATGAGCAAGCATGGAGCGAGTGACAAGGCACGCAAAACGAAGCACAAAGTGGAAGGAGCGAAGTTCGGGATGAAACTAGCAAGTTTTTAAGCGTTTAGGAACAAAAATTGGGAAAAGTGTAAGGGCGCTGACTTTGAAGCAAGAAGTTTGGTGCAATGGCGCTGAAAAACAGCGCCACTGCACTTTAAAGTTAGAGTATGCATTGAGGTCTCGGTATTGGAAAAACATTGAAAACAAAGCGTAGTGATGTTTGAGAACAGCGCTTTTGCACTTTGAAGCATGGAACACTTAAAACCTATACTTGGGAATGCGTTTTTGAGTACACTCGACCTTGACTTCATTGCCATGGCGCATAAAAAATAATGCAACTTTACTCACAAATCGTGAGTTTACTTCATTGTTCGTACCAAGTCATTACTTGAAGAGCTAAGTGAGCAGATGTAAAACGCGTGGAAGAATGAATAAGTGAAAAAAGCGCATGAAAAGGAGAAAGGAACTCCCACGTGTTAAGGAAAGACACCAAAGATAGGAGAAAATATGTAAACATGAGTGGGTTGATCAAATGAAGAAAAACGTGAAAGTATGAGAAGCAATAAAACGCATGAGAGAGAAAGAAGAGAAGAAAAACGTGTTTGGAGAAGAAGGAAAGAAACTTAAAACAAAAACAAAACTCATTTATAAACCATTACATGATAAAATGCAGACATAGAAGAAAAACAAAGAAGAGAGAAACGAATAATAATGTACCTGAGAAGAGAGATAAAAAACCCTAGCTCGAATTGAAAGTCTGCATAAATATGCATTTTTTCCTGAGGTAGATGCGCGCCTAGCAAAGAGAAAATGGAGTGGAGACCAAGAATGACAAAAATGAAACAATAAAATCACTTTTAAGTGATTGAGGAAAGCAAAAACCTAACTCAAGTCGCCCAATTAATTGAGGCATAAAAAGTGGCACGATAAGCGAAAAATGCAAATGGCTTAAAAAAGTGCGTCTAAGCCAATTTTTGGCTAAATCTGGGAAAAAGATGTAAAGGCGCACTTTTTCAACGCTTTTGCATCTTCAAACAATCACCTTTGTGCAAGGGCGCTGATTTTTGGCGCCCCTGCACTTTCAACACTTAGCCAATTTTTGGCTATGAGCAAGAGCGCACTTTTTGGGTGCAACTGCATCTTTCACAATTTAACTAAGTATGATCAGTGAGACTTCGCGAAGGAGCTTGTTTCGAAGGTCTTCGTGAGGCGAACATAGGGGGATGCTCAAACTAACTGTTTGAGGCTTTGGGACGCATTACGAGGTGGCTCGAATATTACCTCGTTTTGTGTGCTTAAACTTCACGAACCTAAGAAACGGACAAGTTTCGTAGGGGGGTTATCCGTGGAACGAGCGCTGCTAGATTCCGCAATAACACAAGCTAGGTTGGACTAACTGCACTCAACCATCAAGGGAACACTTGGCCTTAATGTCAATCAAGTGCTTAAGGCTAAAGGCCCTCAACAAAGTGCATAAGTATCCTTGATTACCTAAGAGTCCTCCCCCTCCTTTGTCCAACATAAAGTTGGAGCCCTATTTGCTGACATGGATAATGGAAAGATACTATAGATACTATAAATGAGTGATGGGGGTGCCAAAAAGGCACTCACACCAAACTAAAGGAGCTCAACCCATAGAAAGAGCACTCAATTGACAAATGAGGTCAAGATGGGAGCAATAGAAAACCATTTGTCCAATACAAAGAGGGAGAGGCAAAGTGGACAAAATAACTCAAATTGAGAGTGGCCTTTAAGCACACAACCAACAATAGACAGAAGTCCTTAACATCTCAATCAAGTACTTTCCTATTGCTCACTCCCCCTATTGGTCAAGGTCCTTGAAATCCTTGATCTCCTTCATCAATCATGTGCCTAAAAGCCCTCTTATGACAAAGGGCCTAAAAAGAGTAAAATAGAAAATGCAAATTTTAATCTTACAAAATGGATTGGGCCTCATTTGTTGTTATAATTGGTATTTAGATTTTCGGTTGGATGGTTCATCTTTTCCATGTTAGTTATTTATAGACTTGTTTTGACTAAATTCATTTGTATGGTTGGTTTGTTGGAAGGATGTTTATAGGCTTGCTTTGAGCTCTCCATTTTCTGGGCTAATGATATGATTTGAGCTAATGTTTGCAATCTGTTTAGGATTGCTACCTTTTTTACATTAAGTATGAAACCTTCCACGAAAATATCTAAGAGTTCTTTTCTCAGTTTGTGTCTTTTAAAAGCTTTGGGACAAAGCACTTTAAGGTAGAGGGCAAGTTCTATACCTGAGCACAACATATTATTATATTTTTGTTCATAGTCCTAGTCCTTAGTCTTAGTTATTATTCAAGTAATGTTTTGTCTACCTATGATAAATAAGAAGTCAAGCCATAGGTTAGATATGGGTTAGTTAGGGTTTTCTTTCTCATTGAGTATATAGTAAGGGAAATCCCTAAAAGATGTATCTTTTATCTTTATCAATCGTATTATGTTAAAGAAATACATAGAGCCACCTTTGTGTGTGATCTTTTGTGTTACAAATTACAATAAATAGGTGCTTTCCATCTTTTGCATACTTGTTTGTTGTTCCCCTTTTCCTGCATTCCTTTTCTGTGATTTTTGTAACACACGGCAGCCTCTAACTTGTCCCTATTGATCATGTCATTATAATGGGGAACGGAAATCTCGTTGCCCAGCCTGAAAGCCAGTTGGGAAATCAGGCCTATCAAAGGAATAAAACTGGTAATCAGTTGTCTCATGAGTTGTTGTAGCATAAAGCATGCTTGTCATGTATTACATAAGCTGAAGTTCAAATGCATTTTGTTGTTGTCATTAGTTGTGTAGCTCCTGGGTAAGCTATTGGAGCAACTCAAAAATATACTCAGAGGTTTGGCAACATAACTCGACCTAAGATTTTCACACCAAAGTTTGCCACGTCAATTTTCACACCTACATTGACAACATCAAAGACACATAACATCAACGTCAATGTCATCAGGTTATAATCCACACCAATCTTAGCTACCTAAGCGAATTCAGTATTGTTAATTTTCATTTCAGTATTGATCAATTTCCATTTATCACACATTAAGTCCATACTTAGTGCATTGTCTGCTGAATTGGAACTTTAGTTCTGATTGCAGGAAACCTAAATTATTATAGGAGGGAAGCACAGATTGTACTACTGCCTAGAAAGAACAATTAGAGTGTATAGATAGAGTACAGAATCATAGATTCATTGACATACAGAAAATAACATCATTGATCCATGCAAACACAAGAGGATAGAACTGTATCTCAAAAATGAATTTTCTGAATGTTTCGTACAATCATCCATGAGTAGAGTGAAATTTGGAAAATGAGCGTATGCAAATCAGGATTCAACTCATCTAGCAAGGGCAGAAAATATGGTCGTAAAAGTTCAACATTCAAAAGCTGGACATAAAGCAGAAAGGTAGGAAAATATGATCAAAAATTTCCACAATTGAAAGCAGGACACAAACCAATGTAGGGGATGATATGCTCAAGGTGTTATCTCTCACCTGCTTACTAAAAGTAATCTATAGAGAAGGAATCTCATCTTCCTGTGAGGAATTGTGAGCCTTTCTTTCTACAGGTGTTACCAAGACCAACTTTATACAGGTGTGACAATGTTTAATGCCATGACTTGCATTAGTTTTCTGCATGGTGTCATGCCTTGCCGATTATTGTGAGGGAATCAATATTACTTGCCTGATCACATTAAGTCCAGTCAAGCAAATGACATTACAAACTAAGACCTCAAATGTTCCTGATTGTATAAATAATAAAATCAGACACTAGAAATCCAAGTGACTAGTAAAACGTAGAAATATGTCTTGGTCTTTTTCTCTTTTTCCAGAGCAAAGGATTTTCCGGATCCCTTTTCCTGTGGGTTCTTTGTGGCCATTATTCCAGAAAATGCACTCCAGTCGTATTAATTGACTCAGGCCATTTGTGAACATTATCATAATTTCAATTCCAATTTATATCATATAACATTTCATTACAAATCAAAGTGTGTAGTAGCCAGGTACGTATACAAGAAAGAAATATGTTAGACATAATATGTTTATGAAGAATAAAGCAAATAGAAATAGAATGCTGTGAATAAAGCGAACAAATGATGGGTTACATCTATTAATCAATGGACGCATATAGTAAGTCCTGACCCTATGAAGCAATAAGTTGTTTCCCTTCATTTAAGACTCTTGATGACTAATGAGACTTAATTAGGTATGGAAGAGAACAGCCAATAATGGATTCTGGAGCATGAACTCCTTTGATAGTCCAAAACATTGTCTGTGTTCCCTTTTCCAGCCACAAAAATCAAAAGCCTCCCGACTACAGCCTATAATCGAAACGCTTTTCCAGCTCCAACAAGGCTGCACCACACTAGAACAAAAAAGTCAATTGGCCCTACGCTAGGGACGGAGACTGGGAGTAAATTTAAGACTGTATAATTAGAGCCCAAATTCAGCTCAAAAAAGTCCAGAGGTTCTGGCATAATTCCATTTGGGGGTAATTCATAAGGGTTTGATCCGAGTTCAAATCCCACGCTACAATAAGATGTCTATGGACATGTAGCTAGCTTTTGATGCAATGATTATTGAGGTACATTTGAATGTGAATCATTTTTTACAAAAAAATTATGGGATATATTTAAGCTTGACGCATGTCCACAAACTCGTGCGTCCCAGGTTAAAGTCCCCCAACCTAGTAAGGCAACCCACAACTTGAGCGGGATCCCTGTTAAAGGCAGCTCCTATCAAGCTTAAAAATCATCAACTTGAACAATATTTCTCTTCAATTCATCATGGTATTTATATTTCAGACTTAAAAACGCCATGCATTTGAACAGGGCCAAAGTCTTTTAGCCAACATGAAGCAATTATTCATGTCCATTTTATAATTTCAGTGTAATTTCATGCATTTACACAAAGTCGTGGGAAAGAGATTTCTAACCATTTCCTGCACACCTTTCACAGCGAACAGGGTCGCCCTGTACATTGTAAATTATTCATATTACTCTTTACACACACTCCATATCCAGAATTTCAGAAATGCTACTACTTCTAGAAAAAGTATCAATAATCCATACTAAACTTTTCTTAACCGTAAAATTGTATTGATTCTCGGATAAGATTGGATTAAAAAGCATAGAATTCCCACCTACATTTGGCTATAAAATGTTTCCAAAATATGGGTGTTGCTTACCTTCAAGCCAAAGTACAGAGACAATAAAATTCCAGCCAAAACGCTCGAGGCTATTATCAGAGTCTGCAAATTTGGTGGCTTGGTGGCTTGTATATGTCAACAAATAATATATTTGAAGGATCAATAAATCTTGCTTGACACCGCAATTTTCTTCTACTACTTGTGTGTGATAGAGGATTACATTTGTAAAGGGCTTGTTTAACAGAATTGTTGGGAGGTAGAGAGATGAATAGAGGATTTGATTGAGAATGTGGATGAAGCCTGCAGGTGAAACAGGATATTGCCATGTTGTAATGAACTAATAAAAATCTATGCCTTCGGTTCAGCTTACACTTGGATATAAAATATGTTATTGCCTAATTAGCGTTGGAGAAAATAGAATTTATGTGAGTTCTCGTTTTAAAAACATTTCAATTTCAATTTTTAATTTTTTAAAGTAAATCGATTTTTTAGATACTTCTGTCTAGAAGACCGCAGGAAATATGATTTCGAAGTGTTTATATTAATTCATGATATAAGTCCTAGATAGGCATTTTTTATATATATTAGATAGCCATTTTTTTTATGTTAATGTATTAAGTATATAATTTTTTAAATAAGTGTTAGAGTATTTATCTTTGTAGTAAATAATTTATAAAATAAATTTAATAGTTTTTATTATATTTTTTAATAATGTAAATTAAAAATTAATTTATTAATATAGGCATTTGAATAAAAACAATTTTTCAATCATTATAATAGATGTATATTTTTAATTAATATAAATAAAAAATCTCACTCACTTTCTTATGTATTCCAAGTTTGAATCTCTATCTTTTTGTTTGTTGTCTAGAGATCATTAAAATATATTTTATAAATTAATTTTGACATATATTAAGTTTGTTTTTTAAATATATTTTATAAATTAATTTTGACATATATTAAGTTTGTTTTTTAGAATAGATAGATGTCAATAAGATATTTGGTCTATATTAAAAATAATTAAAACATTTATATTTAAAAACTTATTTTATTTTTATATAAAATTTAAATTTTTAAATATATTTAAACTATTAATATTATACATGCACAAATAAATATATTAATAAATAAATTTATTTTTAAACATAGAATTATTTTATTTAGTAAAAGTAGTTTTATTTTATTTTATTTTATTAGTAACATTTTTTTATTAGAGATTTTTAATATGTATTTTTAGTAATTGTTATTTAATTGTTTTAAGAGGTGAAATTTTTAGTCAATAAGATTAACAATCATTCATTTTGAAAATATTTCTTAAATAGAAAAATAATGACTTTTAATTTGTTGTCAAACACAATTATTAATAACTAATTAAGGGAGAGGGATTGTGGTTGGTCAGGCTATGTTGTGCGAGGGATCCACGTCGACAATTTTTTTTCAAACCCATAAGAGTCCACCTAGCAACCCAAAAAAATTTGAAGACGTTTTCCAATATTTTCATACCATTTTTTGAAATCCACATTTTTGGAGCTCAAAACTGGCGTCAACCAATGGTGGACACTTGTTACTTGCTTCATGGTTTCTCGACATGCCAGTACTGGGTCACTTAACTCCAATTTAGTGCACATTAATTACCCAACATTCCTCGGCCATCAACCTTTTCCCTACCACCTCGGCATGTGTTTCATTTGGTATGTCTTGCTTTAGCTTCACGGCTACACCATTCATGCTATTGTTCTACACTTTAAGTTGTTTCTTGCAGGACCAGTGTTGGTTTGCTTCAAGGCCGATAGTGGTGAGGGTATGGATGAGTAGTGGTGATGCATATTTTGTAGTTTCTATGTTTTTCAACACCTCCATGGCCAAAAGGAAAAACAATTAACTTCTATTAAGGCAGGTGAAGTTGTGTTCCAACCTCACAAGGGCAATATCTATCCATTGCAAGTTTTTTTTTTAATTTACTTGCATGTTCTTTTTGTAACTAGCTTCTGAAACAAGTTATGATATGCTCAACTCTTGAACGTTTCTTGCAGCTATATTATGGCTGCCTATGTATATACATATATATGTATATACAAATATATATATACATATATATGTATATATATACATACATATATATGTATATATACATACACACACATATATATATATGTATATATACATATATACATATATACATGTATATATGTATATATATACACACAAAGATGCTCAAGAAATGTATATTACAACAATATTGTGCATATATTATGGCCGACAGTGTGTATATGTGTGTATACACAGATATATATGTATATATATACAAATATATATGTGTGTGTATACACAGTCAGCCATAATATATTATTGTCTTTTTGTTTATGTACCTCTGCAATTTAGATAAGTATACTAACAGTATTTGAGGTTATGATATGCTTCACTGTTAAGGGTTTCTTGCAACTATATTACAATTGATTGTGTATACATACATATACATGTGTGTGTGTATATACACACAGTCGGTTAAAAAATAACCAAAATGCATAATGCAATGTCTATAAACAATGTATGCAACTCTCCATGTTAAGGGTATCATGCACCTATCGTTTGGTCGACTGTGTGTATATATACATACCATTTATGGATTTCATAAGGTGGACTCTTAAGGGTTTCATGCACCTATAGTTTGGGCAACTGTGTCCTCTGCTACCATGAACCCCTTGCACAACATTACCTACTCCCCCATCATCCTCTCTGCCCTGTCCATGCTATTTCACCTCTACTGGTATGGTCAATTTTTTGTTATCATTTTACATGCATTTATAAGATTTTCATCCTAATTTGGTAATCATTTTAGTTATCTAAATTTATATAACATATTAATATTATAAATATTCATGTGTGTACATATGCATGGCATACATACACACATGTGTATGCACGCATACACATGTATGTATGTATGCCATGGGGTAAACCCACAAAAGTGGTTTACAATTCGAGTGAGGAAGGAAAAGTTGCAAAAAATGACCCCATGCAAAAAAAATTGGTTTTTGGGGTTCAAATGAACCCTTTGGTTTGAGAGAACAAAAAGAAGGTTTGAATGAACCCTAATTTGAGCGAACCAATTAAATGCGAGGTCCCACCATTCCCACCAAAAAACACAAAGAAAACATTTTTTGAAAGGGGGTTCGAATGAACCCTGGTTCGAGCAAACCCCTAGGGGTAGGCTCGAACTCGCCTTGGTTTTCCTAAACCCCCCTTTTCCCACCTTCTCACCCGCAAGCACCAAAAAAGTCCAGAATTTTGTGCTTCGAAGCTCGGGTTGAGGACGAAAATGGAGGAGACTTCATAGACCCAACTGGATGATGGTAGTCCTCGGAACAAGCTATCCAACAAATATTATTTTAATATGTTTTGGCTTTATTATGTATTTGTTTTTTTAGTTTTATTAAACATAGGTTTTTCACCAAAAATCAAGCTCTTTGTTCTACATGTGTGGAAAAATAGCAGATTATCAAAAAAAAATTGAAAAATATAAGTGCACCAGATATTGAAGTCCTTGATCCAACAAAAAAAAAAATTGAATTTCGATACATACAAAAAAAATTATGCATTATACAGTCCACCTATGTCGAATTGTAATTGGTTTGACTTTGAAACTTGATTAAGGAAAAAATATTCAATAAAACACTATCTAACCAATTGGAAGCACTAGATATCGTAGTTACAAATCTAAATCAAAAAAAATAGAATTTTATCCTTCATGGAAAAAAAGTTATGTTATACGGTGAGTGTCACTCCTTAAAAATGTTGTTTACTGAAAAAACTAGTTTTCAAAGGAGATGGAAAAATAAGTGCAATTTGATTCCAAAAGTTTTGAAAAAAATATATTTGGAATCTACAGAAAAAATGTGACAAATCACTAGTTTGCATCATCTTCAAATTCTTCACGGTTTAGCCACTATAGGTGCCTGAAAGTAAAGATTTAGTTAGAAAAAATTATTTCAATGTCCAGTTTGGCCAAAAATTGTAAACCAATATTGTGGGATCACCCCATGCATACATACATATATTGGTAGACATACATACATGGAATACATACATACATATGAATTGCCATATGTATGTATGTATGTATGGTATACATCATATGTATGATGTATGTATGTATACCATACATACATACATACATATGGAAATTCATATGCATGTATGTACATACATACATACATGCATATGCATGCATGTATGTATATAATACATTCTGCATGTATGTATGTAATATTACATACATGCATATGCATGTATGTATGTATATAATACATGCATACATAAAGCAATTGCATGTATGTATGTATGTATGCATTCCATGCATGATAGATAGTATGTAGTGTTCAATTATACAATCAATTCAATGTATTCTTGTTTTTCATACATATCTTGACTCCCTTCAGTAACATGTGCATACATACATATCATTCCACCTATCATCCTTACTTTACAGTTGGTTTAAGGATGTTTAATTACCTATGCCACTTTCACAGACACATAGACATACTTGACCAAAAGATAGGTGCATGAAACCCTCAACAATGGAGTGTATGATATCATCAATACTGTCAATATAAATATGGAACTTGCAACAAACTTACATGTATATATGGCAGAGATATAGAAATTGATGTTTCATATAGCCTTGTTCATTTACATTCAAATGAATTGGATGTATGCTTTAGTTGATCTTCAATTACTTTCACAAGTATGAAAATGTTGTTTCAATCTATATCAAAATGTCGGTTGAAGTTATATATAAATATCATAATGTTGTATCAGAAAATGACTCTAAATATTAGTATCATTTTGTTGTATAAGTTATATATAACCCCTAAACTGATTATATATTTATAGTAATTAGTTTACAAGATCACCTAAGGGTTGTGAGAGTTAGAATTGGGGGTATGATGGTATAACATGCATTGCTCATTATGTATAATTGGGGATAGGAGCAGACAACCAAGGCCCCACTTAATAACAATATAAGACCTAAGTTTTTTTACAAAAAAATTGTATGTACATACATACATATATATAATTAGTTAACATGATCACCTAAGGGTTGTAAGAGTTATAATTAGGGATATGATAGTATTGTTGTCAATTCAGATTGCACCCGTATGCTTGAATAATTAATTCTAGCAATCTGTTGAAACATGGAATGATTCTCAGGCCTGTGGGTTGCCTAATTTCGAGAATCAATCTCCAGAGGGGGTTGGTTCCCTGATGAAAAAACCTCCTAAAAACTAACTGACTTGGCTGGGAAAGAGAAAGAAAGCTTGCTTGAACTAAAATTCTAAAGCTACGAGAGGTGATTGCACCTAAATGATAATGACTTGCAACTATGACTCACAATAAACTTCTTAAAACTCAAATCTGCACAACCAGATTCAATAATTTAATCACTTGAATGATTCAAACAGAGGCTTTGATCTAATGCAATATTGAGGGAAAATGAGGTTTTCACGACAGAATGTATTAACTTATTAATAAGCACAGTGCATAACCAGTGATTTTAAATTAAAATTGCATACAGATATGTGAAAAAGACAGAAAAAATCAGAGGTTTCAGAACCGAAACACAGTAATTCTTCGATCAAATTCTTCACAAAACGATGCTCAAAATCTAGAGCAAACTCTAAAGTACTGAACTCAAAGGAATCTTCTGTAATTACACACTTTGAACCTGTAATAAACACTGTTGTATTAATTTGAAAGCTGAGTTACAAGATGATCTTCTTTGCTGAAGGCAAAGGTAGAAAACAAGAACTAGATTGAAAAACAGTTAAGTTTTTCAATATATACAAAAAAGGCACTTCAAAGTGCATGAATAGTAACTGAAAGTCATCAGAAAGTGAAAAGATGACAATTATAATGTGAAATCCGAGCACAAGTGAAAATCCCTAAAAAAGTGGCTCAAACTCATGCAAAAATGAGTGAACACCAACTCAAACTAGCGACCATAAAGCGTGTAACTGATCTGCAACTCGAACTGGACTGAAAATCCCTGAAAAAGTGGCTTAAAGCATGTAAAACTGCCTCGTTTTTACCAATCCGCCCATGCAACATTTGAAAGTCCACCCTTGCACGATCAATCTTCAGTCGAAGCTATAACTCTGAACCTGAGACTTACTATCAATTTCACATGTGTGTGAGTGAAAAAAAAAAATTTATTATTTTCCCATTTTATAATAGTTGATTTAAAAGATTATTAAATAATAATAATCTTTAAATACCACTTTACAATATAGAATAAAGGGAAAATAATAAAATAAATGTTTTGCAAAAGAATAATTTTTCCCTTATGACTCCTCATAATAGCACTCCAATCTCTCACTTTGCATTCAAAAGTCAAGAAGACTCAAAATCCTCTCACATGCTGTCGGCCTCCTCATGCAATTAATGATGAAATATATACTTTCTCCTCCAAATATTATTTTGGCCCTAATAATTTCATGGCTTTGGTTATCTCACGGCCTCTTTAAGTCATTAGGTTTCATTGACTTTGAAGTCAATACCATGGTGATAATACAATGAAATGATTTTGCTTAAAAGAAAGGTCAAAACACCTATCAAAATTCGAATTAGGGCTAACCCTAATCACTTCTCCATTCACACTTTGCATTTTGAAGAAGAAAATGAGTGCTGCCACTGGAAGAGACAGGGTTTAGACTGAAGCTATGAATTTCACCATTCGAGCTGCATCTGAGCATCATTTTCCTGAGACTTTGAAGGAGAAAAATGCAGAGGTAAGTTTACTTCATGGCAATACTGAGAATCGGGTTCCATTCTGAGTGTATTTTAGTCTTTTTTTAGCCGTAGATTTCACCATTTCTTGATGTATTTCTTTATTTCATGTTCTATGTTGATGCCTTTTCTCATGCTGAGGCCGCCATGAGAGTACTTACCTCTGATGTATTTTGACATCTCTTGCTGCTGCATATCAAGCTTCTTAAAGATCTTTGAAAATTTCTTTATGCTCTTACTTCTGTAGGTCATAGCCTTGAGGCTGCCAGTTGAAAAGTTTTTCTGAAACCCTTAACTCATGCTTCTTAATTCTTTGATGTTTATATGTTGACGAAGACTGTCTTGAATGACTGCTCTGCAATTTTGAGATTGCTGCTCAATGTGCAAAACATTTTTTTCCTGTAGCAATATGGTTACCTTGTATAGCAATATGACGAATAAATATCATGAAAAAATAAACTGCAATTTTTGCATATCTGGGTCATTTTTTTACAAGCTTGAGTCAGTAAAAATGGAAAACATGCTCACTAAATAGTGTGTTGCTCTGTTATTTAATTTCATTTTGATTTTGATATTACGCAGAAAATGATCAACACCTTGCTTGGGCTGACTTAAACTCACTCTTAAAATTTAAAGAGCATCCTTTATTCTATATAATCTGTGCACAGTGCACAAGATGAGACACTTTCAATCATTTCCTGTAGGCTAATTAGCTACAGCTGTTGTAATTAAAACCTTGCTATCTGCACATGTGAACTTTAGTGATTAAGACTGTGAGATGAAGCTTTTCGTGGATCTGCACTTTACATTCTAAGGTTCATGGCTGGAATCCTTTGTTACTTTTACTAGCATTGCCATTTGATGATGATCCTGGTTTTTATCATTGTTGTTGACTGTCCCTCTATATGTATCTTGGCTGTCACTTGTATGATTGTAAGATATGACTGCTCTTCAAGTCATGGTGACTGTCATTCATGGCAATTTATGACTGTGATCATGAGCTGAACTAAATGCTATTCAGATTCTTATGACTGTATACTGTTATATAAAGGTTGATTATTTAATCCTTGCTGGTGGCAATTTCTCTTTCATTTTCAGCCCACAAAAATTTTGCTTCATCCTTTAAATGATCATGCTTAGTCTTACATTGGTACTGTTTGTTCCTTCAAAGGCATTGATATCATGAATAGAGGTATTTTATTTGAATGTTATGTTTCTGTTTCAAGGTTATGAGTGAACAACTGTGGGCTTTGTCTTATTTGCAAGCCTTCATATATCTTTGTTGGTTGTAATAGTTGTTATGTAACGAAACTTGACTGCTGATCATTACCATATGCAATTTGCATTAGAAATTGACATTTAATGTTTTTTCATCCATTTTAAAACTGCACCCTGCTGAAACAATATCACCATCTTTTGACACTTCAATAGCACAGTTTCAAGTAATTTAACAGCCCTTCATATATCTTCGTCTCTCTTACAGCTTTTCCTGTACTTAAATACCCTGAGAATGGAAAAAAAAAACATAATCTTGTTGAACCGTACATGGTTGTAACCTCCTCATAATATGATTCCTGGCCATTATATTCATGATTTTCTGTTGCTCATATTATCATTGATCCTTACTGTTTGATCCTTTCTTGATATGAAGAGCAAAGCTATACTGTATGCTCAAGCTGTTTTTCCTAAATCTCTTTGAAATAAAGCTGTTTATTTGACTATCTCTTTATCTCAGCAGCTCCTTTGATGACTGTTTTGACAATATTAATGAAATCTCGTAAGTAACTTGAGAGTGTATCCTTTTGATATGCCGGGCTCAACCCTTGTGGGAGCCCGTTTTACTCCACATATCTGATGAAATGAAATCGAATATGATAAACCTGTTCCTGCACATTGAAACAAACATGTCAGCAAAATATAAGAAGCTGAAAGCTTCCATTGAATTATGTCTTTCCGCTTGATTTTTTTCAATTATCTGATGAATGCTTGGTTTAACGCAAATTACATTTCTGTCTGTAGCATAGACATAAGGTAGAAAGTAATTCACCATTTCTTAGAGTATAACTCTAATACCATTTCCTTAACGATTTTGCAGGTACACGGAGCGATGAAGCGAGGCTGCAACTGCTTGGAGGCACGATGGCTAGAAGCACCAACGAAGTGATTCATCATTACAGGCAACGATGAATTGCTTCTCTTTTTTACGTTTATGTTATTTTCAGTAGTGTAGTCTGTCCATTTAGATTTAGTATTCATCTCTTGATTGTCAGAAACAAACTCAGTTACTCTCGCGACTTGTGCGAGATTCAGCATTTTACAAAATGAATAAAAGTTATCACTATGCAAATTTTTCTCAATTTTCTGTTTTAAATGTTTGCACAATAAACTATGCCTCATATGTAAGATGATCTCGATGATGATCAATGAACACTCAATCAGCAAAATATGAAAATTTTATGTACCTATAAATGATGAACTTCATTCAGCTCTACCTGTTTGAGCTTGGAGTGAAAAATAGGTAACAAGTATAACATGCATTGATTGTTTCATTCTACACATACCCTTGTTCATTTACAATCAATTGAATTAGATGCATGGTTAGTTTGTTCTCAAATTACACTCATTCTCACATGTATGAATATGTTGTTTCAATTTGTATCATTCATTTATTTGTAGGAGTTAGGATTGTGGATATGATAATATAACATGCATTGCTTGTTTCATTGCACACATACCCTTGTTCATTTTCAATGAACTAAATTAGATGCATGGTTATTTTGTTCTTCAATTACACTCACTCTTACATGTATGTTCATATGTTGCTTCAATTTGTAGGAGTTAGGATTGGGGATATGATAGTATAACATGCATTTCTTGTTTCATTGTGCACATACCCTTGTTTATTTGCAATCAACTAAATAAGATGCATGGCTAGTTTGTTCTTCAATTACACTCACTCTTACATGTATGAATATGTTGTTTCAATTTGTATCATTATTTTATTTGTAGGAGTTAAGATTGGGGATATGATAGTATAACATGCATTGCTTGTTTCATTGCACACATACCCTTGTTCATTTACAATCAATTGAATTAGATGCATGGTTAGTTTGCTCTTCAATTACACTCACTCTTACATGTATGAATATGTTGTTTCAATTTGTATCACTTTTATTTGTAGGAGTTAGGATTGTGGATATGATAGTATAACATGCATTGCTTGTTTCATTGCACACATACCCTTGTTCATTTATAATCAACTAAATTAGATGCATGGTTAGTTTGTTCTTCAATTACACTCACTCTTACATGTATAAATATGTTGTTTCAATTTGTATCATTCTTTTACTTTTAAGAGTTAGGATTGGGGATATGATAGTATAACATGTATTACTTGTTTCATTGCACACATACCCTTGTTCATTTACAATCAACTGAATTAGATGCATAGTTAGTTTATTCTTCAATTACACTCACTCTTACATGTGTGAATATGTTGTTTCAATTTGTATCATTCTTTTCTTCATAGGAGTTAGGATTGGGGATATGATAGTGTAGACACCTAAATTTTACCACTTACGTTTAATCAAATTTATCTATTCTTGTCCAAATATCCCCTACCCACATTGATTAAATAATATCCCTAAATTCCTCTGAAAATCCCTAAGGTATTTAATTAGACAATTAAATACTTTACCACCTACCTTTTATCATTTTCCTCAAAGAATTAAATAAATAACCTATTTATTTAATTCCTCACATGTCTCATCCCCTATAATCTACACCTAATCCTAATCCACTTGCTAATCCAATCATTAGGGATGTGCACATTCCTAATCCATGATTAGGAGGTGTCACATCCTCCAACTTTTGCAAGTGGGCACTTAATCCCCATTAGCCATCTAACCTTCCTCTAATCCTTCATTAATTAACCTAATCAACCCCTTGGTCAACCCTTCAATAAATGCTTCTTATCCCCCCAAGGAATTTTTAATTACTTTTTATTCACCCAACACCCCTCATGGAATTTTTAATTCCATTTTATAATCCCTATGTCCTTCCAAGGAATTTTAAATTCCTACCCAATCCCCATGAGGATTAAAAGGGAATTTTTAATTCCCTCTTGTCACATCCTTCCCAAGGGTTCTTGAAAGTACCCTCCACCTCATCCTCTCCTCTCCCCATGTGATGAAACTTGTCATCACTTTGTGGGTTCAAATGTCTCAAGGCATCTCAACCCTTGATCTTTAGCCCTCAATCCTATCCCACCATAAAAAATCCTCCAATCTATATATCCAAACACTCATCCATTTTTCCTCTCTCACACATTTTTCATTTGAGCGTCATTATGCTGTTGCATTTTCGAGTGAGCACACATCTATATCGCACATCATGGGTAAATCGACACAACAGGAGGTTTCCTATGTTGGTTTGAGCTCCCTATCACCCAATTTGAGTTTTTTGCTTTATTTTTGTGTTTTGCATGATTTAGTTCATTTCTTGCATTTTTAACAGCACAAAAACACCACACATTTTTTACACGCCTAATGGGACCCACGTCACGAGTCCTTAATGTTTTATTGTTCTTTCACATTTTGGGTTCAAGTCCTTTCAAGGTTTAGAGGTGGATCCACCTAATGGGTAGACCCATGACCTACAGGTGTGAACTCGTCTCTTACAAAGGTAGACACACGCTTGGCTTCCAATCTTCGTTTCACAGGAAAACTTGCTAACGGATGGGAAAACCCATGAAAGTTCAGAGGTGGACCCGTGAAAGTTCAGAGGCGTACCCGTGAAATTTTAGAGGTGGATGCACACTCATCTTTTGATCTTCATTGCATAGAAGTGGACCCACTAACACACAGGAAGAGTTGTGAAAGTTTAGAGGCAAACCAGTGAAAGTTCTAAGGAAAATGCACACTTCTGATCTTCAGTGCACAAAGATGGACCCGCTACTGGATGGGTGGACCCATGAAAGTTCATAGGCAAACTCATGAAAGTGCAGAGGTAGATGCATTGAGAGACTACATAGGCATACTTGTGACCTTTAGAGGCGAACACGTGGTCTATAGAGGCATATGGGCTCTGTTCTTGGGAAAACTCACTCTACACATCAATAAACACGAAAGCTATAAAACATCAATTTTTAGTAAAAAATTTACATCATTTTCTACTTTCCTTTTCCAAAAAAAAATCTCTGAGGGCTCCGCCCTGAACCCCTTATGCGGGGGGATTGAACCATCCCCCCACACCCCCTTATCATTGGGGAAGGTGTTTCCCCCCCTTTTTAGACTAACAATCATTTTATTTTTATTACTTTCTTTTGCATCTACTCATCCTTTGTGTAGCTTGTTATCATTTTTTCCAAGCTCAGAGTATTAAACTACTAACTTATCTTCTATGGGACGACCAGTCGATGAAAAGTGTAAGTATTTTTCATACTAACTAGGCACACTTGGTTTTCTTAAGGGGTCAATTAATCCATTTGTTGTGTTTGGGATTGGTTCATTGGTGTATGCTCTCCCTTGCACGGGATTGGTTCATTGGTGTATGCTCTCCCTTGCACTACATGCAAGCCTGGGGATCAAAAATCATGAATCAATCCAAGTCCATCTGTGAGTCTACCTAGGAGTGCTAGCTTGTGCATATGCTCTCCCCTTGCGCTATGTGTGAGCCTGGAGATCATAAATGCCTAGCATTTCCTTCCCTTTAGGAGGCCTACTTGGGATTTCATCACCTAAGGGACAACCTCAACCACATGAACTCGCAAGGTATATAAAGGGGGGAGAACGAAAGTTGTACCCCAATCCAATCATGTCATGTTTAACAAAGCACTAATACTTGGTTGATTCCAAGTTAGGTGTGCAGGGTTGGTCTAAGATTTCTCACCAAAATTTCTTGACCCACGCTTGTGACAGATTCATGTTCATGAACATGCCTCACGCACCCTCCTAGTGTATCAAGGACTCCCTAGATCACCTTGTTTTAGCCTAGCTAAAGACTTGTTGTCAGACATGGCTTAGTGTAGTGCAAGGGATGTGGATTGTACCCCGAAGATACTCACCACATACTCCCTTATGTTGATATAGAAATCTTTGGGTGAAATTCAACATTTCTCAAGGAGAGAGAGAAGGTGTGCCTATGGCGTCTGTTGGCAACCCTGTGTCACCAGATCTCTACCTATCCACCTTCGCGAAAAAGGGTTCTCCACCCGAGTATCATGGAGTATTAACCCCTCAGGGTGGTGAGCCTACACTGAGTTTACAAACCCACTTGAATAATCTAGGTTTGTGTTGTTTGGTGTGTCTTCTTATGCATACAAGTGATTATCTTTTGTCCATCTCAGACTATGTCTGACTGTTTTATTTTTCTATCTGTCCTTCCCCATCGAGTCCCTCTGTCCTACAGAGGCATATCCACTCTCAAGAAGGGTGAATCCACTCTCCAAAGGGTGTTTGTGTTCCCTCATCTAGTCCAGTCATTTTGTTCAGTCATCCCAAATAAGAGATTCTTCTCTCTTCAGGGGTGAATCTTCTTTTCCCCCCTCTGTAGCATCATCCCAAATAGGCACTTTCACTCTCTTCAAGGGCGAATCTACTTTTCCCCCCCTCTATAGCATCATTCTTGGATAGGCGATCTTGCTCCCTTCAGGGGAAAATTTTCCATTCTCATCCATATCATCATCCCCTAAATAGGTGATCCTACTCCATTCAGGGGTGAATCCGCCTTTTTTGTCTGTACCATCCTCCACCAGATAGGTGATCCCGCTCTACTCTTGGTAGAATCTGCTTTTCTCATCCATATTGTCATCCCTTGGATAGGTGATCTTTCTCCCTTCAGGGGAAAATCCGCCTCTCTCATCTGTATCGTTATCCTTAGATAGGTGATCCTACTCCCTTCAGGGGTGAATCTATTGGCAAATGGTCAATGCTCCCCTTGGGATTCGTGACATGGGCTAACTGCCTCTCATCGATCTGTTAACTTTAGCAGTTGTATCAGGCATTAACAGGTCAAACTTTTGGTGCAACGACAACTGTGGGGCCAACAATTGGTATCAGAGCCAAAGGTGTTGGGTTCGAATCCCCTTGGGTAATGTTGAGGGGCAGATGGTCAATGCTCCCCTTGAGATTTATGATATGGACTAATTGCCTCTCATGGATCCATTAACTCTGGTGGTTGTATCGGGCATTAACATTTCAACCTTTTGGTGTAATGGAAATTGTGGGGCCACTAGAATCCACCTTTTTTTTCTGTACCATCCTCCACTGGATAGGTGTTTCCACTTTGCTCTTAGGTGAATCCACTTTTCTTATCTATACAATATTCCCCAGATGAGCGAATACACTTTTCTCTTGGTTGATTTCACTTTCAGTTCGTACACCTGATCATCCTTCATAGGAATTTCTGCTCTGTTCTCAGGAAATATCGCTTCCCTCATTTGTACAATCTATAGGTCATTCCCTCATAGGTGAATTTGTTAATCAAATAAGCATTTTCATACTTAGGTGTTTGTGCTACCTATAGAGTGATTGTGCTCTATTCTTGGGCGAATTCACTTCCCATGCAAAATCCAAAGAATCAATCCTTCGTGTCATGAATAACCTATATCTTCCTAAGTCCAAAATCATAATCCAATCATTTTTCGTCTTCATATCCATCTCCAAATGATCATTTTCATCTTATCAACCACCATCAATCTTGTCCACAACATCATCCCATTTGAGAAAGGATTCAGCTAAACCTATCTTATCGACATCCAAATGATCCACAATCCAAAATCCAACCTCAAACACTTAATCAAGATCATACATCCTAAATTGATCATGCATCATAACACTTTCTTGGGAACTTAGCCTATCCCAAGTTAGTAATCCCTTGTCCAAAATATTTCACCTCAAGCCAGAGGCATAGTTTGCATCAATATCTACTCTTGCTTGAGAACTTAGATTATCTCAAGTAGGAAACCCATCTGATTAAGCTTTGACATAGGATCTTGATCATAGTTGAGAGGATACTATCCTCCATCCATCCAACAATCATCCCATCATTTTAGCTACATCCTTGAACTTAGGATCCCCTCACACCATATCCTCCAATCATCCTAATCTGAGCTTAAATCTCATCATAATCTGAGCTTAATCTAAATCCTAATCTGAGCTTTCATACATCCACATCTAATATCTTTTGATATCAAAACAAATCTTAAGATTCCTTCTTCCATGTTCTTATAATCCATTTAATTTACCTTCTCATAATCTCTTTCAATCTCTTTTATCCATTCCCATCCAATCCAACATCATGAATCCTTATCCTCCCTCAATGCAACCAAAAATATTAGTCAAGGGAGATCCCAATTACATTGATGATGATAATGAAATTCTTGTTGATCAAGATGAGTATGAAGCAGATCCCCTTGATGCTATCGTTACTAGCTAGCTCTCCCCAAGCATCATCCAAATTCCAATCCCTCATCTAAGATATCCCATCACACCTTCTTCCACATCCAATAGCAATCCTTATTCTACCTTTGACAAGGGATATCCATTATCTTCCCCATCCACATATCCATCCTATCCTTCATCCACATCTCTCTTATCTATCCCCCACATATCCCTCTCATTCCATATCCATATCTCCATCTTCTCCTCTATCCATATCTCAACCTTCGTCTTCACACAATAACATTATCACCTCCATCCCTAGTCCAAATTCACCATCTCATTATCCTCTAAACCATATCCTAATCCATAATCCTTATACTGTACTATCCATGATCCCAATTATTTTTATCCCCCATCCATGTCATGTCTCAATCCACCATCCACATCCTCCTATCTTAATCCACCATCCACACCCTCCTATCTCACTTCACCATCCACACCCTCCTACCTTAATCAACCATCCATAGCCCCCTATCTCTATCCACCATCCACGTCCTCCTATATCACTCCATTTTCCACTCCATCATATCCTAATCCTCCCTCCAATCCATCATACTTTATCCTCATTTTAACCTTGATCACCCCATCAATCCTCCACCTACTCTTAGTTCTTCATCCAGTTCCACTCCTCCATCTAATCCTAATCCCCCAATCCATAATCCTAGTCCTCCACCCATTCCTAATCCCTCATCTATTCCCATCACCCCGTCTAAGCATAAAATATGCAAGTATCTCATTCCATATGTCATCCAAGGACTCATGACAAAGAAGACATCCCCAAATCCACATCTCGAAGTCATGGAACCATGCCGCCCAATCCATCATGCATGGTCATTAGTGATGAGACCTTTATTCATCCCACACCTACCATTCCACTTCCCACTCCTAACACCACCCAAATTGTTGAAACCATCAAATCCACCAAATCTATTGAATCCCAATCTTCTACTTCTAGAGCCACCCAACCCATCGAAGAAACCCAAATCCAATCCCCTTCTCCTACTCCTAGCATTAATCAGGTCCACTCCCATGAACTCCATGACTCTTCTATCCTTCCATCCACCCCATCTTAGGAGTCCATCCAACACTCCTCCATCATTATGTCACCCACACATGTTGAAATGTGCCAAGATATTATTCCAAAGCATACCAATACATCCCCTCATCTAAATCAAGTTCTTACCATCCCACCAAATCTCTCTCACGATCCCTTATCACTTGCTCCTTCAAATTCAGATCCTACCATCCCATCATCTCCATCTCATGATCCTTTACCACCACCTATCTAAACCATCCCAACACCAACTCCATATCCCCTTGCTCCTCTTAGATTCATCCATGGTGGTTCACTAGCAACAAAAAAAAAAGCATATACACCACCCATCATCCTCCGCCTAATAATGGACTTTCATCATGTTTCTAGAATAATAAGCATTCTACCATAAATTGAATGCTCAAGACCATGAACTATCAAGGAAAAGGGTTAAGCCTTCATGAGCAAGGTATGTTGGAGCCCATCCATGTCAAATAAAATCCACGTGCACAACGTCTTGGATATATATCTCAAGACTCATAATATCAAAATGTTGGTACAACCTTTGTACATCCTAAGCACGCCTCCTCCAAAAGAATAATAGGCTCTTCCCATCACTCCACCAAACCATTTGTCACCATCCCTCTCCTCCATCATATCACCTCAATATAACCATCCATGTTCCTCCTTCATCCTCCAAATCCATTTTGGGTCCTTATATCCCTCCATCCACCATCACCCATCCGCTATCTACCAAGTCTATTTTGGGTCCTCATGTCCCAAAATCTATCATCACACATCCTCCATATACTAAGTCCATTTTAGGACCTTATATCCAAAAATAAACTCTTCCATCTCATCCTACTCATCCCCTTATCTATCAATTGAACCTATCCCTATCACCCACCATAAACATCCCACTCTCATATTCCCTAATCAGGATCAACAAAGGCACATAACTACATATCTCTCCACACATCATCCCCAAAATCCCACCTCTATCACTCCATTCATATTCACTCCACATCATCCATCTCCTCATACCCATCCCATTGCTATTAAAATAATTTTGGATGCTAAAGTAAAAATGTATAAATCCAAACATCCACATGAATCTAATGTTTACCATGTCTCCTCAAAAAGGCATGATGAGGAAAATAAAAATCCAATCCAAAATTGTAATCAATACCAAAGGCTACATAGGCCCACCAAAGCAAAAATCAAAACCATGTGGATCCCAAAGAAAAAAGATGCAATGCCTTCAAATGAAAAATCTATAATGGTATCCAAAGGTGTTAATCAAAAAGCTAATCATCTACATCCTCCATATCCTAAATCTATTTTGGGTCCTTATGTCCCAAATTCACTATCCCAACTCATCCATCATCCCAAAATCATCCATCAAATAATCCTCCTATCATTTGACATCCACCACCATATGTGCCAATGTTGGTCCTGAAAACATTCCCCCATCCCACATCCACTCCATCATTTCATCCATACATTTTCCAACATCCCATCTCTTATCCCACATATCTCCCCCATCAAATCCCTTTAATCCATTCCCTTGCATAATCCATCCATCCTAATAAGGTTGTACTAGCATCAAATATTCACTTCATGATGGGATCTTATTACCTAGTATGGACCTTGATACTTGAGTCCTTCATCCATCCCCTTATCACATATCTTCCAAATCCATTTGCCCACATACCTATCCTCATGCATCTCCATCCACACAATTTCCAAAATCCCAAAAAATCCAGGAAAATAAAAGAAAAGAAAAGTAAAGAGAAATAATCCTTCCTATGGTGAAAACTTGACAAACAAGAACCTTGGACAAGTACCATGATGAAAACCTAGCAAGCATGCATCATGCATAAATCCCCTATCTATTTTCTTTCCAAACTTGGGGGAAAATTACTTTTAAGCCTCCATCTCCTTCACTCCACCTATCTTACCCATCCTACCTACCATATCCAATTTATCCCAATCCATCCATCTTCCTTGTGATCTTGATAAATACAGAGGCAACTATATGTAGACATGCTTTGGAAACCTCTTGGCATACATTCCCTCTATCTATACACTATAATATTCCTTATCCACCCACCATGATATCATCCATTAACCTTTCATCTTTGTGCAACCTATCTGCATCCCTTTCCTTTCATTATCTACCCATTATCCTATCTTTCATCTCTCTTGCCTCATCACACACGACATATCTAGAGTGGGATATCCTCTCCTTTGTCTCATCTGATGTTTGCTAGGATTTGTGTTAGTATCACAGTAAATTTTGTTCTTCCTACTTCTGTCACCTTGAAGTCAAAATATGGAAACTAGATTCAAACTATTGAATATGAAAATGGTAAATCTTATTGTCAAATCCGTAGAAAGTTTGGTCACTTCAAGGATTCTGATAATAAGAATGACGAGATGGTTTCAAAGAAAATACATGATTCTAATCCTAATGGTAAAACAACCTCTTTGGTTGACTCTCAAAATTTGTTGTACCCCAAATTAAAAAATTTGCTACACTTAGGCACTTTGAAAAAATGGTCAAAAGTCTTGTTAAAAACTGTCAAAAGGTCAAAAAATTGAAATTTGTATGTCATGCATGAAGGTCAAAAAATCAAAAATTTTAAAATTTGAGGATATGGGTCTGCTTAGAGCGACCTTGTCTACAAAACCCAAGTCTCAGTTTTTTGGCCCTAAATTTTTGGAAATTTTCTAAAAATAGACCTTTTTTGGGTTTTTTCTAAAATGGAAGCTGACAAAATTTTCTAAAAATAGAAACTTTGGCTTCCAAGGTTCAAACTGGTTTTGATTGGTTGAAAATACTTCCTCATCAAGCTAGTTCAGTCAAAATCATCAAAAGATAATTTTTTCTCTAATGGATATATTTTGCTTTTTCAGAAGCTAAAACAGGAGCTGTGAGGTCATTAATGGTGCCATGTGTTAGATTCAAAGTCTCAAACACTACGCAAAAGATGAAAAATGATGAACATGCACACATAACGAAGAATGGAGGGATGTTGTGAATTCATGAAAATGGTAAAAATTTGGCTAAGTCTGGAGATGCTAGGTACCCCTGCCCAGTTAGGGTGCCTAAACAGTCATGCCTTAGTATATTTTTCAACCTGAACTACCAAGCATGAAGCAGAGAACACAAGGAATGAGGGAGAAAGTTGAAAATTGCAAATAAAAAACTAACACTGGAGAGTAAAGGCACCCTTGCTAGCCAGGGGCGCCCAGCCTTTCAAGGTGTCAAATGATGGAATTAGGGTTTGTGTTTGTAAGATATCTTGCTAAGAATACCTCTACCTCTATAGTGAATCTAGAAACATGACCATCATATCAATCAATCAACTGGAATCTCAGATCGAACAGAGAAGTCTTAATCAAAGAGCAAACTGCAAATCATGAAAATATTAGAAAATAAACTATCTTTGGGATCCTTGGGCACCCCAACTAGCTAGGGGTGCCTAGGGTTTTGGAGGCTCAAAATCAGTAGTTAGGGTTTACAAATATGCTTAGATTCTTCAAAATTATGTCAGCTATCTGGCGTATATCTCAGCCTGATCGTCAGATTCATCAGTTACCAACAGTTGTAGATCAAACAAAGGATAGATATTGGAGGGTCAAAGTTGAGAAAATGAAAATCTCGTGAAAGTGACTAAGTCTGGGAGTGATGGGTGCCCCAGGTAGCCAGGGGAAACCAAGATTTTTAGGGGATAAAAGTGGTGATTAGGGTTTGTAATCTCCAAGAATGTTTCTTCATATTCCAGCAAGCTCTCTGACGAAATCAACGGTGAATTCATCAGACTTGCCAATCATCAGATATTGCAAATCAAACAAGTAGAGAAAAGTCAAAAGAAAGATAGAAACTAAAAAAAACTAACTCTGGAAAGGATGAGTGCCCCAACTAGCTAGGGGCGCCCAATATTTTGAAGCACCTGATCAGCTTTTCAGGAGATGCAACATCCATGAGACCCTCTTAAGAATTCTCCAAGTTATCCAACAAATCCAATGGACAAATCACTAAACCTCCTGAGCTCCCAGAGTTGCAAATTCATTCGAAGGGCAAAAAAAAGTGATAAAATTTGAACATGAAAATGGCTAACACTTGACAGTAAAGGCACCCCTGGTAGCTAAGGGCACCCATGATTTTGAAGGTCAAGATGATTTTTTTATCAAAAGTAGCCTCCAGGATGATCTTGTTAGACTCAGTCAAGCTTCGTGATGGATTATTTAGCTAGTTCATAGGATTCACCGAGCGCCCAAAAATCAAGATCAAACTAAGGTTAAAATAAATAAAAAAGTTGAAAATTCCAAGAAAATGGCTAAGTCTGCCAAGAAGGGCGTCCAAGTTTTCATGCCTTAGTGAAATTTTCAATTTTCATCCTTCAAAATTTGAAGCAGTGTCCACATTTAATGAACCTACTCAAGAATGGCTTCAAAATATTTAAAGCTGGAGAATAAAGCATTTTATTGATCCTAAAAACCTATTAAAAGACTTTGGCATTCATTATTCATAGATTTTTGTAGGTGGCATCCAAGGTAAGAGAAGAGGAGACATAATTTCTTCATTTCAAGATTCAAAGGTTAAAACCTGTTGCTTTTTCAAAGTTTTTCATATTTTCCAGATCAGCTCACACAGAGGCACACTTTTTTGTGCTTCAAAATTCCAGGGCATCAATTTTCAAAAGAAGGGGGTCATCTTTTTTCAGTTTTCAACAATTTGGGTTAGCTTGGTTTTTGATTCTCAACAACTTTGGAAAAAAAATCAACTTTCAAGAACCTGCTTTTTCCTCGCATGTCCAAGAAATCTTCAATATTTTCAAAATCTAATCAACTGGGTTCATCCGAAACGTGATTCTACAAATACCCAGCTCTTAATTTTTTTTGGGAAAATCCTAAAAAATTAGGGTTTATGCTTTTTCAATCAGCCATCAATAAGTTTCAAAATCGGGCGATTTGGGTCTCTTTGCAATGAAATTCTACACAAAACCCATATCTCATATTATTTTTGAAAAAATATGCCCTTTGAAGAAGAAAAATCAGTAATCTATTTTTAGCTTTTGTGCAGAACTTGTCTGAGAATAGTTGAGTTTAGAGTCAAAATTTGAGTTTTTCAGCATGCAGTATTCTCCCATGGAATTCAAAACCAAGGAACAGATGGGTGGGTTGTTTGCATCCTCAAGCTGAACGATGTTGAGAAGTCCTTTTCAATACCACCATGGACAGAAAACATCACCATCTCAGTCAAAGAACATGAAAAGGTGTGGTATGAGAAAAAGGACAAGTATTGGAAAAGAGTTGTACAATACTCTTCCATTGAAAAATCAGGAGAAATGTTAGAAGTATAAAAGTTGCAGAAGAAACGAAGGAATGTCAAAAGATGGTCAACACAGGGTAAAAAATATATGTCAAAGCAGGATGATATATTTATAAAAGGTCATCACTCCAGTTGCAGAGCCGCCAAAATTAGCAAGATTTGATAAAGCAGCTGAAGACGTCAAATATTTTCTCAGTTTGATTGTAGAAGGCGAGGAAATCTTGAACAAGCAGAATATTGCCTTAGATAGTATTAGTGCTCCTAACAATGAAGCAGTTTCCAGTTTTCTTGTAGATTTAGTTTCCCAAAATACCAGTGGATGAGTTATCTTATCAGGACAACAAATATCTCCAAAGATCGATTTAAAGCAGTAGTTAACTCAATGCTTTTTCTAATTTTTCCTGCTATTCTTGTATCATGCTTATCTATTCTTTGAGAAAGAGGAAGAATCAAGTTGTAATAATTGGCACTTTCCTTGTTTTTTGCTTTCATAGGTTCTTAGATGGTTATCTTGTTTTAGTTTTAGAAATAAATCTTGCAAGTTGGCAAGTCTTGGTTGTAAAATCAAGGAGATTTTAGGGTTCCCTACTCCTCTTCTTGTGTATAAATAAGGGCAACCTTTCCCATTTTTCTTTAACTGTGCTTGTGATAACAAAATGGTGAGCATACTAGTTCCTTCTAATTGTTATTCAGTATTGTTCACTTAGTGTAAGAGAAAAGCTTGTATGCCTATCTTTGCTGCAAGATATTGTTCAGTTCATGTGTTACTTGTGTCAATGTATTTTGGTTGATCGCTAAACTATAAGCCTATTATTGCTACAATCCTACTATCCTGGAAGTGTAATCTTTGTTACTTGAAATTTGAGAAAAGAAAATCTTATGCTTGCTTTGCTACTTTGATCTACTTTCTCATATTTCCATTTTATGTGTTATGCTTATATGATCTCTATTTCAGCTTGCATTGAAAGTACAATAGATGTGCGTTGGAAGGAAAGTGTGTTTAAGTGTTTGTGTCAAAGAATCATTCCTGCTCGAAATTTACTTGGGTTGTTAAAAGAGTCATTAGAGTAGGCTTAGTTGTAGTTGAAATTCAAAAAGAGAAAATCTCAGCTACAGCGTTAGAGTTTTATAACCTTGTGCTCTTAGCTAAACAAAAATATTGGAAATTAGTTTTAGTTTACTTTCTTGAAGCATAATCAACAAAGAGGGAGCTTCCCCTCCTAATTTGAAGAGTAGTTTATCTGTGCATAGTTGTCTGTTTCTAATTTGCATTCCAGAGGTGTGAATTGAAACAAAAAATCATCAAATAAGTATTAATCTTGGTGGCTTCTCTAAAAAACAACAGATTTAAGAAGGATAGGGGATAATTGCTAATGTTTTTAATGAAGGAGATGGTGTATTTGTTGCCTCTCTTGAAGACCCAAATCCAAAGGTTCAAGATGAGATCCAAGGAGATAATAGAAATGCTAAAGATGAATGTGTCCAATGTAATGAAAAGGGAACTAATATGGAGAATTTTGAAGGTTCTGAAGTAAGGGAAGATCCTAAAGGGAAAAACAATCATCACACTAATGAAAAGTTGGAGACTCTCGAGGAAGGGGAAATCTTTTCTCAAATGGGTTGGAGAGAAGAATCCTTTTCCCCCGTCTACACTCTTGGGAAGAAGTTGCTTGGAGGTGCTAATATATTGAATGCAAAATAGAATAAAGGTAAAAACATGAAGGATTCTATGGCCCTGCTAGGGTTTAGGTCTTCAACTAATGAGATTGTGGCTATTGAAGACTAGATCCAGGTTAATAATAAATCTAAAAGGAAGAAGAACTTGATGTTGGAGAAGAAAATAAAGTTGGTAGACCTTCACAAAGTGATACTAGGAATAGAGATACTATTAGAGATGTTGCAATTGGGAGACAAAATACCCTTGGAAATCTTTCAGGGTTGAAGAATAAAAAGAAGGCAAGAGGAGGCTTCTCCTCTTCACATTACCAAGGTGGTGTTGTTCTTTGTGTTGTGTTTTCATTATGAAGATGATTTCCTAGAATATTAGGGGCCTAAACAACCCTTATAAACAAAATCTCCTAAAGACTTGCTTGGAGGATTATAACGTGGATATTCTACTAATTCAAGAAACTAAAATGAAGGAGGAAACTTTTGCTAAGATTGTCAAGAACATCTGGCCTAGTGTGAATTATTTTGTTAGTGATGTACTTGAAGGTGCTTCTGGGGGCGTTGCCACCTTTTGGAACCCATCTAGATTTAAGTGGTCTAATTTTTTTTTCCGTAGAAACAGCTTGATGGTGATGGAAGATTTGATTACTTTTGAAAAGTGTAACTTGTTCAATATCTATGCTCCTAATTCTAGACTTGACAAATCTTCCTTGTGGAATACTTTAAAAATCAAATTATTGGATGCCATGGGGACTTTTGGATGCTTGGTGGTGATTTTAATTGTCCATTGTTTCCTTCTAAAAATCTTGGAGATCTGGAGGATTTTTTTGATAGTATGATGGATCTTGTTGGATTTCTATCTTCAGTTGGTCTTTTAGATGTTTCTTTACAAGGATACATGTTTACTTGGTCAAGCAAAAGGCAAGGTAATTACCTTATTCAAGTTAAGGTGGATCATTTTCTAATTTCCTCTAACTGGAATATTTTACCTAGTATCACTTTATCTTCTCTTCCGAGATCTAGATTAGATCATAATGCTCTTTTTCTTTGCCGGGAAGATATTGCTATCGAGGATTTGTTTCCTTTCATATATGAAATTATGTGGACTCACCATCCAGATTTTAAATAACTTGTTGAAAATTGGTGGAGGGAGCCCTATTCTAGAACCTCTATGTATTGTTTGGCTCATAAATTAAAAAGGGTTAAAGACAAGGTCAAAGGTTGGAATAAGTTCTCTTTTGGTAATTTTTTTTACTAAGAAGACTATTGAGGATAATCTTAAAGAGGTTGAGAAAAAGATGGAGGAAGGTGATGTTGATGAGGCCACATGTAATAAGGAAAGGGATCTTAGGGATCAATGGTTTTTTTTAATTTAAAAAAGGGGGTAAAAATTTATTGAATCAAAGAAACATTACAAAACAAAAGACAACAACCCACAAAATCCACCAACCTGACATACAACCAAAGTCCCCAAAGGGACCCAACAAAGGAACTTATTACATGTGAAAGTCTTCCATGAGTATCTTTTTGAGGGACAAAGAGAGCTCTGAGGATAACAGACCCCAGTCATCTATACTCCACCTCTCCACATGCTCAGAGGCCCACTTCACGAGAAGATCAACAACCCTATTCCATTCTCTAGGAATATGATGAAAAGAAATAAATTCCAAAGAATTGCATAACTTCACAATATGTTTGATCACAACAACCAGTTGCCAATTCACACCATCAAATCTCTGCTCATCCAACATATCAACTACAATCTAAGAATCAAATTCATAAATAATCCTCGTCAATCCTAGGGAACACCCTCTTTCAATAGCATGTAGAATAACAAAAGCCTCCATGTGATTATTAGAATTGTGACCCTTATAAATGGGAAAGAAGAACCCTTCCATTATTGTCTCTACCAATACCACCAATCCCAACATGCCCAGGATTCCCCCTAGAAGATCCATTTGTATTAATCTTCAACACCCCTTGAGGGGGAGGGCGCCACCAACCCTCCTGATGAATTTTCCTCTTAACCTGATGAGGGCCAATACTAGCTGACAAACTAGGCCCTCTACCCTCCAAGTGCAAATTCCTCACAAAAGGAAAATCACTTGGATCCACAGAAACTGATAGGTCACATTTAGCTAAAATAGTCTCCTGGATCTTACTTAAGATCTTCCTCCATAAAATATCACCAACCTACTTAACATCTTGGAAAATCCTTCTATTTCTCTCAAGCCAAAGGTGCCAAACAATAAAGGTAGGGACAATAATCCAAGCAATTTGAAGAAAAGTTGTCTTAGCAGGAGGCCTCCCCAAGCTTTCCCAGAACTCACTCAAAGAAGAGGAGTGAACACAGGGATGGTCCCAAACTCCCCATCAAAGATGCCAAATATTTCTAGAATAAGGACACTGAAAGAATAGGTGTGAAGCAAACTCCTCACTATTACTACACAAAACACAGATATAAGGCCCTTGGAAACCCCGTTTCTGAAGATTTTCCCAAGTAAAAAAATTATTTTGTCAATCAACCATAAAAAGATATTACACTTAGGCCAAGAGAATTTATTTGAAACCTACTTCCACTAAGGGACTCCAGCCTTCCCATACACCTGTCTATCAAGCTCCATGTATCCAAAGGCAACAGATAATTCACCCTTCAGATTAGGACCACAAGCCAAAATATCCTTATCTTGGAGCGAACTACATATTCTCCTAGCCAAGATTTTAGCGAGCTCTTGCCTCTCCTCCTTAGTACCTCCTGGAGGCCACTCCTAGGGATCCTTCCAATGCCACACCTCCACTTGTGCCAGGGTCTAAACAATTTTAAAGTCTTCCACCTTACACCAACCAGTTGTCGTCAAGCTATCACAAACAGGCCGAAGATGAGGAAAATTAGAAATAATAGAGGGATATCCATCCCAAGAATCATACCAAAAAAGGGCTTGTAAGCCCTTATTGCAGATCCAAAACAAGCCCTCCTTTATCAACTTCACCCCTCTTTTGAGAGTATCCCAAATCATCGACCCTTTGCCCTGAAAAAAAATAGTGAGGAACATTATAGGATTTCACCCCATTGAGATACTTATGATTAAGAATTCTAGCCCAATCCTTATCCTGGCAAGTGCACCAACACCAATACAACTTTGGAGCTAAATCCTGACCCATCAAACTAGCAGACTTGAGACCAAGACCCCCCTCCTGTTTAGGCCTACAAATAGATTCCCACTTCACCAAACTCCACTTCGAATTAAGAAGACTACTCACCCAAAGGAACTAACGAGCAAGGGCATCAAAATCCCTAACAAATCTGGCAGGAGCAACTTGCACAAAACATCGATAGATATGAAGAGATTGAACCACTGACTTGAGAAGAACTACACGAACCGTTGAAGAAAGCCACCTATGAGCCCAATGACTAACCCTCATACGAAATTTATCCAAAACCTCATGCCAAAGATCTTTTGGCTGTGAACCCACTGTAAGGGGAATCCCCAAATAAACCAAAGGAAGAGTGCCAATTTAAAAATGAAGAATCTAAGTAATCCGAGCCTAGATAAGCCGAGGAGTATTGAAAAAGTAAATAGATGACTTGTTTTCATTAATCTTCTACCTAGATGCAGCCAAATAAGTATCCAAAGCTTTCCTTAAATTCACAGCTTCATTTATTTTGGCCACACCCATTAAAGCCATATCATCAACAAATTGGAGATGAGACAAAGACAAAAACTGTTCCCCCAATGCCACCCCTAAATTAATCCATGACTAACACAAGATTTTATATACCTCCCCAACCCCTCAACCATAATAATGAACAAATAAGGGGACAACGAATCTCCTTGCCAAAGACCCCTAGAAGCTCTAAATAAATCTAAAGGCTCCCCATTGATAAGCACCAAAAAGGAAGTAGATGTCACACAACTCATGATCCAATCAACCCATTCTCTATCAAATCCAAAATCTAGAAGAACCTTTTGTAAGAAGGCCCATTCGACTCTATCATAAGCTTTTTCCATATCAAGTTTCATGAACATAGCCTTGTCCTTAGAGATTTCCATAGAATGAATAGCCTTTATGGAAATAACCACCCATCCAGAATCTACATACCAGCCACAAATCCCCCCTACTCATTGGAAATCAAAGAATTAAGCCAAGGCTTAAGCCTTTCCACAATTAGTTTGGTAATGATTTTATACACCACATTGCAGACGATGGGACAAAATTGATCCAAGGAACAAGCACCTTCCCTCTTCAGAATAAGTGCAAGGAAGGTGGAGTTCATGACCTTCAACATTTCTTTATTCCTCTGAGATTCCTTAACTACCTCCAAAAGATCCACCTTGATAACCTCCCAAAAAACTTGAAAAAATTCAGCAGGAAAACCATCAGGGCCAGGGGCTTTACCTTTCTTCATTTGAAACACAATAGTTTCCAATTCTTGTAGAGAGATAGGTCGTAAAAGAGCCTCATTCATCTCATGTGTCACCAAAGAAGGAATACAAGCTAGAAAATAGTTTTCTTCACAACTCGCAGGGGGAGTATCCTCAGTAAAAAGAACTAAAAAGAATTGAGAAGCCTCCTAGGAAAATTCAGCTTGAGAAGAAAGCTGAACTCCCTCAAAAGAAACAAGAGAGCTAATAAGGTTACCATTTCTCCTTGCAGAAACAAAGTGATGGAAGAAGGAAGTATTTCTATCTCCCTCCTGGAGCCAATCAATATGAGACTTTTTCTTCCAAAAAACTTCCTCCCTCAGCTCCCATTCCTCAAGAGCCTTAGTTGCCAAAGCCTCTTCCCTGCACAACTCAACCGTGAGACCAAGATCACGAATCTGGCGAGTAATAGAATCCAGATGAGCCTGAGCTACCAATTTATTGTGATGAATATTCCCAAAGCAGTGTATATTCCACTTCTTGAGTCTATATTTCACATACTACAATCTCTTGACAAAGGTAAACATAGTCATACCATAGGCAGGTCTCCCCTTATGCCACCAATCAATCATCAGCTCATGGAGAGAAAGATCACATAACCACATAATTTGGAACTTGAAAGAAGGATTCTTCTGGGCTCTGAAAGGAACAATTGAAAGTTTAATCAGTCAATGGTCTGATCCCCTCCAATCCAAGATCTTCGAGCTAGAAGTCCAATTATCACCTACCCAAAAACAAGAAACAAGAAACCTTCCAAGCCTCTCAGAGATAGCAACATCACCACACCTTCGATTATTCCAAGTGAAGATACCATTATTAGGTTTTACATCAATAATATTCAAACTATACATATTATCTATAAGAAGTAAAGCAGCAGGGTCAAGCTTGGTAGTACCCCCTCTCTTCTCCTCTCAACAAGAAACAACATTAAAATCTTCAACCATAATCCAAGGATGCCAAGGAACAAGGGATCAGACATAACTAAGATTATTCTAGAGTTGGGACTTACCCAATAGATCAGTGGGAGCATAGACATTAGTGAAAAGGAAACATTCACTAGATTCTAAGCAAGAAGCAATCAAAGAGATAGAAGAGTGACTCGGGATCCAGGACAGTGGAACTACCTTTCTTGGATCCCACAAGCAAGCCACACCTCCAGAGCTACCAAAAGCACCAACACACTAGCAACACCCACGAGGCCAAACACTAGAGGCTATATTCATCATACCATCCACTGATAACTTAGTCTCCTGAATGAAGACGATATTAGGAGAATGAAAACCAATCAATTCATGAATAGCCTTTTGTCTAGGAGGGCTATTCTAACCCCTCACATTCCATGAAATAACAATCATTTATGGGGTTGGCAAAAATGCGAGTCTAGGGTTTTCACCAACCTTGATTCCACCAAAGTCTCACCCATCAACTTAATCTTCCCAAGGTCTTTCTTGCGACCCACTTTAGAAGCTTTCTCTGGGGGCACTTTTTTAAGGGGCTTTTGTTACAAACCCAAAGCTTGCATAACCCCACCATTTTTCCTTGGATCCAAAGAATCATTCACCTGTGAAGGAGAAGAAACTTCCACCACTCTATCAACCTTTGAGGCCAAATAATGAACAGGGTTTGAGGCATCCTGCAGCTGGAGAGGAGCATCCATTTCCATCTGACCACCCTCCACTTGATCAACCAATAATTTCACCCCATCTAGGTTTGATTTTCAGTTTCTTCATCCTTGTGCAGAACCACCTCCAACAAGCTAGAACTAGGAGGAATCCCAACTAGAATCCCCTCTTCTTGAACCAAGTCATCCAAAGCATCAAACCAATTAAAGATCTCATCATTTTGTCTATCCTTGAGAGTTCTCTTATGACCTCTCCGCTTATTATGAATTTTAACAGGAACAAAACCCTCCATATCTAGACCCTCGTCCACCATGGGAGCCTTTCCATTATCATTCTTAGGAGAAACTTAGAAGAAGCATTAGCTGTAGCAACTACCTAGTTAAATTAAGGGCACCTCCTTTGCAAATTCCCATATTCATGACAAACATGACAACAAAAAGGGAGAGTTTCATAATCGAGTTGTTGAATCCAGGAAGAGGATCCAACACAAAATTCCATATAATCAGGCAAAGGATTATCCAAATCAACTTCAACACAAATTTGTACATAAGAGATTACCTTCTTGTCCAAATATTGTTGGGTAGGCCCAATTATTTTTCCAAGCAGTCTAGCTATCATATGCAAAATATCGCTTCTCCATAATTCCAATGGAAGCTAGGGAAAATGAATCCAAACTGGAACCCACGTAGGAAGCTCTTCAACAGAGTTAAAACCCTCATGCAAAGGTTTAATGAAGAGCCCAATCTGATTGTAGAAATATGGACCCCCTTCAAAAGTCTTGTTCCTATCCGCCATGCACGAAAATACAACTAAAAATAATTATTGGCAGCCATCATTATCTCTATATCTCCTTCAAGATTCCAAACCTGGTGGGTCCAAGATTCCAACACCAGAAAAGACAGACGAAGACCCATAAATTTACAGATTAATGCATGATTACTCAAATAAGTGACATCCTCCACAATGGAGTCCAACTGAATCACCAAAATTGGACAATCTTGATAATGTTCCAAACAATCATTTGCTTTTTTAATTCTTTGGAAACCCCCCATTGAGGAAGACCCCTCTCCATTCAAATTTATTTTTAAAACCTCCAATTTTGGCAAGTTGATCTCCACGTAGCTTCAAAAACCAACAACAAAAAAACCCAAGGGAAAGCCACAACCCCACCGGGCCAAAGAAGAACGAACAATAGAGAAAAGGAAACACCAACATGTCCTAGCCACCGAACACACCAACCCTGAAATTACCGCACACAGACCCCCCAAAAAATCATAAAGCACCCCCAGAAAACAATAAAGAACCCATCGACACAAAGATCGCATCCAACAGAGCCAATGTAAAAATAATCTTGAGCATGCACTGAAGGGATACGACATACAGGCGACGACCTGCTATAGGCCGTGCGACCTAGCACACACTCGCGCCATTAGGAAACCCATCATTGACCATATGGAAATCTACCTGGATCAATGGTTTAAAATTACTAAGTAGGAGGAAATTTTCTGAAAATAAAAATCTTGAATCTAGTGGCTAACTGAAGGTGACAAAAATACAATGTTTCTCCACTAGTCATGAAGCATAGAAGTAGAAATAGGATAAGATGCTTACTTAAAGATGATGGTACTACTCTTCTAGGTGAGGATGAGATTGTTGATGAGGTTGTTTATTTCCTTACTAATCTTTAGAAGGATTCTAAGAATGGTTCCCTGGAGTTTTAGGATCTTCTTCAAGTCATTCCCCAAGTTGTAACTGATCAAGATTTGAAAGATCTGTCTAAATCTGTCTCTCTTCAGGAAGTTAAATCTATTATTTTCTCTTTTGGTTCTTTTAAAGCCCTGAGGCCAGATGGTTTTCCTCCTACTTTCTTTCAAGATTTTGGGGATGTTGTCTCCTTTGATCTTCTAAATGTTGCTCGGGACTTCTTTTGATTTGGTAGATTCTAAACCAAATCAATTTTGTACTTTTATTTCTTTTACTCCTAAGAAGGAAGATGTTTCTTCAATGCAAGATTTTGGACCTATAAGTTTATGTAACACGACTTATAAAATATTCTCTGAGATTATATTCAATAGATTGAAAGTTGTTCTTCATAAGATGATAGTGGAGAATCAAAAAGGTTTTGTCAAAGGGAGACACATTTTTGATGCTGTTGTTTCTACTCATGAAGTTTTTCATTCTATGGAGCTTAGTAAGAAACCGAGGATTGATTTGAAGTTGGATATCTCCAAAGCATATGACAGAGTGTCTTGGCCCTTTCTCATTGATGTTCTCAAGAAGTATGGTTTTCAAGGAAGGATTCTTAAATTAATTACCTCTTGTATTACCACTCCTAAGTGCTCGATCCTAGTTAATGGTGTTCCCAAAGGGTATTTTTCTTGTGGGTGTGGCTTAAGACAAGGAGATCCTCTCTCTCCTTACCTGTTTATTATAGTGGCTAAAGTCCTTGGGAAAAATATTCAAAAAATATTAGATTAGAGATTGTTGAAAGAAGTTAAAGCTACTTCCTCCCTCCCCCCTTCTTTGCACTAATAATTTGTTGATGACACTATCATTTTCGAGGAAGCCTTTGTTATTGAAGTAGGGTACTGGAAATCTATTTTGAATGATTATGCTAAGGCTTTTGGACAACATATAAATTATAATAAAAGCAAAATCTATTTCTTTAATTTGGACCAGATTGTGAAAGAAAGGGTTATGAGAATTCTTCGTTGTCAGGATGTTGTTCTTCTGGCTGCCTACCTTGGTCTACCTTTAATTTCTAAGAAACTAAACAACAATTATTGGAATTATATCATAGAAAGAGTTCAAATGAAGTTGGTAGGGTGGAAGGGTAAACTTCTTAGTCAGGTAGGGAAATTATAGTTGCTTAAAGCTTCTGTATAGAATATCCCTGGATACTATCTTTCTCTTTTTAAAATCCTTTCTTTTATTGTTGATAAAATTGAATAGATTCAAAGGAGATTTTTATGAATTGGGATTGAATAGCATAATAGAATTGCTCTTGTGGGATGGGAAAAAGTGTGTGCTCCTAAACTGGATGGAGGTCTTGGTATAAGAAGATTAAAACTTTTTAATAAAGCTCTTATTGTCAAAATGGGTTGGAACCTTCTTGAAGGTGATAAGGATTGGGTCAAAATATTAAAGGCCAAATATATAAGGAAGAAGGACCAGGGCAGTTTCCTTTGGGCTCTTGATCTTCTGAATGGTTCTATGTTTTGGACCAATCTTTTGAAAACCAAAAGTGTGTTATGCCTGGGTGTTAGTAAAAGAATTGGGAATGGTAAGAATACTATTTTTTGGGATGAGATTTGGTTTAATGGTCCTCCACTTTCCTCTATTAATAACCTTCTTTAATTAAAAGAAAGGTTGATCATAATTAATGGTAAACAAATTTAGGGGTACATTAATTCAAAAGTTATGGAGCCTAAATGGAAAAAATTCAAAGAACAGTTAAGAGATGACAAATTACTCAGAGGGGGAAGACAAAAAAATTGGGATGCTGCTTTTCAAACTTTAAACCAATATATAGGTGATAATTTTTTTCTCTAAGGATAGAGAAGATGAATGGATTTGGACTAAGCTTTCTTCAGGGTTCCTTTCAGTGAAATTGAATTATGCTACGATGGAAAAGTATTTGATTCCTCCAAGTGAATTTCATTGGAAAAGGATTTGGATAATAAAAATGGTTCCTAAAGTGAACTATTTCTAGTGGGGTGTAGTTCATGGGAATCTTCTTACTACTGATAACCTAAACAAAAGATGTTTTTAATTTTTTAATCGATGTTGTCTTTGTTATGAAAACTTGGAGAGCATTGAGCATCTATTTTTTATTCTCCATATTTTAGAGAGGTTTGGTTCTATTTTCTCCCTCTGTTGTTGCTTGATTGGGTCTTTCCTGCCTCTATTAAGTAGTTTGTTGAATGTTAGCAAAGATGTCCTTTTTTCATAATATTATTGTTGATATTTGGAGACAAGTTCCTCCTTTCATTATGTGGGGGTCATGGAAGGAGAGAAAATATAGGATCTTTAGGGATTCAAAAAGAAGTAGTAAATATTTTTTCATGGCTATAAAACACCAGATACATGAAAATATCAATACGAGAGCCTATGCCTTCTCTAAACTGATGCCTTCCTACAAGGAGATTATAAAAATAATTATGGGGGCTTAAACAAGATTTAAAGTTAAAGTTAATTGGGTTAAATATTTTATAAGAAAAAAATTAATTTGGTCCCCTCCAGAGGAAGATTGGGTGAAATATAATTTTGATGGGTGCTTGAAGGGGAATCCTAGTCTAGCAGGTGCAAGAGGTGTTATAAGAAATCACCAAGGTAACATAATTGAAGGTCATGCAAAAAATATGGGATTTTGTTCCAATAATGTTGTCAAAGCTATGGTTGTTTGGGGTGGGTTAAAAATAATGAAGGATCTTGGTTTCACTAAAGTTGTCATATAAGGTGATTCAAAATTAATTATTAATAATTTGAATGGGAAAGTTGTTGTTCTATGAGAAAAAAGAGATATATTGGATGATAGCAACATAATTTTATGGAGATTCATATAGTCTAAAGTCTAGCATTCATATAGGGAAGGAAATCGAGCTATTGATGCAGCTACCAATGAAGCATTAAATTACCAAAATTGGGTGTATTGGGATTTTTCCACTATGTCATGTCACATCAAAGATATAATTATTAAGGAAAAATATGAGTCCTTTAATATCAAGTTGGGCAATAACAGGGGATTTATGGATTAAAAGGATGGATTGATATTATGGTGATTAATCAAGGCAACTTAAAAGAAGAATGCATTGTGTGGATGATGAATAATAGATTTGATATTATTAATGAGCAGATGATAAATAATAGACTTGATATCATTAATGATGCTTGCATTAATGAAGCCACTATAAGGAAGGGCTCTCCGAATAAAAGGGCCAACTTAGATTGTGAGATAATTGTCATATCTTGAGTGTTTCATGTCCTTTCTTGATATTTTTTTGAGGAGCTTGATAACTATGATTTAATTTTACGAGAAGGTGTTACGAACAATCATAACTTGAAAATCCTCTGGATTGTTCTTTACTTGATTATTATCTCGTAGTTTTTATATAGGAATTTTTTTTTCTTAGGCCTCATTTTAACTCTCTCTTGTTGAATAGTTTTAGAACTCTTCGTTTTGGTGAGAAGGTGTCAGGTGGAAGAAGGGTAACCATAGTGTGCTTTTTTTGAATATGGGTGGTCCTAGGAAGAGAACAAAGCTGATGAATTGTGGTAATTTGAGGCGGAATGTGGAGCTCTAAGATCTTTTGTTAAAGCAAGGCTGGCGTATTTCTTCCAGGATATGAGGGGTTACAACGATACCCTAACCTCTAAATTTATCAATTCTTGGTGGCAAGGTAAAGTAACTATCGACACCATAAAATTTGTGGTTACTCCCTAGCTGATTGCAGAGGCTACAGGGTTGGAAAACGAGGGGATGAAGATTGTTAAGAAGAGAAATGGAGAATATTAGATATTTATGTATATTTTTTTTCAAAAAGGAGAAAAGCTCAGAAGATTCCAGAATGGGTATGCAAGATTTGACCTCCCTCCACCTTATGTTGTGGTAAGTCTTCATGTTATGCATTATTTTATGTTGGAGGGTCATTATATGGCAGTTCATGCTTATCATTTACTTATCCTAAATCACATTAGGCATAATGAAAAAGTTAATATTCCTTTCTACCTTTTCTCATCCCTACAACAAAACATTGAAAAAGGAGCTTCCCCTTCCCCGCATCAAGGCCTCATTATGGCTTGTATAAATATGTGCTTTCAAACAATCCACATGGTAACCCTCTTACTTTGGGCCATGATATCCCTCCTATGAATGTTGCTTTGGACTTGATGCTAACCCTCCTGTGAATGCTAACCCTTCTTATGGCTAGTAAAAACCTTGAAACTCTGTTGTTAGGATTAAGCCTATAGATAGCAATCCTTCATCTCCTGGTAAGGACCATGCTTCTGGAAGTAAAAAAGTTGTCTCTAAAAATAAGAGCCCTAATCCTAGGTCCATTGAGGCAATAAAGGAATTGGAGTTGTTAAAGACCACCCCTGAAAAAAAGGAAACACTCTCCCTTAATGCTGGAACCTCCTAAAAGAAAAAAGTTGGTGCAAAAAATCCCTAAAAATGAAAATGTCATTAATATATTTGAGGATAATGATGGAGAACAAAAGGTTGTGAAAGATGAGGGTTTATGCACCTCTAAGAAAGGTGGGTGCAGGTTTTCCCATTGGCTGAAGTTGTGTCTATGGAGAAGGAGAATACTGATAAGGGGGAGAATATTGCCATTGATAGGGAGGATGTGGTGCTCTCTCTTAATGAGGAGTTTGAGTTGATGAATGATGTTGAAAGTGAAGGGATAAAAAGTGAAGATTACAGTGATCAACATGGGGATGAGGAGAAATAAAAGATGAAGATAATATGATGGAAGGGGAGGAATATGTTGATGGTGATGAAGACACTAGGAATGTTGTTGTGATGGGACAAGTAGAGATCGACAAGGATTTCTTTGTTACCCCAATAGATGATATAAAAAATATTACTAATATGATGATTTGAAAAATAAAATCAATATTTTGCATGTTAAAATGGAAGAGATGGAAAGTGCTATATGCACTCTGATGAAGGTTATGAATGGCATCATGAAACATGTTGTTATGGGCACTGTTTTTGGGCAAACAAAGATCAAGAAACAAATGAAGAGGCAAGGAAAGGTGATGAAAGATAAAGATGTCACTAAATAGACTGAAGTTGTGGATACTATCTAGAAGGAGTTTATCTCTAAGCTCAGGGATAATTGGGAGCTGTTGATTGCTACCTCTAAAAAATGATGTTGTGTAGTTTTATGGTTTTATAGAATTTGTCTATCTAGCTACTATTTTAATGGTTTCATTATAATTTATCATTATGTCTTAAAAATACTATTTGGATTAATCTTTATGGCATGTGGCCTCCTAATAGTATTGTTTTGATCAATGTTTTTGGTGATGATAAATGGTTTGTGTGCCTTGATGGTAATCTTGTTTTTGGCCTGCGTGCCCATATATGATCCTTTTTGGTTAGCTAGTGTTTTTATGTTTAGGTCTTTTGTTGTTTGGCTAGTGGCTATTTTTGCCAATCTGTTTCTCGGCGCCATTTTGCTCTATTGTTAGTTGTTGTATGATATCAAGACCCTTCCCTTTCGTGCTTATCTAATCAAAAACATTTCTAAGTTAGAGATAGATTAAAAAAATCTACATAAAAAATCATTCAATCTTTTATTATAAAACTAAATATCTTTTTTTATTACATTTACTTTTCATACTTTAATAGTTAATTTTATAAAACATTAATCCTACAAATAATCCACAATTATCATGTATAAATCTAGATTAATTTATCTAGACATATTTACATTTCAAATTAAATTGACATAAAAATTTATTTTCTTTTACAAATTGCACAGAGACCTCTAATTCCTACTCTTCAAAACATAAAAAATATTCAACCTAAATTATTTAAATTCATAATCCCTTCTTATACTTTATATTTACAAATGATAAAAGATATTAACATTATTATAATTTTATCACTATTTTAAAAAATTATCTTAAAATAATATTAAACTTGCTTTCAAATATGCTTCTCAATACATACCTTTTAAGTATAAGAAACCCCATACAAACTAGCAATTACTATCAATATTGAGTAAATACATATTTTAATTTGATGTTATGTACTTCATGTCTAAATACTCAACATTATTTATATATTTATTAACTAAAATTTCTATTTTTTTATCATTATAAATATAATTATTTGTAGTAACCATTTTTAGAATATGATTGATATCACCAAAGATAGATTGAGTGCAGAAGCCAAATGTTTCCCCATTAAGTAGTTTGAATACATATATTCAAGATACCATTTACATTTTCTTTAATATTCATTTAAGTTATGTGACAGTTTCATCATCATTGCCTTATAATTTTCCTCCTTTCACAAGACAGATCTGGAATTGTTTACTTGAGAGTAACTGTTAAATGTCACCATTAATTAGTCTGTTTCTTATACACAAGAAGCATGCTCAAAATCACTTGAATTCCAGAATTCTTGTCACTTCCCAAAGATATTCAGCAACTTTCTTTTGGTTTTATTCGTAAAACCCAACAGAATTTCCCCATTCTTTTAGATCTAATCTGTTCATGTGGGTATTTCGTGTCTAAATGGAGCAGATAACAGGTTGGCAGTTCGACTCCCGTGAACATCGTTCAGCCCGTGTTTCTTCATTTTTCAACATGTTAACCCAAGCAGAAAGTGACCGTTACGTTTAAGACAATCTTAAAAAAGCTAATCTGTTAAATGCACGCAATATAACAATGCCACTGCTTTAAGATCACTCATATAAATTCACCAAATCTTAGCCTTCACCATTGATATTATATACAATTCCAAGGTCTGTATCAGAGAAAAATGGAGGAGGTAAGAGGGTCGGTAATGGAAGAGGCAAATGTAGCAGATAGCCTGGCGGTCATGTGGAGAGAAATCCAGGGGGCCAACAACTGGGAAGGGCTGCTGGATCCCTTCAACCCCATTATGAAGAAAGAGGTTATCAAGTATGGAGAATTTGCACAGCTGTGCTACGACTACTTCGACTGCGACGCGTATTCCAAAAACTATGGCAATTGCAGATACAGGCGGTCGCAATGGTTTCAGCAGGAAGATGTCCCCTCCTACGGATACGAGATCACAAAATACGTATATGCCTGCACCCATGTACATTTGCCCAGGTATTTTCTGAGGTGCTTAGCCCCGGTCACATGGAAGAGCGAGTCTACTTGGATGGGGTTTATTGCGGTTGTGAAGGAGAAAGAAGAGATTGAGAGACTTGGGAGAAGAGACATCGTGGTCGCCTGGAGAGGGAGTGAGACCTCCTTGGAATGGGTAGAAGACCTCCACAATTGGCTTGTCCCTGCAGGTACTCATTTATCAACCTTTTATTTTGTAAGAGACATTAGATTTCCACAGTCTATTATGATAAGGGTGTTGTTTTCTGGATTTAACTGTGTGCAGTTTATTTGCATCAACGTTTCGGATCACACTCCATGATCCGTTTGCAGTTTATTTGCATCAACGTTTTGGATCACACTCCGTGATCCGTTGATCCGTTTGCAGTTTATTTGCATCAACGTTTTGGATCACACTCCGTGATCCATTTCATGGAGTGTGATCCGAAACATTGATGCAAATAAACTGCACACAGTTAAATCCAGAAAACAACACTCTTTCATTCTATGCCATAGAAGTGTGTATATATATGTGTGTATATGTATATGTATATGGTGGAATATGTCAATTTTTAAAGGATATTTGTATTATGTTATAATAGACTGTTAAATGTAAGAGATATAAGAAGTATCTAATATGTTAGGTTTATTTTGATGTAGGTGTGTTTCTATTTGATAAAAAATGTTTAAGATTTGTAGTTGGTATGATTCAACATTAATGAATTTTTTATGATGGAGTCATTTAATTCATCACGCATCATCCATTAACAAGTTTCCAAGCTTTAAATTAATACTACCTTACAAATAATTAGTAATCAAAGCAGGGTATCTACAAAGCACATAATCAATCCAACTTCAATCTCAATTTTGAACCAAAATCACATTGTAATTATTCATGAGAATGCCTATAAAGAATATATGTAGAATTAAGTATATATAGGGTACACATAACAATATAGGGGAACTGATCTAGTAGTCAAGAGCGTGTTCTAATAGTTGTTATAGCATTTGTTGATTTAATTTCCAATATTTTTAACAATATTGCACCAATAGTTATGACTTTAAAGTTGATAGTGTTGGTGATGTGTACCCATAATTGAATAAAATGTATTCCTTAGATCTGAAAAGAAACAAATCATGTGATGCCACATCAATGTACTAGTAGAACATGATTCAATGCACAACTATTTGTCTAACTTTTAGTTGGGGCCTTTTGGACACCTCAACAAAATGCATGGTGATGTGGCATCATATTTGATGATGTGGTCTTGAAACCTTAGTTATAAGCAAGGGACTTGCCAAGTAAGCTATTATAAAAAATTGGGACTGATTTGAAATTTCCAGGTAGGATTTTGAGTAGCGCAAAGTTAGGGTGTTCAACTACTGGGCCCTCTACCCTAGTAGTTATATGAATTGGGTGTTGTGACATAGTCATATGATGATTGTGCTTAGAAATTTTTAGATAATAATAGAGACTTATAATGTCTGATAGACCAAAATGGTATGTACACCCTCTTAAATAGTATCATTCAATAATACACTTTGTTTTGTCTTTAGCCTCACTACATACCCTCTTAAATGGTATTTTATTAGTAAATTTAAAAGTACAACTTACCTCTTCATTACATACCTCTTTCTAAATATTTATATAAAAATATACTTTTTTAAATTTATATATTTAATGAAAATTTAGAAAAACATATAAATAGTTGTGGTTAAAAATAATTGAGGCCTCAAAATTTATTTATCCCTTCCATGAACACTCTAGTTTTGCCTATAAAACAAACAAAATCATCAAAAAAAATATATTACATTAGATAAATTTTAGTATAAATGTTCACATGTGATAAAGATTTTGTTCCTTTTGAAGCTAATTTTTTTTGGCGATTGGTCTTTAATAAAGATTTTACATGTAATGTTTATACGTTAAACATATGTTTTTATCTAGAATTCTACATGGATGTATATTAATATGAAATAGTATGTTATTAATATAAATATTATTATTTTGATTGACAGAATTCGAGGATGGATTAGAGGATAATGAATGTGTAATGGTGGAAAGTGGTTTTCTTAATGTATACACTGCAGAAATTAAGAATTCTAAGCATAATCATAGAAGTGCTCGAGAGCTTGTGCTTACAGAAATAAAGAGACTTGTTGAAAAACATAAAAGTGAGGAGCTATCCATAACATTATGCGGCCACAGTCTAGGTGCAGCCCTTGCACTATTGTCTGCTTATGATATTGGTCTCACGGTGGCCAACTTAGAATGCCATATTTCTATAACAGTGTTAGCATTTGGGTGTCCTAGAGTAGGGAACAAGTCCTTTGTAGATAGGATCAATTCCCTTAATATCAAGGTACTTCGTATAGTTAATGTTAATGACATGGTCCCTAGGGTCCCTGGTATAATGATAAATGAGAATATTCAAATACTTAATTTTCTAAAGCCTGTTTTGGATTGGATCCCTCTATTTTATTATCATGCAGGTGTGGAGATATATGTGGATAGTGAAACCTCTCCCTACCTCAAGCATACTAAGAACCTTGTCTTTCATCACAGTTTAGAAGTATATTTGCATCTTTTAGATGGGTATATTGGAGAAGGAAAGGCCTTTTGTTCTGTTGGAAGAGATCATGCTCTTGTTAATAAGTATTGTGATTTATTGGTTGATAAACTTTTCATTCCACCCTATTGGTGGCAGGAAGCTTATAAAGGATTAGTGAAGAATGAAGAGGGGAGATGGTCTCAAAGGAATAGAGAAGAAGATAGTGATGATGATGCTTCTCAATGTGATGAAATCTTGTAATATTATATTATCACTATAATATAAATTGGTTTTAAATTTTTGTATTTATTTTGTAGTTGAATGGGTTAGCTTCAAACTATTAATTTTAGTATGTTAATTTAATTTCAACAAATATTTGACTATTTTTTGAATGACATTATATTTAGCTATATTCTATAATTTCTTCTATTTTTTTGGTGAGTTTCATACTAAACATGATTAAAATTTCATGGAAAAGTACATGGTAAAACACCATATTTAAATAATATTTTAAATCTAAGTAAAATTCATCATAATTTTTTGAAAAATAATGCATCGAGAAAGCCTAATTGAAGATTAACATTCCAAGCAATAAAGAGAAAGTGAAAATTTGGAAAGAATATAAAATTGAATAAACATGAAAAACTAGAAAATTATACTTGTTGAAACTAATTTTAAAATCTTCTAGTAGTATTGAATGGTTCTTCATTTTGATCTCCTCAATGCTTTGCAATTTATAAATTATTTATTTATTTTTATTTTATGATTAATTTTCTAATTGTCTGCCTATAACGATCATAAATATGAAAGCTTTGTAATATAAAATCGTTCAAGAAGGGATGCCTTTTAAACTTTTCCATTCTTTTAATCTTCTTTCCCAATAATTTTTGAATAGTCTTGTGCCACACTTTTCCCTCCCAAGTGGAGAGCTTCTTTTGCTAAATGGCTATTAAATCATTTTTTCTCGCTTACTTTGGTTTATAATATGAGTGGGATGTATTTGCATCAATTTATGATATCTTGACCATGGTTAAGGATAATGTAAACACAAAAATTAAAAAAATACAACTTTGTTATTTACTTAATAAATTATTATACAAATTCAATCAAAGAAAGGTTCATGGTCCATTTTAACATTACAAACATATAAAATTAACATGAACATTGGTCTTTAAGAAGTAGATCCAAGTATTAAGAAAGAAGTCATCTTGATAAAGGAAACGTAATAGATACTTCCTAAAATTGATGCTACTAATATCAATCCACAAACATCTAAATACAATAAGCTTATAATTTCCTTTGATTTATGGCCATTGCTTGGGAAAGCATCCTTGGCATACTTGCTAAGTGTGTATCCTCTACATACTCCTTGCTATTTAATATTGAAATTTGGAAGACTTGTGACTATCTCCCATAGAAGGCACAACATTTTGTGATATAGATAGCCCATCCCCTTGTGCAATAACTCACACAAATTGTCACTATCATGAACTAAAGCTAAAATGGATTCACCCTATAACCTGAATAGATTGTCTTCTCTAACCCCATTATAGGTTACAGGGTACACTTTCGAATAGGTACACTTTTTACTAAAAGTGAAATGCAAAATAGAATAACTCAAACCACTTCCAACAAATTCACACTAAAGTTGTGTGGAATTTCCTATTAAAGCTAAAAACTGAACAATCTAATCTTCACGATTTGTACCATAGAAACAATTATCTTTCTCAAGTATTTCTTGGAATACCATAAGATAAAGATATTTTAAATTCTCAAGATATTATCAAGGAAAAAAGGGAACATATTGGGAACCCAAAAAATTTAGTGTTAAGTGTACACCATGAATTTTTAAATATGGATTTTTCTCATTAAGTTTGTGTCTATAAGATTCAAACTTCCCTTTTGCTAAGGGCTAGATCAGAATATCAACTATCTATTGATTTGTGGAAGTATAATGAAGCTTAACCACTCCATTCTAAATATTTTCATAAATGAAGTGATATTTGATCTCTATGTGCTTAGACCTATCATGAAACATTGGATTCTCATTTGACACAACTTTGATTATCATAGTAAATGATCACGGGATCCAACCCCTAATCAAACAATCTTGCAAATAACTTGCAAAGGCAAATGACCTCACAACTAGTAGTATTGGTTGTCATGGTATTATGTCTGTGTTGAGCTAAGTGCCATTAAAATTTTGTTTCCTATTGAACCAAGTTATCATTGTTGAACCAATGTTAAAACAACACATTGAGGTGCTCTTCGTATTTGTTACACTACCTACCCAATCTAAGTCTATATACCCTTACAACTTTACTTCACCATATCCAAGATATCTCAAATCATAATCCATTGTGCCCCTAGAATATCTAAGCACAGGTTTTGTTGCTACCCAATGCTCCTACCTTGGTTCCACCATGAATTGAATCAAGTTGTTAACTGCAAAATCTATATCTAATCTAATGTTGACCAAATACATTAAGGAACTTATCAACTACCTATACAACATGGGATCCACCAACTCTAAATCTAAATTTGTAACCTTCTTCATATTAATAATCATAGGTGTGTCCATAGGTTTTCAATCCTAAATCCAAAATAGTTTCAAGATCTCAATTGTATATTTAACCTACCTAAGGAAGATCTTCCCTAATTTATACCAAACCTCTAAACCCATGAAGTAATGCATCTTTCCAATTTCTATCTCAAACTCAATAGCTTTAAATCTACTTTGTACCTTGCAATGAGGTGTTATGCTCCTATAATAAACAAATCATCTACATATAACACCAAAATAAGTGTATCAATCCCAATAATTATAGAATATAGATTAGGATCTACTTCACTTTTAGTGAAGCCCATACTTGTAGATATTCATCCATCTTGGAATACCAAGCTCTTAGTGCCTATTTGAGTGCATCCAAGGATTTCTTAAGCCTACAAACATGGGATTCCTTCCCATTTACCTCAAATCCTTGAGGATACTCTATATACACTTCTTCCTCAATGATAACATTAAGAAAAAAATCTCAGCATACATTTGATGTATCTTCCATCCCATAAATAAATCTAAAAATATAGTTGTTATAATGGAAGTGTATCTAACCACAAAATTGGAGTGAATATCTCCTCATAGTCCACTCCCTCTTTCTAGGAGAACCCTCTCACCACAAACCTTGGTTTGAACTTCTTAATGTTGTCATATGTAGCATGCTTGATTTTGTAGATTTAGATAGAACTAAAAACTAATTTCCCTTTCAATATTGACATTATATCCCATCCGTCATTTTTAATTATTGATGTGTACTCTTCCACTATAGTGTCTTACCAAATTTGTCGATCTAATCCTTCTTGGAAGTTAGAAGGCTCTATATTTATTATGCTACTCATCAATGCCATGTACTTTGTGTTACCACACTTTTTGTCATCCCTCAAAAGTCATTTACTACCCAAATTTTGGCTGAGTCTTGTGTTGGCGGCCTTTCGATCAGTTATTGTAACCTTGTTGGTCACCGCTCGGGTTGTTAAAACTCTTTCATTCCCCGCCATGATGGTCGTCTTTAAGCATTGTTTTGTTTTTTGTGTGGCTGTATTTGTCAGAGTTACGTGAACTTTGTAAGTTCCACTTTAGTCATCGCTTGAGCTATTTCGACACTCTTAGAATTTATGTAACACTTGCGGTGTTTCACCAAGTTATAGAAACTCCTCCTTTTTCCACCACAAATATCAGGGAGATTTCAAATATGTCATGAACCGGGTATTAAAGTATGGGTGGTGTTTCCTGTTGGTTATAGAACTCATGGTGGAGTCTACTAGAGTTATGTGAACTACCTTTTTCACCGATAAAGTAGTCATTTCCTTTTGAATTTTTAAAAGGTAGTTATAATGAGGTAATAATGTGAAAGGTTACACACGCCAACATGACAAGGGGTACCTTTAAATGCATATCTACTTGTGCATTTATTGCAGAGAGATAAAAGGAAACTTGAGCTAGTTGAGAAGAACATAATTCAACTGCAATACTAGGAAAGATAGATGAAGGCGACTGTGCTATTGTAGACATTGATTCTTGAATTCCATAGCTATTTAAGGTATTTCTTCCCTACCTGGTTCAATAGCTATCTTAAAATTGTAGCATAAATTCAAAATAATTTTCAACATTATATAAATCATCTATTCCAGTGCAATTGTATACAAACCCTAGTGCCCTGGCCACCATGAGGTACAAATTCTAGGGATATGAATACATTTCTAGGTTAACTTGCACAATGCCTGAGATATGGGATACTAAACTAGCACTTGCATCTATAAGAGATTCAAGGGGTACGTCGATAGACTATCCAATGTGTTTATCTTCAAGGTGGACAGTGATCAAGGTCAAAGGGCAGTGGTAAAGAAAACATGACACACAGAAAGAACAAAGAGTAATGCAAAGTAGTTATGTATGGCAAAACAAAGGAAATTTTGAGTAAATAAAGATCATAAATCTTTAGTGAAAGAGATGTTATCATTGTAAAAAAGACATTACCTGTTAAATAAAAAATAGATCTTAAAATCAGAAACCTGCATACCTGCATTTCAAATGAAGAGAACATGCTACTAATCGAAGAGCCTCATCTACTTGGTTAACCTTGTGATGTGACATAGATTCTAATCAGCACATGAGACATAGATTTTAATAATAAAATATCACAATTATTGAGTCGTTACAAGATGGGTTTACAAGAAATCTGTTTGCCAAGGGAGGGATTTTTTATTATTATTTTGTCAGTCTTAGGCATATGCGAAATTTGATGAAAATTTGGGGTAGTAGTTGTGCATAATGCATATGTTACATATTATTCTAAGGATGTCATGTGTATTTCATTTTGAATTTATATAGGTTGATTCATGTGTATTACATGTTAATTGATTTCTATCAATCTACCTGCACATGGATTTTACTGATAGAAAACTATAGTTAAATAATGAGCTTAGTTAGATGTTTAGATCAACAAAGCCACAAAAACCAGCATTTTCATAGTAAATTAGGTGGATAAGAGGCAGTAGCCAAAAGCTTGCAACATCAAATTGGAGAAGCCTGTAGTGAGTTATAGATTGAAAGCGACACTTATTGCTGCTTTGCCTCCAAAATACTCAATGAGTTGCCTCTAGGACGGACCTGCAGATCTAATGCTCTGCATCCTAATACAAAAGGCTTTGTCTCTATAACAGGCAGTTCTAAATATTCTACAGACTCAAGCAGCAATGAAGAATTAAGCTCACTGAGAGCTGGAAACCAATAGTACCTTCAAACACTAGTAATTACTTCTCACTTTATACACAGAAGAAGAACAACCACCGACCAATGTAGAGCTTTTTTCCCCTACCTAAATCTATAGCCAAAAATCTCCTCAAGAAATTCAAATTGCAACTACCATAAACCCAACTCTATTCTAATTATGCATGACATCATGGGAGGCATGTATGCCCATAAATTTTCTACTAACTAGCAGTTCTGCCTTTTTTCCTAAATTCTTCAAATGTAGCCCTAAGATCTTCTGGTCTTGGGCCTTCCATGAGTTCCATGATACGTCTTCTGCATCAAGATTCAAGCAATGTGCTGAGATAAGGAGATAGGTGGTAATAGCGGTCACTTGAATAAGACCCCAGTTTGGTCTTTAGGTTTAAGAATCGATATTCATGTGGAGATATGATATAGAGTTGGGGTTATATAATTAAGATATTCAGATTTCCACAGTAATCATTTTAGTATATTTGTCTTGAATCAGCTATGTTGTATAATGTTTCTATATTTGGAGTACTTTTGTAGTGCATGATTTTGGGGTATACCGTGTATGTACATATAATAAGAGGAGAAATTTTGAGAGAATTATTAAAAAATAGATTGAATGTACTAATTGAAAGAGGAGTTATCAAATATACACCAACCTGCACATTGGTGTGGTCTATGCTATTTTCCCCCAGAAAGTTGATGAATTATTTGAAGTTTTCTTCAGTTGGGAGATAATGCTTACCCACTAGAAGGCCAAATTGACTGCAGACAAACCAATAAAATGTTAAATTCCTGCTTATTTTCATCAACACAGATAAAAAGAACATAAATAGAAAGAATAAGATATAAGGAAAAGGATTTCAATGGCCATTTTTTGGTCCCAATGTCACATTTAAACATACAAGAAACATTATGTTTAGATTCTTAAATTTTAAGACTTAAGTGATTTCAACCACATAACTGTACCCTCATTTGATTCTGTGAGCTAATGAATCTGAAAGAGATTTTCAAGAATACAATAATTTTGTTATATTGTAGCACTAATTACAATCTGTCAGATGAAATATAAACCCTAATAATCTTGATCCTCATCTACAATAAACTACAGGACATTTCATTTTTCTTTAAAAAAATGTAAATCTTCGCCTCTCTCCCCTACACTCCCCACAAGCTACTGCACAACACCAGTGCAGCAACAGGCATAACAAAATTAGATATTACAAAGTAGAAAGGAATGACTATCAATCGATGCATTTGGGACAGAAAAAACAATAAGAAAACACTTTCAAGTAAAATCAATTATGAATTTGCAATTGATGTTTGAGGAATGCACCATGTGGTCCGTCATCAAGAAGAAAAATATATCAAGAAAATTGGCAAAAGAGCCTAATTAATTCTAGAGAAATCGTCACATTGGCCAAGACTATTCAATATCACATTAAAGGGCGCTATACATAGGGAAATCCCCTTAGTTTTTGGCTAAATGCACAAGCTCCTAGGCCGTGTCTACCTTCCCTACTTTACACAGTGCATTAGTAAATGAGTAAAATGCAGAACATCTGGGAAAGACTGGAAATATTTCTCACTAATGTGAACTATAGTCATTTCTGCCTCCTGCACTGTTTTCCTTTAATGATGTAAAAAACACTGCTGACAAACTGGTCTCATTTGGCACATAGTTGGCCTCCAAAATTGCACGTAATAAATTGAGAGCCTCACTTGTCCTTCGTGTTTTTTACAAAAACGCAAGCATTCAATTTTGGGCATGTTATTCTTACCTCATGGAAGACATGTACAAATTTGTGCAGCATCTTAGCCTTTTCAAAGTGGGTAATGAGGTGCTCAGCCAAGTCAAGTCCAATTGAACAGGAATGCTGATTTGCAAGGCATGACCACCAATGATGTTTAAGCAACCACCAACGACAATTATGTGGCTTCCAGTGACAATAACAGGACCACCGCTTTGTGCAGGACCACCACTAACAATTAAGCCATTAGTTTGCAAGAGGAAACCACGCCTAGTGATCCCATCACCATACCAATATTTCCTCTGTTTAAGTTAGAAAATTGAAGTCTTGTTGGAATTTTTTAGCAGTTTTTTTTTTCTTGATCCTATATGGATCACAAAATAATAGTTAAAGCTAAGTTATGTAGCAATGTCCAACCTAATTTCCCAACAATGTCAGAGAAAAGTTCAGTTAAAAGAGTTTTCCCCCATACTTCCCTTGAAGAAAAAGGATCAGGTTACTTGCCTGTGCCTCTATTATGGACAGGCATTACATCAATCTATTATAGCAGTTGATAGAGTTAGTGTTTCTCCTATGACTCCTGTTTTTGAGAGATCTTAGACACTATGAACTCTTTATATGTTATCTCTATGGTCTAATTTTTAGTCAATCAAGGGTATAGACATTTGAATTGTTCTTTCAGCAGTACTTTTTTTTTAAAGATGATATAATGTATACCTCTGGCTCCACCTTCCTCTTTGCCATCAAATCAGCCTTGTTTCCAGCAAGTGCCATCACCATGTTTGGAGTGCCTGCACATTAAACTATCTGTTAAAATTATGGCCATTCACACATGTAGAAACAAGAACTCTTGCTATCTTAAGATAAAATGAAGAAGAAAAGTACAATTGATTTCTCAAGGTGATTTAAGACACAGGGATCCAGCAGTAACTGACTCATCATGGCCTATGTTGCCATAATTTAATGTTTCTGTTACAAAAAAATCATCCAATGGATAAGACACTTCAACAACAAACTTGTTTACCATAAGATTGACCTATTATGCCTACACTCAAGTATAAATTCTTGATCAGACAATTTTGCAACAAACTCGTTTACCATAAGATTGACCTATTATGCCCACACTCAGGCATAAATTAAGAAAAGCAAAGTGAGGAAATTAAAAAACTTGAAAATTTCTCCAAAAGATCTCCATATTAAACAACAGAATCCAAGTTTCACGTTTTACCAGCTACTTCACTGACGAAATCCTGTAGATCTTTTATTTGCCGAATATGCAAACCTTTATGTCTATCTAGGAGCCTAACAATGAAGGCATGGCAAACTAAATAGACTCCTTCAACTGTGTGATTCTGTTGTGGGTGTGGTGTAATTTTTTAATAGATCAGTTTGAGTTATGCCTTGTCTGATGATGATTCTTTGTGGAAATATAAAACCCATGTGAATTTAAGCAACAACACTTGGCAGCAAAGAATTTTTTCGGAGATTGAGATTGCTAGTCTTTTCTCTATGTTCTCATTCCAATGGATGTCAAATTGAAAAGGTCCTCTTCACTGTTAAGTTTTTTCACTTGGTTATGAAGCGAAAACCTAAAGGTTCAAAACTTTCAAGGTCGGTTACTGGGCTTGACCAACAGGCAGAGCGAGGAGAGAAAGAGGAACTCCCCAGCTCGACCAGGAGAGAGACTTCCCCAATGGATCACTATGTAAAAGAAGATAAAAGACATAGGCAATTTTTATATCAGGCTTTATGACACTTTTCTTATAAGGACACATTGGACAGTATATGGGCTTTCCTTATAAGAGCACACATACGTTTTCACCAGATAGCATGTATTGTTCAAATTTTGTACCTATTCGGTTTTGACTATGAAAGCAGATGAAGACGCGGATAAAATGTATGGTTTCCTTTGTTCCTGCGAGATAATGTCACAGTAGGCGTGCTGCTAGGCTGGGGCCAAGAAATTTACTTTTTTAGGTACTGAGACAATTGAAAAGACCTATAAATATATACCAATAATTCCCAAAGAAAACCCAGGAGGCCATTTTCGTAAAGAACAAAACAATCCTACAGCCTAATAATTGGAAAATCTGCGAGAAGAGACAGAGATCAGAAACTTACACATCAATGGGCTCGCTCAGTGCTGCCAGATCCATGAAAAATAAACAACAAATGAGTCATTCATTTTGCCAAAGTTTCAACAAAAGGAAAAAAACAAAAAATCTAAAAAACATTAAATAAAAGAGAGATTATACCGTTTATAGTGGTGCTAAATTTTTCTTGGCATACACTGCAGGAAGCCTCCCCAATCATATCTTTTCGATCCCTGGAAAATGCATCTCAAACCCATAAAATGCATATATATCAACAGATCCCTCTGTTTAGAGATAAATCAAGAAGCAGAAAAAAATACCGTTCACAACCACTATATCTGTTTCAGATTAACCAATCTTTTACAATTGAACTCTTTATTTAAAAAATACATTACATTCTGCATTCCACACTGCTTCCATGGTTACAAAATGGGCAAGTGAAGACTGTATCTAATTTGTCCATCCTCTTCTTTGGAGCGGGCTTTGCAGATGAATTCCTATGTATACAAATATATTTTTATGTAACCATGGCAAGTGACTTACCTTAAGATTCTGAACAATTTGTGCTGTGCTATCACCGATTACAGTGAGAAAAAATGGACAGAGTTTGCTGTTAAAAATGAAACCAATTCCCCACCTGATTTTTCACCTTCGTGATGGCCCCCTTGTCTGGATCATCGGTGGGAAGAATGGGTGCATCATGAGCGCCAGATGCAGAAAGGATGGGCACGAAGCCCCAAATATTGACAGTGGAACTCGGCCTCCATCAAATCTGAAAACTTCGTGATGTCATGGATGACGCTTGGATCCAACTTTTGGTGCTCCAAATCCCTTTGGAAATTATCCTTGAAAATGCCAAATCGACTGGCGTTCTCTTCTGGGCTTGAGTAGTTCTCCTCAAATCTTACGAGGAAGCTCGTTCTGGATTCAACAGAACATTCTGGGCATGAAAACTACCTAGACTCTCTCCATTTAACCTGTCACTTCATAATAATTTGCTCTGACGTCCTTGCACAAGCTGTAAAGATAGCAATCCGATTTATGAGAAGCCAAAAGATTTTTTGATAGTTGTTTGATAGATTTTCTGAGCACCCGAAAGTTGGAAATTGAAAATGGTTTACCAGCATGAGACCCGGTTTCAGGCGTGTGAGATAGGTTTGGAGAGCAAATGTGGACTGGCAAGTCCACAATAAGAGTCTATCGACTAACTAGGGCAAGTGAATATAGATGAATTTAGGGAAAAAATTAGTAAACCAAATCCACCACCCATCACACGACAAGTTTTTGATAGTGGATTAGTTGAGGCAACCACATTCCCTATAGCAATGTAGTGCCCAAAATTGGTCCTTGAATGTATCAAGCACTATGATTCTCAGGCCTGTTAAATTAGAACAGAAGATAATAGATTGGTGGTTAAAATTCAAAGAAACACTTTTGCTTTATATTTGAGGATCCCTGAAAGGGAAAAATTTTCATCCCTATATTTCACCAATTATAAAATTGAGTTCTTAGCTAAGAAAGACTTCTACCGAAATGAGATGGAAAAGAATTGGTTAGCAAAGCCCGGGAGAGGAAAATCCTAGTTACCACAAAATTTGCATAGAAATCACTTCGTTGAGGAAATATTGGATATCATGATGTTATTGTACAGACTCAGGGGAAACAAAGAGACTCATGGGTTTCAAGATTGGATGTAATTTTTCATCAAAATTGTGTTCGAAGGACACCAATTTTTGGATTGGGCATAGCTCATTAGTGACAGAATGCATAGCTTTCTTATTTTCTTTGCAATTAACAAGACTTTTCACATGTTTTCATATTTAATCTATGCCATTGCGAGCACTAGACCTTGGCTAGGTTTGAGGTCAAGTGACCTTCCCCATGACCAGGTACCGATTTTCAATTACTATGACAAATTATAGTTAGGTAAGAGTTTCCTTCACCACAAAAGGATATCTGACACCTTTACCATGTGGATGATTTGAGAGTTACAAGGGAAGATTGAAATGAGACTCTCTAGAAGCCATGCAATTCATCAATTTATATGGGAGTCATTTTATTCAAATTTAGAGGTTTTCTTACATAAGAACTAGTGGTTTTAGTGGCTTTCCTGTGAAACTCCCCAGGTACCCTGAGGATAAGTTTTTGATGATTAAAGTCTACAAGAAGCTTGTTGATGTGAATAAGAGATTTTGGGAGCATAGAAGGGTAACTATTTAGTTTCCTGTGGGTTTTGGTCCTTTCACCTGCAACTCTATGTCAGATGCTTTGAACATTGAAAGGGAAATATCTAAGTACCCCTTTGATATAAAAGATTATGTGAAAAATAACCTAAAGCTAGGACTCGATTTATTTCATCTGCCCAACCTAGAAGATTATTGGGCGGATTTTTTTGATGAATTTGAAGTGAGAAGGAGAAGCTAGATGAGGTTGTCTTTGAGACAATAATCACTTATGGTCTAGACTGGGATGTATAGGGTATTGAAGATGATGGTTTGGATTTAGTGGATTTGATCTTTACAAAGCTAATAGTTCATTGACCCATCACTGCTATGGATTGGAGCAACAAGGAAATTGAAACAATTGCAGCAAGGATTGAAGATGTCTTATAGAGGACATAGGAATGGGTTGCTAAAAAGAAAATAGAGCAATCTCGTCCTCAGACTAGGTCATAGGATACTCAACCTATAGGAGGAAGTAACCAACCCCCTATGATTTTAGGGACTTCTGCGTTATCCTCACACCAAATGCCATTAGGAGCTCAAGGTGATGGTGATGATGAACCTCTTGAGAGGAGCTAGTTCTAGCAAACTTGTGGTGAATACATCCTTGATTTACCTCACCTGGACAAGGATAAAGAGGTTGATGAAGGAGAAGAAGATCTAGGAAACATTGAAATTAGCACTTCTTCCTCATCTCATCGTTCATCACCTATCATAGAGGTAAATGAGCCTCTGAGACCTAGATCTTCTCCACCTTCATCACAGGATATACAAACAAACACTCCTCCAACAAAGAGAACCTTATTTGAGTCTTCTAGTTCCAAGGTTGCTACTGTTCCTACTACCCCTGTTTGGTTGGAAGATACATTGTCAAGGGATAGGAAGGCAATACAGTTAGATCTCTCAAAACAAGATATGGTGGAGAAACTACTTCAAAGGAATCGTAAGCCCAAAATATTGAAGACTACTACCAGATTAATAGGTGATGATGGCTCAGGGAATCTATGTTTGAAAGTTGCTCGCCCCACTGCACGAAAGGAAATCACTTAGGCAACTGCAAGTGATTTTGATATTACTAGAATAAACTTGGGACCCTCTACAAGAGATGGAGATGTGCATAACTTCCAAGTATCTACAACTAGGTTGGTGGAGCGATCTAAAAAGGACAAAAAGAGAAAAGATGAATTAAAGAAACAGGTTAAGGTTTCAACTGAATGCCTAAAATCAGTCTTTGATTCCTCCCCCAACCTATTTCTCAAGTTGAATCATCCTTTGATCCTACGTTAATGATGGGAAAGGAGGTAGTAAGCAAAATGAAAAGTTTTAAGGTATTGGAAAGGCCATAGAAGATTGAAGCAATGGAATAATAAATAAAGGAAATCAAATCATTTTGGACTCGTTGAATATTCACCAGAAAGCATATGCCTTGAAAACTGACATAGAGAAAGATACTGCTTATGTTGAAAAAGACAAAGCGTTATGGGCTCAGTACCTAAATGAGATTAGAGGAATGTTGAATATGGGAATGGAGAGACTAGCTAATTGGAAAATCATCCCCAATGTTGTTGATGGGCGTTGCATAATCTGGAACAAGAGTGTGGAATGGAAACTTCAAGTTATCAAACAAGGTCTGCAAGAATTAAACAAGATATTATCTAAAAGCAACACAATCATCGGGGAGGTTCATAAGAATCTTACTGCACTTAGCCTACAGCCTAAGATCCAAGGAGGTGGTAGCAATGATGATGTCAAAGTTTTGAAAGATGATTTTAAGAAGATAATTGATGACATCCTTGGCTCTCAATCTTTTGATGTAGAGGGTTTGAGAAAATTAACTGCAGTAGACCTAGTCTTGTTTCAAACAACCGAACTGACAAGGACTTATGATTGGAGAATTGAGGTTGCTCGCGATAATCAGTTGGCCTGGAAGATTGTTGTCCCAAATTTTTGACTTATTAAAAATTTGGGATAACCTATCAAAATTTTGATAAAATTTAAAGATTTTCTCTTCTAAGGCACGTATTACGGGGTGCAAAGATTAGAAAATCTCAATTTTAGGTCTATAGTCCTTTGGGTTAGCACTTTTTATTTACTCTCGTTCGTTTTCGTAAAATTCTGAGTCATTTTTAGTGTGTTTTTGGTCAATTTCGGGTTTTTCTGACATCACTGCAAGTTGGAGATTTAGCTTCTTGTTGCAAGTTAATAATAGGAACTTTTCATCTCCATTGCAAGTGTTTTTGTTTTTAATTTTCTTTTTAAAAATCCTTTTAGGAACTTTTTGAATAACATGCAAGTGTAGGAACTTTTTAAGTTCTTTGCAAGTTACTTTTTCATTTAAGTTACTTGTAATGACTCTTAAAAGTTCCGATTTCACTTAAAGCACTTGTAACTACTCTAAAAAGTTTCAATTTATTTTATTTTTGCTTGTAATGACTTGAAAAAAGCCTGATTTTAATAAAGAACACTTGCAATTGCTCCTAAAAGACCCGATTCCTCTTAAAGTAACTTGCAATTACTCCCAAAAGACCCGATTTCTCTTAAAGTAACTTGTAAAATGCCTGCAAGAACCCGATTTCTCTTTTGAGTGATATTTTTACTTGCTTTGAGCCCTCAAAAACCTGACACCATCCATGAAGAGAGAAATTTGAGTTCTAGTTTGCTTGTCTACCTCATTTCATGTAGATTTTGTAGATCTATAAGCTTGAAAATTGGATTCTCAGCTGCAATAAATTAAATTATCTTCTTTTACTGAGTTTACTTATCACGCCTAGGGTTTTTCCATCATCATTTCGGTTTGCAAACTCTTTTGTAGGTATGTTCTCTTTTACTTTCTTAGTTTCTTCTTGTTTTAATCTGTTTGTATTATGTTTTTATGGCGTTATTGTCTGATATACATCTTATAAGTAAAATGTTTTACTAAAAATGTCTTTTTCTTTTCATTTCTCACGCCTTTCTCTCCATTGATAAAACACGTCTCTTTTATTTCCAAACGCCATATGCCCTCATTCATAACACGTTTTTCTCCATCCATCTTTTTCCATAAAAATGCATTGCCCCATTCAAAATGCCTTTTCATATTTCAAATGCTTCCATTTTGTAAACCATGTTTTCCTTTATTCCATTTCATGCCTTTTATTATTGAAACGTTATTCTTCAATATAGTTGAAAACACGTTTTTCATTATTCACACATCCTCCATTTTATAAAGACGTCTTTCTTTCATTTGCTGACTTCATTCGCTTCTCATTCATCTTTCATTCATATACTATTAGCCAAAAATGTGTTCTCTTTCATTCCATTTCCATACGCCTTTATTAGCTGAAAACACCTTTCATTTTACCTTCATTTCATTAAAACGCGTTTCTATTTCAAAAGCTATTTTGCCTCCATTTCAGTAAATAATGTCATTTAATATTTGTGAATGCTATTTATCTTTCATTCCATTCCATTTCATTTACATTTTCCCTTCATCCCATTCATTACATACCCACATATCCTTCCATTTCATCTCATTCTCATTTCCTTGAAAAGAGAATATAAAAATTGCCCTTGGAGGAAAATCGGGTTTTTGCCCACTCATTGCAAGTAGGAAGTTTTAATAAAGAATGCAAGTTAAAAGTTTTCAAAATTCACTTGCAATGACTTCCTAAAATCCCAAAATTCATTATTCACTTGCAATGGCTTTTCAAAATCCTGAAATGCACTATTCACTTGCAACCAACCTTCAAAATCCCGAAATGCCTTATAAATGCCTAAAATTTGGACTTTTTGACCTTGACTGCAAATGCGAGTTGAAAGTTCTGACTTGCACTCTTCAAAGATGCGATTTAACTTTTCAATTTTCCATGAAAAGCACATGTCCCTTTAACTTGCAATCAACCTCCAAAGATTTGAAATGAGTTATAATGCTCATTTTCTGCCCTCATACAGCAAAAACACCAGTTCAAGTTAGAGCCTTCGCCATGTCTACAACTGTAAATGTTGATGATTTCTTAACTTTATGGAATTTTCATCGCAGCCTTGCAGATTCTTGTTCGACGACGGAGGAACCAGCTTCTCCACTGAACAAAAAGATGAAGTATAAATATGACAAGTATCAGAATGAGATTCCTCCTTCTCATGTTGTCTCAAACATTGAAGAAATCAGAGACACGAAGATTGGACATGTTGATATGTCTGAGTTTCTGAAGAGAACTGAGAAATCAACTTCTCATCATATGAAGTTACTGCTAAGAAGTCACATCCATTTGGTTTTCTCTTTTCCTGTTGCTGCCCTAGAGCCAGAGTTTGTCCTTGCATGCACAACTCACCTTGACAGAGAATCCAGAACAATTAAAGATGATGATGGTAATGTGGTCAATAGGCTTGATCTAGAAACCATTAACATGATTTTCAGAGTTCCAGACTTGCCAATGTATTTAGACATCTTAGTAAAGAGTGCCCTTGATCATTATGAACAAAAGAAAGAAGATTGTATACAACACATCAATACTAAATGGCTTTTGAAGCGTCGAACTTGTGTGTCTTGGTGGCCTAAGTTGTATCAATCTGAATTTGAAGAAGAGGTCAATGATATAATCACACTCTTGAGTAGGATAATGGGGTTGAAATTCTCTAATGTCTTTGAGAAATGGATGTACAAATTCATAGTGGTGATAAGGAAGGCACAACACCCAATCTTTTGGGGAGAAATAATCAGTGATAGTTTATGTGAGCAGCTTGCACAAGTTCCTACTACGCTCACATTTTACATGAATTCCTATCTAGTTTACATAGCAGCTTCATTGAGGCAATTTCAAGGCCTTTCTACCCAAGGAGATAGATCACTAGTTCTAGTTTGGGAGTACTATGATCAGCTACCTTTGAGACCAAGCATAATTCATTACATAAGAGTCCAAGACACATTCTTTGGTCATTTTATGTGTCTTTTTGATAAGACCTTGTAGAACAACAGAGTATTTGATGCTTCTTGGAAAAAGGTCAACGAATATGGTTGTCTCTTTCTCCAATTTCCTACTTTTACCTACATGAGGGTTGGTTGTTTTGAAGATCAGCCATACATGCTTCCGACATATCCAACAGATAAAATCATTCTAATGGAGCTCGTTAGGCAATTGATGACAGTACATGCACGACAAGCTATAAAACATAAAATTGGAGTAAGTATCTCGTCTCATAATCCATTGAAGATTGGGAGATACTCCTTGAAAACTAACTCAAAAGCAAAAGCAATGGAAACTGAGATTCAAGAGATCAAATTAAAAAGATTCAAGGAAAGAATGGATTTTGATTACAGAGGAATGAAAGACAAGATAAAGAGAGCCTTCACTCATGTACATCGCCTTGAAGATATTTGGGTAGATCTCCGAATAGAGAATGACATCTATAATTGGACTATTGTAGACTCATAGTTGAACAAATCATAGATCTTGATCTGACCTTGATCCCAGAAGGAGTAATTGATGATGGGCAGATTTTAGATCCAGAGTATGAGGAACAAAGGGTTGTTGAGGCTTCTATTCCAGAAATACAATGGTCTCATAAAGAATCAAGTTCTATTTTTAATAGATTTCAGTTAGTCTTGGCAAATACTAATTCTTGGCTCAAGAGTATAGGTGTCAAAACTATAAAAATCAGGGTTAATGATGATGATGATTCAACTAGACCTATTGGATTGAAATCAGAAGTCAGAGATAAGCCCAAGGAAGGTGCTTCCTCTTCAGGAACCATAATCAAGTTGAAAATCAGTCGTGCTGTGGAAAAACCTTTGGAGAAAACAACATTAAAAGGAAACGAGGTTAAAGAGACGCAGATCCAAATCACCAATCAACAAGAAGGAGAGGTTCTTGAGTCTCCTACTGCTCTAAGTATGATGTCTCTACACATTGATGCTACACCAGTATCAATATTGTCTCCCATGTCTCAAATTGATAGTGATGTTGATTCCTTCTCAACGGTTTTCGTTCCTCCTATTTCTCCTATGTAAGTTGCTCTTCATACTTCAATTTCATCCACATTGACCACTTCTATGGAAATAATGCATGATAAATTGGAGAATGTTTTTGATGCCAATCTAATGTATCCAATGACATCACAGATGACACTTCCAAAAATAGATACATCAGCTGCAAGTTTTGATTGCTTTATGGCTAATGCTGATCATAATATGCCATCCAAGCAAACTTTTGTTGCAATTCAAACTGAGACATCTCCTAGAGTAACGACTGTGGCCCAAAATGAATTTGTTTCTGCACAAACCACGGTTGTTGTTTCAAATGCAAATACATTGGATCTTCCTACATGGTTGAGTTCAGTCACTTTAAAGAGAAAGAAACAGGAAATCTCTCCAGATATATTTGATTTCCAGCAGTTGAAGAAATCAAAGCCAAAAGTTGCAAAGAAGGCTAAAATGGTTTCACGGGTGGTCGTGGATAACAATTTAATGAAATATGCAGAAATAGTTGAACCTCTTGCAGAAAAGTCACCAGACGAGATGCAAGTATCCGATTACAAATTCACCAGGGTGGATTTAGGCAAATAAACACATGCTAGCATGATGCAAGATGCCCAAAGTTCAGTAACAGTCTTGACACACAGTTATAATGAACTCTTGGCAAAGAAGGAAAAGCTGAAGGAGGAGAATGCACAACTTGTTTCAGTAATTCAAAATCTTGCCAACTCTTCAGAGCAAGTTAATCTATTAACTTCTTTTACCTCTAAAGAATCAGTCAAGCAATTGGATAAAATTGCACAAAAGGCCAAAGCAGTTGATTCTTGGGTAGCACAGCTGATTGATCAAGGCATACTAGTAATTGAAAAGACATTACAAATTCTGAATAATGTCAGAATAGCAAGAGTAAAGATGAATTAAACTTTGGAAGCTTTCAAGCAAAGTTTGGATTCACTTGAAAAATATTTAAAAATTTGGCATGAGATGGATCAAGTCAAGCTAGAAATTCTATGCAGCAATTCAATCATACCAAACATAGAAAAATACATAGAATTTGGAGAACTCGTGACAAATAAGTCATTAGTTATTTAGGATCTCATCAAAGATGTCCAAGCTACACTAGAAATGAGTGATGAAGTTGAGCAGGACATAATTTCTAGCTTTGAGAAAACCCCTTGCAGAATTTTAAATCATGAAGGACAATTACTTGCAACTAATGTGGTTACTATAGAATGGCAACAAACCTTTGTCAAGAGTCGGAATCAAAACAGTTTACCATGGACTCAATTCATAATTTTTTTAATCATCGTATGATCCTTGATAAGATGCAAACTGTTTATGAAGAACATGGAGAAGCAACAATAAGCTATTTTGATGTAATCTTGAAGATTGTTGTGGTTTCCAAGAACACACTAGGCCCCGATCCAGATGAGTTGCAGGAAATTATCAGCAAATTTTAATCTTTCAAAGCTAGGACTGAAATAGAATAAAATGTTTTATCTTTATGTATTTTGTTTTCGACAAACTACATGTAAAAAAAAAATTGTAATCACAAGTGTTTCTTTCACTTGCAGTTTTGTAAATTGTAATTACATGTAATCTAATTACAAGTCAAGATAATTTAGGACTGTAATTTGGAATAAGTCAATTGCAAGTAGTTGGTGGTTGAGAGAATTTCTCAATTTAATTGGGATCCTCCCACCTTTTTCTCATGACCTCTCTCCTATAAATACTTGAGAGGGTCCTTTGTAATTTGTATCTTTTTGGCAAGCAAGAAAATTCTACAGAATTTTGTACTCATAAATACTTTGAGCTTTATAGTTATAAGTTGTTCTTTTTCAAGTAATATCAAAGAGTTGGAAATTTCAGACTTTGTGTTGAAGTCCTACTTTGCATCCATTGTGTTCTTATGTCATTTTGGAGCATTACTTTGTGATTATTTGGAGATTGTGGAAGATTGCTAAGGAGAGCTTCAATTAAAATATTTGTAGACTTTGTGTTGTAAATGTTGAAGGTTGAATTCATAATTTGAGTTTAAAAGTTAAGAAGAATTGCAAGTGTTTGTGCTCGTAATAATTTCCATTTGTAGTAGTTAATAGATACATCATACTTGCAGACTTTGTGTTGTCTTGTGTTGTATATTGTCATTAGATTATCTTTCAAAAGGGTAGATATGATCTCATATTTTCAAGACTTTGTGCTTGAGATTGTTTTTCCGTCCCGAAGGAAGTGACGAAAGTCTTTGAGCTTTCAGGAAACTTCATTTCCTTTCTCTTGATTTTATTGCAAGCTGCTGTAAAGGTTTATTTAAAAAGTTAATGGTACTTTTCTATGAAGAGAAAAGAATTAATCTTTCCTGAAACAAGAGGAAAGGTTATCGTTCCACCCATATTTGTTTTAGTTAGTAGGAAAGGGGGAGTCTTTCCTTAATTAGGATATTTTTATCTCACACGCTTTGGCTGAAACCACCATTTTGCTAAAATTCACAAGTTTGCAAAATATTCATCCAACAGTTTTTGGCGACTCCGTTGGAGATACGAACGCATTTGAAAACATGTTGCTTTCTTTTGAAGTCTGGTATTCTTAATCTATTTACTTGGTTTTTGATTCAGCTTATACACTAGAAGAATTCATTATTACGTTCATCGTAAGAAAGGTCAAAGTTCTGAAGAAATATCTCTAGGTGAACAAGCTAAGTTTGAGTTGCTCACTAGTATATCCGCTCTTTGACGAACTACTAGTTTTCCACCATCGAAGAAGAAAAAGACTATTCCAAGTGAAGTCTCGCCTTTCTTTTTGAAGTCGTTAATATCCTCCATTTCTATTATGGCTGTTGCTGCTGCTGCTCTTCCTAGCCCTTGGGGAGCAGCTTTTGGTCCTTTGGCTTTAACACCACCTCTTCATGCTCTTCCACAAGGTTCTCAAAAAAATATCCCTAAATTTTATGGAGATGGTAAACAACATCCAGATGAACATGTCAAGTCCTTTTATATGGCATGTGGTGTTCTTGGAGTTGAACATGAAGATGTTATTGTTCGCCTTTTTTTTGAAACTCTTCAAGCTATTGTAGCTGATTGGTTTTATAATTTGGCGGCTAGTGTCATTACCAATTGGGACACTCTCAAGACCAAGTTTGAAGAACGTTTCAAACCTGCTAAAGATGAACATGCTTTGTTGGCTCATCTGACTCAGATGAAGAAAGATACACATGAAGGCATGCGCGAATTCATTGCTAAGTTCAACAAATTAGCAAATAGAATTCCTATTACTTCTCAACCTACTCCTGCAAATCTTAAGAGTTTCTTCATCAATACTCAGCTGTCTGAAGTTAGTTTCTTGTTGAGAAGAGCTATTCCAACTGATTTGACCCATGCTCAAGCTCTTGCCATGAAGATTGAAGATGATTTGATCTTGGCTGGTAAAATTTGGAAGGATCCTAATCGGTTCAAGGGAAATTCTTCTTCTGAGTCTCCTGTTGCTAGTTCTACTGATCCTATGGTGCAAAAATTAGCCGATGAACTTCTTGCTTTAAAGAAGCAAGTTTCACAAGCTCCATATGCTACTCCATATAAGGATATTCCTAGAAGGATATTTCCTAATTCAACTTCAAATTATGTTGCTAAAAATCAGCCTAAGTTTCCTCCTCCTCCAGAAAGGCTTGCACTTGAAGCTCCTCCACAGAAATCAGCAATTGGATACTATGAGATTGATCAGAATGAACCTTTTTCTGCTGATTTTAAGTTGAAGATGATGTTGTCTTTTATCAAAGTGAAGAGGAAGCAGCTAGCGACTCCACTATATGGTTCATGCATTATGACAATTCAACACTAACTAATAATGATCATAGTCAAGCTTATGTTGTAATGACACGTTCCCAGACTTGTTTGGCTCAACAAGATGAAGATGCAAAGGCAAAGAGCAATGTTCAATTGCCAGTTACTATTGCTAAAAGAGGAACACCGCTGCCTACTTTTCCCAAAGATGCAGCGAAAAATCAAGTAATTTTCCTTATGTTTCTTCTAATGAGCCAAAGACTAGTTTATCAAATCCTAAATCACAAACTGAACATACTACTTCTGCATCCTTAGCAAATTCCTTTCAAGTTTTTGATATCATTGATCATGCTAGGAAGACCAAAATTCAAATGTCTGAAGTTGAGTATCTTCAAGCTAATCTTGACCAATTTGATAGATTGGTAAAATTTGTGAAGAATAAGGACACTCATCCTATTTCAAGCTCTATTGAAAATACCCCTGCTATTCAAGAAGCTAAAAATCTGCCTAATAACTTGATTACCATTCCCTCTTCAATCCCGGGAAAGATAGAACCCTTCTATATTTCCTTGCTTATCAATGGTTTTAAGTTAAGCAATTGTGTTATTGATTCTGGTGCTTTGGACAATGTTATGCCAATTAAGGTGGCTAATTGTCTTGGTTTAACCCTTACCAAAAAATTTGGTAGTTTCTATTCAATGGATAATAAACAAGTGCCCCTAATTGGGCAAATCAAAAATGTGCAATTTGCTTTTGCAACATTTCCTAATAAGAAAATAAAGATGACAGTCTTGGTTGTAGATGTTCCTGCTTCTTATGGTATGTTACTTGGGCATAATTTATGTAAGGATGTAGGGGGTGAACTTAATATGGACATTACAGAAGCCAGGATTCCTATCAAAGGCATTGTGCAGAAATTGGTTCCTGAAAAAGAAACTAAGTATATAGTGGTTAAATCTAATGATCCCCATGCACAAATTCTTTTTGAATCTGCTGGTTTTGGGAATTATTACCTCCATATTGATGAAGTTTCTGAGTTTGCTGAAGATTGGCCTTCAAGTGATTCAAATTCTCCATTTCTTTCAGCATGTGAAGGATCTATTGATATTGATGAAAACCAAGTGTCAGAAGTAAATTCTTCTAATTCTCAAAATGGAATTGAAGATGTTTCATCTTTAAATGTAGATGAGGATATTCAATCATTTCCTCAGTCATAAGAAGTCCATCCTCTCCTTTTGGAAGAAGAAAATACTGTTTCTCTCCAAAATATATCTATTTAAGAAGAAGGTAGTTCCAACAGTTCGAGTTCCAATGTTATTCCCAGTTCAAATGAAGTCTGGACTCTTGAGTTTGATGGTAGTTGTGTTGCTAATGGATCTGGAGCTGGCGTAGTTCTTATTTCTCCCAAAGGAGAAATTTTTCCTTATTCCTTCAAGCTGCAATTTGCTAATACCAACAACACAACAGAATATGAATCATTGTTGCTAGGTATGGTTGTTGCATTAAATAGAGGAATTAAGAATCTTCACGCTCAAGGTGATACATAATTAGTTGTTTGTCAAGTAAGAAATGTATATCAGACAAAGAATGAAAGGCTCAAACACTATTGCAATCTAGTGTGGGAAAATATTGAAAATTTTGATGCTTTCAGCATCTTAGTGGTTTCACATGAATTAAATGATAGAGATGATTCTTTGGCAGTTTTAGCCATGCTTTTGATTCCACATCTTGATTTTAATCAAGATAAATATATCATTGAATTGATCTATAGACCGAGTGTACCTGACAATTGGGATCATTGGCAGATTTTTAATGATGATAAACAGATTATTAATTTTCTGCAGACTGAAGATAGTTTTAACAATCTATATTTTGAAGGAAGTAATTCTTCTTCAGATTCAATGTCAGATACTTCATCGGAGCCAGATGAAGAAATTCTACAGCTGAAAGGTAATAAAATTCCTAAAGGATTGGTGTCACTGGAAAGAATTTTTGATAAGCATGATTGCTATATCAAAAGCCAACAACAGGAAGTAAATTCTAATTCTCACATGGGATATGAGAAATATAATATTGGATCTGAAGAAAATCCAAAGTTTGTCAACATTGGCAATAATTGTACTTCTAAAGAAAAAGATCAGTTTATTCAACTTTTACATCAATACAATGATGTGTTGGCCTATTCTTATGATGATCTTAAGTCTTTTCAACTTGAAAAAGTGCAACATGAAATTCCTTTGAAGTTGGATGTAGTACCATTCAAACAGAAACAACGCCAGTATAATACTAAAATCTCAGGTACTATTTACTCTGAGATTTAGAAAATGCTAGAGGCACGAATTATTTTTCCTATCCATCATTCAACATGGATAGCTAATATAGTTCCAGCTCGTAAGAAGAATGCAGAGATACGTATCTGTGTTGATTTTTGAAATCTCAATCAATTATCACTTAAAGAGAATTATCCCTTGCCAATAATGAATCAAGTGTTATAAACTGTAACTAGAGCTGAAATGATGTCTATGTTGGATGGATTTTCAGGTTATAATCAGATTGAGGTAAGCGAATTAGATCAACACAAAACTGGGTTTACTACTCCTTGGGGTACATTTGCATATCGCAAAATGCCTTTTGGATTGATCAATGTAGGAGCAACTTTTCAGAGAGCTATGGATTTTGCTTTCTATGGTATCTTGGGAAGATATATTGTGGCATATTTAGATGATCTCAGTGTCTTTTCAAAAGATCATGAAAATCATCTCTTTCATTTGCAAGATGTGCTAGAAAGATGTCGCAAGCATGGGATTTCTCTTAATCCTAAAAAGTCAGTTTTTGGAGTCACAGAAGGAAAAATTCTTGGGCATGTTGTATCCAAAGAAGGAATTAAAATTGATCCAGAGAGGGTCAAGTCTATTCAAAATCTTTCTTTACCAGCTAGCAAGACTGCAGTTCATTCTTTCTTTGGAAAGATTAATTTCTTGAGAAGATTTGTACTTGACTTTGCTGAGAAAACTCGTCATATCGTTGATATGATGAAAGGAAAGACCACTTTCCATTGGAATACTGAAGGTAGAGCTGATTTTTTTGAAATCAAGGATGCAATTGCTCATGCACCAGTGCTGGTTTGCCCTGATTACACTAAATATTTCATCATGTATAGTTATGCTTCTGAGCATACTATGTCTGCAAATTTGATGCAGAAAAATCAAGAAGGAATTGAATCTCCCATTGCTTTTATGAGCTGTCCTTTGAAAGCTCATGAACTCAAATATTCCTTAATGGAGAAGAATGCTTTTGCTGTGGTAAAATCAATTAAGTATTTCAGATTTTATATTTTGAATTCACATACTATTGTTCTAGTTCCTGATACAGCAGTCAAATCTATTCTGACACAACAAGATTTTGGTTCGAAAAGAGGTAATTGGGTAGCTAAGATTCAAGAATATGATCTTGAAATCAAGCCTACTAAATTGGTTCGTGGTAAAGGTTTGTGTCAGCTTATGGCTGAGAACAATTTAAAAGAACAAAATGTTTTTGATGACCTTCCTAAGGTATTTTTTGTTAGTACTACCGATGAATGGTACTCTAACATTGCCTATTTTCTGACCTATGGTGAATTCCCAACACATCTGTCATTTAAAGAAAAGAGAAATTTGAAGCTCAAAGCTGCAAATTATATTCTTTGGGACAATGGTTTATATAAACAAGCCATAGATGGTACTTTTCAATGCTGTGTTGATAAAGCTCAGCAAGATAGATTGCTAGAATCTTTTCATAGTTTGGCGTGTGGTGGACATTTCTCACCTCCAGTTACTGCACATAAGATCTTAAGAGCTAGATACTACTGGCCAACACTCTTTCAAGATACATATGAATGGGTGGGCAAGTGTGCGAAATGTCAGTAGTTTGTTGGCAAACAGAAGTTAGCAATGCTGCCTCTCAAACCAGTAGTAATTGAAGAACCTTTCAGACAATGGGGAATTGACTTCATTGGTGTTATTAATCCTTCTTCAAGTGTTGGGCATTCATATGTCCTTGCTGCAACAGATTATTTTATAAAATGGATCGAAGCAGTTCCAGTAAAACATGCCACCTCTGAAGTAGTGTGCAAATTTCTTAAAGAGAATATAATCGCCAGGTTCGATGTTCCATACAAGGTGGTGACAGATAATGCAGCTTCATTTTCCTCTTATGAGGTAACCCAATTCTATCTTGATTATAGCATTATCTTGGCTCATTCTTCTGATTATTACCCTCAAGGTAATGGTCAAGTGGAATCCAGTAATAGAAATTTGGTTACCATAATCCGTAAGCTGGTGGATGAAAATAAGAGAACATGGCACAAGGCATTGTTTGATGCTTTGTGGGCTAATCAAATCACACCTAAGAGAGCTATTGGCATGTCTCCATTCCAATTACTCTATGGGCTAAATGTAGAAGTTCCTATTACTTTAGAGCTTCCAACTCTTAAGTTGGCCAAGGCTATTGAAGATGACACATTTGAAAGCTCCTTAGATAAACGAATAATGTACCTTTCACAATTAGAGGAGCAGAGATCACAAGTGGTGGATCGTATCAATAATCATCAAAAACAAGTCAAGGCTCTTTTTGATAAGAAAGCAAAGCAGAGAGCATTTCAAGTCAGAGATCGTGTTCTACTTTAGGATAAAAGGAGGGAACCAAAAGGTATGCATGGAAAGTTTGATTCTCTCTGGCGTGGTCCTTTCACAATTCATCAAATTGTTGGTGAAAATAGCTTTCTCTTGGCCTATAAAGATGGTACTCCATTTGCACTGCCTTATAGTGGGCAGCATCTAAAGCACTACTTCGAGTAAAGCTTTGGAGAAATTTTGTACATAAGTCTTTTGTCTTTTAGTCTTTTGGTCTTTTATTTTTGTTTCATTGTTTTTGAGTCTTTTTGTTTTGCTTGACTTCATAACCTAGTGGATACTAAGGAACTTGGAGATTCTAGATTCTACTACCTTTGCTTGTTTTTTCAATTAAAGGCAGTTCCCCAGTCGGAGCCAACTGTTGTCCCAAATTTTTGACTTGTTAAGAATTTGGGATAACCTATCAAAATTTTGATAAATTTTGAAGATTTTCTCTTCTAAGGCACCTATTACGGGGTGCAAAGATTAGAAAATCTCAATTTTAGGTCTATAGTCCTTTGGGTTAGCACTTTTTATTTACTCTCGTTCGTTTTCGTAAAATTCTGAGTCATTTTTAGTGTGTTTTTGGTCAATTTCGGGTTTTTCTGACATCACTGCAAGTTGGAGATTTAGCTTCTTGTTGCAAGTTAATAATTGGAACTTTTCATCTCCATTGCAAGTGTTTTTGTTTTTAATTTTCTTTTTAAAAATCCTTTTAGGAACTTTTTGAGTAACTTGCAAGTGTAGGAACTTTTTAAGTTCTTTGCAAGTTACTTTTTCATTTAAGTTACTTGTAATGACTCTTAAAAGTTCCAATTTCACTTAAAGCACTTGTAACTACTCTAAAAAGTTCCTATTTCTTTTATTTTTACTTGTAATGACTTGAAAAAACCCTGATTTTAATAAAGAACACTTGCAATTGCTCCTAAAAGACCCGATTTCTCTTAAAGTAACTTGCAATTACTCCCAAAAAGACCTGATTTCTCTTAAAGCAACTTGTAAAATGCCTGCAAGAACCCGATTTCTCTTTTGAGTTATATTTTTACTTGCTTTGAGCCCTCAAAAACCCGACGCCATCCATGAAGAGAGCAGTTCGAGTTCTAGTTTGCTTGTCTACCTCATTTCATGTAGATTTTGTAGATCTATAAGCTTGAAAAACGGATTCTCAGCTGCAATAAATTGAGTTATCTTCTTTTACTAAGTTTACTTATCATGCCTAGGGTTTTTCCATCATCATTTCGGTTTGCAAACTCTTTTGCAGGTATGTTCTCTTTTACTTTCTTAGTTTCTTCTTGTTTTAATCTGTTTGTATTGTGTTTTTATGGTGTTATTGTCTGATATACATCTTATAAGTAAAACGTTTTACTAAAAACGTCTTTTTCTTTTCATTTCTTATGCCTTTCTCTCCATTGATAAAACGTGTTTCTTTTATTTCCAAACGCCATACGCCCTCATTCATAACACATTTTTCTCCATCCATCTTTTTCCATAAAAACATGTCGCCCCATTCAAAACGCCTTTTCATATTTCAAATGCTTCCATTTTGTAAAGCACATTTTCCTTTATTCCATTTGAGGCCTTTTATTATTGAAATGTTATTCTTCAATATAGCTGAAAACACATTTTTCATTATTCACACATCCTCCATTTTATAAAGACGTCTTTCTTTCATTTGCTGACTTCATTCACTTCTCATTCATCTTTCATTCATATACTATTAGCCAAATACGTGTTCTCTTTCATTCCATTTCCATACGCCTTTATCAGTTGAAAATGCCTTTCATTTTACCTTCATTTCATTAAAACATGTTTCTATTTTAAAAGCTATTTTGCCTCCATTTTAGTAAATAATGTCATTCATTATTTGTGAATGCTATTTATCTTTCATTCCATTCTATTTCATTTACATTTTCCCTTCATCCCATTCATTACATACCCACATATCCTTCCATTTCATCTCATTCCCATTTCCTTGAAAAGAGAAAATATAAAAATTGCCCTTGCAGGAAAATCGGGTTTTTGCCCACTCATTGCAAGTAGGAAGTTTTAATAAAGAATGCAGCTTAAAAAAATTCAAAATTTACTTGCAATGACTTCCTAAAATCCCTAAATCCATTATTCACTTGCAATGGCTTTTCAAAATCCCGAAATGCACTATTCACTTGCAACCAACCTTCAAAATCCCGAAATGCCTTATAAATGCCTAAAATTTGGACTTTTTGACCTTGACTGCAAATGCGAGTTGAAAGTTTTGACTTGCACCCTTCAAAGATGCAATTTAACTTTTCAATTTTCCATGAAAAGCACATGTCCCTTTCACTTGCAATCAACCTCCAAAGATCCAAAATGAGTTATAATGCTCATTTTTTTCCCTCATACAGCAAAAACACCATTTCAAGTTAGAGACTTCGCCATGTCTACACCTGTAAATGTTGATGATGTCTTAACTTTATGGAATTTTCATCGCAGCCTTGCAGATTCTTGTTTGATGACAGAGGAACCAGCTTCTCCACTGAACAAAAAGATGAAGTATAAATATGACAAGTATCAGAATGAGATTCCTCCTTCTCATGTTGTCTCGAACATTGAAGAAATCAGAGACACTGAGATTGGACATGTTGATATGTCTGAGTTTCTGAAGAGAACTGAGAAATCAACTTCTCATCATATGAAGTTGCTGCTGAGAAGTCACATCCATTTGGTTTCCTCTTTTCCTGTTGCTACCCTAGAGCCAGAGTTTGTCCTTGCATGCGCAGCTCATTTTGACAGAGAATCCAGATAAATTAAAGATGATGATGGTAACATGGTCATTAGGCTTGATCCAGAAACCATTAACATGATTTTCAGAGTTCCAGACTCGCCAATGTATTTAGACATCTCAGTAAAGAGTGCCCTTGATCATTATGAACAAAAGAAAGAAGATTGTATACAACACATTAATACTAAATGGCTTTTGAAGCATCAGACTTGTGTGTCTCAGTGGGGCTAAGTTGTATCGATCTGAATTCAAAGAAGAGGTCAATGATATAATCACACTCTTGAGCAGGATAATGGGGTTGAAATTCTCTAATGTCTTTGAGAAATGGATGTACAAATTCATAGTGGTGATAAGGAAGGAAAAACACCCAATCTTTTGGGGAGAAATAATCAGCGATAGTTTATGTGAGCAGCTTGCACAAGTCCCTACTACGCCCACATTTTACATGAATTCCTATCTAGTTTACATAGCAGCTTCATTGAGGCAATTTCTAGGCCTTTCTACCCAAGGAGATAGATCACTAGTTCCAGTTTGGGAGTACTATGATCAGTTGCCTTTGAGACCAAGCAGAATTCATTACAGAAGAGTCCAAGACACATTCTTTGGTCATTTTATGTGTCTATTTGATAAGACCTTGCAGAACAACAGAGTCTCTGATGTTGCTTGGAAAAAGGTTAATGAATATGGTTGTCTCTTTCTCCAGTTTCCTACTTTTACCTACATGAGGGTTGGTTGTTTTGAAGATCAACCATACATGCTTTCGAGACATCCAACAGATAAAATCATTCTAATGGAGCTTGCAAGGCAATTGATGATAGTACATGCACGGCAAGTTGTACAACATAAAACTGGAGTAAGTATCTCCTCTCATAATCCATTGTAGATTGGGAGATACTCCTTGAAAACTACCTCAAAAGAAAAAGCAATGGAAACCAAGATTCAGGAGATCAAATTAAAAAGATTCAAGGCAAGAACAGATTTTGATTACAGAGGAATGAAAGACAAGATAAAGAGAGCCTTCACTCATGTACATCGCCTTGAATATATTTGGGTAGATCTCTAAACAGAGGACATCTATAAAATGGACTATTGTAGACTCATAGTTGAACAAATCATAGATCTTAATCTGACCTTGATCCCAGAAGGAGTAATTGATGATGTGCAGATTTTAGATCCAGAGTATGAGGAACAAAGGGTTGCTGACACTTCTATTCCAGCAATACAATGGTCTCATAAAGAATCAAGTTCTATTTTTAACAGATTTCAGTCAGTCTTGGCAAATACTAATTCTTGGCTCAAGAGTATAGGTGTCAAAACTATAAAAATTAGGTTTAATGATGATGATGATTCACCTAGAACTGTTGGATTGAAATAAGAAGTTAGAGATAAGTCCAAGGAAGGTGCTTCCTCTTCAAGAACTAGAATCAAGTTGAAAATTAGTCGTGTTGTGGAAAAGCCTTTGGATAAAACAACATTAAAAGGAAAGGAGGTTAAAGAGATGCAGATCCAAATCATCGATCAACAAGAAGGAGAGGTTCTTGAGTCTCCTACTGCTCTAAGTATGATGTCTCCACACATTGATGCTGCACCAGTATCAATATTGTCTCCCATGTCTCAAATTGATAGTGATGTTGATTCCTTCTCAATGGTTTTTGTTCCTCCTATTGCTCCTACGGAAGTTGCTCTTCATACTTCAATTTCATCCACATTGACCACTTCTATGGAAATCATGCATGATAATTTGGAGAATGTTTTTGATGCCAATCTGATGTATCCAATGGCATCACAGATGACACTTCCAGAAATAGATACATCAGCTGCAAGTTTTGATTGCTTTATGGCTAATGCTGATCATAATACCCCATCCAAGCAAACTTTTGTTGCAATTCAAACTGAGACATCTCCTAGAGTAACGACTGTGACACAAAATGAATTTTTTTCTGCACAAACCACAATTGTTGTTTCAAATGAAAATACATTGGATCTTCCTCCATGGTTGAGTTCAATCACTTTAAAGAGAAAGAAACAGGAAATCTCTCCAAATATATTTGATTTCCAGCAGTTGAAGAAATCAAAGCCAAAAGTTTCAAAGAAGGCTAAAATGGTTTCACGGGTGGTCGTGGACAGCAATAGAATGAAATATGCAGAAATAGCTGAACCTCTTGCAGACAAGTCACCAGACGAGATGCAAGTATCCGATTACAAATTCACCAGGGTGGATTTAGGCAAACAAACACATGCTAGCATGATGCAAGATGCCCAAATTCTAGTAACAGTCTTGACACACAGTTATAATGAACTCTTGGCAAAGAAGGAAAAGCTGAAAGAGGAGAATGCACAACTTGTTTCGGTAATTCAAAAGATTACCAACTCTTCAGAGCAAGTTAATCTATTAAATTCTTTTACCTCTGAAGAATTAGTCAAGAAATTGGAGAAAATTGCACAAAAGGCCAAAGCAGTTGATTCTTGGGCGGCATAGCTGATTGATCAAGGCATACCAGTAATTGATAAGACATTACAAATTTTGAATAATGTCAGAATAGCAAGAGTAAAGATGAATCAGACTTTGGAAGATTTCAAGCAAAGTTTGGATTCGCTTGAAAAAGATTTACAAATTTGGCTTGAGATGGATCAAGTCAAGCTAGAAATTCTATGCAACAATTCAGTCATACCAAACATAGAAAAATACATAAAATTTGAAGAACTCATGACAAATAATTCATTATTTATTCAGGATCTCATCAAAGATGTCCAAGCTACACTAGAAATGAGTGATGAAGTTGAGCAGGACATACTTTCTAGCTTTGAGAAAATCCCTTGCAGAATTTTAAATCATGAAGGACAATTACCTGCAATTGATGTGGTTACTACAGAAATGGCAACAAACCTTCGTCAAGAGCCGGAATCAGAACAGTTTACCATGGACTCAATTCATAAATTTATTAATCATCGAATGATCCTTGATAAGATGCAAACTGTTTATGAAGAACATAGAGAAGCAACAATAAGGTATTTTGATGTAATCTTGAAGACTGTTGTGGTTGCCAAGAACACACTAGGCCCTGATCCAGATGAGTTGTAAGAAATTATCAACAAATTTCAGTCTTTCAAAGCTAGGACTAAAATGGAATAAAATGTTTTATCTTTATGTATTTTGTTTTCGATAAACTACATGTAAATTTATTTTTTAATCGCAAGTGTTTCTTTCACTTGTAGTTTTGTAAATTGTAATTACATGTAATCTAATTACAAGTCAAGATAATTTAGGACTATAATTTGGAATACGTCAATTGCAAGTAGTTGGTGGTTGAGAGAATTTCTCAATTTAATTGGGATCCTCCCACCTTTTTCGCATGACCTCTCTCATATAAATACTTGAGAGGGTCCTTTGTAATTTGTATCTTTTTGGCAAGCAAAAAAAATTTTGCAAAATTTTGTACTCATAAAGACTTTGAGCTTTATTGTTATAAGTTATTATTTTTCAAGTAATATCAAAGAGTTGGAAATTTCAGACTTTGTGTTGAAGTCCTACTTTGCATCCATTGTGTTCTTATGTCATTTTGGAGCATTACTTTGTGATTATTTGGAGATTGTGGAAGATTGCTAAGGAGAGATTCAATTAAAATATTTGCAGACTTTGTGTTGTAAATGTTGAAGGTTGAATTCATAATTTGAGTTTAAAAGTTAAGAAGAATTGCAAGTCTTTGTGCTCGTAATAATTTCCATTTGTAGTAGTTAATAGATACATCATACTTGCAGACTTTGTGATGTCTTGTGTTGTTTATTGTCATTAGATTATCTTTCAAAAGGGTAGATATGATCTCAAATTTTAAAGACTTTGTGCTTGAGATTGTTTTCCCGTCCCGAAGGAAGTGACGGAAGTCTTAGAGCTTTCAGGAAAATTCATTTCCTTTCTCTTGATTTTATTGCAAGCTGCTGTAAAAGTTTATTTAAAAAGTTAATGGTACTTTTCTACGAAGAGAAAATAATTAATCTTTCCTGAAACAAGAGGAAAGGTTATCGTTCCACCCATATTTGTTTTAGTTAGTAGGAAAGGGGGAGCCTTCCCTTAATTAGGAGAGTTTTATCTCACACACTTTGGCTGAAACCACCATTTTGCTAAACCTCACAAGTTTGCAAAATATTCATCCAACAAAGATATAGATGGGGAACATTACCATTCCCCAACATAAGGAGCTGCCACCCTGTTGCAAGGGCCTTCCAAGCTTTGCGAAAAATACTTTCCTCATCCGTGGAATCTTGAAGTGAAGTGCCACCATCATGACTCTTCAGTTGATTTTTTGTTTCTTTATCGTATTATTGAAAGAATTTACAATTTTTTTGGTTAGTTATGGGTGAAAAGAAGCGGTTACTCACCCACTTATATATACTTGTATTTGGATCAAAAAAACTCTCTAGCTTATTATTCAAGAACTTGATATTAAATGCTTTGAAATATAATTATGAATTTTTTTCTAATTGAAATCACTAGTTGTTAGTGTGCATCTAGTTTATGGGGATAGTTTGAGAATCTTAAATTTGTGTGTTTAAGTTTTTTTCTTACACTTATTCCTATTCCTATGTGAATGTATATGTGTTTATCTCTATAATCAATTTAATTTTATATATAATATTGGGTTAATATTTCATAATTAGATGAACTTATGCAAGCTGGTCTTTGTGTCGGTATTTGTATCATCTTTTCATTGCATTTGATACTAGAATTCTTTCCATTATCGGGTTTAGCCTTTACTACTTTTTGATTAGCACATATTAGATTTAATTTATGTTTATCTCAATTCATGAACATCTTATGAGGAAGTTGTACCTCTTCAATTCAAAGGGTGATTTCTTTCTCAAAGGGAGCAATTATCCAGAGCTATTGGAAGCAGTGACAACTTTCAGGAAAAGATTCAATATCGTTAAGTGAAATCTCAAGGTGCCCAATCTGTTAGCCAACACTTTGGAAACTTCTTCAAAGGCTTTATGTCCCTGATTGTGCTCCTAGGAACCTTAACATTCTCTTAAGTATCCCTTTGTGTGAACCATAAAGGTCTCCTAACAAATGTAGAAATGGCTAGTCTCTTATGAAGATTGTTCTTCTAAACTAGAAACAACTAATATCTTTGGAGACAAAGATCCAACCTTTGGAGCTTCCTACTCCTTGTCCTCAATTATTAGAATGAGCTCATGGGACTTTTTGGATGTAAATTCCTCCTCAAAATTTGCATCCCTACTAACTATTACCTTCCTTTACTTTGGAATATAGACCCTATATGTTGTAGAAGTCTCACTATAACCCACAAATAAACCCTTCTTGTTGAAAGGTTCCAATTTGGTCCTCTTTTTTAAAAGTACATCTATATAAAATAGACAACCAAAGATGCAGAAGTGAATCACTTCTAGTTGAACACTATGGAATGCCTCCACTAGTCTCTTGTCCTCCAAGATCATGTGAGGGCATTTATTTTGGATGTAGACTGCTATGTTACATGTTTCTACCCATAGAAACATTAGTAAGTCCTAGTCATGAATCATGGCCTTAGCATCCCTATAATGGATTTTTTTTGCTTTTCAACCCCTTTCTATAGTAGGTTGTATGGAACAATTAACTCCCTCTTGATCCCAACCTCCTTATAAAAACCCTTGAACTCCTTGGAGGAATAGTCACCCCCATTGTCTGATCTCAAGACCTCGATCTTCTGGTCTAATTTTCAACTAGAGCTTTGAAATTATAAAACTTGTTAGAGCAATCATGCATTAGATAATAATTAATTAATCTTTAATTGATTATTAGTCTAATTTATTCTTGTGCACTTAAGCTAAACTTATTAGTGTTTAATGCTTTTATTAATTGAGTTAATATTAGATCATTATGTCTCATCTCATGTGATGTTGACACTTGTCATGATTTGATCCCCTTCTCATTTAGAGCTTTGCTCTTATAAGCATTCAACCCTCATTGTAAATATCTCTTGGATATTATCTTGAGCTTTCATATCTTCTTGAAAGTCTCTTGCTTTTATGGCTTTTTTCTTGTTGAAGAATATTGCACATAGTGTTTGTAGATCTCTTGTATGGAAGGTGTATTTGTTTGTTGTTTGATCTTGTGGCTTGTGGTTTTCCGCTTGTTTCACAATTCTAACATGGTATCAAAGTGTGGATTTAGCGAAACCCTTCTCGATTTATGAGGCTTTTTTTCTTCAACAAGGGTTGCAGGCTTTAGATCTAAATTCTCTTTTCTTTTTTTGCAAATTTTGGAGGTGGGCATTTTTTGAGGCATTTTTATGTGAAAAGGACCTAGCCATTGGATCCAGAGCTGTCGAGAAAGTCAAATTTGGCTTTTGTTTCGCTTGATTTCAATTCCTAATGCCAAATCTATGAGGTTTTGAAGCAGTTGTTCTTTTTCAAAATCTGGAGGGTAGCTATATTTTTAGGTCTAAAACGGAGATTTCCATCACGCTTAGAAGGCCCAAAAACCTTAAGATCACTTGTCAAATCCAATTTTGGTGAAGTTGGCCTTCGAGGCAAAAAAAAATTGTACAAGAGCTCGTACAGCCCCTGTACTAAATTTTGTGCACGCGGTTCAAAAAAACTGGTTGGCATTTATTTTTTTAATTTCTTATTTTTAGAAATTTAAAAAAAAATCATTCAAATTGCTTTTTTCAAAAGTGCAGGGGTTGGAATTTTTATTGGGGGGCGGATTTTTAAGAAAGGAGGCACATTTATATTTTCTTGGGTGGCGAATTTAATTGTGAGTATCGTAGGGTACCTGCGGGCCCTGTACAATACCTACAACCGACATCTTTGACCACCAGCAACTCCCTCAAACTGCCAACCAACAAGTTTTTAAAATACTAGTAGCAATATTTTTCCGACAAAATTTTCATGTTTCAGGCGGCAACGAAAAATTTTCAGTGACATCATCTCTTTTCCAGGGTTCGACGAATATTCCATTGGGGTCAAAGCATATTCCGTTCACCAATTTTTTCTCAAGGGGCTGAATTTTTTTCCACCAATAGGAAATATTCTGCTGACACCATGCTGACGTTAGCATGATGTCATCAGTACGGATGGTACCAATGGCCCCTTTGTCCCCTTCTTTGGCCTCTAGGGGGCAATTTTTTTCTTTTGGCCATAACTTGGGCATACGGTATCATTTTTTAGCAAACTAGATGTTGTCAGAAAGTTGGTTCCACCAAATTTCCAGTGGTGTGGGTCTCATCGCTTTATTTTGCTGCTAGTGCATTCTTCAGCCTATTGAAATCAAAGGAGCTATTTTCACTCCTAAGCTCATAACTTTTGACCAGTTTCACTGTTTTTCACAATTCCAGCGGCGTTCGAACCATCTCTCAGAGCTCTTCAATTCCATCCATGCAATTTTTCCAGATTGTTATCCATGTATATTTTATTCATATTTTTTTTGTTTTCGCATTCTAGTGAATTACTTGGATGTTTTAGCCCCTAGAAACTTTTCGTTTGCATGGGATGACTCATTTTTGGCTGTTCTATATGTATTTCCAGTCTTGTGTCTTTTTTTGACATTATGAGATTCCATTGTAAGCACTTATGATTTTGTAAACACATTGGGATAAAGTGCCTCTGTAAATGCACCTATATTATGGGATCTTTCACATCACTTTGTGCCCTCTTGTACTCGCACTATGACATTAAGTGTCAAGGGGGTTGATGTTTGCCTTTGTTTTGCCTTCATATTTTTCTCATGCGTGTGTGCCTTGGTTTGTGCACCCTTTATATCTGCTTGTACTTTCATGTTTGCACATTCAGATGTTCTTGGTTCTTTATCATGCACTACATTTTGGCATCCAATTTCAATGTACTTGTCACACCTCTCCCTTTTTAGTATTATAGGGGGGTTTCTACTATTAGTGCTACTGCTTCTTTGGTTTCACATTGGAGTGAGCTATGTATACAGTATTTGTTCCTATGTACTAGGCGAATGTAGGGCTAGTTACCCATGCATTTCGGTGAGATGAAGCACTTACCATATGGAAACTCTTGAATTCCTATTTCTGGAGGCAACCTTCCTTTTTTCACTTGATCAGTTCTTCTGACTATTGGTAGTTGTGCCATCCATATCTTTGAGTTCTTGATGTATGCCTTGGTTTTCCATCAAATTCGAGTAGTGTCGTTGGGGGCACTCATATAGATTCTTGTCTTCTTGATCTTGATCATCATCTGTTTTAGCGGAGATTCTTATTTCGACATTACAATAATCATTCTTTGACAGTGTTTGTAGCTTCTTCATGCTTTAGTGGTGTTCTTTTTGTTCATCCTTTGTGAACCTATCTTTTGGGACAACCTTGCCTTGTTTCAAGGCTTCTTCAGTCCTTCACTTGGCTTTCATCTCTTCTTGGAGTGGAGTTTTTCCCACAAGGTTTTCTCTATTTCTCCGCATTATATAGATCTTCTATTTGTACATAGGTACCTTATTTGGCCTTGTTTGTCGGGAACCATCATGCATTCCTTTTAGGGTTTTTAGCTACTCCCTAAGTTCATCTTAACGGGGGGTTTTAGAGTAATCATGCATTAGCTAATAATTAATTAATCTTTAATTGATTATTAGTCTAATTTATTCTTGTGCACTTAAAAGCTAAACTTAGGAGTGTTTAATGCTTTTATTAATTTAGTTAATATTAGATCATTATGTCTTATCTCATGTGATGTTGACGCTTGTCATGATCTAATCCCTTTCTCATTTAGGGCTTTGCTCTTATAACCATTCAACCCTCATTGTAAATATCTCTCAGATATTATCTTGAGCTTTCATATCTTCTTGAAAGTCTCTTGCTCCTGTAGCTTTTTTTCTTGTTGAAAAATATTGCACATATTGTTTGCAGATCTCTTGTGTGGAAGGTGTATTTATTTGTTGTTTGATCCTATGGCTCGTGATTTTGTGTTTGTTTCACAATTCTAACAAAACTTGCTAAAGACCTCATCCTTGGTCTTTAAGAGGTAGATCCAAGTCTCGAGAAAGAAGACATCAATAAAAGAAACATAATAGATACTTCTTAAAATTGATGCTACTGATATCAATCCACAAACATCTAAATACAATAAGCTTAGAATTTCCTTAGATCCATGCTCATTGCTTGGGAAAGCATCCTTGGCATACTTGCTAAGTGTGCATCCTCTACATACTCCTTGCTATTCAATACTGAAATTTGGAAGACTTGTGACTATCTCCCTTAGTTCAGATGCAATATTTTGTGATATAGATGACCCATCCCCTTGTGCAATAACTGACACAAATTCACTATCATGAACTAGATCTAAAATAGGTTCACCCTGTAACCTATATATATTGTCTTCTCTAACCCCATTACATGTTATAGGGCACATTTCGAATAGGTACACTTTTTACTAGAAGTGAAGCAAAATATAATAACTCAAACCACTTCCAACAAATTCACACTAAACTTGTGTGAAAGTTCCTATTCAAGCTAAAAACTCAACAATCTAATCTTCACCATTTGTACCATAGAAACAATTATCTTTTTCAAGTATTTCTTGGCATACCATAAGATAAAAGATATTTTCAATTCTCAAGATATTATCAAGGAAAAAAGGGAAAATATTGGGAACCCAAAAACATGTAGTGTTGAGTGTACACCATAAATTTTGAAATATGAATTTTTCTCATTAATTTTGAGAATCATGAATAATGATAAATATTTTTCTTTAATAATGTTAATAAATTACTATTTTAAAATAATAATAAAAATTCCATGCAATAAAACACAACTAAGATAAATAAGCCTTGATAATCCTACCATTATCTTTGTATGGGACTGATTGTTACACAAAATGATAACTAAAGTGTAAAAATTGACAATAGTACCCTCAGCTCTCCGTACTTTAGTTAAGTAACCTCATACAGGCACTTAGCATACTTTTTCCCAACTCAAGTGAGAAAGGAGCACACTAATCATGGCAAAGCTATCACAAAGTTTCACCTCAAGTCTAAAAAGTGGCAATATAATTGGGCTTGGAAGAGCCATTATAGGACTCTGCCTCAAATTTTAAAAGCAACCAAGTCATTGGAAATGTGTTCCTAGCATTTGAAAGGTATGGCAAGGACAATGTAAAGTTTCACCTTGCATTTAAAAAACGGGGTTAAGTAGTCATGAAATTCCACCCTAGTAGAGACCCCCAAGCATGTGCCTAGCTCACTGTAATCCAACAAAGAATGCTAAAACTGATATCAAGTGGCCAAAATCTAATAAAGGTGGAGCCTATGTCTAGTTAGTCAGCTACTAAAACTAAAAACAGATTTTGAAGCTAAAACATCAAAGTCTTTCCTTATAAATGAAAGTTAAATCATCATTCTAGATAAGCAATTCGCCCTTGGTGTGTCCAGCACAATTCTACATCCATTTTTTATTCATTGCAGGTTTATAAAACAAGGTTTTTGCACCATATCAAGGTGTTCTTGAAGGTCCAACAGTGCTGAAGATTATCGATGACATTATGCAGCATTTTCCAACAGAATGCCAACATAAATCACTGCTTTTTTCTATTGTTGCAAGGTTCCATTATCACTTACAGTCATAAGGGTTATTTCTCTTCACCTCAAGTGGACTATTATCATCATTCCTGAGGTCTTGAGACAGCAAAGAAGGTTCGTTTTCAAGTGATGGAGCAGCAAAAGACATGTTTCACTCATGAATGACAATGGTTTTGCATTGGTACATGGTTGCAATTCTCATAGCCCCTCTTTTTCAAGTATATAATCTTAAATTGCGGGCAATTCATGACAACAGTTACATTCAACTGATATTGCAGGTTTCCAATTTCCAAAATATGATAAAGTTACATGGTGGATTTGGAGTTTTATAAGAGATTTGTTAGCTTCAAGACAAAGAGCAAAATGCATAAAACTGATAGAGGGTCCTCAAGTGCAATTCGTTATTTTTAGTGATAGCTACATTTAGTAGTGACTATTTCCAATGTTCTATTTCCTGGTGAAGCTAGCTCTATTTTAGACCACTTAATTTTTATTAGTTGCTTAGATTTGGTATATTCTAAAGTAAATTTCGTACTTTTTTAATAGTTTTTGGAAACTTTGCTTTAAAAATAGGTGTTTGTTTTTGGACTAATTAATTCTTATTGATAAATCTTAAAAAGATTTTCTTTCAAAATTTATTAAAAAGTGTTTTGGGTACAAGTGTTAGTTAAGGATGGTTGATGTTATGTTTATATGTTGTAGAAATTGTTGTTGTTTGTAATTTCATCGATTTGAATAGATATGAATAATATGTGTAAAGTTTTGCATTTAAGTTAATTTATTCATCAACCCTGTGACTTCGCATGCAAACTAGTTGTTTTTAATCTTTCGATTCATGTATTGTTAATTGTTCAAGTTGGTATTCCCTCAAATCTTGTTTACATTGGAAAATTGACCTATGTTTTAGCTAACAAGAAGGTATTGTTTATATGTTTAGATTAGTTGTTCCATTCAATATTTAAAAATATTGCTTGCAAGGCATCTAGCTATTAATAGTCCAGTGCTTGTATCCAATACAAAAATATACACAGGTAATCATTTCCTTAATGCAAACCCCCTCGGTGAATCTTGTATAGTGTGAATACTTGTATATATTTTCTATATGTTGTACCCAAAATAATAAAAAATTGCTTCATCAAGGCATTTTGATAAAAATGGATAAAATCTTGTAAATTTTTCATCAAAAGTCAATAAAAGTCAAAGTCTCTAAAAATAGAAATTGTCTATTCTTAGAAATTCTTGAACGACAAACGAAGCATAGGGTTTTTGTGGGTTTATTGTCAAGAGGATACTTGCAAATTTTTGAAATTAGGGTTTCAGGCCCCTATTTTTAGAAAAACCCTAAAAATAGGATCTTTCCAAAAATTACTCAAAATGATTTTCATTGGTTTATTCTTCATCACGATCACACTAGTCCAGTCAGAATCACAAAAAAATCAGTTTTGCTATGGTGGGTCTATTTCACCTTTTTAGAAGAAAAGTTAGGACCTCTTAGGTCACCAATGGAGGTTGGCCAGATACCAGGTGTCAAAATCTAAGCTTCAAATGCTTCATAGAAGAATCTATAGCGAAAGATGCTCAAAAAATGGTGAACGACAGAGGGGAATTTTAAAAGTTGAAAATTGCAGAAAATAAACTAAGTCTGAAGATGGACGTCTTACCTCAAAGAGGGTGTATAGGCTTCAATGCCTTAGAATACTTTTTAGTTTTTGTTTGTTACACATGCAACACAGTCAACATTTTTGCGTCATCAACAAATATGCTCAATGCAGTCAACATAGTCAATGACACGGTGAATGCAAAGCGCAAGGAGAGTAAAATCATTGAAAATGACTGCCAATTGGAGCCAAAAGCACCCCTACAGGCTAGGGGTGCCCATGAATTCAAGGGTCTAAATGCAGCTGTTGGGATTTGTAGTTTTGGGGGTCCTCCTCAGAATTCTTCCAACTTCGCAATGATTCCAACATCCAAATCACAGGATTGGCCAAACACTCACAAACGAAGATCAAACCGAAAGTACTGAAAGCTAGCAAACTCAAAATTGATGAAGTTTGAAGAGCAAAAGCGCCCCTATAGGCCAAGGGCGCCCAAGAATTCAAACATTTAGAAGTCATTTTTAGAGTTTATAGCCTCCAAGCAATTCATCCTGGTTTTAGTCTAGCTCCGCAGTGAATCCAATTGCCAGCTCAGAAGACCTATCGAACGCTGACAAATAAAGATCAAACAGACACCCAAAATGAAGGAAAAGTTGAAAACCATGAAAATTGGCTAACAATGAGCAGAAATGCACCTTGCTAGAAAAAGGTTCCCAACCTTTTGGAGCACCAGTTGCAGCTTTCAGGTTTCACAACTCCCAAGAAGTCCTTCTCAGTAATGATCAGGCTTCATGATGAGTCTGTCAACAAGTTCACCGGAGCAGTCAAACATACAACAATGAAGGTCAAATTGGAGCATTTCATCAAGGGTTACAAAGTGAAAATTGTGTCTCAAGAAACACAAAAGCACCCCTACAGGCCAGGGACGCCTAGGAAATTGAGCCTCCTAAAATAGTTTTTAGAGCTTGCAAAGCCAATCATCCTTTCCGAAATTCTTCCAGCTTCGTGATGGATTCAACATCTAGTCCACAGGAATCATTAATCACCGACAACTGCAGATTGAGGCACGGGAGGTCAAATTGAAGAAACTGAAAAGCATCCAAAAATTGGTTGTCTGGCAAACAGAAGCACCTTATCTCAAGAAGGCACCTAGAAATTTGAGTCATCAGAACCACTTTTTAGGCTTCGTAGCTTCCAAGAACATCTTCTCAAATTTGATCATGCTTCGCAGTGAATATGTCAGCCAAACCTCAGGATAAATCATACATCCAGAATCAGGGGTCAAATGGAGGTAGTTTATCAAAGAAATTTTGAAAATCTTCAAAAATATTCCAACATTGGCAAGGTGGCATCCAAGTCAACTCCAGTTATAGGGTTTTGAAGACATTCTCTTCCTCAAGACGTCCCAAAATTTGGGGAAATGCTTCCATTTAACTATCAATCATGCCAAATAAATCCTAAATCAGGGTTTGGATGCCCCAATTGATGCTTCCACCTCCAAATGATATTTAACAAGCATCTAGGCGTCCTTTCTCATTATTTTTGTAGGTTGACTCCAAACACCAAACACAAAATTTTGTTCTTATGGAATTTGAAGGATCAAACGACAAGGGTTTTCAACGTTCTTCATATTTTCAAGAATAGGTTGCACAGAATGACGCTTTTCCAGATTTCATATCTCTAGGCATCATTTTTCACAGGCAACTATTCATAATCTTCAACTTTTATTATTTTGGGTTCTCTTCTTTTTCAATCTTCTCTAAGATTGAAAATTTTTCCCATGATTTCTTCTACTTCTATCTTAGGTTTTCTTGCATGTTCGAGCAAAATCAATATTTTCACAAATCTGACCTTCTCAGTTCATTTTGCACAAGATTGGCCACAAAACTCACATGCCATTTTTTTCTAGAAAAGTTGCCCTATTGCCTCCAATTTTTAGGGTTTCTGAAAAAATCATCTTTTTTCAAAAACAAACAAATTGGGTTTGTTCAGCACACAAGCACCTACAAAAACAATGTGTCAAAAAAATTTGAGGAAAAATTGCCTTGCTACCTCTACCTCTGAGGGGTTCTTGCATGTTTGTGAAAAAGTCATTTTTAAAAAAATCTGAACTTCTGGGTTCATTCAAAAAGATATTCTCAACAAAACCCATGTCTCAGATTTTTTCATAAAAATTGCCTCTCGGTGAAGCTATTTTTAGCCTCTGTGAAAAGTTGTTCAAGAATAGTCGTGTGCCCAATCATTCTTCCAATTTTTCAATATGCAATTCTCTCAAGTTGAATTCAAGACCAAATCGATCTTGATTCACGATTTCATGAGAAGACTCGACACCAATTTGTATCAAGTGCATCCAATGGTTGATTTGGACAAATTGACAAGTGTAGACAACATCACACTCTAGAACTTTGAACGATTTGGGTTATGTGAGGCAGCCTCTTTCCCCATCTCAGCACAGAATATTGAATTTGTAATTTCTTGTGTAAAGCATTACAACCCCACTTCACGGGAAATCCAATTAGTAAATGGGTGAACAATTTGCAGCCTCAAGCCAAAGGACATAGAAAGTTGTTTTGCTATTCCACCATATGCAAACTACTTGATTGTTTTGGTTGAAGAATGTGAAAAGGAGTTTAACACGCTAAAGGAACAATGTCAAAAAAGAATGGTAGAAAAGTGGCTTAAAGAGAAAAGAAACAATTTTCCAAAGAACGTTGGACGTGGAGAATTCAAGGATGAGTATGCAATCATGATTACTCTACTCAACCATGTCACGGGTCAAGCAGAAGTGCACAAGTTTTAGCCATGGATGTATTACACCATGTCTGAACTTGTCAACAACAAAGAAAATTACGACTGGCTTGCTTTGATCGATGACACTCTTCATAGCTAGATGACAGGATTCTTCAAAGCCCACGAATTCCATACGGTTTCATACCTTGTATATCTTATAGCCTTCCTACCATTGGAACTCTGGGTGTACATCCAATTCATGAGCATTTCTCGCAGCTAGAATTTTCATAGTCAGAATGACACTTCAAGCAAATAAATGGCCTTTTCCTTATGCACACAGTGAGGGACCTTGATCACATTACATATACGCATTTCACCAGAAGCTAGATTAGCAATGGCAGATTGGGCTGATTGGTTCATCCAATTCCCCACATTTTCCTACATTTGTGTACATGGTTTCTTAGGTAGTCGAGCCATGGTACCCTATTATCCATCAAATAAGGTGGTATTCATGGAGTTCTTAAGGTAGTTGCATGAGGTACACACTTTTCTACATAATAAACACAAGTTTGCTGCCAACTTTTCTTTTCAAATGGGTATATACAGATGCAGATCAATAGCTGCCACCAAGTCAATGAGCAATGAAATGACAAAGCTTGATCTTAAGTTTCTCATAGAAAGGTGCTCATATGACCCTTGGGGTCTTTTGGCAGCTTGCCTTGGCAACAATTCTTCACATAAACCTACCATGGAGGATTATTGGTTTAGCTGTGAAGATGAGTTCAAAGTGCACAAGCACAATTACAACAGATTCACTCTTCCACATATCGCTAATTTCTTATCAGAGGATGTGGAAGGTTTATCAAATGATGATGGTGAAGTCACACTTCCCACATATTTCAGACATCAAATTGACTTGTAGCCACTTTGATCTGCTGATTGGTATGTCAAAGAGAGCACCTCCATTGAGGAAAGGACAAGCAAGGTTGTGAAGAACATCAAGCCATTCTTGGATAGCAAGAAGATGTGAAAGGTAGTCACTCCAATTACAGAGCCACCATCGGCTACCACCACACTACCTTCCACTTCTAAATGGAAACCCAGAGCGAAAGTGATGAGCAATCCTCCAAAGGGTTTCAAGAACTACATAATGTCAAGGCTTTCAAAAGAAAAGATGAAGGTTGCTTGTGACCAACAGATTAGTATGGGCTAACTACACTTGATCCATGAAGAATCGAAGCATAATTATGCCACTAAACATCAATCCAATAAGATCATTCAAATAAACACTAAACTAGGAATCCATTGAAAACTTAACATGTTAAACTATGAAAGCTTCAAAACACATACTCTAATCCATTGAAACTTATCCTATTGGAGGAGTGGTATTGCATTGATGTGGAATGGCGACCCTTTCCCAATCTTGTGGATAAATGAGCCTGTTCTGATCGATTCTATTCAAGAGAATCGACGAAACTCATAATAGATGTGTGATAAAACATGATTTAAAGCTAAATGAACATGATTCAAGCTATTTTAACATGATTTATGCTAAAATGATCAAGATGTGTGAGTGCAAAGATAATCTAAATGGATTCTAAGCTAAAAAGATTGAAACCCTAATTAACAAATAAGATACATGAATGCATCTATGTTAACATGGAAGCCATTAATGGAAGCTAAGATAATTAATGCAAGTAATTAAGCTGAAATGATACTAAATAAATGTTAAATATGAGTGTGAGTGTGAGTGATTTCAACATGATTTTGCTCTAAAAAAGGTGAATCACTTTGTCTCCAAATAGTGACCTATTTATAGGAGAGCAACTGAGAAATGAAGGGTTGAGATCAAAAAGGTTAATCAATGGCCAAGGATGGAGGACAGATGAAACATGGATCATGGATTCTCATCAACATATGAGAATTAATGATCACATGGATCAAGGAAAGAATCGAGGGCTCTCATTCTTTCAAACAAACACACTTTCAAAAGCTTTCCTAAAAGTTTGTTTTTAAAAAGAATATTCCCCTTTTTCAAATGAGTGAGAAACAAGAATATTCTTTGGAATATTCTCATGGGTGAGGGAAATAGATATTTATAAAATTAAAACAAAGTTTTAATGTGCAAAAGGGGAAGGAATATTGCATTTGGAGGAATGTGCAAAGGAGGAATATTCCCTTGCAAGTGGGGGGAATTAGATTAATTAGTAATTGATAATTAAAACAAAGTTTTAATTATGTCAATTAGGGGAATTTCATGATATTCATTAAATAAAGTGATTTAATGGGAAAGTGGAATGATATTTAATTAAATAACTTAGGGTTATTTAATTACATAAGAGGACTTTAGAGATTCAATTAAATAATTTGATTTATTTAATTTAATAGGACAAAATGTTAGTATGAAAGGGGATGAATTCACCTAATTAGGTCAATTAGATTAATAGATGCAAATGATGTCATTAATTAAATAGCTTGGCTAATTTAATTAATTAAGTGAAGAGGATGGATTTTAGGAGGAAATGATGTTAGTTACCAATGTGATCCATCGAGACATTTTTAAGTGTCTACATTTTTCCCCTCTTTGAAGCAATGTACTCGTTGCATTGGTTCAAAGACTGAAGTTGATTTTGATGCTAATTTTGATGCTGATGATGATTGCAAAAATGGATATCGATGATCTCTTTGAGATGTTGATAACCAAGCTAAAGTTGATTTTGATTGATAACATTGTTGAGGATTCACAACAATACAAGGATTGTGTTGAATAAAATGAGGATTGGTAGGGAAAGATATATCCCAATGATGATTGATTTGATAATTTGATCAAGATTTGCTAGCAAGGCTAGGAACAAAATCCATTAGATTATTTGATATTGATATGATCAAAAGATGGTTGTTTTCCCCCTCGAGAGATCGATCGAGGAATAAAGTGTTCCAATCAGGCTCATGATAGGTGAAAATCAGACTTATGCTTGAGATGCTTGAGATTTCAAGTTGCTTTTGAATCAAAGAGGTACAAATTTTTAGATTATTGAGTTGAAGATGATATAGATGTCCCACTATGCCCTAGTGGAAGAGGGATTGTTGGTGTGCTATCTCAGATATTGATGTAGAAAGATTTCAGGATGTATAGTCAATCATTGACTATTGGTAGCCTCGTGTATATTTTGATATATCACACATATTTGATACTTGGATATAATTGTTAGTAAAGATAGAAGACTAAGAAGAATAAGATGGATGGATTTACCATTGATTTTGAGACTGATTCAAAAAGTCTAACAAGTCCATGATCCACCGAGACTTTATTAGAGATGGTGACGAGAGATGGATCATGATGATTTGCTCATATCTTGGGATTGGGATTCTTCGTCATTCCTTATTTTTGATATAATTGTTACCTATTTTTAGCTACAACTCAAAACAAGTAGAGCCAAATTGCATTCATCACAGCAAGGTACAATTTTTTTTTTGCTTAAGTATTCATTCTATTCTAGAATTTGATAACTTGTGAATTTCAAGTGTTATTATGCAAATGTTTGTAACAAAGGAAGTCATAAGTTTGCATAGTAATGCTATTTTTATTCATATTGGAAAAACTGAAGTCCTGCACAAGCCGCAGGAGTAGCCAATTTGATTTTTATAATCAAATGATGAATACAAAAAAAAAGGAGATGTACACTATACAATTGAAGAAAATATAAACATAAGGAAAGGAGTGATTCATCATTTCCTGGAATGATGAATCATCATTTCACTCATGTGATGTCTCCTCGTATTCAGCTCCAGTTGGCAGAACTCCTACTCTAGTTCCAAAGGCACCTGCAAAATTGTTAAAATGTGTTGTTAGAGCAATGGAAAATCACTATTTTCCTCATGCCTACATTTCCAACAGGACTATAATCTACATCATTTCAAGCATGCATCAGATGATCAAATTAAAGGAACACAAAGTTCAATGGAAGCTTTCAGCTTCAATTAATTTTGCTAACTTGTTTGTTTAAATGTGTAGGAACAGGTATAATCATCATTCTGATCAACATATATGCTTATGAGTGGTGTGAAATGTGGCTCCCACAAGGGTTGAGCCTAGCTCATAAACAATGACATGGGACAACAATATGGAATAAGAGTAATTATCATTCTCCATGAATAAATAGTTGATCAAGTAACTTATTCCAACTTGATGAAAACATATTGAGCAAGTCATCTCTTGTTCATCATTTGAAATTATATCAAAGACAATTACCAATCATTAATTGCAAAAGCTATCATCAATGGTGGAACAATAATCATGATCAAGTGCAGACTCAATGTAAACAGATGATGTATATTAAGGTGTTTCTAAAAGCAATCTACCATCAATAGTAAATCATGGTCCTAAATGATGGTTATAGGCATAAGAATGCAAAGGTTCAAGGATGATCATCATAAGAGCATGAATACCTACTGGAGGGTAGTAGATCAAAGAAAGTGTTGATAACACAGTAAGTTGTAGGTCTATAAGACATATTTATAAGAGCAGCCTTTAAATTCATTGTATAAAGAAGATGAAACAAGCATAGGAGAAACAACAAAGATTGTTCTTTCATCAACATCATTCAATTGTCAAGCATTTAGACATTAATGCTACAAGAAATTGGTATACATTGCTACAAGTAAATGGTCAAACTGAAAGTTTTCAACAGCAACTTAAATGACCAAAGATCAAAATAATCAGCAATAGGTTATCATTTTTACCAAGTAAAATGCAAGAATACAATGTATGTTTGTTTTTTGGATTTTTCATTCATAATGTTGGACAAAAAGATAACTGAACTTCATAACAAGATTGCTACAAATAGAAACAAGTGACAGAAAAATCAAAAGATTGACAGTGGAATGAAGCAGTCATGATATGAAACTAATATTGAGTTTGGTAAATAGACACAGTGATAGTATTGAAAATTCTACAAAGAGTAGGGTAAAAACAACATGAACAAAATGATAAAATGCAGAATTGAATACAATGATGGCTCAACTCTAAAGGAGACATTAATACTATAGGTATGTGATTTTATAGAGATTTAATATTATAAGAGATCAAATAAAACAGAAATCTTCAAACACTACAGGAGATGAGGAGTATATATCTGTTGTAAGTTTCCTTGCCTCATAACAAGCATTTCCAAAGCAACATTCAAAGCAATATCTAGAGATTATTAATGCAAGGATTCATTATCAAAGAAATGCGATGGAATTCCTTTAAGCCTCAAGGAAGCATGAATAGGAGGTTGTATTGGAAGTCCCTTATTTGATGAGCCCAATCATCAAACAATGGATTTCAACAGGTCTATGAAATACCATGAAAGAAGGTTTCTTGAGCTGATTTTGTAAGATGGTGCAATTATTATCTAGGGTTTTGATTTTTTCTACATAGAAATCATATGGAGGCCACAACCTGAATTACTATTCTTCATCATTTTACATAGACAAAGAAAATACAGAAGTAATGGGGAGAAACCAGTAAGGTCGTGCCATACAGAGGAGATAAAGGAAAATATGAAGCTAGAGATGGCAAAAATAGAAGCATACCTCCTCCATTTTCCTTCAGACTGTGGAAAAATCAATAGAAACAGTGCAAAATCCGTGTTCCAAGCTTCAAAATATGCTTGTCCATGGCGGCCAGAAGCAATGAGGAAATACAGGAGGAAAATATATCAAAAAATGTGTTATGGTCGGGGCATACATGCCTGGAGATATTCAAAAATAAAAATACAGAGATCATTTCATGCCTAGTCCTGTGATGAAGAATCACTTACCAAGCAGTTTTCTCCACTAAGAGCTCAAGATTTCACCCAGAAAACCCCATCTCTCACAATCACCATTGAAAGATTTAGAAAACCCTATTCTACATGGCGGAGCAGCATAGTTCCTCTTCCAAAAAGTGTAAAACATGAATGGAGAAATGATTAGGGTTCAAGTGTTTTGACTTGAAGCCCTAATTCGAATTATTATGATTTTGTTTTATTTGGTTTTTTATAAAATCATTTCATTTTATTGATGTCGTGGTCTTGACTTTTATGTCAAAAAGCCTAATGATGTTAGGGGCTCGTGAGTCTTTGAAGTTGAATTCAAATTTATTCTTTGAATTTAGGATATTATGCTCTCGCATGGATTTAGAAAAAATCAAATAATCAATTAAATATTAAAAGTAATAATATTACTACTTTAATATTTAGACATATAATAAAGGGTGATATTATCAGATATCTAAATATTAAAATAATCATTTGTTGATTATCCTTAATATTTGATCAAAAGATTGCCTTTTAAATCCATACAAGGAAATATGAGTGAAGTTGAACTGAAGATCATGTGTATGCAGATTTTGATTATGAGTTTGAGTCTTGACTTCCAATCAAGGTGAAGGAAATTGACTTTCAGTTTCATTTTCATGCCACCTTTAGAGGAGTTTTCCAAAGGTTTTGTGACAGATTGCATGGAGTTATGACTTGACATGAGTTGTACACAGATCAGGGACAGTTTGGCCACGTATTCTTGTAGTTGTCATCAGTTGTGTGACCTCTTTTCATGCATTTTCATGTTTGCTCGTGGGAGAGTTTTATGAGGAGGTTTTTGCATGTTTTGGCCCTCATTTTTTAGGGATTTTCAGTGCATTTTGAGTGCTCTATAGTTCAGTGATGAGTTGAACTTGAGTTTGGATCATCATACACTCATTTTTGCATGAGTTTGAGCCTTCTTTTTAGGGATTTTTTCTTTTGCTCGTGGATTACTTTGGAGTTATCATTTTTACACTGAGATTGACTTTCAGTTTCATCTTCATTCCTTTGAGAGGCTTATTGTATAAAGTGAAATGACTTAGTCATTTTTCTCTAGTTCTTATTTTCATCTCTTTTGGCATACCTTTTGCAGAAAGACTAAGATTTGTAACTCAATTTTATTTACAGTTTAATACAGCAGTGAGTTTTGGTTTTCATTAATTTTGTCATTTGCAGAGTTTCCTTCTTTTCATTATCACTATTCAATATTAGCCTTCTCAGATTCAGGAGTTTTATATTTATTGAATGTTTAAGATGCAAATTTAATGTGCTTGATTTCAAGGCCTTTAAATTCCTATCGCATTCATGAATGCATGTACACGAAAGAAGCAATTTTAGTTACAGCTCATAAGTTGTGTTGTTAATTTATCCTCTGCTTTAGGTTGTGAAAATATCATTTTCCTTCATAAAGAATGGATTATTAGGCCTTCTGATGAAACACTTATGTAATTAGATTTCCCAATTTGAGTTGTGAAATGGATTCCGTAATAATTAGTTGTGAATCAATTTGCTCATAAATATCAATTAGGTGCATCACCAAAGTTTTAGTTTTAGTTCATGTATTCAGTTCAATCCCTCTTACCCTTTTCTCAAAGCAAATCATTCAAGTACCTAATTGATCATCATATAGGAACCAGCCTAGAATCTGGAGGTCTATCTTCACCATAGGAATACCCACAGCCTAAAGATAGTTCCCATATTTCAACAAATTGCTGAATTTAGTCATTCAAGCATTCAGGTGCAATCTAATTGACAACAATAACACGTAGACATGATGCATCATGGTACTGAGAACCAAGATGGCATTGTATCTAATGTAATGGACTTTGAATCCGCAAATAGATAGGATAGTTTTTGTTCACATCTTGACATACGAAAACCTCATTGGAATGTAGTTTAGAAGTTTAGAATATCTTGGACCAAAGCATATGCAATAGTCAACAATCTATTCCAAACGACTTCCCTACACACAACTAAGAAAGTATGCACCAAGATTATTTTACAAGAATTCCCACAAGCACAACAAATGAAAGATAATGATGGATGTCCCATTCCTTTCTCTCTAAATCATTTTGATAGACGTCATCGAGAGGTCCTCAAAGTGGGTCATTGAGATAAATAATAAGAAAATATCAAACACAAACAGTCAATGTTATCTATATCTCTTGCTAATTTAATATAGCTAAGGTGATTTCTAATGCTGATGTACATCACAGGAAGGATGCATCCTATGCCATGTTGATTAGGTGTTTTGATTAGGATAGGGTGTTTGATAAGTCGTTGAAACAAACTCCACTGACTCACTTAACTATGATTTAGACTTTAGATTTTGACACTTAGGTTTTCACTTTACGACTTGTGATACTTTCTTTCTACTTGTTTTTCCAAAGCTTGAAGGTGATGACATATTCTTTATGGGTGAAGGTTTATTACGGGTGAAAGTGAGATCGGATGGATGGTTTTGGACTTTTTGGAATATTTCTATGTTTTTGGTATTTTAAAAATGTTTTGAGGTTTTTTTTATCTTTTTGAAAGTTTATGTGGATGTTTTTTATTTTTGATTATTTGAGGTTGTTTAGGGTTTTCTCTAAGATATTTAATGTTTTTTTAGGTCTTTTAAATGTTTTCTGATGTTTTGGGCTTTTTCAATTTTCAAATGTTTAGGATTTTTGAGTTTTACAAATGTTTTTGTGTTTTCTAATTTTTAATGTTTTGAATTTTTTTATATTTAAATGTTTAGGATTTTTTGAGTTTCGACCAAGAACCTAACCTAAAAGACCTATCCTAGGGCCCTTGGGGGCTGATCAAAGGTTAGCCTTGCCTACATTATACATGCAAAGACCACATAGTTCGACTGACGTGACTTATTAACAATGAGATATAAACAATTGATGCAATGTCAGATTATTATGACAGACTCCTAAGGAACTGACCTAGGGAATCTTAGGGGCACATCAATGATGACCTTTCCTACATTCAAGCTCAGAGACTTGTAGTTTTCCAATGTACTATTTTTGTACTTTTGATGTTTTGACCTTTTTGTTGGAATATGTGCCTCAATCCTTACTGACATGGAACTCTTGAAGGGCAAAGTCATTGTGACATTGTTCATGTCTTGCCGACTAACTATTCTAAATCTGCTTGAAAAGCTCATGTCACCAAGACAGAGTTGATGTCTTGTCGAATGAAGTCTATCATTGTAACTAGGAGCATTTGACGTGACCTTTTGTCGAATGGAGTTCTTTGGGCGACAGTTTGATCTTATCGGGCTATCTCACGGGTGTTGGGGAGAGGTCCCAATGAATGGTGAATGTCTCACTGATAGCATATAGCTATCAGGCTAACACAAGGATCTCAGGAAGATCTCTCAGCGAGAATGGAAAGTCTCGCCAATGGTGGAGGTTTCAGTGAGATGTCCCAGCGATGAAGAAAGGTCTCGTCGAAGGGAGTATTCACTTGGTGCCTTCGCGGTGACAAAAAGACCTCGGTATAAGGTCTTGGCAAAGGCGATAAGTCTCGTCGACTCTTGGGTGCTTCAATATGACATGCTCGGCCGATATGAGGTCTTGGCGAAGGTCAAATGTCTTGCCAACTCGATAAGACATGGGCACTCGGTGAAAGGTCTCGGCGAAGGACATAAGTCTTGCCGACTCGGTAAGACTTGGTTGTGTTCGGGGTGAAGTCTCGGTGAAAGACGAATGTCTTTTCGACTGTCAGATGCTTTGGTGAAACCTGAGGAGACTCGATGAAACCTTTTGGCGAATGGGAAGTCTTTCCGGTGGCAAAGTGGAAATCGATATGCTTTGTGAGCATCGGTAAAATGTCTTGTCGATGGAGGAACCTCTTGCCAATAGAAATGAAATGGTTATCGGTAGATTCAGTATGACTCATGGTGCTCGTTATAACGTCTTGACAACTCGTGGAAGCTATGGCGATATCGATATGAAGACTTTGTGGCATCGAGGAGACACTGTTAGTGTCTCACCGATATGCCAACAAAGTTTGAATGCCTTTTACCGTATGACCATCCTATGTGGCATCTCGTGGACCAATCAGAGGAAGGAAAACTTGAATGATTGGCAGTTGGTTTTTTGTAATAGTGCTACGCTGGAGCTGAACTGCATGCAAGGAAAAATCAATTGCTCGAAAGGAAACTGTCTATGTTGGGCAATGGCGAATAAGGATGCACAGAAGACAAAATCATAATGTGAATAAAATAAAAGTAGAACGATTCTAATTTGGAAGAACAGTGAGTTGAATCGGATGTAATGAGAGCATTATCTGTAACTGATGAACAGTGAGTAAAGCTACTGTGACTAACACCAGAGAGTTGTATCTCTGATTTGTATGTAATCTGTTGTTACTGTAATACAAAGAGTTTCAGATTGGTGTGGTAGGTTTTTTCCCGATAGGGTTTTCCCACGTAAATCTGTTGTTCGTTGTCTTTGAGTATCTTCTCTATTTCTGTAAATCTTTGATGTGTGTCTTAATCATATTGTAATTTGAAAATTAAAAGCCTTGCATTGCATTCTTCCCTGTGGATTTGACATTAGGAAAGTGTTTCCTGACCTCTGCTTTCCTTACAAGTGGTATCAGAGCCTGGCCAGTTGTGTTATCGTTGTGAGAGGTTGGGTTTTTTGTGTTAAATATTTTTTAGTGGGAGTCTAGTAGAGTCTGATAATTTAATTACAGATTAAGATGGCAAGCACATCCAGAAAGATGGAGATAGAGAAATTCAATGGTAGCAATTTTGAGTTGTGGAAACTCAAGATGGAAGATCTGTTAGTGGATCGCGATCTGTGGCTTGTTGTGTCTGGAACTATGCCTCAAGGCATGAAGCAAGAAGATTGGGACCTATCAGATAGAAAATCAAAAGGGCTGATAAGGCTCTGTTTAGCAGACTTTGTTCTTCTGAATGTACATGAAGAAAAGACTGCATCTTCCTTGTGGAAAAGATTAGCATCCATTTATTAGGGCAAGTCCTTGGTGAACAAGCTATTCTTGAGGAAGAAGTACTCTTTGAGAATGTAGGAAGGAGGGTCTATTGTTGATCACTTAAATGCTTTCAACATGTTGATTGCTTAGTTGACATCTGTTGGTGTGAAGATTGAAGATGAAGATCGTTGCATGTTGTTGCTATGTTCTTTGCCTGATTCTTGGGATCATTTGGTGATGGCTATAGGGAGTACAACATCCACATTCAAGATGGAAGATGTTGTTGCTTCTCTGTTATCATAAAAAATGAGAAGAAAATCTTCTGAGATGGCAAAGGAGGCTCTGGCTATCAGAGGTAGACCAAAGGAGAAAGGCAAGAAGAAGGACAAGAAGTCCAGATCAAAATCGGAAGGGAGATCAAAGTCTCCTGGCAAGAAGTCCAAGGTGAAGTGCTAGAACTGTGGGCAACCCGGTCATGTTCGAAAGGATTGCAAGGAGGAGAAAAAGAAGAAGAACTCTTCTAGAAATGATTCTTCTCATAGTGATGCAGACACCTTCATTGCAGCTTTGGCTACACGGGAATCAGATGATGTCTGGCTGATTGATTCTGGAGAATCTTTCCACATGACATCTCATAGAGGCTGGTTCACGAAGTATGAAGAATACAATGGTGGAAAGGTTTACTTGGAAAGTGATTCATCTTTGGAAATTTTTGTTCGTGGAAGAGTCAGAATTCAATTCCCTGATGGAAGAGTGAAGGGAATCAATGATGTAATGCACATACCAGGTCTGGCTCATAATTTACTTTCTATAAGTAAGCTGAATGATATTGGAGTGCATATCACATTCTCTGGAAATGGATGCAAGATGACTAGAGGCTCTATGGTGCTAGCTAGGGGTGCTTGAATTGGTACTTTGTACAAGCTGGATGCACTGGTTGTTCAATGCAACAGTGTCTTTGTAAAGTCACTTAAGGCTGCTCATGGAGAAAAGAAGGAAAATGTTCCTGATGGTGTAAACTCCATGGAGGTTAAAATTCCAGCAAAGAAGACTATGCTATGGCATCATAGGCTAGGCCACATTGGTGAGAAAGGTTTAAAAAACTTGAAAAATAAAAACCTGGTAGAAGGGCTTGAAGATGATAACATTGAGTTTGAATTTTGTGAACATTGCATATATGGAAAACAACACCGTGTTTCATTTTATTCTAGTCCTCACAAATCTTCTGGTTTGCTTGATTATATTCATTCTGATGTGTTTGGTCCAGTGAATGTTCCTTCTCTATCTAAATCAAGATACTATGTGGCATTTATTGATGATTATTTAAGAAGAAGAACATTTGTATATTTTCTAAAAATAATCGGAAATTGGTCGGTTTAAGGAATTTAAAACCTTGTTGAAAATGTTGGTAGAAAAATAAAATGTTTGCAGGACTAACAATGGCCGGTGAGTTTTGTTCGGATGAATTGAAGGTACTATCTGAGATCATGGGATTAAAGGAACAAGACTACACCTTACACCCACAACAAAATGGAGTTGCTGAAAGGTTCAACGGATAATAGAAAGAACACGTATCTTTGGCGGTGTTGGCTTGGAGGAGGTTCGGGCTGAAGCAGTTTCTACGGCATGTTACTTGGTAAATCGTTCTCCAAACTCTGCTCTTGTTGAAAAGATGCCTTTGGAAGCATGGTCTAGAAAGAAGCCCTCTTTGAGACATATTCATGTCTTTGGCTGTGAGGCATATGCATATGTGCCATTTGAAAAAAGATCCAAGTTGGAAAACAAAGTTGTAAAGTGTATTTTTATTGGATATAGTGCTGGAATAAAAGGATACAAGCTTTGGAATCCTGAGACTGAGAAGGTTTTGTATAGAAGAAGCGTTATCTTTTGTGAGTTGAAGTCTTATACATTGGATCTGCAGTCAGAGAAGAAATCAGAAAATAAAAAGGGTGTAGCAGAAATTCCTTCGACACTAGATAAAGAGGAATTGAAAAATCAAAACGTACCTGATACTGAGGAGAGATCAAGTAGCTCCGAAAGTTCTGATGAAGATGAAGAACCACCTCAGCCTCAACCTGTGAGGAGGTCAACTCGTGAAAGAAAGCAACCTAATAGGTATGGGTTTTCTTTAATTGAATCTACTTGTGCCTATGCTTTAATTTCTAGCACTGATGAACCTAGGACTGTGAAAGAGGCATTTAAAATGTCTAATTCAAACTCTTGGTTGGAAGCCATGAATGAAGAAATGGCATCATTAGACAAGAATGATACCTGTAGTTTGGTGCCATTTCCTAAAGGTAGAAAAGATGTGGGCTGCAAATGGGTGTTTAAAAAGAAAATAGGTCTAGACGGCAGTGTGGAAAAATATAAAGCAAGGCTGGTTGCGAAAGGTTATTCCTAGCTAGAGGGAATTGATTATGGAGAAATATTTTCTCCTGTAGCTAAGCTAACATCTATTAGATTTCTTTTGTCACTTGCATCTGCGTTTGACTTAGAAATTGAGCAGATGGATGTGAAGACAACATTTCTTCATGGTGATCTTGAAGAAGAAATTTATAGGTCCCAGCCAGAACATTTTGTGGAAAAAGGTAAAGAAAGACTAGTTTGCAAGTTGAAGAAATCTTTGTATGGCTTAAAATAGTCTCCTAGGATGTGGTACAAGAAATTTGACACTTTCATTTTGTCATTAGGATTTGTAAGATCAAAATGTGATCACTGTGTATATTACAAAGCTGAAAGTGATCAAGTACTTATTATTGTACTCTATGTTGATGATATGTTGTTCATAGACAATAGTAAGCTAATGATTTCTAATCTTAAGTCTCAGTTGTCTGCAAAGTTCGAAATGAAAGATCTTGGTGTAGCAGGGTATATTCTGGGAATGGAAATAACCAGGGATAGGAAGAATAGAAAGCTTTGGCTCAGTCAGAGTAAGTATGTCAAGACTATTCTGGAGAGATTTTGTATGACTGATTGCAAACAGCTAGTTGTTCCAGTTATGTAGGGAACGAAGTTATCTGTTGAGGATTGTCCAAAATCTCCTTCTGAGATGGACATGACCAGTGTTCCCTATGCAAGTGCAGTTGGCAACCTCATGTATGCTATGGTCTGTACAAGGCCAAACATTGCCCAAGCAGTGGGAGTTCTTAGTCAGTTTATGGAAAAATCCTAGAAGGACACATTGGGATGCTGTGAAGAGAGTGTTTAGATATCTGAAGGGCACTTCAGACTATGCTTTGTGTTACCATGGTAACTTGGTTGAATCACGGAGGACTCTTAGTATTCAAGGTTATGTGGACTCTGATTGGGCAGGGGACATTGACAACAGAAGATCCACCAGTGGATATATTTTCACGATGAATGGTGGTGCAGTGAGTTGGATGAGCAAGCAACAAGCTGTAGTCGCTTTGTCCACTATAGAGGCAAAATACATGGTAGCTACACATGCCTGTAAAGAAGCAATCTGGTTAAAACGTTTGTATTCTAACATTGGTTTTGATGCAGGAAAAATTACTATTTACTGTGACAGTCAGAGTGCTATATGTTTGGCAAAGAATCCTACTTTCCATGCCAAGATGAAACATATAGATGTACAGTATCACTTTGTATGAGATATGGTGGAGGATGGGAGGGTCTCTTTGGAGAAAGTGGATACTCTAGAGAATGTTGTAGATGCATTGACGAAGCCTGTGAGCACAAACAAGTTCAAGTGGTGTGCCAATTCGATGGGCCTCTTGGCCCATGAATTTTAGTAGTTTTATTATGCTCTAGAGGTGTCAGTAAGATCTTCGTCAAGTGGGAGCTTGTTGGAATATGTACCTCAATCCTTACTGACATGTAACTCCTGAAGGGAAAAGTCGTTGTGACATTGTTCATGTCTTGCTGACTAATTGTTCTAAATCTGCTTGAAAAGCTCATGTCGCCAAGACAGAGTTGATGTCTTGCCGAATGAAGTCTATCGCTCTAACTAGGAGCATTCAGAGTGACCTTTTGTCAAATGGAGTTCTTTGGGCGACAATTTGACCTTATCGGGCTATCTCACGGGTGTCAGGGAGAGGTCCCAACGAATGGTGAATGTCTCACCGATAGCATATAGCTATCGGGCTAACACAAGGATATCGGGGAGATATCTTAGCGAGAATGGAAAGTCTCACCGACGGTGGAGGTTTCAGTGAGATGTCCCAGCGATGAAGAAAGGTCTCGCCGAAGGGAGTATTCACTTGGTGCCTTCATCGTGACAAAAAGACCTTGGTATAAGGTCTTGGCAAAGGCGATAAGTCTCACTGACTCTTGTGCACTTCGGTATGACATGCTCGGCCGGTATGAGGTCTTGTCAAAGGTCTAATGTCTTGCTGACTTAGTAAGACATGGGTGCTCGGTGAAAGGTCTCGGTGAAGGACATAAGTCTTACCGACTTGGTAAGACTTGGTTGTGTTAGGGGTGAAGTCTCGGTGAAAGACGAATGTCTTGCCGACTGTTAGATGCTTCGGTGAAACTTGAGGAGACTCGACAAAACCTTTTGGTGAATGGGAAGTCTCGCTGGTGGCAAAGTGGAAATTGAAATGCTTTGTGAGCATCGGTAAAATGTCTTGCCGATGGAGGAACCTCTTGCCGATAGAAACGAAATGGTTATCGGTAGATTCAGTATGAGTCATGGCGCTCGTTATAACGTCTTGACAACTTGTGGAAGCTATGGTGATATTGATATGAAGAATTTGTGGCATCAGGGAGACACTATTAGTGTCTCACCGATATGCCAACAAAGTTTGAACACCTTTGACCATATGACCATCCTATGTGGCATCTCATGGACCAATCAAAGGAAGCAAAAATCGAATGATTGGCAGTTGGTTTTTTGCAACAATGCTAGGCTGGAGCTGAATTGCATGCAAGGAAAAATCAATTGCTCGAAAGGAAACTGTCTATGTTTGGCAATGGTGGATAAGGATGCACATAAGACAAAATCAGAATGTGAATAAAATAAAAGTAGAATGATTCTGATTTGGAAGAACAGTGAGTTGAATCAGATGTAATGAGAGCATTGTTTGTAACTGATGAACAATGAGTAAAGCTATTGTGACTAACACCAGAGAGTTGTATCTCTAATTTGTATGTAATTTATTGTTACTATAATACAAAGAGTTTCAGCTTGGTGTGGTGGGTTTTTTCCCGATAGGGTTTTCCCACATAAATCTGTTGTTCGTTGTCTTTGAGTATCTTCTCTATTTTTGTAAATCTTTCATGTGTGTCTTAATTAGATTGTAATTTGAAAATTAAAAGCCCTAAATTGCATTCTTCCCCGTGGATTTGACGTTAGGAAAGTGTTTTCACACCTCTTCTTTCCTTACACTTTTTAGGGATTTTGATGTGTTTTGGATGTTTTGGATTTTTGACTTTACAATTTTCTGAATGTTTTTGGATTTTAGTTGTACATGATTTTGATTTTTTTTGCATTTTGACAAAAAAATTATGAATTTTTTTAGGATTTTCAATGAGATTTGAGGTAAATGATACCTAGATCATGATTTCGATGTCACGTTGTGAGATAAAAGACATGGATCAAGAGTTATTTGAAAAAAAGAGTGCAATAACCTGCCCCCAATGTCTAGCAACTCTTCATAATGAAATGGATAACCAAGATAGGTAATGTATGTGAAGAGTTTGACAGAGTTTGATCATGCTAGATATGGGCTATGGGACTTCATGAGATAAAATGGTAAAAGAGCCAGTCAAAAGTTTGCCATGAGTAGAGTTGAAGTATATGTCGAATCTTTGTCAAGATCAAGATAAAGTGGAATATCTAGATGAATCTGGATTGGATGGATGGAGGGAACATTGAATTTATCATGACAAGGATCAGATGCTTCTGTCTGAGAAGGATCATATTGATGCTCAATTCTACTCATGATGTTTGTTTGCTAGGTTTTCATCATAGTACTTTCCCAAAGTGCCATCATAGTGGTTTTCACTAGAGGATGATTTTTATTTTTACTATTTTCTTAATTCTTTGATTTTTTGAAGATTTTACCCTTATGTTGAACCACCTGGTGGAACTCATGTAGAGGCCACTTTCATAACGTTTCAATGGTATCCTTCTTGAAGAAGTTTCTTTTCTAAGATACAAGTACTTGAGTGCAACCTTGAAGAACTGTGATCTGCCTTGTGGATACCAAAATTAACCTTTTCTATGTGCGCACATCATGATAAAGTGCCTTCAAAATCCTTATGATGAAGGGTAGCTTTCGACACATGATTAATGTGAGAATTGGACATTGTGAATGGAGTGTACGGTGTCATATATGAAGGAATATAAAATGGATTGGTCGATGAATTGGAACCTTTGAATCTCCAAACATGGGAAGATGAGCAATGATGGGTGGGAACGAAGGTTTTTGTGGAATTAGAACCAACCACTGGATACACTTCATTCCTTGCTTGAGAAACCTGCTTTTGTATTTGAGGACACTTTTGATGGATACATTTCTCTTTTTTATTTTTCCCTATAGTTTCTTTAACTAATGGAGTTTTAGAGGGATGATTTTCTTTATTTTTCTTTAGTATTCATTTGTATTTGTTTTGTCCCTTTTGTATTAGTGCTTCATTTTCTTTGATGATCTCGGCTTGGTTTGATAGGAATTCTTCTTTTTACATTGGTCCCAATTTGCGTATGAGATGATGGGTGAATGCCAACTTATGATACAACTAGTTGTAGCATTGACTATATTTTCATCATAAGGATTCTTCGGGCCCCATATGTTGATGTTTGTTGTAGACAAGATTTCCCCCAACATCATGAAGGTATTATCAATGCCTAATCCTTTGCCTTGATTATGTACCCTTTGATCCATAGCCACTGAATATGATTTGTCATGAACACATGATATTGATATGGGTTCCTGCTATTCAGGAATATGAACTATTTGCTATGATTCTATGAAATCATTTGTTGTTGATACTACTTCAAAAGATGTTGATGCTGACTCAAAAGATGTTGATGATGCACAATCATTGTAAGAATCAAGAATCTCAACCATTTCTCTCTTGTGTAGGAATACCAAGAGTGGGAGACTCCTTTTTTGGATGAAGAACATCTATATGTCTGTCAGAAAGAAACATCTTAGGGTTGATATTGGGCACATCTTTGGAGTTCAAAATGGTTTGGAATTTGTCCCTTAGCTCTTGGCGAAACTTTGGGGATAGGGGTTCTTGATCTTGACGTAGTTCGGAGTAACTTTCATTATCCTCAAGAGCCTCCTCTTGACACGATCTTTGGGTGGATGATATATCATCGGTAAAAGACTCTTCACAACAATTTTTGGGTATGTGTGAAACAAGGGATATTTCTGGCTTGTTTGGAACTTCTTCAACATTCCTAATCATTAAGTCATATATGGGAGAGATATCGCAATCTAATATCCACTTGATTTCATTATGGTATAAAATATTGCTAAAAATTGTTGATGGGTTTGGACTTTGTTTTAAATCAGTATCTTGATGCATATCTAATTCCTCATGTTGTGATAAATAAATATGTCCCACCATGGTACCATGGGTATGGTTTACATTTTTTGAGGTTGAGGCCTTTCCTAAATCCTTTTCTTTTGTATGATCAATCATAGGGTTTGTGTAAATTTTTATATTTTCATTCCCTGATTTTTGATCAGCATCAATTTCTCCTCATTCAATAAGATCTTCTATCAGATGTTTGATTCTAAAAAAAAATTGTGTGGTATGCCCTTTATATCGATGAAATTCAGAAAAATGATCATCTCTATAGCTACAAGGTTTGACTTGTCGCTTGTGATAGTTCGATAAATTTGGTGGCGTGATAAGATTATACTGTATCAACTGCTTCAGCACATCCTCCATAGGTTTCCCTAATTGAGTGAATTGTCACTTAGGAGCACTATTTTTTCTTTGTTGTCTATGTTGAGTGTTTATAGCATTGATCATTGGTTGATTGTTTGGTGGTTGTGTGTATAGTTGTTGTGTGTTCATGGGTTGGGTGTTTTCTTGTCTAGGAGAATTTAAGACCACTTTTGCATCAACACCATCTCTAGTAAAAAAAAATTTCTTGGCCCAATAGCGAGGCTTGTTGTTAAAACTAGTGGATGGATGGTTGTCTCTATATATTTGTGTGTTTCCCTGTGATATTAGGGCTCTCTCGATGTTAAGGGCTCTAGGGACAAGCTCATCATAAGAGGTAACATATTGCATCTTTAAGTGGAAGGATAGATATGATCAACATTTGTTATGATAATCCCCACTTGTTGTTCATCAGGAGCAGTCCACTTGCTCTTGCCATCTCTTTGTCTCCACCTTTGTAAGAATTTAGTGAAGGATTCTCCTTTGTTCTTATTGAGTGTGTATAACTCTTCTAATCTCACACCCATGTCAAAATTAAAGGAGAATTGATCTATGAATCTACCAATGATTTCTTGGAAGGTTTTGACGCCTAGAGGTAACTATGAAAACTAATCCATGGCAGGACCTGTTAAACTTCATGGGAAGAGGCGCATTAAGTAGGAATCATTATAGGCAACCTCCATGCACATTACATTGAATTCCTTGACGTGATCCATAGGATTTCCTCTCCCCTTGTATTTATCAAATTTGGGCACCTCAAAATTGGGAGGGAAAGGTACCATTACAATGTTTCGATCGAATGGATATGAACATAGGTTTTGTTGTGTATGGGGCTTCTTCGTTTTTCCCATTTGGATATCTTACATTTCTTGTGTTAACACCTTAAGTTGTGATGCTACATCATCTTGTGGATTTGGTGGAGGAACATATGTTGCATATTGTGGGATGGTAGACGGGTTGTACATGGGATTTTGATATGATGGGGTGTTGTATGGTGTGTATGGATATTGTGAAGGTGATAGTGGTTGAGGAATATATGTTCCTAACATGTTCGTATTGGAGATGTTTTGTTGATTTTTATAATAGAAACCTTGTTGTTGGGCCATGAGGGTTGCTTGTTGGGCTTCTTGTTGTTGTGCTGCTAAGGCTGCTTGATGGGCTTGATATTGTTATTGTGTTGCTAAATCTTGTTGTTGGGCTTGTTGTTGTTTTGTGTTGCTAAGGTTGCTTGATGGGCTTGATGTTGTTGTTGTGCTGCTAAGGTTGCTTGTTGTTGTTATTTTTGTTGGATGGCTTGTTGATAGGCCTGTTGTGCTTGTTGTAAAGCTAAGGCATGTGCTTGCAATGTAGGATTAGTTAGTTGTTGGGATATCTACGGTGGGTTTTGGGTATTGATGTTTTGAGTGGGTTGTGGGTTGTTGATGATAGGTTGGGGGTTCCCTTGGTTCGACATTCCTTGTAAGATAGTGGAATGAGATGGAGGAATGTAAGTTTGAGGTCCCATTTGATTTTGCATGACGTGGGGGACCAAGGGGAAAGATGATGTTGGTGCCATTTTGTATTGCAATGGTAATGGTACATTCAAACCTTGTAACTGATTGAAAGGGTTCCCTTGACCCAAGGGTAGGGGTTTCCCTTGTTGTACTTGAGGTGGGATCAAGGTATTACCTTGGTTGATGGGATTTGTAACCAAGGTGTTGTTTTGATTTGGGTTGATGATAGATGGGTTTGATGTGGATGGTGGATTGACTTGAGTAGCTTGGGTAACCACTTGTTTCAATGTGTCAGTGGGGTTTTTGGAACCACTTATCAAGGGTTGAATTTTCGTGAGAGTGTTAACTTTCCCTTGTTTTCTTACTTGAGGCACTTGGTTCACATTACCTTGCATAATATTAGGCATACTTGGGGTATTTGTGGTGATGGATGAAGATGGTTGCACTCAAAATGTAGAGGTTGTTGTGGTGTCATGGAATGTAAGTGGTTTGCCAAATTTTGGTGTCCAACTTGTGTTTTGGGGAAGGTTGGCGGTTAATGGAATGGTTGTGTTGTGAATACTCATAGTTGTGTTTGTTCCTAGACATGAAGTGAGACCAAAGTTGGTTCCTATCCTATTTGAAAGACTAGATGTTAAGGGTTGACTTGGCACAAGGGATGGAGTTGGTTGAATCGTAGATTGGGTTAGCCCTAGTGTCAAATTTTGTGCAAAAAAAATTGGATGATTTTGTTCACACTCAAGGAGTTCATCTTTAGTAAGTTGAAGTGGGTTGTTTGTGACATCTTCTACCTCATATGGTCCTACCAGATCTTGGATTTTTTGTGTGGGGTAGAATGACATCGTGGATTGAATTCTTGAGGGTTGGTATCACTGATGGTAGATGAGACTTTGGGTTTCTCCATGATTCTCTTGTGGTGTGATCTTATGGTTACCATAAATTGTGGGTCACCTATGGGAGAGTTGTGTTGATATTTGTAATGTTTAAACTCTCTAGTTGACTCAAATCTAGGTAAAAGGGACGCTCTAATTATTTTTAGAGCAATTGTGATAATGGAAGATGAAAAGGTGAATGATGTGGGAAGTGATCTTTGCAAACGTTTTGGGATAACATTTTTGACTTAAGTTTGATTTTTTGATGTTTGGATAAAGGATGTTTATGAACTTGAGAATCTTTAGGGTAGACTCGTGACCTTCAAGATAAACTAGTCCAAAGATGATAACTAACTTAGCTAAGTGCATGGAAAAGGATTCATTTAGCATGCATAGCTAAGTTAGGGTTTGGGTTGATTGATGTCTAAGTCAAAGTGTTGGTGTGTTCAAAAGTTTGCAAAGTTTGGTGAAATGAAGGATGAAATATTTGACCCAATGCTGACCTAGAGTGAACCTTTGTTTTGCAAGACCAAGGTAGTGAGAAAAATGTTATACCTCTAAAGTGATATAATACTCCAAGAACTCAATGATTTTGGAAATAGGACCAAATGATTTTGGTAAACTGAAACTCAATGATTTTGGATAATGGAACTCAATGATTTTGGACTCAATGTTTTGCAATTTTTTCCTTGTATGGTAACGGGCGTAAGGTTTGGTTGTTCCATCGGAGCGATTAGATGCCAAATGGTCATGTGGGCTTCAATTTTTCAATTTATCTTTGCTTAAATGAGTTTATTTTTACCACAAACACATGCCTTGATTAAGTTTCAAACTAAATATCTATGCCAAAACATCATAAATTTCACAAAGTCCATTTTGTGAAAATGATGAAGTTAGGGGCATAGTTACCTAGGTTAACTTTGGGAAGTATAGATTGAGATGTAAACTAAAATATTTAGAAGTCTCTAAGTCCTTTGGACTAGCATCAATATCAAGGTTTATTCAAAGGGTATCCATACTTAGACCAAAGGGTTTGAAATTTTGAAAAGATTTGTTGATATTTGTTTTCAATTGTTTTGGAATCAAGCAAGTGTTAAATTTACTCTCAAACATTTACAATCCCAGATAGATCATATCAGGTACATATTTTTCGGTAGGCTTACCATCATTGGAAAAGATGATTAATCCATGAAGATGAAGTGGAAAAATAGGTTATGCCAAGAAAATGTAACATCTTGACAGGCAAAGCAAAGGAGTCCCTTCCCCATTTGATCTATGCCTCAATCAAAAACCAGACATGGTAAGTAACTTGTGGGTGTAGTGCTACTCCCATGCACTACCTTGAAATATGCTTCATAATTGGACTTGGTTAGCCACTATTTAAACAAGGTTCTTATTGACAAAAAATCAACACCCAGCCGTATACAGACCCACTTTGCCACTTAAGGCTCTTACTATCGTTCTCGTTCCACTTAAGGCATGGTACTAGGTGTAGTATGTTATACAGTTCAAGATAGAAGGTACTTTCTCATGATTTCCCAACATTTAATATATCCCATTGATAAACGTGCTTGCAAGAACTTGCCTATGAGTTTCCCGTTGTGGGGTGTGTCTCATAGTAAGCTCTCTCTTAAGGGTGACACAAAGCATAAAGTGTACTTAAGTATTTCTCTTCACCCAAAATCGCATGAAGCACAATGGGAGTGGATACATACTACAAGTGCACACAAGCAATGAAGTACACTTTGAGTGTTTCTCTTCACCCAAGATTGCACAAAGCGCAAGGGGAGTGGATACGCACTATAAGTGTGTCACAAAAAAGAAAGAAATCATTCATTTTAACCTTGTAAAGCAAGATGAGTTCATTTTAAACACCAAACGAAGTATGGAAGTTGTATTGTTCAATTTTAACCCAACAAGAAAAATGATCCGAGGGTTCAATTTTAACCAATTTGAACGTTCATTTTAAAGCCCAATTAAAAGCTAGTTTGGTCCTAAAGCATGAAAATAAAAAAGCATCTTAAATGGGTTATAATTGCCCCAAAAGTGTCAAAACACTTATTATAATTAGAGTTCAAATGATAGTACTATGCTTCTTTTCTTCAAGTTTTATTGTCCAAACCTGAAAAACCTAGTTAGCCTAAAAAAGTGAAGTCAATGATGTGTCAAAAAGTAGATAAAATCATAAATTTATAGCACATGCTAAAAATTACTCACTATTTTTCCTTACTAGTAAAAAGCATCATTGTTCATGATAGCGTCACCATAATTTAGATGAGTGTCGCTCTAGTGAAAAATAGCATCACTCTGCAACAAGAAAGTGATGACGATAGCATTGCTATTTGGTGTTGTCACAGTTTTTAAATCCTCGATACTTCTAAAAACTATTAGCATTGCAATTTATTTTAATCAACGTTGGTAATTTAATTAGGCATCATTGTATCAAATGTAAATAGTGTCGCTATATGGTGATGCCTAACAAAGGTGTCGTTGAAATCTCTAAGAGCATCGCTATACTTGCAAAAACCAAAAAAATGGACTTCGAGAGAAAAATTCGTTGAATTTGATCGATTATGCCCTCCTTCTAGCAACAAAATGTGACTGATGGATTAGTATGGGCTAACTACACTTGATCCATGAAGAATCGAAGCATAATTATGCCACTAAATGTCAATCCAATAAAATCATTCAAATAAACACTAAACTAGGAATCCATTGAAAACTTAACATATTAAACTATGAAAGCTTCAAAACACCTATTCTAATCCATTGAAACTTATCCTATTGCAAGAGTGGTGTCACGTTGATGTCAAATGGCGATCCTTTCGCAATCCCATGGATAAATGAGTCTATTCTGATTTATTCTATTAAAGAGAATCAATGAAACCCGTGATGAATGTGTGATGAAACATGATTTAAAGCTAAATGAACATGATACAAGCTATTTTAACTTGATTTATTCTAAAATGATCAAGATGTGTGAGTGCAAAGCTAATCTAAATGGATTCTAAGCTAAAAATATTGAAACCTTAATTACCAAATAAGATACATGAATGCATCTATGTTACCATGGAAGCCATTAATGGAAGCTAAGCTAATTAATGCAAGTAATTAAGCTGAAATGATACTAAATAAATGCTAAATATGAGTGTGAGTGTGAGTGATTTCAATAGCATGAGTTTGCTCTGAAAAAGGTGGATCCTTTAGTCTCCAAATAGTGACATATTTATAGGAGAGCAACTGAGAAATGAAGTGTTGACATCATTAAGGTTAATCAATGGTCAAGGATGGAGGAAAGATGAAACATGGATCATGGATTCTCATCAACGGATGAGAATCAATGATCATATGGATCAAGTAAAGAATCAAGGGCTCTCATTCTTTCAAACAGACACACTTTCAAAAGCTTTCCCAAAAGTTTGTTGAGAGTTTGTTTTAAAAAGGAATATTTCCCTTTTTCAAATGAGTGAGGAAAGAGAATATTATTTGGAATATTCTCATGGGTGAGGGAAATAGATATTTAGAAAATTAAAACAAAGTTTTAATGTGCAAAAGGGGAAGAAATATTCCATGGAAATATTCCTTTTGGAGGAATGTGCAAAGGAAGAATATTCCCTTGCAAATGGGGGGAATTAGATTAATTAGTAATTGATAATTAAATAAAGTGATTTAATGAAAAAGGGGGAAAGTGGAATGATATTTAATTAAATAACTCAGGGTTATTTAATTACACAAGAGGACTTTAGAGATTAAATTAAATAATTTGATTTATTTAATTTAATAGGATGAATGTTAGTATGAAAGGGAATGAATTCACCTAATTAGGACAATTAAGTTAATAGATGTAAATGATTCCATTGATTAAATAGCTAGGTTAATTTAATTAATTAAGCAAAAAGATGATGGATTTTAGGAGGAAGTGATGTTAGTTAGCCAGTGTGATCCATCAAGGAATTTTTAAGTGTCTACATTGTTGATGCAAATCAACAAGAACAACAAATAGATACAGCTACAAATACAGTTGAAACAATGCCAAAAGTAGAAGCAGAGCCTCCTATTCCATCAACACCACAACAGTCTCCAATTCACATTGAATTGGAGCCCGATCCACCAATTCATGACATCTCTACACCAACTCACTCATCAAGAGTTGATGAGACGAGAACTAATCCTCCTAGCGAAGTTAGTCGGACTCTTAGTCTTGGCTTGAGAACATCCTAGGTAGGAAGAGAAGAAAGCCTTCTTACCAATTGGATTTTGCTGAGTTTGACAATATCTACCAAGACACATCTGACAAGAAACTCAAGAAGCAAGTCCACATGGAGAAGAATGTTGAAAATGAGGTGGTCATTGAGATTGCAATGCCACCAGTTGACAAAGACACCAATAAGGTTGAGGCTAACGATTTCACATTGGTCAAATCCAAACTTGGTAGAAGTACATGAGAAGATGATGTAAACCTCTTTCAGGTTGCAGCAGTTAGCTTGAAGGAAAGACTGGTCAGAGATGGTCAAGACAAGGCAACCCTCAAGTCTGAAAATCAACAACTCAGACAATGTATCTCCAACTGATTCATGGGACTTCACATATCACCACTCTGCTTCCACAGATGTTGGAGACATCCACATAATAAAATCAGCTAAGTCAGCTAGTTATATATGGGAAGCACCTAAGAGAATGGGTAGAATATTTTATCACCAGGGGCAGATTCATACTTGCAAAAATGTACCAATTGAGGTACAATTCCCATAACCTTCGCTCAGAGATCTAGGAATCAAAGCAGAACATGGTGGAAAGGAAACCCAAAGATGAAATCACCATTGCCAACTTAAAAATGGCATATGATACAATCACTACAAAGGAAAATAAAGAAAAAAAATTTACTTAGAGAGAACAACTCCTCTTCAAAGTAAAAACCTACAAAGCAATGTCTGTAGAAATGGTTGAGTATAGAGAAAAGGTTGCAAGTGCCATCGAGTTCGTAAGAACTTTCGTGTCACAGATTCCTTGCCAATATCAACACAAGGATGACAAGTATGTTGATCTCAGTGAAGTGCAGATGGTGTTTCAAGACCTCATATGTAGTAGTTTCAGTAGTGACCCTATTGATTGCAAGTTGACTCAAGTTGCAGCCATGTCAGCAAAGTTCAATGAAGCGGCTGAAAAGGGAAGAGAGTTTCAGACTCAGATCATGGATGGCGAGGTGAGATTGCAGAGGTATTGCATCGTGTTGAAGAGTACATCAGTTGTCTAAATGTAGAGACAATTAATAGCTGGTTGGAGGACTTGGTTACTCAAGTTGCTAAAGTATGAACTACTAGTTGGGACAAACACACCTTTTTCAAAGATAGAATTTAAAACAACTAAACTTGACGCCTTTTCCAAGGTAATTGACTGTCTTCTTTCATGCATTTCTATAATTGGAGATATTTCTTGTACAGTTGGAGTTAGTTTTAGTTTTAGAATCAATTAACTGAGGTAGTCTTTCCAGTTAACTATTAGTTGCCTGTGTTTAGACATAGGAATAAATCTTGCAAATTGACAAGAACTTATTGTTAACACAAGGATATTTTAGGGTTCCCTACTCCTGTGTTTGCTTATAAATAAGAGCAACATTGTTCATTGTATTTTAATCATTATTACTATAACAAAATTGATGAGCCTTGGTCCCTTCGAGCTTTGGTAGTCAATATTTGTTCACTTTGTTCAGTGTAATTTGGTTGATCATATGTTGTATGTTTGGTTTCTTCATGCATTTTTTTGTCCCAAACATGTATTTTTTGTTGAAATTTTTTTAGGAAATAAATCATATGCCCACCCTTACTTTGATCCAAAGTCTCAAGATATTTTTCGTAATATTGTTGTTTTTATAATCTTTGTTTCGATCTACACCTCAAAAGAGCAATGAGCCTTTGAGGGAATTTTGAAATTGAGTTTATCATTTAATGTTATGTGTTTATAATCTTATTTCAGCCTACACCTTAAAAGTACAATGAGTCTTTGAGGGAATTTTGAGATCAAGTTTATCATTTGATGTTTTGCTTTCATAAACTTTATTTCAACATACATCTGAAAGAGCAGTGAGCCTTTAGATGTGTTTTGGAAACAAGTTTTGTCTAAATTTTGTGTTAACCAAAATCATTCCCTGTTACTTCTAAATCCTCTTGCTCTTAATTTACTCGAGGAGATAGAAGGGTTATAAGTTTAGGTCTAGTTGTAGTTGAAGTTACGAAACCAGAGAAAACTTCAGTTGCAACTCAAAGATTTTTATAAACCTTGTGCTCTTAGCTAAGATAAAAAATATAAGAATTTAGTTTACTTTTTCTTTTTACGCATAATAAGCAAAAGAGGGAGCTTCCCCTCCTAATTTGAAGAGCAATCTAACTGTTCATAGTTGTTCATTTCCAATATGTGCACTGGAGGTGTGAATTGAAATGCCAATAGTTTTTTGGTGCCCACTATGGGGCACGAAGCATAAAACTTCAAGAAAGCTAATGCTTTATGACACGAGAATCATAAAGTGTTAGCATAAAACTAATTGAAGGAGAGCAAACAAAAATCATAAGTAGCCTGAGGAGTTTCATATTTGAGAAAAGAGAATATCTTGCTCAGTGGAGAAACATGGCTACTACTCTGTACAAAGAAAAAGAAAAGGTTGATCTTGCAACCGGAAGGCTAGTTTTACCACCTCCTGCGTCGTAATAAACAACCTTGGCTTACCAAGTTTATACAAGGAGGAGAACAAATCCTCTCTTTCAAGAAGTAGACATCGGAGAAGCATACGACATAGATCCATTCTTTTAAGAGATTCCCAAAAATTTCCAAGAAGAACCTGAAGGAGAACCTCCAACCAACCAGAAGCAATGGGCGACAACAACAAAAATCACAATGGCAATGGAAACAATGGTAGAAATCTAAGACATCCACCCTCATTTCCTTGGGGTGATAAAATTGGGCCATTGGCCTTGCAAGGACATCATGAACTGCCTAAAGGTTCAAGAAAGCATTTCCCTAGATTTCATGACGATGGGGCTTTACACCCTGATGAACATATTTCTAGATTCACATCTGATTGTTCTATTTTGCATGTACCGCATGAAGATTTCATCGTATGTCTCTTTGTAGAGACTCTTGAGGAAAATGTTGCTGACTAGTTTCATCATTTGGATCCATGCATCATCACAAGCTAGGAAATCATGAGCAAGAAGTTCTTAGCTAGATTCAAGCCTACAGAAGATAGCCATCAACTATTTTCTCAACTCTCCAATTCAAAGATAGAGTCAAATGAACCTATGAGATAATTCATGGCAAGGTTTAACCGCCTAGTCACACATATTTCTCATATGCTCGATCCATCACCGAAGATCTTGTTGAGTAGTTTCATCAATTCCCTCCCATAAAAAATAACCTTTTTCTTAAAATCAGCACATGAAACAGAATTACCAACTGCACAAGAAAGAGCTATTGAGATCGAAGACAACATGATCGCATATGGGAAGATGAAGATTGACTCTATCAGGCCTCTTGTTCAAGCATTTGTAGATCCACTACTACAAAAGGTAGCCAACGAGGTGACCATCCTCAAAAGGTTATCACCCACTCAAGGGTAGCAAGCACTACCTGCACCACCACCATATCAACCTCAACAGCCATACCAGTCGAAGAGGAACATTTTTTAGCCTTTCAACAACTACAAGCTGAGATTTCTAGGACCTCCATCATGATAATCAGTGGAGGCTGAGAAATCCACGATGTTTTTCTCCTTCCATGAGATTGATGCACACACTGATTCCACATGTTCATAAAATTTGAGAATGAACCAAATCATGGGATACATTGAAGCTACACCAAGTTCAAACATTGTCTTACCATAAACAGACTTCAACGATGACTCCGCAATGGGATACTTTGATACAGAACTCATCAATCGAGAAGAAGAAGAGCAATACCGTCAATATTCTCTCATGGTAAATCATGAGAATTTCTCAACACCTGTGTTCACACATGCTCAACACTTCAAGGCATAGAAAGAAGAAGAGGATAGACGAAAATCAAAAGAAAAGGAAAAACAAGCGGCTTCCACTTCTAATCTAAAGCCTTCACATGAGAATCCTAAAGTAGATGCTCAAGATCCATCTTCAACAAACTTTGACATTGTTGATTCCATGATGAAGACGAAGGTACAAATCTCTCAACTAGAATATCTTCAGGACCATCCAGAACAATTGGATCGGATTCTCAAGGTTATAAAGAAGCAGGTTTTCATTCAACCCACATTGCTCGAGTCATCTGTACAAACAGAAGAGAAGCCAAATCCTTTCTATATATCTTTGTATATAGGAGGATTTAAACTCAATAATTGCATAATAGACTCAAGAGCCTCAAACAATGTCATGCCTTTATAGATCTTGAATGCATTGGGACTTTCGTGCACTAAGACTCATGACAAGTGTTATTCACTTGAATCTAAGTCAATGTCGTTGGTCGGCCAATTGAAAGATGTACAAGTAAGGCTGGCATCTTTTCCAGAGAAGAAGATCATGATGACCATCCTAGTGGTTGATATTCCAACCAGTTATAGGATGTTGCTGAGTAGAATATTTTTGCAAGGATCTCAGAGGAGAAATTCAATTGGACTGGTCATTCATGACAATTTTGTTGAAGAAAGGAAATTTCAAGCTAGAGCCAGAGGCGAAATCTAGATTCATGGAGGTGAGATCCCAAGACCCCCAAGCAAAAGTATTGTATCAAGAAACGGGTCCTGGAACTTATGCCATGTCATCTGAAGTAATTGAAGAAAGGCAAAAAGTTGTATGTTCAACAAACACATCAAAAGAAGATCCAAAGATGTGGACCATGCAATTTGACGGAAGTTGCTCAACAACAGGTTCAAGAGCGGGAGTTATCATAATCTCCACCGAAGGACATTTATACCCATTTGCATACTGCTTGCAATTTGAATGCACAAACAATACAATAGAGTATGAGGTGCATATCCTAAGCCTCAAGAATGCAAGGGTTATGGGTATTAAATTACTCAACGTCGAAGGTGATGTAGAACTTTTAAGAGAGGGGGACCAACCACATCAAGGCGCCAACTCATGGAGAGACAAGAGCGGAAGGCTGCCCTAACTTACCTCACTCTAAAAGGGGTGTTTTGAAACAAGGGGCGAGAATGATGAGGACAATAATGTCCTTCGATCACTCTACAAACATGAAATCAAGATTGGGGCTAGGCAAGCCAATTTTTGGATTTTGTATTGTACCTCAGGTAGCTCTCTACCCAAGGATGAAAGCGCAATTTTGGGATGACAACATGGTGCACTAGCGTCTCTCAGGTGTGTTGGCGTCTGTACAACCAAAGGACCAAAAATACCGTACGAACCGTTAGAAAACAAGCTGACGGCCTAGCTAGTGACTTCTAAAGGAGCAAAATAGAAATATGAAATATGAGAGATATAAACAAATGTGATAAAACAAGTAGATAAGAGCTAAAGTGACGAAGATAATCTCACCAAGTCGCCAATTCACCAGCTAGCTCCAAAAGAACAACCACCTACACATAAGAAAGAGGGGAAATTTGTTGGGGTTGTATAGGGGCTTGCCTCAGTCAAACCCCCGTTTTGGTGTTTCCACCTCCACAGACAGCCAAATAGCAATGATAGAGAAATGTATGATAAAGAAGTAAAGAAAGAAGGATTGCAAATAACACTCGGTGATCTCACAATAGTGGTTTACAATTTTTGGCCAAACTAGACACTGAAATTATTTTTTTAACTAAATCTTCACATTCGGGCACCTATAGCGGCTAAACCGTGAGGAATTTGAAGATGATGCAAACTAGAGTCTCATCACATTTTGTTTGTAGATTCTAAAAATATTTTTTCAAAATTTTGGAATCAGATTGTAGTTCTTTTTCCATCTCCCACGAAAACTAGTTTTTTTCATAAAACAACATTTTTAAAAAGTGACACACACCGTATAACGCATAATTTTTTCATGAAGGATAAAATTCTAATTCTTTTGAATTTAGATTTGTAACTCTGATATCTAGTGCATCCACTTGGTTAGATAGTTTTTTAAAATTGAATATTTTTTCTTTAATCAAGTTTTGAAGTCAAACCAATTACAATTCAAACATAGCATGAACGTATAATGCATAACTTTTTTTGTATTTATCGAAATTCTTTTTTTTTTTTGGATCAAGGACTTCAATATCTAGTGCACTCTTATTTTTCAAAAAAAAAATTGATAATCTACTATTTTTCCACATGTGCAAAACAGAGACCTTCATTTTTTATGAAAAACCTATGTTTAATAAAACTAAAAAAACAAATACATAATAAAACCAAAACATATTAAATTTATATTTGTTGGATAGCTCGTTCTGAGGACTACCTGATTCCAATTGGATTTTTGAAGATTCATCCATTTTCATCCTCAACCCAAGCTCTAAAGTTCCAAAATTTAGGTTTTTTTGTGTCTCACGGGGGATGAGGAATAAGGGGGGTTCGTATGAACCCCTAGGGGTTTGAGCGAACCACCCTTCCATAAGGGATTTTGTTGGGTTTTTAGGTGGAAAAGAATTAAAAGGTTTCGCTCAAACCCCTTATGGGTTCGCTGGAACCAGTAGGTTCGTATGAACCCCTAAGATCAAGTTTTTTTCTATTTATTCATTTTTTGTGAGTTTTCCTTCCTCACTTGAAATGTAAACCACTATTGTGGCTTCACCCCACTATAAAAAAATAAAGAGCTACTCAACCAAATCGCAAAGGAGAGGACTGAAATGTTACCACCTCCACCAAGAGCTCACTAATGGAGGAGAAAAGAGGACTTAAACAATCACCATAGCTTCGACTGCAATGAAGGGAGGTGTTGCAAAACCTCAAGCCCCTGTTGTAATGGCTTGCTTCACACTTTCTTAACAGAGTTGATGGAGCGTTGTTGTTGCTGTAATGGAGTGCTAAAGTGTTGTTGAGAGTGGAGAATGCCAAGAGAATGAAGTTGAATGCTTAGAGGATGCAAAAAGAGATGAGTTGAATGCTTAGCCTGTGAAGAGACGAAATGGAATAAGAATGAATGAATTTGAAGGAAGAAGAAAGAGGGGCAATTTGTTGGGGCTATATAGGGGCTTGCGTCAGTTAAACCCCTGTTTTGGTGTTTCCACCTCCATAGACACCCAAATAGCAACGATAGAGAAATGTATGATAAAGAAGTAAAGAAAGAAGGATTGCAAATAACACTACAAAACAATAAAGAGCTACTCAACCAAATCGCAAAGGAGAGGAATGAAATGTTACCACCTCCACCAAGAGCTCACTATCCAATGGAGTTGAAAAGAGGACTTAAACAATCACCACAGCCTCGACTGCAATGAAGGGAGGTGTTGCAAAACCTCAAGCCCCTGTTGCAATGGCTTGCTTCACACTTGCTTAACAGAGTTGATGGACCATGGTTGTTGCTGTAATGGAGTGCTAAAGTGTTGTTGAGAGTGGAGAATGCCAAGAGAATGAAGTTGAATGCTTAGAGGATGCAAAAAGAGATGAGTTGAATGCTTAGCCTATGAAGAGATGAAATGGAATGAGAATGAATGAATTTGAAGGAAGAAGAGGGAATAATCTATTTTTTTTAGGGTCAGTTGGTCGAAGAGAGACATTACAAATCATTCCCAATAGGAAGTGTAACGCCTCTACCAACCTCAGACGTAGGAATCCATTAGGGATGTAAGCATGCCGCGTGGACGTTTGTGTGTCGCACGGGCATCCCCGACAAATATTCTCCTACCGACACAAAGGACAGATGCCAAGTGGAAGGAAGTTAGCTAGTTGATGTGGAATTTCACCTTCGGATTTGGTTTTCTAAGGTGAGGATGTGTAAAAGGGGAATTTGCGTAAAGGGTGCAAATTCGCTCCTATACATTTTTCCCCCACATTAGTAAGCACGAATATTGATGAGTGCTTCGATAAAGTATATCGATGAGTGAATAGTGTTACAAATTTATACCTGAACCGTCGAGGAGACAGACCATGATATGGCGAGCTTGAAAGTGCAGGGTAGGCAAAGGACTCCATAGCCCCATAGAACTATGAAATTGTAGAATGAAAGTGTCTTACAGGCCCGCAGACCTGCAAGGAAGCGACCCCCAAGATCTCTCACATAAAGAAATCCCCAAGAAGTAAGTGTCTCACAGGCCCGCAGACTTGCAAGGAAGGTGTCCTCCAAGATCTTTCGCATGAAGGAAACCCCAGAAAAAGCGCCCTACAGGCCTGCAGACCTGTAGGGAAGTGTTGATGGTCAAATTGACACAACAACGTTAAATAGAATATTTCTACTATATTTCTCCTAAAAAAGATAACTGATCTAAAACCACCTATCTTCCAAGGTCTCTGTAGTTGGTTCTCAACTGTGTTGTTTTGTTGAGCGGTCAATGAGGTTGTAATGTTCAAGGGGCCTGTTGGTTATTGAGCCTTTTGGTTGCTGCAAGATCAAACTCCTATCTAAACCTACTCTAATTGGGGGGTATAAAAAAAAGGAAAAAGATAGATCAAGGACGCAAGAGAGAAAAGAACGATGATTCATCCAGTTAACCAGACCTGTTACTCTTCAAGGAACTCTTAAACTAAACTGTAGAATAAATCAACTTGTAATTAATACAAAGCCATTCATTCACAGTGCAAATATTAATATCAAATTGCAAATCATAACTTAAACAAAATAAAATAAAATCTATTCATTCCTTGAAAGATTCCAAATCAATTGATTAACAAAGAAAATATCATTCCAGAGCATAACTCAAGATAGGTTTGAATCTGACTTTTTCTACTGTTGTAAAATAGATAAACAGTATTTACAATTCTGGCAAAACTTCACCACTATACGGAAACCAATATCCTCAAATTACCTCATCTAAACTAAGAAAATTAGAAAAATGCATCATCTATCCTACTGCTAAACTGTAATCAGCTAACTTTTCTAAAATAAAACCCCTTCAAAGTGAGTAGATTTTATAATAAGTAGCTCAGCAATTCCATAATTCCCACCAAAAATGAAACATCAAAAAGTTGTAGCTTTTGTGTGCATGCAATCACCATAAAGACAACTCTATGTTTCAGCCTTTGTTCACTTTAACTGACTTCAATTAACAGCCACAACTTCCAGTTTTACTTTAGTTCACAATTGCAACTTCCATTTTCAGATTATGTTTGATTTCAGCTAACTCCAGCTTAACTTTTATGGTGATTGAAATTCCCAGCTTGACTTTGAGTCTCCACTTCGAGTTCACTCCTTTGCCTTTATGTGCAACATCTTTTGCATAATTCACTCCCAGATGCCATGAAGCCTTTAGTTCACTATAAGTTTCATTATCTCTTCAGGAAATTTCCTCTTTCTGCACATTTGTTTTACAAATCATCTTAAAGATCTTTTGCAACTTAAAGATCTTTTGCAAAGTTCACAATTACCTGTAAACATAGAGCCTATTAATTAATTTGTAAAATCAATCAAATAACAATTACTTCCAGAATTTATTAATTTCAAATTACTTAAATTAAACAAAAATAAACATCAAATTGAAATAATTGAAATAATTTGAACAATAAATCCCTTTTTAATTTAATGTTATTTATGGATTTAAATTCCTATCACTGCCTGCTCCCTGAATCTGGATCTGGAAGTCCCTGCACACAGATTAATTCATTGAGTTAATGTTTGTAACAAGTACACAGTTGATTTGCACAATTGATTTGCAAAATTAATCAATTCATTTCCATTTTCAAAAATCAACAATTTTAATAAAAAAATGAACAAATTAATTAATTTTCTGCTTCATATTTTCCATGTAATTCTACTAAGACAGTTACTACCATAGAACCAGAGCAATTGTTCTTCAACGTCCAATGAAGCTTTGTGCACATACAACACTATGGTGCCATGAAACCGAATTCCTTTGTAATTTCATTATAGCATCCTCATAATGTTCTACTTTCTTCAAAATATTCTCTTTTAATCAAGCCTCCATTCGTTCTATTCTCTCTTTCTTCATCATAATGATAAAATAATTTGTCGAGTTTCGTTGCAAAAACAATGATCACACTCCATGATAAGTTCTTCATGCACTTCTTCATCCATGCCTTCATCATTTTGCATGCACAAAACTGGGGCAGTAACGTCTATACTTGTGTCGCAGACCGAGAGGATGTTGCCAGAGATTTTGGAATTTGGCTTTTACAACTGCCCTTTGCATTCGTTTGAAACTCGTAGAATCTTTTCAATAAATTCACTATGTGCATATCAGCCAATTATGGCGTCCCATGAGACCATATTTCCTCAAGGCAATTTGCCCCAACAGTCTACACATCCTTGAATTTTCATCTTCTCTTGCCTTTGCCTAAAGGTTTCTAGAGACTTTCGAATGGATCTATTATGTGAATTTCCCGCAATCATGGCATTCATAGGGGTTGTACCTCACTTAAGCGTTTGTTCATTCTTCCATATTTGCTTGGATGTCTTCTTGAAAGTTTTTGAGGCCTTCCCACAAATCTATTTCACTGCCCAAAACCTATACAATGATCTTCACAGGCTTTTTCCATGCGCCCATATTTGCATACATACATCTTTCATGAATATTCAGTGAGGTACGATATCTTTGAGGCCTCACATGTTTCACTTTCTTTCCCTTTTCCATGTATTGAACCATTCTGTCCAACAGTTTGCAAGCCCATTTCAGTGCTTCGGCTATTTCATACATGCAAAGGATACCTACAATCACTACATCGCATGGGGCGACATCCCTTTGGAGTTGTGCACAGAATAACATTTAAACAAGGGTTGCAGAATTTGGCTTTGTAACTGCCAATAGCATGTGCTTCGAAAGTTTTGTTAAAACTGTTTCATATTCCACGCACATTCTGCTAACAGGGCATTCCATGAGATCGGATCTCTTTGAGATATTCTGTCAAATGGTTCACATACGCTTTGCCTTACGCTTGCACTCACCACATTCCATGTGGTGTTATTGAGGTGATCTATCAAACACATCCCGTGCCTCGTCTATGCATTTTGCTCGAGGGTTTCTTGAACTTTTCATCACTTCCATTTCGGCTTACAATCATTGCACTCCATGAAACGCTAACTCTTTGAGGCGTTTTGTTTCAGTGTACTCATGCCTTGTTCATGCACGCCCTCTATGCTTACACAAATCACACGGTAGGCAGGGACTTGGCTTTAAACATGACAATGACATTTGCTTGAAGATTTTAAAGCCTTTTCAACAGACGATTTTTTTTTTGCATTCATGATTTCGTGATTTGGGGCATTTAGTCAAACAGTGAGTGTGCTTTATACTTGCCTCCATTCTTACGTGTTTCGCATACTCACTGTCTATTTTCATTTCATGAAATGAGATGTCTTTGAATCACGGGTTTTATCTATGAGTGTATTTGCTTGAAAGTTATTGAAGCATTTTAAACATATTCATTTTGTGCGATCCCTGCAATCATTATATCTCATTAAACCACACTTCTTCGAGAATTTCTTCAAGCAGTTCGTTGATTGCCTTATCTGTGCTTCGACAATTGCATGCATTTCCACACATTATGTTTGCTTAAAATGTTCTAAATCCTTCTTCCACAATTCCATTCTGTGCAAGTTCTCCAATTAACGCTCGATGAATAACATTATTTGGGATCTTCCTGTCGCACAGACCATTTGCATTGTCTATTTTTTATATATCGTTGTCCCATTTCGCTCCATGAGACACACTATCGTGAAACCCTCCATTTTGATTGTGTGCATTGCCAATGATTTCACACTTCAATCTACTTTAAAGTAAGGAGGGCGTTGACAAGGATTGTGCGTCCCTGTTCATGGATTTGCTTTGAAAGCTTTTATTTCAGTGTGAAGTGCGGGTAGAGAGCGGTGGTTTTCAGCCAAAACGTCGTGGGTCTGCATTTGCTTGAACATTTCTGGGACCCTTTCGAATACTCCCTCACAATTTTCCAGTTGCCCTTTTACTCAGGAATTCGAATGCATTTTCAAACAAATACATTTTGTGTATTTTCTGTGTTCATGGTATACCATGTTCATAAGTTTTCATTTGCACGGGCTTGGAGGACAATGGTTGGAAGCGGGAGCGAGACTGCACCGTAAACAAGAACCTTTATTCCTGTGTTTCGATATTCTTCCCGGTCTTGAAGTCCAATGAGGCCTTGACACTACCTTTCATATTTCACATGCTTCGGGGAGCGGGATCGGGTTTTTACCTGGCAGTAAACATTTAAATTGGTTGGTTCAATGTTTCGGTCTGAGCCCAAGTTCCGACGGGTTTCAACTCCTTTCAATGGGGAATGCGGGGTGCGGAATCTGATAAAAATAGTGGTGCGCGAGTTCGAGATTTCAATTGTACCTAAGCCAAGGTCGGGTTCGGGCTTTTACCCAAACATGAACATTTTAACTTCCACTTTTAAAATTCACTTCTTTTTTTTGGTGCTTCGGGGAGCAGGCTCGGGGCTTTTACTTGACAGTGAATATTTTGCTGGTAAGTTTAAATGCCCGATCCCGAAAATCTTTATTATTTACTTTTATTTTTTTTGTTTTCAATTTCTATTTCTATTTTTTTTAATTTATTTAATTTTTATGTTTTTTTAGATTTTTATTTATTTATTTATTCTTTTCTTTTTTTTAAAAAAATTAATCTTTTAAATTTAAATTTATTTAAAAGACCTTTATTTTATTTTTTAAAAATTCATTTGTTTTAAATTTAAAATTTATAAATCATTTAAAATTAAAAGATTTATATAATTTAAAATTTAAAATTTATTTATTTCTTTTTATTTTAAATTTTCCATTTTTGGAATTTTAACATTTATATTTTTGTATTTTGTGTTTTTCTCATTTTTTATATTTTTTGAATTGTCTAATTTTTTTATATTTTTAGACTGAAAGGCGAAAAAAAACAAAAAAATTGAAAGACAAACAAAAGATGAACAACACAAGAACCAAAAAATGGAGAAATGAAGAAGACGAAAAAAAAAAAATGAACAGACGAGGATTGGGATCGGGACCAGTCAAGGAACGTGAACCCGAACAACACCCGAAGGCAAAGCGGGGACCGGGATTGGGAACGAACACGGAACGAACACGGAATGTGAACCTTCAAAAGTGCAAGGTGTCGGTTCCAATACAAAACCCAAACCCAAAAGACAGACACACAAAGGACGTGGGAATCAAGATCGGGACAAAACCAGGAACAAGAACCTTGGAAAGGTTCCTTGTTCTGGTTCTAGTTCGATACCCGAACCCGAACCAAACAAAAGAAACACAAAGGAAACGAAGATCAAAGTTGGGATGGAACTAGAACTTGAAACCTCGAAAGGTGTCAGGTGTCAATTCCATTCTAAAACTCGATCCCAACAAAACAAAGACGACAAGCAAATAGATATCAGAGTCGGGATAGAAACGAGAACTTGAACTTTCTAAACGTGTAGAGTGCAAGTTCTGGTCCAAAACCCAAATCCGACAAAGACAAAGAAAATGAACAAGGCACGAGAAAGGACGAAAATAAGAACGACAAAGCGTGAACACAACAAAAACCAAACAACGAAATGAAGGAAAACAAAGGGGGTCCCCAAATTTTCCAAGCAAAAAGTTGGGCGTGTATGTAGGGCATAACAGGAAGGTGTCCTTCAAGATCTCTCACATGAAGGAAACCCATAAAAAGCGCCTTATAGACCCGCAGACCTGCAAGGAAGGTGTCCTGGAAGATCTCTCACATGAAGGAAACCCAGAAAAAGCGCCTTACAAACCCACAGACCTGCAAGGAAGGTGTCCTCCAAGATCTCTCACATGAAGGAAACCCAAAAAAAGTGTCTTACAGACCCGCAGACCTATAAGGGAGCGACCTCCAAGTTCTCTCACATGGAGGAAGCTCAAAAGAAGCGCTCTGCAGGCTCGCAAACCTACAGGGAGGTATCTCCTAAGATCTCTCACATGGAAGAAACCCAAAGAAGGGGACTTCGCAGAGTCAGAAAGCGGCTTCACATGTGCACCTACAAAGCGACATGTTTACCCATAGACAGAACATGTCCAAAAGCGACCACACATGCAAGTAAGTGAATAGTCACGCAAACCGTCGACGAGCTGGAAAACTTTCAAAGGGGGTCCCTTAGGAACCTAACATGAAGAAAATGGGTCCACTCAATGACACATTGTTTGAAAGAGCGGAAGAGATGCGTTTTCTCAAATTGATTCATCATCAAGGAATCCTTTCGAAAGATGTTCACTTCATCAAGGAATTTGAAAGGAAGAAAATTCCCCCTTGCAAGGGGAAGGTCGAAGTTGCTCCCTCCTCAAATTAAAGGTCTCCAGTTCTTTCTTTGCAAACCCATGATGAAGGAAACATGTTTTGTTAGGGTTTCAAGTTGAGAATGTGATTCTTTGAAAAATTTGTGAAGATTCTTGAAAAAAGATTTGTTTGGAAATGAATTCATTTTTTGAAAATTAGAATGTCATAGAAATGGTGTTGTCACAAATGAAAGGGACAACTCAAGCAAAGAAGAGAGAAAGATAAGAAAAGAGTGAAACAGAGAAACAATGTAACAAATAAGAGACACAGGGGTGACTTGATTTTTGGGGTCAGAGCTGCTCATAAATATATATATATATATATATATATATATATATATATATATATATATATATATATATATATATATATATATAAGTATAATAATAGTATATAAAACGGACTATCATCAACCCCTTACTATATCAAACCATGTGAAGAATGCACGAGAAGATAAAGTAAAAACAAAAAATTGGGTCAAATGGAAGTGAAACCTAAATGCCCCCAACGCTTTGCATTGTCCCCAATTTTCCAAAAATCAATCACAACCATGGAAGAATCATGATACAAATAGAAGGTTTACGACACACAAACCAATCATGTATCCAAGCACCGACAAGGGTGACAAGGGTCATCCTGGAACACATAGCACGATCACGAGGGAACACATCACAACACACACATCTAATCTAAAGATAAAGAAGAGGCCTCCCCCTAACACTGATTGAACAAGAGGTCATCTACTTCCCACTCCAGATCATCATAAGGAGAAGGAGGAAAAGCCTGAAGTGGTGGGATGTTAAGAGGAGGAGCTTCCGACCCTCTCGCAACAAGGGCTAAGGAAGAAGACCTTGCAAGGTCTCCTCCACTCGGATCTTGTGGAGCTATGGTCAACGATTTCATGAAAATCACTGACAAGGACGAAACTTCATCCAAAGAGTTAAACATGCACTTCACTAGAGTTTCATGTTGTACCTCAACAAATGGGCGAAGTTGTGCCTGAGGTTCACCGCTAGGCTCACTGAGTAACTCAGAAGCGGTGATGAACTTAGGGGGAGTTGGGACTGGTTCCGTCACCAAGACAAAACAATTCAATGCGAGACCACATTTCAGAGAAGGTGGGATCCTCTTATGTCCTTCGTTGTTGGAAGGACCACTCTCCACCTTTTGCTTCATCGGGGTATGTGAACTTCCCATAGATGAGGCAAGAGCTGCGGAGGAAGAGGAGGAGGATAAAACCACAGCAAATACCACCGAAGTATTCGACATATCTATGAGTTTTGGGAAAGGAGGGACATCTAGAAGCGACATCAACAAGGGAGGATCCATCAAAGGAGAGATGAACACCTACACCTTTTTTGGGTTAGGTGCATTCGTACTCACAACGGAAGGGGAGAGCGATGTGAAACTTGGTTGAACGAAAGTAGAGGCAAGGAGAGCGGAGGACGCATTAGGAGTCCCCGAGACAGGGGTGGTCAACTCCTCTTCCTTCCTTTGTAAGGCGGCTTGTTCAGTCGCAAGAGCCTTTCGTCGGTGCTTGCACTCACACACAAGGTAGTTTCTTTGACTCTTCAAGCTAGAGACTAGAGCCTACAAAGGAACAAAAGGATCCTCCTCAGCCATGGGAGTGTCCACCACAACTATTTCCAATGGAGGATCAGACTCCTAGATGGGAGCAGGAGGATCGAGTTGAGAAGTAGTGGGGGGAGTCAACTCTAATGCCTCGACAACAAGCCTCTTCCCGTTTACTGCCTTGGGAGTAGAAGTGGTAGGAGGCCGCAGAGGTCAAGACATAGAATATTCCCCATAGGAACATTTCTTCCTCCTATACCTAACGGGCCTAGGCTCCTTAGGCAGAATAGGAAACTCAAACACAGGATGCTTGGACTTTCGCCAAGCAGGCACCACAGGATTTCTTGAAAATGTGGAACAAAATCTAATGGCACCACAACAGAGCGAGAAGGAGCATCAGACTAAACAATGGAAGAGGAAGAAATAGGATCTAGGGAGTGCTTCTCTTCTTCCCTTCTATGTGCCTTGGTGGCATCACTGTCAGCTTTTAAGCAAGCCCTATGTGAAACAACATAAGGAAATGGAGGGTATCTCACTCTCCGCGTTAAGCTCCCTCTCTTGTAATTTTGATAAGTCTGATACAAGAGGTCCTTCCTAGGTGGGAGAGGTACGATGGGCATAGGCCAAGAGTAATCCAAGGAGTAGTAACTACCACGGGAAACCGGCAACTTATAACTGGTGTCATGAATTTCATGCATGGAACCCTCGTGGATAAATTTTAAACATTGATGAACAACCAAGGGTACCGCATTCATAACTACTAACCAAGGGATACCCAGCTTCACTCTAAAGAGTTCAAATCCGAGGATTATGTCAAACAAAAGCTTCATGGATTTAGGTCCAACCAAAACTGACAAGACAATACTACCCAAAGGAGGAACAGAAAGTTCGTAATGTGTGCGGATGGTGCTCATAAGTGCATCGTACCCATCTTTATACAAAAATTTGATTAGCTTGATCTCCTTAGTTATGATGTTTACCTAAGACGTCGGATCAACGAGAACACCTACTACAATGTTTTCGTTGATTTGCGCAGGGATGTAGAGAGGAGATGGTTCGCTATTAAAACCCATCAATAGATCCTATGAGGTGAAGGTAATGCTAGTACTACTGCTCACAGGTTGCGCAAAAGGGATAGGTTGATGCAAGAAAGAGGCCATAACATGAAATAAATGACACTCTCACATGGCCCCCTAAAGCTGTCAAGATAGGACAATGACCCAATTAAGGTTTTATTGTGCAACATTTTTAGAACCTTCCAACTATGCCTACTAGGGTTCACAGGTTGGGTTGTAAGGCGAAGGCCTCACAACACTCACACCTACAACACTCCTAAAACACGAGGAAAGGAACTTTCAGCATCGCCAAACAAAACCAAAATGGTTCACGTCAGGTTCACCAAAAATCTAAGGGGGACCAACCACGTCAAGGCCCAAGGTCACGGAGAGCCAAGAACAGAAGGTTTCCCTAACTTACCTCACTCTAAAAGGGGTGTTTTGAAGCAAGGGATGAGAATAATGAGGACTATAATGTCCTTCAATCACTCTGCAAACTTGAAATTAGGATGGGGCTAGGTGAGCTAGTTTTCAGATTCAATATTGTACATCAGGTAGCTCTTTGCTCAAGGATGAAAGCACGGTTCTGGGATGACAATGCGGCACGCTGGCGTCTCTCAGGTGCACTGGCGTCCATACAACCAGAGGATTGAAAATACCATACAAACCATCAAAAAACAAATTGACGACCTAGCTAGTGACTTCTAAAGGAGCAAAACAGAATTATGAAATATGAGAGATATAAATGGATGTGATAAAATAAGTAGATAAGAGCTAAAGTGACGAAGATAATCTCACCAAGTCGCCAATTTTCTAGCTAGCTCCAAAAGCACAACCACTACACACAAGAAAGAAGGGAAATTTGTTGGGGCTGTATAGTGGCCTGCCTCAGTCAGACCCCCATTTTGGTGTTTCCACCTCCACAGACAGCTAAATAGCAACGATAGAGAAATGTATGATAAAGAAGTAAAGAAAGAAGGAATGCAAATAACACTACAAAATAGTAAAGAGCTACTCAACCAAATTATAAAGGAGAGGAATGAAACGTTACCAGCTCCACCAAGAGCTCACTAGAAAATGGAGGAGAAAAGAGCACTTGAACAATCACCACAGCCTCGACTGCAATGAAGGGAGTTGTTGCAAAACCTCAAGTCCCTATTGCAATGGCTTACTTCACACTTGTTTAACAAAGTTGATGGAGTGTTGTTGCTACTGTAATGGAGTGCTAAAGTGTTGTTGAGAGTGGAGAATCCCAAGAGAATGAAGTTGAATGCTTAGAGGATGCAAAAAGAGATGAGTTGAATGATTAGCCTATGAAGAGTCGGAATGGAATGAGAATGAATGAATTTTAAGCAAGAAGAGGGAAGAATCTGCCATTTTTGAGGTCAGTTGGTCAAAGAGGGACATTACAAATTGTTCCCAATGGAAGTGTAATGCCTCTGCCAACTTCAGACGCATGAATCCATCAGGGACGTAAGCGCGTTGTGCAGACCTCTGTGCGTCGTGCGTGCATTCCCAAAAAATATTCTCCTACCAACACAAATGATAGATTCCAAGTGGAAGGAATTCAGCCAGCTGATGTGGAATTTCACCTTCAGATTTGGTTTTCTAAGGTGAGGATGTGTAAAAGGGGAATTTGCATAAGGGGTGCAAATTCGCTCCTATACAGAACTGATCATCAAGCAAATCAAAGATCATTTCCAAGTAAGAAAATATCGCCTTCAACACTATAGAAAAAGGGTGTGGAATGCAATCGACTGGTTCGAAGCATTCGACATCAAGTTCATTCCACAGAGCAGATGTCCTTGTAGTATCATTCGCTCTCTTCATGCCACATTTTGACTCCCATCAGAATGCTTTCGCTATTGAGCTCATATACAAGCAAGTTATCCCCAAAAACTGCGACAACTGGAAGTTCTTTGATGATGATGATCGCATCGAAGAATTCCTCAACATGGAGGAAAATTACACAGAACTATTCTTTGAAGGAAGTGCTTCTCCCTTAAGAGAATCCATAGAATAAGACTTTGAAGCAACATAATTAGGCATCATTCAATTGAGAGGCAATAATATTCCCAAGGGTCTAGTATCCTTGGAGGATATATTTGATAGACATGACAAACACATCCAAGATAAGAGGAATTCAGCTAATAAGACCTCTACTGAATATTGACAAGTGAACATTGGTACTGAAGACAAGCCTCAACTTGTTAATTTAGGCAAGTGTTGTACTACAGAGGAAAAGTGAGAGTTTCATCTCCTTATTCAAGCAATATAGAGATTTGTTTGCTTGGTCATATGAAGATCTTAAAGTCTTCACACCTAGAGAATTTTCTCACACAATTCCATTAAATCTTGATGCCAAGCCCTTGAAACGGAAGCAAAGACACTACAATCCACACATCCAAGATACAATCTACGTGGAGGTTCAGAAAATGGTGGATGCCAAGATAATTTTTCCAATCCATCATTCCACCTGGGTGTCAAATATAGTTCTTGTGTGCAAGAAGAATGGAGAAATCTGAATCTGTGTTGATTTCAAGAACCTTAATCATTTATCCCTCAAGGATAATTATCCTTTGTCGATAATGGACCATACATTCCAAACAATCATTGATTCGGAGATGTCATTACTTGATAATTTTTTTGGATACAATCAAATTGCAATAGCTGAGGAGGATCAAATCAAGATGACATTCACTACCTCGTGGGGTATGTTTTCCTATGAAAGGATACCCTTCGGTGTCATCAACACCGGTGCCACTTTTTAAAGAGTTATGGATTTGGCATTTGGGGATCTAAAGAACAAGTTGATTTTCGTCTAGCTTGATGACCTTACCACTTTTTCAAAGAAGTGAGAAGACCATTTTCAACACTTAGTAAAAGTGTTTGAGAGATGCAGTTACCACCACATTTCATTAAATTCGAAGAAATCCATCTTTGCAGTGACGAAAGGAAAATTTCTTAGCCATATCATCTCCAAAGAAGGAACTCGGATTGAGCCTAGTCGGGTTGATTCAATCAAGAACCTGTTTCTCCCATCAAGCAAAAATGGGTACATTCCTTCTTTGGCAAAGTAAATTTCATACGAATATTTGTACCCGACTTCTTAGAGCTAACCAAAGACATATTAGCTATGATGAAGAAAACATCTGCCTTCAAATGGAATGAAGAAGGAAAGAAGGTTTTCTTCCAAATTAAAGAATCCATCAGTCAAGCACCAGTGCTAGTCCGACCTGACTTTGAAAAAGAATTCATTCTTTATTGTTATGTGTTGGAACACACCCTTTCTGCCATACTGACACAAAATTTAAATGAGGAAACTAAATCTCCAATTACTTTTATGAGAAACAGTTTCAAAGACAACAAGTCTCGGTACTCTCAAATTGAAAAGAATGCATATGCAATTGTGATGGCTGTAAAGAATTTCATATTTTACATCTTGAACTCTCACACAACGATGTATGTCACAAATTCTGTAGTTAAAAGTGTCTTAACTCAATAGGAAATGGGCACAAAAAGAGGTAATTGGATCGCAAAGGTTCAGGAATATGACTTGGAGATCAAGTTGACAAAACTCGTACACGGGAGAGGTCTATTTTAGCTAATAGCAGAAGACGGTGATCTAAAGCACTAAGCTTCCAATGGAGAACTTGAAACTAAGATAAAAAGAGGACCTTCCCATAGTCCTACTTGTTGATTCTGCTGAGGAATGGTACACTGCAATATGGTACTATTTGACTTATGGAGAATGTCCAACCCACATGGACAAACGACAGAAAAGAACCTTGAAGTTGAAAACAGAGAGCTATGTGCTTATGAATAACGTTCTATACAAGTGTGGGCTTGATGGAACATTCTTGTTATGTTTCAATAGGGACCAACAATGTCATTTGTTGGATTCATTTCACAATGAAGCATGCGGTGGCCACTTCTCATCGACGGTTACCGCATTCAAGATCCTATGAGCACAATTTTACTGGCCAACTATGTTTCATGATGCATACGTTTGGGTGCACAGATGTCAAATGTGCCAACAATTTGTTAGAAAAATCAAACTAGCAACCATTCCACTCAGGTCAGTAATAATTAACGCTCCATTCTAGTAATGGGGTTTAGAATTTGTAGGTCCAATCAACCCTCATTCCAGTAAGGGGCATTTTTATGTCCTTACAACAATAGATTATTTCACAAAATGGGTTGAGGTGATTCCTACCAAGCAAGCTACCTCTGAAGTCATGTGCGACTTTCTCAAGGAAAACATCATTTCATGCTTTGGGGTACCACGTAAGATTTAGAGTGACAACAAAAAAAGTTTCTCATTTGAGAAGTTGGTAGAATTTTGTTTTGATGACAACATCACCTTGTCTCATTCATCAGACTTTTACCCTCAGGGTAATAGACAAGCTGAATCAACAAACAAAAAAATAGTCACAATAATACACAAGCTAGTTGATTCCAATCAATGAGCTTGGCATAAAAATTCATATGACGATCTCTAGTTCGAAAAAATTACTCCCAAGAGATCCATTGGCACTTTACCTTTCATAATTATGTATGGTATGGAGGCAATGCCACCCATCACACTGGAGTTGTCTGCTTTGCAGTTGGCATCCGCAGTAGAAGATGGGGAATTCAAAGATCCAATCAAAAAGTGGATCTTGTACCTAATGAAGCTAGAGGAAGAAAGGGTAGAATTAGTTGATAGAATTACTCAACATCAAGAGCGAGTGAAGAATATATTTGACAAGAAGGCTTGTCAGTGAGACTTTGAAAACAGAGATGAAGTTCTATTATGGTACAAAAGGCATGAGCCCAAGGGAATGCACAGAAAGTTTCATTCCTTGTGGCTAGGGCCCTTCAAGATCTATGAGTTCGCGGGGGAGAATTCTTACATTCTCTTGCACTTGGATGGGAGGCTCTTTCCACTGCCATACAACGGGCAGTATTTGAAACATTTCGTCCCTTCAAGGCTGGAGTACATTTTTGTAAATAATTTTCTTTTTGTTATGTCATAATGTATTTCCCCATTTCGTAATGTTTTTTCATGTTCTAGGTGATTTCTTAGATAGTCTTGCTTAGGTGATTTAGGAAAATTCCAATTGTTAGGTGAATTAGAAAATAGTCTTGACTCCAATGCCCAATGGATAAGACATTGGTATGTGCTAAACTATCCAAAGATTCTCAGTTCTCCTATGCCATAAGTATCTGACATGGTCCCTAGATAGAGCCTAATGTTGTACCCAAAATAAATTGTTTTGCTTCATTAAGGCATTTTGATAAAAATGGATAAAATCTTATAAATTTTTCATCAAAAGTCAACAAAAGTCAAAGTCTCTTAAAATAGCAATTTTCTATTCTTAGCAATTTATGAATGAAAAATTAAGCATAGGGTTTTTGTGGGTTTATTGTCAAGAGGATACTTGCAATTTTTTGAAAATTTTGAAATTAGGGTTTCAAGCCCCTATTTTTAGAAAAACCCTCAAAATAGGATCTTTCTAGAAATGAATCAAAATTATTTTAATTGGTTTATTCTTCATCACGATCACACTAGTGGACAGTCAAAATCATGAAAAAGTCAGTTTTGCTCTGGTGGGTCTATTTCAATTTTTAAGAAGAAAAGTTAGGACATCCAAGGTCACCAATGGATGATGGCCAGATACCAAGTGCTGAAATCTAAGCTTCAAATAATTCACAAAAGAATCTATGGCGAAAGATGCTCGAAAAATGGTGAACAACGAAGGGGAATTTCAAAGAGAGTGTCTAGGCTTCAATTCCTTATAATATTTTTTAGTTTATGTTTGTTACACATGCAACGCAATCAATGCATTTGCTTCATCAACAAAGATGATCAACACAGTCAACGTAGTCAATGACACGGTGAACGCAAAGCACGAGGATAGTAAAATCATTGAAAATGACTGCCAACTGGAGCCAAAAGCGCCCTTGCAGGCCAGGGGCGCCCATGAATTCAAGGGTCTAAATGTAGTTGTTGGGATTTGCAATTTTGGTAATCCTCCTCAGAATTCTTCCAGCTTCACGATGAATCTAGCATCCATATCACAGGATTGGCCAAACACTCACAAACGAAGATCAAACCAAAAGTGTTGAAAGTCAACAAACTCAAAATTGATGAAGTCTGAAGAACAAAAGCACACCTGTAATTCATCCTGGTGTCATTCCAACTCTATAGTGAATTCATCTTCCAGCTTAGAAGACCTGTCAAACACCAAAAAATGAAGATCAAACGAATACCCAAAATGAAGGAAAAGTTGAAAACCATGAAAATTGGCTAACACTGAGCGAAAATGCACCCTACTAGCAAAAGGCACCCAACCTTTTGGAGCACCAGTTGCAGTTTTCAGGTTTCACAACTCCCAATAAGTCCTTCTCAGTTACAATCAAGCTTCGTGATGTGTCCGTCAGCAAGTTCATCAGAGCATTCAAACATCTAGCAATGAAGGTCATATTCGAGCATTTCATCAAGGGTTACAAAGTGAAAATTGTGTCTCAAGAAAAACAAAAGCACCCCTACAAGCCAAGGGTGCCTAGGAAATTGAGCCTCCTAAAATAGTTTTCAGAGCTTGTGAAGCTAGACATCCTTTCTGGAATTCTTCTAGCTTCGCGATGGATTCAACATCTAGACCGCGAGAATCATCAATCACCAGCAATTGCAAATCAAGGCACGAGAGGTCAAATTGAAGAAATTGAAAAATCATACAAAAATTGGGTAAGTCTAGCAAATAGAAGCACCTTATCCCAAGAAGGCGCCCACAAATTTGAGCCATCAGAACTGTTACCTATTTTTCACCTTCAGCCTCAATCAGGTAGGGCAATCTATGTCTCAGGTGTTCATGAAGGCCAAATGGAGACATTTGCATCAAGGGTTAGATCATACATCTGATGCTATTTCACAGGGAGGTCTATTGGAAATCCTCGCCTCAATCAAATTTGGCATAAAACTCATCAAAGAAGAAAGTCAGCAAGACCCTGCTGACCTCTTGCTGACTAGCAGTGCATTCTATTTGTTTGAATCCACCGGTCGCTAGGACTTTCGGGTCACCATGAGTCTTTATGTATCTCTCCGCCTGGGATTGTCTCGCCGACAGTAGCTCACAAGGTTGGCATCACGGGGAATGGTTGCTTTTGACGAGATGTCTCGACAACCATGAAGTGTCTCACCGAAGGGAATTGCCTTCGGCATAAGGTCTTGCCGAAAGATGGAGGTCTCGGAAAAAGAAATGTCATTGTGAAGACAAGTGGGCCTTGTTGTAACATCTCAGTGACCCCAGGAAGTCTCGTCGAAGAGAATTGCCTTCGGCATGAGGTCTTGCTGACATGGAGTGGTGGTCCCAGTGGAGGGTCTCAGCGAAAGGTTTGAGTTCACCGTGATGTCTCGGCAAACAAGCTGGGTCTAGCTGCGGTGGGACTCATTGCCGAGAGGGGGAGTTTCACAGGAAGTCTCGCCGACAATGTGAAGTCTTGCCGATAGCGATCAACTTGCCATGGAAAAGGATATCGGTAGGACTCTTAGTGTTCGCTATGACATCCTGCCGACTGAAGATCTCTTGCTGACCCGATGTGTCTCTAACGATAGTCTGGGTGATGATGAGGGAGAGATTGGTATGACTTTTGCATTCGATATAGGGTCTTGTTGACTGTCGTGTGTCATGCTGATAGCTGCTACGAGGTGTACTCACATTGGGGAGACACAATTAGTGTCTCACCGACATGCGATTATGATGAAGCAACCTTTGACCATCTGGGAATCTACGTGGCATGAGTTCAACCAATCTGAAGGAACTAAAGGCGAACCATCAATCGTTTGACTATTTTTGACTCCCCCTATGAACGAGACCAACAGAGCATGAATGACACAGACTTTTCCTGAGACCAAAGGAGATGGAGCAGCTCGGAGATCAATGGTGTCAAGATCTAAATGAAAAAATTTGAAGTTGTTTGCAGGGGAAGTCAACCTATAGAAAGGTCTCGAGCAAGAAGAAGGCTGAAAGAAAGAGAAGCCGTCAGTCTCAGGGACAGCTGTGAGGTCTGATGGCAAGAGGCAGATCAATATTAATGTTAACGTTGAAGGGGCATTCAAGGCAGCTCTTCAAGGAAGCTCGAGAGTGGACATGGAGGCCAGAGGTCAGCACATTAAATGTGTTGCAAAAGATCTCCAAAGGCCATTCCTGGAGCAACTCTTCACCGACATGAACAACAAGATGCAACATTAACTTCATTTTTTTTTTAAAGATCTAAGGGCGGATCTTTTCAAAAGGCCGATATTTTGTAAACCCTAAAATAAAGGGGGCGATACTTTTATTTTCTGGTATATATGGCATTTTTTGCCTTTTTTGTATAGAGTTCTTACCTGGTACTTTTTCTACTTTTGTAACTTGTGGAGTTCTTTGTAGAAGAGAGGCTTTGTTTTGTAACTCATGACAAGCATGTATATCGGTGTTCACCATTGAAATCAATGAGTATAAGCAATTTACCTTTTCAATCCCTATATTAAATTGTGTGCATTTGTATAATTGATGAAACTACTTGTGAAACTGTATGATTCCTTGTGGTTATGTCTTATTTCAGCACCTTTTGGTAGAGAAAATATGTATTTTACAAGTTGTGAAATGTGTTATAATGCAGTACTCTCTAGTTGTGAAGTTGTTTCTTCCTTCTAGGAGTGTAGCCATATGAACCTTTTCATGAAATGTTTATGCAGAAAACATATGTGATTGAGTTGTGTTCAACTAAGCTTTTTTCATTGACTAAATTGTGTGTGTAAACTATGTTATATGTACTCTTAGTAAATTTTGGTGTATCACCGTAGAGATAGTGTTTTCATTAGTTTTAATATATTCTCCTTCTCCCCTTTTCATTTACAAAATTAGTCGTTAGGTGACACCATAGGAAGCCGGCCTTCTCCGGAGGTTGACCTCTGTTTACAAGAAACCCACATCTTTAGAGGTCTTCCCATGTTACACTGAGGTGTTGAACATCAGGTTCAACAGGGTGCAATTTCAAGTGATAACAGTTTTTGGCACGCCTGGTGGGACTCGAGTCAGAAGTAAAATTCTTAAGTCTTGTTGTTTTGATGTGCTGACAGTGAGTTAATAGCCTTTTAGAGGTCATTTTTAAGCATATCTGGCGACTCTGCATGGAGGATAGGATCAATGTGTTTGTTTATATGAGAAAAATAGAAACCATAAGTTCAAAAGTTGTAGAGTTTTTGCATTTATCTCCTACAAGAAGAAAAGGGAGAACTCTCAGAAGGACTGTTCCTTCTCCTAGTGTTCAGTCGACACCACCTGGTGTTAGTAACAAGGCATTGTTTTCATATGAAAGGAGAAGAGGAAGTGACCTTCTAGCTAGGCATTCAACATATCCTACTCTTAGAACAAAACTTTATGCCTCCTCATTAGGGGTTTTCAATTGTTCAACAAATAGTATTTCTGCTATGGAAAATACTTCTCAACCAAGTTTAAGTTCTTCTTCAGCAAGCCTACCAACGCATTCCAGCTCAATGGCAGCGCCAAGAGCCTTTACTTTCGTACCGTTCAACCAGGCTAGTCCCCTTAATCTAGCGCAACATGATGATATTCCATTAGAAACATTAAAATGGTTACCAGAGTTTATGGGAGAAGGAAAAGTAACGCCTTTTAAGCATATCAGAGATGTGGCAGCATTGTGCAATGTGCATCATGTGACACAAGAAAATGTAGCTGTAAGATTGTTGGTTGCATCTTTCAAGAAGAAGGCATTGGAGTGGTTTAGAAGCTTGCCGATGGGTTCTATAAGAACATGGGATGAGCTTGGTGATGAATTTACCAGATTTTTTGAGGAAAAATTTGGTCATCTATCTTTGGTAGAGCAGTTAACAACCATCAAAAGAGCCCCACAAAAACAAATGGAGGACTTTAATATCCAATTTCAAAAGACTTGGAACAGAATAATTGCTACGGTAAGGCCTTCTGCTGATTATGCATTTTTATACTATTTGAAAAGTTTAAATAGTGATATCTCAGTCATGATACAATCCATGGGGGGTATTTCTTTACCTCAGGCTTACAGTATAGCTATTAAGGCAGAAAATAACCTCATTCAAGCAGGCAAGTTAGCACCTAGGCCACCTATGCCCTACTTCCCAGAAATTCAATCAAATATGTCATTACAAATGTCATCTTTAGCCCCCCTACTTGTTGTTCCCATATTACCCATTACTGTGAGTCAGGGAGTGTCAGCTGCAGGACCATCAAGTGAATTGCAAGAGATTAAGTCTAGTCAGCAGAAGATAGAAAGTATTTTACAGACTATGGGAAATGAGTTGATCTGCATGAAGAAACAGTATCAAGGGGCAAGGCTGAATTTCCAACAGCAGAACCAACAGCAAGGTCATAATGCAAATCAATCTTATCAAAATCGAGGATATTAGTATCAACAAAATAGGCAACCCTATCAAGGTGGTTATCAGAGGAAAAATGTTAATCAGAGACCATTTCAATCTTATAATCCAGCTTCTCTTAATGTTGTAAATCCAGTGAAGGATGTGGTTCCAGCCCAGAATAACTTTGTGATAGAAAATGAATGGTGTTACGCGTGTAATCAAGCACATAACCCAGCCTTATGCTCAAATGGGTAGTTAATCAAGAATTTATGGTCCAAAATGTTGTCAGTCCACAGCCAGATGCACTTGTTAATATACCTGAACAACAATCGGATATGCATTCTAATGAGACTACATTTTTAAATTGGCAAAGGGAAGAGTTTTATGGTGTGAATGTTGATTCTGCAATTGCAGCCAATACACGAGCTAAGAAAAGAGCTCTAGAGATGGAGCAATCAACTGATAAGAACAAGGGGCCTGCAACTGTGGAAGCACCATCCACACCTATTCTAAATGTACCGAAAAAAACTATTGTCTTACCAATCAATTAGTAGCCTCACAAGAATAAGGAACCGGTTGCTACTAAAGTACATCAGAAGGTACCTTCAACTGTACCTTACAGTATTGTGGATAGTATGAAGAAAATGAATGTGAATATGACTATGTGGGATTCCTTAAGCATTACTAGACAGGATGATTTACTTAAAAAGGCATTATTTGAAGGTATAAATCCTGAACAAGTTGTTGTTGATTCCCAAAAGGTCGTAATGGCTAACGATGATCAAGGGAAAGTTGCTAATCCCAGTAGTGAAGGGAAATCTATGATTCAAGGTAAGAATGTGAGACCTCCTCCGTTCTATGTTTCATTGATTATTGGAAAAAATTTAGTGCACAATTGTATGGTAGATAGTGGTGCTACCTGTTCTGTGATGCCCAAGCAAGTAGCTGATCAATTAGGTTTAAAGTATGAACCTTTAGAGAAAGGAGTAGTCCAATTGGATGGCTCATCTGTTAATACAGTGGGTCTTATCAAAGATGCTAGCTTAATTCTGCATTCTTCCCCTAATTTTTCAATTTTCCAAGACATCTATGTGGCAGATTTACCTCCGTATTTTGGGTTATGTTTATCTAGAGAGTTTACGGCTAAAATAGGGGGATACCTTTCTTCTGACTAGTCTCACATGTTGTTTCGTACTAGATATGGAACTAAAGTAACCATTAAGTATGAGTTACTTGCAAAAGACAATATAGAACCTTATATACCTAGTGCAATAAATGCCAATTACATAATTTTTGAACAAGACGAGCATGTTGCTGTCTTTGATCCTCGCATTGTTGTCAATGATATTCCTGATATACTTTTAGATGAGTGGGCATTAGGCCAAACTTCTAGTGCTGAAAGTGACTTGGTGTTGGATGTTGGTATGGGTAACTACATGTTTCAAGAAGCTGATATAGTGATGCCTAACTTGGTTAAGAGGCTAGTGAATGGTTGTGATCAGCAAGATGAAGTTTGATAAATGTATTTTGATGGCTCAAGGAGTAGACATGGCACTGGTGGGGGTGCATTATTGGTTTCCCCAAGAGCTGAAAGATATTATGCAACCTTTAGGTTTGCATTTTCATGCACTAATAATACAGCAAAATATGAAGGTCTCATTCAAGGGCTAGAATGGGCAAGGAAAAGTGGAATTAAGTGTCTAAAGGTGCATGGGGACAGTGAATTGATAGTAAATCAGGTTAGAAGCCTGAATGCTGTTAAAAATGTTATTAAATTGTATAAGCATAGGGTTTGGGGCCTCATTGAGGATTTTGAGGCTTTCAATATCATTTCAATTCCAAGAAAATAGAATCAGCATGCTGACAGATTAGCAGCTATGGGAGCTCAGTTTGACATTCCAAACAGTGCAAGAAAGGAGTGTAATCAGCAGCACATCAAGGTTATTATTAGGTCTTTAATGCCCGACAACAATGTTAACTAGCAAGTCTTTGAGAGTGATGAGCAAATTCTATAATTTCTGCTTGAAGAGGACGTGTTTACAGCATCAAATCAAGATCAAATCAAATTGCAGTACGGAGACCAGGTACTGCAATTAAAGAACAACAAGTTGCCTAAGGGTTTGGTTACCTTAGAAAGTATTTTCAACTCTGATGATCAGGCTAAAAGTAATAAAGCCAATTTACTGGTTCAGCAAGATCATTATGAGGACTTAGAAATTGCACCCAAGAGAAGCCTCAAGATAGGGAAAATAAACACCGTTGCTGAAAAGCAGTCTTTTCAGCAATTATTCCAAGAATTCATTGACATATTTGCCTGGGAATATGGAGATTTGAAGGGATTTGATCCACATCTTGCAGGACATACAATAGAATTGGAGGCAACGGCCAAACCCATAAGACAAAAACATAGGCCAGTTAATCCCAAACTAGAGCCATTAATGTAGAAAGAAGTCTTCAGACTTATAGAAAGTGGGATTATCTTTCCCATCAAGCATACTAGTCGGGTTGCAAATCTAGTTCCCGTCAGGAAGAAGGACGGAGAGCTTAGATTATGTGTAGACTTCAGAGATTTGAACAAAGCTTCATTAAAGGACAGGCACCCTCTTCCGTCTATGGAGCAGATTCTTCAATGTGTGTCAGGTTCTGAACGTTTTTCTTTACTGGATGGATATTATGGTTATAACCAGATTTTGGTAAGGGAAGGAGATCAATTTAAAACTGCCTTCACCACAAAGTGGGGCACAATGGCGTCTAGGAAAATTCCATTTGGTTTGTCTAACACTGGAGCAACCTTCCAAAAGGCTATGGACATGGCCTTTAGCAACTTAATGTATAAGTTTGTCTTAGTATATCTTGATGACATCACTGTCTATTCCAAGAAGACAACGGATCACATTCACCATTTGAGGTAGATTTTTGAACGTTGCCGGGAGTTTGGTATATCATTGAACCCCAAGAAATGTGTTTTCTTCGTTCATTAAGGAAAGCTTCTTGGGTATGTAGTATCTAGGAATGGAATGGCGGTCGATCCCAAGAGAGTGGCATCAATCTTAGAGTTGCCTTTACCTCTGCATAAGAAAGGACTTCAGAGTTTCATTGGTCGTATTAATTTTGTCTGAAGATTTCTTCCTGATATAGCAGCCTTGTTGAAACCCCTTACAACTATGTTAAAAAAGAATGTAGAGTTCAAATGGACTCGAGAAGCAAGGGACAGTTTTCAACTGATCAAGGAGGCATTAGCTTCAGCACCAACATTAGTTAACCCAGACTTCAACAAGGATTTTACCTTGTATGCTTTTCGTTTTGATGTAATTTCTGCAATCTTGGTACAGGAAAATGTAGAAGGGTTGGAGCAGCCCATTGCCTTTTTCAGCAAGGGTCTGGAAGACTATGAGCAGAGGTATACCTTCCTAGAAAAACATGTGTTGACTATTGTGAAAATTTTGAAGAAATTTAGACATCTATTGTCTCATAACAAAATTCATCTTCGGGTGGCACATTCCAGTGTGAAAGAGTTTTTGCTCAGTAAAGATCTGAATGAAAAGCGGGCTGGATGGATCACAAGAGTTATGGAGTATGATGTGGATATTCAGGTCACTAAATTGGTGAGGGAAAAAGTTTTATGCCAACAACTGGCTAACAAAGATGTTTCAACAATAGAGGATGAACGAGATTCAGTCTTGGTTAATATTGGGATGGCAGTTAATGAAGCTACCAGCTGGTTGCAGGAGATGTCACATTTTTTGAGAACAGGAGAATGTCCACATAATCTAAATAGAATGAAGAGGAGGTACTACCGACTTTAGTCTATTCCTTTTGTCTTGATTGATCATGTGTTACATAGGAAAGATCACAGTGGAGTACTGCTCAGGTGTGTTGATAATGATCAAGTGGATCAGCTATTATATGAGTTCCATGACGGACCTTCTGGAGGTCACTATGCTGCAAGGACAACAACATATAAGATTTTAAGAGTGGGCTATTATTGGCCTGACTTGTTTAAGAATGCACATACGTATGTCATAAGATGTTCAAAATGTGTCTTGTTTTTAGGAAAAGAAAGACTTGTTGCTTTGCCATTACAACCTATTCAGATAGAGCAGTCATTTATGAAGTGGGGAATTGACTTCATAGGGGAAATTAACCCACCCTCAAGTGTAGGCCATCGGTGGATTATCACAGCAACATATTACTTTACACGATGGACAGATGCTTTGCCTCTGAAGGAAGCTAATGAAACAACATTGTTGAATTTTTATGAAGACATGGTTTGCATATTTGGAGTCCCAGATTCTATATTTTCTGGCAATGCCCTGGCATTTGTTGGTTTGAAAGTGGTTGATTGGGTGTTGAGGAATGGCATATACTTGAATACAAGCTCCAACTATTATCCTTAGGGCAATGGACTTGCGGAGTTCACTAATAAAAATATGATTAACATTATCAAAAGGATGCTTCAAAGCAATTAGAGGGATTGGCATGCCACGCTAAAGACTGCTCTTTGGGCAAACAGAATTACCCCTAAGAAGGTGATTAGGAACTCACCTTACGTGTTGGTGTACGGTAAAGAGGGAAAATTACCTATCTCTACTGAGTTGCCCACCTTGGATATTGCCAGTCAGTTAGTCTTGTTTGAGTAGACTGGCCCACTTGCCATAAGATATACTCAGTTGATGGATCTAGAAGAAACTAGAAACAAGGCTATGAAGAATATGGAACGCCAGCAAATCCTGACTAAGAGAACATTTGATAAGAAAACTAGATCAAGAAATTTTGTGGTGGGAGATCTTGTGCTGAAATGGGATGTTCTAAAAAGCAAGCTGAGCCATCACACTAAGTTTGACAACATGTGGACGGGCCCATTTATCATCAAATACTGCAAAGAACACAAAGCTTACCAACTGGCCACTACTGAAGGTGAAGTGCTTCCTATCCCAGTCAATGGGATACACCTCAAGCCTTGTTTTGAGGTTTGATAAGTTCCTCCATTGTACATATTAGGTTAGGTTTTATGTTTTCAATAAGTGCTTCTACACTTCGGTTTGATTGTTGTTTCTTTCCCTAGGTGTTGTTCCAGCACAATAAATAGTTTATTTTCAGTTTCTCCTGTTTCGTCGGTTCTGGCAACCTGTTATGTTCTATGAATCTCAAGTGAGTTGCAGCCATGTGCAACTGCTTTTGATTTTTTTTCTGAGTTTTCCTAATGACTCCATGCCCAATGGACAAGTTTTGGCTACTGGTTTTCCATGTTTAGTAGGCAAACATCTAGCAAAGGTCACCAGAAATGTTACCTATTTTTCACCTACGACCTCAATCAGGCAGGGAAATCTATGTCTCAGGTGTTCATGAAGGCCAAATGGAGACATTTGCATCAAGGGTTAGATCATACATCTGATGCTATTTCACAGGGAGGTCTATTGGAAAGCCTCGCCTCAGTCAAATTTGGCATAAAACTCATCAGAGGAGAAAGTTAGCAAGACCCTCCCGACCTCTTGCCGACTAGCAATGCATTCTATTTGTTTGAATCCACTAGTCGCCAGGAATTTCAGGTCGCCATGACTCTTTATGTATCACTCCACCTGGGATTGTCTCACCGACAGTAGCTCACAAGGTTGGCGCCGCGGGGAATGGTTGCTTTCGGTGAGAGGTCTCGGCGACCATGAAGTGTCTCGCTGAAGGGAATTGCCTTTGGCATAAGGTCTTGCCGAAAGATGGAGGTCTCGGCGAAAAGAAATGTCATCACGAAGACAGGTGGGCCTTGCTGTAATGTCTCAGCAACCCCAGGAAGTCTCGTCGAAGAGGATTGCCTTCGGCATGAGGTCTTCCCGACATGGAGTGGCGGTCCCAGTGGAGGGTCTTGGCGAAAGGTTTGAGTTCGTCGTGATGTCTCGGCGAACAGGTTGGGTCTCGCCAAAGGTTTTAGGTTCGGCGAGAGGTCTCACCGACATAGGAGGGTCTCGGCAATAGGGGCTAGCGAAGGGGTAAAGTCTCACCGACAGGGTGGACTCTTGTCAAAGTGAAGTAGCGTTGGTGAAATGTTTTGAGCTCGGCACAAGGTCTTTTCGACTACGATGGGTCTCACCAAAGTGAAAGGGATTCGCTTCAGTGAGATGTCTCGCCGACCGAGTGATGTCTCCCCGACAAGAAAGTAAGCTCTCGCCGAAACAAGGTAGCTTCAGCATGATGTCTTGCCGACCCGATGGGGGTCTGGCCGAATGAAGTGAGCTCGGGGAGAGAAAGGGAGCTCGCTATGGGGTCCTATCGAGAGAAAAGTGTCTCGCCGATAGGGAGCTGGCTGTGGTGGGACTCATTGCTGAGAGGGGGAGTTCGACAAGAACTCTCACTGACAATGTGAAGTCTTGCCGATAGCGATCAACTTGCCATGGAAAAGGATATTGGTAGGACTCTTAGCATTCTTTATGACATCCTGCCGACTGAAGATCTCTTGCTGACCTGATGTGTCTCTGACGATAGTCTGGGCGATGACGAGGGCTAGATCAGTATGACTTTTGCATTCAATATAGGGTCTTGCCAACTGTCACGTGTCATGCTGACAACTGCTACGAGGTGTACTTGCATCGGGGAGACATGATTAGTGTCTCACCGAAATGTGATTCTGATGAAGCAACCTTTGACCGTCTGGGAATCTACGTGGCATGAGTTCAACCAATCTAAAGGAACTAAAGGCAAACCATCAGTCGTTTGACTATTTTTGACTCCCCCTATGAACGAGACCAACAGAGCATGAATGCCACAGACTTTTCCTGAGACCAAAGGAGATGGAGTAGCTCGGAGATCAATGGTGTCGAGATCTAAATGGAAAAGTTTGAAGTTGTTTGCAAGGGAAGTCAACCTACAGAAAGGTCTTGAGCAAGAAGGCTGAAGGAAAGAGAAGCCGTCAGTCTCAGGGACAGCTGTGAGGTCTACTGGCAAGAGGCAGATCAATATTAATGTTAACGTTGAAGGGGCATTCAAGGCAGCTCTTCAAGGAAGTTCAAGAGTGGACATGGAGGCCAGAGGTCGACACATTAAATGTGTTGCAAAAGATCTCCAGAGGCCATTCCTGGAGCGACTCTTCATCGACATGAACAATGGAATGCAACATTAACTTCATTTTTTTTTTAAAGATCTAAGGGTGGATCTTTTCAAAAGGCCAATATTTTGTAAACCCTAAAATAAAGGGGGTGATACTTTTATTTTTTGGTATATATGGCATTTTTTTTCCTTTTTTGTATAGAGTTCTTACCTAGTACTTTTTCTTCTTTTGTAACTTGTGGAGTTCTTTGTAGAAGAGAGGCTTTGTTTTGTAACTCATGACAGGCATGTATATCAGTGTTCACCATCGAAATCAATGAGTATAAGCAATTTACCTTTTCAATCCCTCTATTAAATTATGTGCATTTGTATAATTGATGAAACTGATTGTGAAACTGTATGATTCCTTGTGGTTATGTCTTATTTCAGCACCTTTCCATAGAGCAAATATGTATTTTGCAGGTTGTGAAATGTGTTATAATGTAGTACTCTCTAGTTGTGAAGTTGTTTCTTCCTTCTAGGAGTGTAGCCATATGAACCTTTTCATGAAATGTTTATGCAGAAAAACATATGTGATTGAGTTGTGTTCAACTAAGCTTTTGTCATTGACTAAATTGTGTGTGTAAACTGTGTTATATGTACTCTTAGTAAATTTTGGTGTATCACCGTAGAGATAGTGTTTTCATTAGTTTTAATATATTCTCCTTCTCCCCTTTTCATTTACAAAATCAGTAGTTAGGTGACACCATAGGAAGTCGGCCTTCTTCGGAGGTTGACCTCTATTTACAAGAAACCCACATCTTTAGAGGTCTTCCCATGTTACACTGAGGTGTTGAACATCAGGTTCAACAGGGTGCAATTTCAGGTGATAACAAGAACCACTTTTCAGGCTTCACAGCTTCCAAGAACATCTTAGATTTGATCATGCTCCGCAGTGAATTTGTTTGGAAAACCTTAGGATAAATCAAACGTCCAGAATTAAGGGTCAAAAAGAGGCATTTTATCAAAGAAATTTTGAAAATATTCAAAAATATTCTAACACTGGCAAGGTGGCCTCCAACTCAACTCTAGTTACAGATTTTTGAAGACTTTCTCTTCATCAAGACGTCTCAAAATTTGGGGAAATGCTTCCAGTTAACTACCAATCACACTAGATAACTCCTAAATCAAATTTTGGATTCCCTAACTGATGCTTCCACCTCCAAATGATATTTAACATCTAGGCGTCCTTTCTCATTATTTCTAAAGGTTGACTCCAAACTCCAAACACATAATTTTATTCTCTATAGCATTTGAAGGATCAAACGATAGGGTTTTTCAACGTTCTTCATATTTTCAAGAACAAGTTGGACAAAAGGACGTTTTTATAGAGTTCATATCTCAAGGCATCATTTTTCAGAGGCAGCAATTCATAGTCTTCAGCTTTTAGCATTTCGGGTTCTTTTCTTTTTCAATCTTCTCTAAGATAAATTTTTTCCCATAATTTCTTCTACTTCTTTCTTAGGTTTTCTTGCATGTTCGAGCAAAATCAATCTTTTCATAGATCTGACCTTCTCAGTTCATTTTGCACAAGATTGGCCACAAAACCCACATGCCTCCAAATTTTAGGGTTTCCAAAAAATCATCTTTTTCAGAAATAGATAAATTGGGTTTGTTCAACACACAGGTGCCTACAAAACCCATGTGTCAAAAATTTTCCAAGGAAAAATTGCCTCACTACCTCTACCTCTGCCTCTAAGGGGCTCTTGCATGTTCATGAAAAAGTCCTTTTTTTGAAATTCTGACCTTTTGGGTTCATTCAAAAATATATTCTCAACAAAACCCATGTCTCAAAAATTTTCATAAAAATTGCCTCTCAATGAAGCTATTTTTAGCCTCTGCAAAAAAGTTGTTCAAGTGTAGTTGTCTGCCCAATCATTCTTCTAGTTTTTCAGTATGTAGTTCTCTCAAGTTGAATTCAAGACCAAATCGGTCTTGACTCACGATTTCATGAGAACACTCAACACTTATTTGCATCAAGTGTATCTGATGGTTGATTTGTACAAATTGACAAGTGTAGACACCATCACACTCTAGAACTTTGAACGATCCGGGTTACTTCATGGGAAATCCAATCAGTAGATGGGAGAACAATTTGCAACCTCAAGCCAAAGGACATAGAAAGGATTTTTTCTATTCCACCATGTGCAAACAACTTGATTGTGTTGATTAAAGAATGTGAAAAGGCGTTTAACATGCGAAAGGAACAATGTTAGAAAAGAATGGTAGAAAGGTGGCTCAAAGAGAAAAGAAACAATTTTCCAAAGAATTTTGGATGTGGAGAATTCAGGGATGAGTATGCATTCATGATTACTCTACCCAATCGTGTCACGGGTCAAGCAAAAGTGCACAAGTTTCAGCCATGGATGTATTACATCATGTCTCAACTTGTCAACAACACAGAACATTATGACTGGCCTACTTTGATTAGTAAAACTCTTCACATCCAGATGATAGGATTCTTCAAAGCCCACGAATTCCATATGGTTTCATACCTCATATATTTGATAGCCTTCCAAGGCCAGTTTAGAGGGTTGAATACCGTTGGAACTCTGGGTGTATAGCCAGTTCATGAGCATTTCTCGTGGCTAGAATTTTCACAGTCAGAACAAAACTTCAAGTGGGTAAATGACCTTTTCCTAATGCACACAGTGAGGGACCTTGATCAAGAGTTACATATACACATTTCACTAGAATCCAAATTGGCAATGGAAAACTGGGCCAATTGGTTCATCCAATTCCCCACATTTTCCTATATTCGTGTGTATGGTTTCTCGGGAAGTCCAGCCATGCTACCTCGTTATCCATTAGATAAGGTGGTATTCATGGAGTTCTTAAGGAAATTACATGAGTTACGCACTTTTCTATGTAATAAATGCAAGTCTACTGCTAACTTTCCTTTTCAAATGGGTATATGCAGATGCAGATCAACAGTTGATGCCAAGTCAATGAGCAATGAAATGATGAAGCTTAATCTTAAGTTTCTCATAGAAAGGCGCTCATATGACCCTTGGGGTCTTTTGGAAACTCACCTTGGCAGAAATTCTTCACATAAACCTACCATGGAGGATTATTGGTTTAGCTGTGAAGATGAGTTCAAATTTCACAGCCGTAATTACAACAAATTCACTCTTCCATAGATCGTTGATTTCTTATCAGATGATGATGGTGAAGTCATACTTCCCATATATTTCAGAGATAAAATTGACTCGTAGCCACTTTGATCCGTTGATTGGTATGCCAAAGAGAGCACCTCCATTGAGGAAAGGACAAGCAGGGTTGTGAAGGACAACAAGCTATTCTTGGATAGCAAGAAGATACGAAAGGTGTTCACTCCAATTACAGATCCACCACCGGTTACCACCATACTACCTTCCACATCTAAATGGAAACCCAGAGTGAAAATGATGAGCAATCCTCTGGAGGGTTTCAAGAATAGCAGAATATCAAGCATTCAATAGAAAAGCTGAAGGTTGTTGATGCAAATCAGCAAGAACAACAAATGGATACAACCACAAATACAACTGAAACAATTCCAGAAGTAGAGCCTCCTATTCCATCACCACCATAGTAGTCTCCAATTCACATTAACTTGGAGCCTGATTCACCAATTCATGACATCTCTACACCAACTCACTCATTAGGAGTTGATGAGATGAGAACTAATCCTCCTAACAAAGTTTGTAGAGACTCTCTTTGCTTGAGAACATCCTGGGTAGGAAGAGAATAAATCCTTTTTACCATTTGGATTTTGTTGAGTTTGACAATGTCTACCAAGACACATCTAACAAGAAACTCAAGAAGCAAGTTTGTGTGGAGAAAAACATTGAAAATGAGGTGTTCATCAAGATTGCAATGCCACCAATTGACAAAGGTGCCAACGAGGTTGAGGTCAATGATTTCAAATTGGTCAAAGCCAACTTGGGTAGAAGTACACAAGAAGCTAATGTAAACCTTTTTGAGGTTGTAGCAGTTAGCTTGAAGGAAAGAGTGTTCATAGATGGTGAAGACTGGGCAGCCCTCTGATGGGGTCATTGTAATCCTCATAATTTAATTTATCAATCCAAGGCGGTGTCCATGGCTATCTACAAGAGAGAAAGTAGAAAACTTGCTTGACAGTCTATTCTACTTGCAGAAATAAATCCTATTTGCATGAAAGGAAAGTTGCATGAAAGGGAACTAATCTAAGCAACACTTGCAAGAATTGAAAAGGATAAACTACTTCACACTTGCTAGAAATGAAAAGCTTGCTTGAATTCGAATTTACTCTAAAAAGTTGGAAATACATTGTTGGAAATGAAACTGAAACTATCCTATTTCCTCTGGCTAAAACAAGCCTTTCTAATCCCCCCCCTTTTGATCAACTTATTATATTGTATTTATAGAATTTATATTCTATATCTATCCAACCAATCCACTAAGAATGTGGATCCAAGATCCTATTTTTGAGGGGTCGTTTACAAAACTCTAAAAAAATTGAAGTTGTTGTCCTCCATCATGCCACTTTTGTCTTAGTCATTTTATGTCATGTACTACTCCTTCCTTTATTCAAATCACGCCAAATTCTCAAAAGGGTTTTTATCCCTTCAAATCTACTTTCCATATCATTTTGAATTTCGTTGAGAAACAAGGGAGGTATCGTTGTTTTACTAAGACTACATTTTTGACAATTTTTGGGCACCTGATTTTTAGGAAGTCTTCAAGTGTTGAACGTGAATGAAGGAATTATTCTTCATTTCAGTCGACCAAATCATTGATTCTTAGCATGAATAACATGATATAATCATACAAAATTTTAGTAATGTGGTAACTTGATTTATCTTTGGTGGAAGAAGGAAGCATGAAATTTAATAACTGTGAAAGATATTAAAACTCAACATGAAACAAATCCTCATCCCATTAATTTAGGAATGACTAATGCTCCATGATTTTGCATGAATGTAGGATTGTGTTGGGAGTCTTCTCTATCTTCTCATTATTTCTTCAAAGCCTTCTAAATCTTTCAAGAGTTAACTGCTTCAAGTGTCTAGAGCTCTCTGCTACAAGTGTCTATGAAGCTTCTTCTTACCATGAGTTATTTAATAACTCATTTATATAAATTATATCATCTTAAACACTTCATGGAGACATATTAGAGGCAATTTGGATCACATTTAATTACTAAAAATAAACCAAACATTTACTTTATATTCTAATTTAAACAAGCTAAAGAACTTTCAACCAGTACTGAAATCCACTTTAACACTAATGCATTAGGAAGAAATAGATGATTTTCTTTGATAAAATATGAGACAATTTATGGTCTCATCGCCCTCAAGGGTGAAAATCAAAAAAATTGATAGTACATCTCCAACTTGATTTGTGGGACTTCACATATTAGTGCTCTGCTTCCACATATGTTGGAGATATCCACAGATCAAAATAAGCTAAGTCAGTTGGTTATATATGGGAAGCACCTGAGATTCTGGGTAGAAGATTTTATCACCAAGGGTAGGTTCATACTTGCATATTTACCAATTGAGGTACAATTCCCACGACCTTTGCTCAGACATTCAAGAATTAGATCATAACATGGCAGAAAGGAAACCCAGGGATGAAATCACCATTGTTAACTTGAAAATGGCGTATATACAGTCACTATAGAGGACAACAAAGAGAAGATTTTTACTTGCAAAGAACAACTCCTCTTTAAAGTAAAATCCTACAAAGCAATGTCTGTAGAAATGGCTGAATATAGAGAAAAGGTTGCAAGTGCCATCAAGTTCGTAAGAAATTTTGTGTCACAGATTCCTTTCTAGTATCAAGGCAAGGATGGCGAGTACGTTGATCTCGGTGAAGTATAGATGGTGTTTCAAGACCTCATCCGTAGTAGTTTTAGCGGTGACCCTATTGGCTGCAAGTTGACTCAAGTTGCAGCCATGTTAGCAAAGTTTGATGAAGCAGCTGAAAAGGGAAGAGAGTTTCAGACTCAGATCATGGATGGCAAGGTGATGTTGCAGAGGCAGTGCATCGTGTTGAAGATTATCTGTTGTCTGAATGTAGAGATAATTAGAAGCTGGTTGGAAGACTTGGTTACTCAATTTATTGAAGTATGAACTACCAGTTGGGACACGCACACCTTTTCCAAAGATAGAATTTAAAGCAGAATTAAACTTGACATTTTCCAAGTTAATTGATTGTCTTCTTTCATGCATGTCTATCCTTGGAGATATTTCTTCTACAGTTGGAGTTAGTTTTAGTTTTAGAATCAGTTAACTGTTAGTTACCTTTGTTTGGATGTAGGAATAAATCTTGTAGATTGACAAGAACTGATTGTTAACACAAGGAGATTTTAGGATTCCCTACTCCTATGTTTGTCTATAAATAAGAGAAAACTTTCTCATTTTATTTTAACCGTTATTACTATAACAAAATTGATGAGCCTTAGTGCCTTCAAGCTTTTCTAATCAATATTTGTTCACTTTGTTCAATGTATTTTGGTTGATCATATGTTGTATGCTTGTCTTCTTCATATAATTTTTTGTCCCAAATGTGTATTTGTTGTTGGAAAGTTTTGAGGAAATAAATCATATGCCCACCCTTGCTTTGATCCAAAGTCTAAAGATATTTTTCATAATATTGTTGTTTTTATAATATTTGTTTCAATCTACACCTCAAAAGAGCAATGAGCCTTTGAGGGAATTTTGAAAGCGAGTTTATCCTTTAATGTTATGTGTTTATAATCTTTATTTCAACCTACACCTCAAAAGTACAATGAGTCTTTGAGGGAACTCTGAGATCAAGTTTATCGTTTGATGTTTTGCTTTCATAAAATTTATGTCAGTGTACATATGAAAGAGCAATGAGCCTTCGGATGTGTTTTGGAAATGAATTTTTCTAAGTTGTGTGTTAACCAAAATCATTCCCCATTACTTCTAAATCCTCTTGCTCTGAATTTACTCGAGGAGATAGAAGCATTATAAGTTTAGGCCTAGTTGTAGTTGAAGTTACAAAACCAAAGAAAACCTCAGCTACAACGCAAAGAGTTTTATAAACCTTGTGCTCTAAGCTAAGATAAAAAGATAGGAATTTAGTCTACTTTTTCTTTTTATGCATAATCAACAAAAGAGGGAGCTTCCCCTCCTAATGTGAAGAGCAATCTAACTATGCATAGTTGTATGTTTCCAATACGCGCACCAGAGGCGCAAATTGAAATTCCAACACTATACTTTGGTGTCTAAGTTTAGTTTAGCTTAAATTTAAATTTAGTTTAGATCTCAAGGAGCTACTTGTACAAATTTGAAGAAAAAAATTGCTTCACAATATCTCATTTTTTGTTGTCTTGCAAAAGACAAATTAAAACACCAACACAATGCTCACTATTATCAAAGGAAACATTCATAATCACTAATAAAATAAAGAATGTTCCTTATTCATGAGGTTTTTGAACTCCATTATACCAAATGTCTTCAGAAAACTACACATTTTTGAAATAACAACATTAATTGCCATTGTCCCTTGGCAATAGACCTAATTACTATGGAAATCTTGATAGTTTCTTACATTGTTCAAGTTGTATACTCCATTTATAAAAGTTCTAGAGAAGAATGATAAGAAAAAAATTGTAGGTTTAAGGCTTATCTAAAAAAAGAGAAAAAAACCAAATTTATTGCAATATTAATGGTGATCGATTGATGATGATATTACAAAATATTGGTGAATTTTTTGTTCAAAGTCCCAATTAACAATATTTTGAATAACTTGGAATATTTTTGAGAAAATGTTAGGAACCCTACCAAGAAAGGATACATTGGCATATATCACAATATTTAAAAGATATTTGCTTCTATAGTTTTTATTATTAATAATTTTTTGCTTTGTTGTGAATTTTGGCAATTCTTTTCAATTTTTAGAGCTACACTCATGACAAGCCTAAATATGTAAACACAAATGTTTTGATTAAGTTAAATTTTGGAAGGGATCGTACCCATTACAAAGTAGCCATCGAGGAAAAAGAAAGGAGTCTCATAAGAAGTGAGACAACGAAAAACAAAAGCAACAACAACTGAGAGACCAGTAAAGCAAAGGAACAACACAAGAAATGGAATTTGGTGATGGATAGAACCCAAAAATCAACACCAAAAGACAACTCAAGGCAGTTTGAAACCAAACTTAAGAAGATGCCTTAGATGAGGAGTAGCACAAGGGTGGAAAGACATAGAAGCATTACCAAGCTCAAAACTAAACTTCCTTTTTATCCTGCTCAGGGAACCCTTGCCAATAGCATTGTGGGGATCCAAAGGAGGAGTCACAATGGTTTGCTCAAGATCCTTACCTTTGTGGGAAAACATTGCAATATCTAGCACAACCTTGTCATGAGACAGAGGACACTGCATAATAGAATTGGGCAAGGGCAGCCGCGAGGAATCATACTTAAGTTCTTGCACCCAAATACAAAGCTTAGAGAAAGGATTCAACCTCTTAGGCAACTCTGAACTAGCCTCAACCAAGACACAAAATCTAGAATAAAGAAATTTGGATCGAGATTTAATAACCTCCCAATAAGAGAAGAATGTAAACCATCCATAGATCTATTGACCCACTCATCTGAAATAGTGAGAGAAATAGAAGAAGGAGCATGAGAAAACTTAGTATTGTTGAGCTTATCTTGAAAATAATCCTAAGAAACAACTCCAAAATAAGCAACTCCCTGAGGAGGATCAAAATACAAAAAAATTGAGGCTGAGGAACCGAAGAGTGAGGAATCCCCAAAACACTACTACTCTACAACCCATCAAGAGCAATAGAAGTGGGAGCCACCACCAAGGAGGGAGACCCTAACAAAAATCCCACACCAGGAATAAGCTCAAAACCCTCAACAGACCCAACAACACCAGGGGAAAACAACTCAAAAGAAGGAGACAAAACCTACAAATCAGCCAAAGGCAGAGGAGGAATCTTAGGAGGGGGCAGAAGAAAGCCCCTCTTTAGAGAACCACTTAGATTTGATTCATCCTAAGTCATCTTGAGCCATGTAAACCCAAATGTTATAAGCCTACCCAAATAGATTAAATTAGAAACATAAGCCTCAAATTGTATATTGGGTTACAAATTTACTAGCATCCCTCTTTCATCAACCAAAACTTGAATAACAAATTTTCCTTGCATATCCACTTCAATTTTTTGTTGTATTTCAAGTTATAGTCTCTTGTAGTCATTCCAGATAACAATTTAATCCACATTTGTATTGTGAACCAACGGGACACTATTTGCACTTTTACCATCATATACAAAACTGGCAAATATTTCTAGATTGTTGTTAATCCAACTTTACTTGAAAGCTCTCCAAAAGCTTTAAAATGTGACAAAATCTTAAAGTCATTCTTCAAGTAGCCACACTCCTTAATTTTATGATCTCATTTGTTGAAAGATTTGTGTTCTCATATTCTAGTGCAAGTGGTTGCACAACATCAATAGAAACATGAATTTACTTATTGGCAGTTCTAGAATTTTTTTCTTCTATTAGATTTCTTAGAATATCAATGTTCACCTCAATGTTAAAAATAGTGAATAAATGTGTTAAAACCAAAAAATAAAAGTTCATTGTATCTTACTGTAATAACCACCCCCTTATTTTTTCAATCTTTCACCTTTCCCTCCTTCCACTGAATAGGTTTTTGTCAAATATTTTGCATGCATGTCAAATGAAATGTTTTCTAATTTGTAAATTAATCTGATACTAAATTTTTAAGAATTTATTCACCATAATACTTGGCATTCATAGATGTGAAAGTAAATAACATTATTTGGCATACCAAACTCAACCATATTTTAAAGTATTGCACATATAAGAACAAAATACATACATTAGAATGCATAAATAATTCTAACCTCAACTTAGCAGTATTGCAACCAAAAAATGGGTTGTCATCATGTGATAACATTAGCATTATAACTTAGGAAGTGAAAAATAGTTAAACCATGGTTGTTCTTAAAGCTTAAAGCCCAAAATTCTTCACACTAAGGCTCTAAAAGCTAATAAACCCCACAACGGCTAGCATACAAGCTATCAGCCAGCATTAAACCCCCACGTCAAACAACCTCAACCTTCCTAACTCCCATGTCGACCTATTGATGCTCTCACCAACTCCACTGCAATGACCACGTCCTCTTTATTAAATTTGTCCATCTTGGTATAGACATCGGCTAGCATAAATGGCCTCCACCTATCTATGAATGGTCACATGCTACTTAGGGATTCACATCCAACACTCAAGGGAAAATGTCGAGCCTAGCCAATAACCCACGATATGCAGCCACAAATTGAACACCTCTTTTCAAGCATGAATCGCCTCCTTATTTTACCTATTATAGTAGCCACCAACTATTAATATTTATTTTCAGTCGTGGCATTCCTTTTCCCTGGAATGTTTTTAAACATTGCGGCTTTGTTTCCTAGAAATGACTAAAATACTTTTATACTCTCAAAGTAATTATTTCTTTCAGCAACATTCTGCAAATCTCTATCAATTTTGTCTTGCCTGGCAAGATTTCATAAAATTGCTAATAAACGCTTCTACTCAAATCAAAAATCCAAACAATGAAACATGTGTGTAGTTCCTAAATGAACCCACCTGCAAACCAACCAGGAAGGAACTTTCACCTTCGTGGTTTATATCCTCTGTGATGGCTTTCGCCCTCACAAATCCCTTGGATGGATGTAGTTCAAACTAGCATTATATTGTTATCAAAATTCCATAGCATATGGAAAAAAATGAGCTCCAAAACTCTTTTATTCATCTCCTCCAAAATTCTACGCTCCCTTGGAAAAATAAAATATTTACTTTTATTTAAAATACCCCTTATGTCTCATTTGGATGCCACTCTTAAGAAGACATTAACTTAACTTTGAAATATTTACTTTGTCCCCTAGGCACTATTAGCAAGACAATTCAAGGAATTATGATCTAGAGATCTATACCCTAGTATCTCTTATGTAGTCATTTTATACACCAGAGGGTACAATGATAGAAGAGAGTAAGTACGGTAGGAATCCATATCTAATAAAAAATCATGCATATCTTAAACAAGAGTAGAAATCATTCATAGCACATATATACATTGAATCCTTATAACTCCTTATATATACATTAGTAGGTCTTAGTCTCTTCTTTGTATTACAATCTCTTTCTCTATTTCTATCTTATATGATATCTTCCTAATTTGTCATCTATTACATACATATATCAATGCTTAGTCTCTTATAGAGACGTGACCCTTATACAATACCCCTTAGTCTATCTTCCTTGTCGGCCTGATGCTTTGTAAGTCCTTTGCAGTGAGTTGCGGTATCTTTTACTCTCTACCCTATACCCTGCTAACATCATCTCCCTTTTCAAATTTATGTCTTGTCCCCAAGACATGCTACTCAGTTATCTGGGAGAATGCATTGTATATGACCTTCAACTACACAAGTGCAATATCACATTGTTGTTTGAATTGCTAGAGTACTTTGATGTAGCCTTGTGTACTTATTTGTGTAGCTTCTACCTCTACAAGGTTCTTAGGGATCTGAATTTGTTAGGCTACAATTTTTGCTTCTCCTAATACTACGCACAAGTATGCTATCTTAATGTTGACTATTTCCCTTAATTTTTTTACTTGCATCTTTATATTTTCCTATTGTTCTTGGAGTTTTTGCAATTGGGTGTGTGTTCTATATTTGTACTTTGATTTCTCCATCCATGTCTTTCAATGGATCATAGGATGAGGCAACTTGCACTATTTGAGCCTCCAACTGTGATATTTGGTCTTTCAAGGTTTTGGTGAGGGTGGGCCATTGGAGACAAAACTGATATAAGATGTTACCTTCTATTATGCTTCCTTCCACATTCTTTAATTGCTTGTCCAATTGAGAGTGGGCTACCACACACCTTTTTTAGCCTCCTCTATGCTCTTCTTCAAAACTTCTTGTTAAGCTTCTTGCTTTATTTTATCCTTTTGTGCCTTGAGGTTTGATTGCAGACCATCTACTACTTGTTTCAATTGCTATGGTAGATGAAGGGAAGTATCCCTATGGATATGTGGAATTGAGTTCTACAGTTTTTGTACCATCTCTTCTAGTTGCTATGCATTTTTCACGTGTTGTTGAAATATCTCTTCCCTGGTGCTGTAGTTTTTGGAGTGGGGGGAGGTTCGCTAGATTTACCTGGGAGCCCATCACTGGTAACTGTATTAGTTGAGTGGGTTTTGGCATCAGTTGTTTTTGTTGCGCTAGAAAATCCTTTATTGATTGGATTGGAGAAACCGATGTGGTTGTTTCTTCCATATCCTACTTTTGTTGCTTATCTCCTTGCATGCTTGGTGGGCTTCTTGTGGGAGATGGTATTGTTGATTCTTTGTTCTTTCCTCTTCCAACATTGAATCCATGATTTTCTTTGTGATTGTGGTAGTCTCTGAGCCTATATTTTAGCAATATCCTCTTATTATTCTTGTTAGAGTAATAGGTTAATCATCTAATTAATTAATCATGGTTAATTAATTAGATCACTTTTACTTTATTCACTTAAGTTAAACTTAGTATTTCAATTTTTTATTATTAGATTGGCTAATAAAAGTACATGTCTCATTGCATAGAATGGTGACACTTGTCATAGGCTAATTTAATCCTCACCTAGAGTTTGGATCTAGGGTTTCTATCTCCTTTTTATAAGGATTGATTTCTATTGTAATCATTCATTCAGGTTATTTGCATCAATACAATTCTCAATCTTATTGAACACAATCAAGCTTTTTGATTTTTTCTATTGTGATAGGTAATTGCTTGCAAGTTATTTTTGGATCTTGTGGGTTGAATCAGAAACTTCCACATGGTATCAAAACACTAGATTTGTAGCCTCCTATTCAATTTTTGAAGACATCAGGCCTTGAGCAATTTTCTGGTGCATCCTGGCGAAAAAATAGCCATTATCTTTTGCTTCATGTATTATTGAGAATAATGATTTCAAGGTTTTGTTCAAAATTATGAAATACATTTGGGTATAGATTTTGTAGATAGTGAGAAGATCTCGCAAAAATTAGCTATCCAAATAGCCCACGTAGTTATTTTCCTTGTAGATAAAGTTTTTTTTTTTTACCAAACTGCATGTTGTGCTTTTTGGATTCAAAAACGCTTTTTGGGTTTTGTTGGCACCATCAAAATATTTATTGGGTATCTATTATTTTCTTCATGAAATTAGAAAAAAAATCAAAAATCAAATCAGAAAGGTCGTCTGCTAACTGTCAACTGGCAAAATTTACCCCATTTTTCAAATATTCATAACTTGAGCATACGATCTTCATTTTTCAAAAAATTTACATTGTCAAAAAGATGGTTCTGAGCCCGATCCAGTGCTATAGGTCATTTTTACTAATTTTTCTCCTAATCAATTATGCAGCCCTCTAAATTCAGATCAAGTTGTTTACACTCGGGAGGCCATAACTTTTGACCGGGATATCAGATTTTTGTGATTCAAGCGATGTCGAAAATTTGATTATGTCCTTTGCATATATCTCAACTCGAACCAACTCCATGGAGGCAGATGTGAACATTAATCTGTACATGCAATATTTCCTTTTTGCATGCTTTATGTTTGCATTTTCTCTTTGATTTTTGCATGTTGCATGTTCTCCTTTTACAATTTCGGGGTATTTTAATAAATGAAGTTCAATACAGTTTCATTATGTGAGGGTTGCATACATAATAATTGGATTAGAGTGTTGTCATATGGCATGCACTATGATCCAATCTCCATCTTGGTGAAAACTCACATGAGTTGTATCTAGATTCTGTAGTTTCTCTTGGCCACAACTTGCTCATGACTTGACACATTTTGGTTCATCTCTCAAATTGAGATCCTATGGTTAATGATATTGAATCACATGTAATTCACATTAGGTCACATCTCAGTTTGAGGGCCATTCATTTTATCGCTAAGGTTCTTGAATCTTCATGGTACTTGCTCCTATGGATCAGTTTTAGTCACAGTTTGGCATCAACATTGAGATACACATAGCTTCTAGATTCTTTCATCATTTATTTCCCTCTTATGGGGAGGCATTTGTAATGCATCTATGTGATGGATGGTGTACTTGGGGATATCCTATCATGGATTCCTCCATCTTTCATCACTCGATTCCATTGCATATGTACATGGGTACCCAACATGGCCTAGTAGTTGGGACCCATTCTTGCATTCATGCATTCATCCATGCATCCTTCATCAATTTTTTGGCTACTCCCTTAATTCATCTTAAGGGGGGATGTTGGAGTAACAGGTTAATCATCTAATTAATTAATTAATAATGATTAATTAATTAGATCTTTTTTTACTTTATTCACTTAAGCTAAACTTAGGGTTTTCATTTTTAATTATTAGATTGGCTAATAAAAGCACATGTTGTCTCATTGCATACGATGGTGACACTTATCATGGGATAATTTAATCCTCACCTAAATTTTAGATCTAGGGTTTTTATCTCATTTTCATAAGGATTGATTTCTATTGTAATCATCCATTCATGTTATTTTCATCAATACAATTCTCAGGCTTATTGAGCACAATCAAGCTTTTTGATCTTCTCTATCGTGATAGGTAATTGCTTGTAGGTGATTTCTAGGTCTTGTGGGTTGAATCAGCAACTGCTACAATCCTCTCATTAAGGTGTATGCCCTCTTCTTTGTGTGAAGCTCTTGTGCTTGGGCTCGTGTGAGTTGCTTCTTTTTCTTTTGTAGTAAGGCTAGACCCTACCTTTGCAATTGTTTTCTCCCTTATTTCTTCCTCTTCCTTTAGAGCTCTCCCTTCTTTCCTAGATTGTGGTAACTATGGGTTGTAGGAAGCCCTTGATTACTTCCTCTAAACTTTTTTTGAATTTCCTTATGTACATTATCAAACTCATGGTAAAGAAAGGATTTTGTAGTCACCATCACATCAATTGGTGGTTGTGGTTGCTCTGTTGCCTCTGGTTGTCGGATTTCCACTATGTGTTCTTTTATCTTTCTCTTTTGCGAAGGTTTATGTACTTATTGTACCTCTTCTTCTTCCTCCTCTTCTCTGGAAGTAATTATCTTCCTTTTTACTACTTTCTTAAGTATTGCTTTATGGCCTTTCTTCTTTGCACTCATTTGTACTAAGGTTTCTGAGATTTCTTGTACATCTAGTGTGGTCACCATCTAGGAAGAGGATGTGGGACCCTCAAATTGTATGCTTGCAGCTCCATGAAAATTTTTGAACCTTCTTGTGGATGGTGTGCTTTTCCCAGAGCTAATGCAAAAGATGATGGTTGTGTTGATTCATTTGGTGGAATTCCCCATTGCTTTTGTAATTTCTTTTTATTCTTCACAAACTTCTAAGAATTTTTCTTATGGATTTGATTCATAATCTCCTTGTATGTTCCAAACCTCTCTGCATTTGGATCTTTTGTTTTGCATTTTAAATTTTCTATCCTATAGTAACATTAGATCCCCTATTTAAAAAGTCTTAGTGCAAAGGTTCCTATCATGCCAAGCCTTTTTCCTTTGATTCTCTACTTTCTAATTGTATAATGCTATGAATCTATTTTATCCAATTTTTCTAGTTTTTCTATCCTTTCTGCTAAGGACTCAACATCATCCAGCCACAATGTGAGTGTGGTACGTAAGTTTGGGATTATAAATTTCAACTACCACATTAGCTCTATATACCAATTGAAATGGTGTAAACTTAGTGGTCCTTTTGTAAGATGTGTGGTAGGCAAAAAGTACCATGGGTATCTTAATGTCCCAATCCAACATGTTTCCATCATACAGCTTAGTAAGTTTTTTCACAAATATCTTATTTATAGCCTCACTTGCTCCAATTTCTTGTGGGTGATATGGTGAGCTCTTATTGTGTGTTATCATGAAATTATGTAGAAGTTCCACAATTAATCTATTAACAAGGTGTTTTCCTTGGTCACTTACTATAATTAATGGGAAACCATACTTAGTGATTATATTTTCATATAAGAATCTTAAAAAAAAAATTGTGGTATAATCCCTACTAAGCTCTACTTCTACCCATTTTGTTAAATATTCTACTCATGTTATTATGAATCTTGCTTTTGAGTGTTTAGCAGGTGGGACAATTATCCTATAAAGTTTATCACCCAATTTTCAAATGGGATTTGTGCTAAGACTAGTTTCAAGGGCATCTCATGTCTTGTAGTAGGTTTCCCCACCCTTTGACATATATTGTAATTCTTTACATATTCTTTTACATCTCTATGTAGGGTTGGCCACCAAAGTTCAGCTAGTTTAACCCTTTTTGTTGTTGTTTCATTGCAATTATGTCCCCTTATTGTTCCTTCATGTGCTTCTTTCAGAGTAGACTCTCTTTCATGCTCAAAAAAACTCTTCTTATAATTTCATCTTGCCCTATGTCATGAAATTCTCCTTCTATTAATGTATATGGTAAGGAATTTTGCACAAGAGATTCTTTATCTCGTGCTGAGAGATCTATGGGAAATTATCCTTTAGATAAGAGTATAGCAATATCATGTAGTTCCTCTAGTGATGCATTTAGTCTAAATAGGTGTGCGCCAGGTAGATCTTATGGCTGATCTTTCGGCTCTTCTCATGCCTCTATCCTTGATAAGTAATCAGGTATTTGATTATGCTTTCCAAGTTTTATCATTATCTTAAAACCAAATTCTTGAAATAAGAGCAACCACTGGCATATCCTTCCTTCCTTGTATGATAGGCCAATTGAGTAATTATTTTAATGGTTCATGATATGTAAAGAATGTGAATGGTCTTGACAGGAGATAGTGTCTAAATTTTTGTAATGCATAGACCATAGCAAGGGCTTCTCTTTCATAAGTGGTGTAGTTTTTCTTTGCCTTAGATTTATGCTTGAAAAGGCTATGGGGTTATCTTTATTTCCTTTGATTTGAGCTAATACTGCTCCTATGGAAACTCCTGATGCATCTACATGTACGTAGAATGGTGTGTTCCAATCTAGGAAGATTAGTATGGTTTCATGTTGATGTGTTTTTCATGACCACACCAACACAAAATAAAGTTGCCAACAGCTACCCTATTCTCTCTTGATCAAAGTATCCAGCACGCTAAGATTGCGAGAGAGTTCGTGTGTTCAACTCCAAGGTTCCTTCTAGACAGTGGATAGTCTCAATTGGCTTGATGTGATTTGTTGGTAATCTCAAGGGGACTTACACAATTGTTCGGCAGTAGATAGCAGACAGCAGATCAAAAGGTTTCACGTGATTCGAATGATTTGTCAAGTAAGTGCAAGTTTTCTAATACTAACCATAAATGTACTGAATTTAAAGTGGTTGTAGGGATAAGAAGGTTCTAATCTACTCTAAAGTGTGGGACATGGTCATCAATTCTCGCAGACTTCAATTGAGCTTTGCTTTGCCTCACTTCAGACAGCTTCCACAAAACTGGTGCAATCTTCAGAGGAGTAATCTAAGGTATTAAAATCATGATTTAGCATGAAGACACCATCACAATGACGCATGCTGACATATAAACCAAAATCGAACAATGTTCCAATTGACCGTGCAAGGCGAACCCACCGTCAGCGAGCCTGCTAGTGGTATGGATAAGCAAAGTTTTGTTCAAATTAAGCACCACGTTCCACAATTACTAACTACTTGCATGAAATGAAATCTACTTTACTTTAAGATAATTCAAAATTCTAAGTGAATTGGAAGAACGAAGAAGCCTCGCTAGCTACTTCATACCCCTTGTTGGGGCTAGGTGCATTTGATAGGGTGTACTTCCATTTTTCACTTGCCTTAGGAAATTTTCTCTTAGCTTCAACAAGCTTGGGCGCATTTGGGAGTAGCTACTGCCAGTTTGTTGCCTTAGAAATAATTTCACTTCAACTTGATGCCTAAGGCGCATTTTGGGGGTCTAAGAGGAATTTTGAACACCTTAGACAATTTTGTCTTTGATATTTCTCTCCCATTCATTCTCTAGTCATGGCGCATTTGAGGGTGTGAGGAAGAATTCGTAACACGTAGAACATTTTTCAAAGAGCTAACACCTTCAATATCCTTGAACGCATTTTGCAT